>JARHVA010001979.1:397500-1117500 GCA_037957365.1 Torreya grandis | reverse complement strand
TTCAACCAAGAGTCATCTATTCCATTGTATTCAATCTTGTTTCATGATACAAACTAAAGTTTCAACACCACAAAACTCAATAATCATTTTATTCATTGAACAAGCAATACATATAGGTGGTAATCTCCTATAAACAAGGAGTCTATAACTAACACAAAATCCCTATATTATTTCATAACATATATTCTTAGATGAGTTATTATGACTCACGTACAACAATACCACACTAATAATAATGTTAATGTAATATACTAATAAAGGAGTATTTCCAATAGTCCCCCTTAGTATGAATACAAGGAGAAAATACCACTCAAGAATTGAAATGAACATGTACTTGACACACTATAATGGACATGTACTCCTTGACCATAGGCAATAAACCATCAATTAATCAATGGGAACTGTAGATACTAGAAAACTACACATAATGGTTCTAGATGTCGAGCTGACCCATAGACCACCTTGGGACCCCTAGGGACTCTTCCACAACATGTCGACCCTAAACCTAACTCAACCTGGTTGAATTTTGACCAAACCTAACCTTTTACCCTTAGTCATTGATGATCATCCTAACTGTCGACAGTTAAACCTAACCATTGATGGGCATCCTTTAACCACCTGAACAGTCAACTACAATCAAAATCTAGCTTTCTTTTTTATATTTAGCTTATCTAATTCATGTGCGAGCTAATGCATGTGAAAGCTAAATTTGAACTGCTTGTTGGACCTCTTGTTAACCTATTGTTTCACCTCTCCTTACTTCCTATAAAAAGAGAGGAAGAGGAGGTGAAAAGGGATCGATCAATGAATCGATCAATCCATCATCATCCACATCCACAATCAAAGCCTCTTATATCAAAACATATTTTCTGGGTCTTCTTCTAGTAAAACAATAAACTAACAAGTGTGACAGAGATCCAAAGTGTTATCATCCATCAGTCAATAGCTAAGTAGCGTTACTCTACCAAAATTGCTTTAGGTTCCACTAACAGATTCCTTAACCATCTTCAGATCAACAACCAACAATCTAAGTATCTATTTTAAGTAATTAGTTACTTTGTTTCTATTTCATAACCAACCCAACCCAAACCCACTTTCTAGAATTCCATTCTGCAACCTTATCAACGTAATTTCTTGAACCAGATCAAATCCATGGTAACCACCGATGATCACCCTAATCGTCGATAGTCTATCCATAACTATCGATGATCACCCTAACCACCAATGGTCACCCTAACTATCAATGGTCACTGTGTGACAAATAAACATCAAGCTATTTTCACCCATTAGACCTCAACCAAATTCTACATTTTGCCCCTTTGCCTGATCATGGGACATCACCCTATTTTTTGGACCATACTTGATTTATTTAGCATTAATATTTAATTGCTTGTTGTTATAATTAGTCAAATTCATCTCTTTTTAAGTATTTCTTGTATTTTATTTCATTATCTTTTGTTATTTATGCAAGCAATTTATCTTTTTTTTCAGAACTTAATTGTTTAAAGTGTAGATTGATAGCCTCCAAGGAAGGTCATGCTTCTTGGATCTAGATTGCTAGGCAATCCACCTTATTACCCAACTAATCAACCATTTCTTTGAGTGATTTCTTATTTGAAAGTCATTCTTCTCAAGCCAAAGAGGAGTATCTACAACCATTTGAATCACATAGCGCAAACCAAATCTAGGTTCTACTAACCTCACCCTTCTTTCAGGTTTTACTCTTTCTTCTTGAGAAATAAGTAAAATTTTGGTGAAACATTTCTAGCACACCCAGTGGGACCCTTGAGTCTTTTCTTGGGTTCATAGTTGCATCTAGGAGCTTCTTCTTCTTATATTCTGCTCATACAATGAAATCAAAATGTATTTTTGGGCTTAAAATTGATTGTATACATTGTTTGGTTGCTTATTTTATCTCACATAACTTAATTAATCAAGTGAAGTAATTGTAGCTTCACTCTTCTCACACACACAAGACCAAACCACTTACATCTAATCAAGCATCAAACATTGATATAAGGCCCGACTAAGATTTTATCACCTAGCGGTCACCTTTCCCAACTATCCTACTTGGATTTCATCACCAAGGGGAGAACCAACTCAGCTCTCTAGTTGAGTACAATCTCTGGTGATCGATATATATTGGCTAAACACCTGACACCCTTATCGATGTAATGTGTGAACTAAAGGGGTAAGCCCCAATATCAATCCACATACTGATTTGCAACACAAATCCCTTTGAGAGCCTAAACACAACCTAAAACTAATTATAGACTTCTTTTATAGTACCCATTCTACAAGCCAAGTTGAGTCACATAATTCTTAAATATTAAGGCATAAGCCATAAAAAAGACTAAAAAGAACCCTAGGATTTAACGTGCTTTCGTGTGTGTTTCATTTCCTTGACTTTTTCTTGTCTTCTCTTTGTTTGAGTTATGAGATTGATTATATCTTCCTCCTTTCCTTATCTGCATGGTTTTAACTAGGTAGCAACTAAGAAACCAAGTGAATCAAGATCCACCTCATAATCATCCATCTTCCTCTTCCTCTCCATCCATGGACTACATCTCAATGTATATGATTCTCCTCATCCTTATGACAATCCTACCATCCCTCAAATAGTTGCCTAAGGCGATGCAAATTTTTCCATCTTTCTAGATAACAACCTAATAGACCTTCAATATTGCCTTAACACCATATCCCATTGTACCCCTATTTTGGTTCTACCTATTGACCCATCCTATGGCATGCCATCCCACCTCATGGGAGACACTTTTATAGACACCATCTCCACCCAACCTTTAGTCACCTAGGCATCATCCTCTATTAATAACCCTACTGATACCACCATCCAAAACCAACCCACTAAACTTAATAATGCCCAAGCACCTTCTTCCCCAACTAACAACCCTCCTAGTATAGAATCAACCTAACCTTTAGGATCCAACACTTCCCTTACTATATGATTACCCTTTACTGGTATCACCACCATTCTTCTCGTTTCCAACCTACCTACTGCCACCCATACCTTCCATCCTTCTACCCATCAGTATCAAAGTTACCACCTACCCTCTATCTACTTACCCAACCATACCTCCTACCCAACCTATGTTAATCTCTCAATAGGTGCCCATTGCACTAAACCTGAGCTACGTCCCTAACCCACAAGGGTATGTACCTCTACCTTCCACCCAACCACCTATCTCCACATATTAATATGTGGCATCATCCCAACCACCCACATGCCAACATGTGGTAACATCTCAACCCACACCAAATATACACATGTTACACCTACCAAAATCCAACACAACCTACCTTACAACTATGAGGGTGCATAACTTCAAACAGACCTTGTCAAAATGTTAATGGACAAAATGACCACCTTAGAATCATCTATCTCTAGTACCCATAACCTTTTATTGTATAACCAAATTTGTAATAAACCTAATCACCCATCCATCCTTGTTCGACCTTACCCACCTCAATGGGAGCTTCCAAAATTTTCAAAATTTCAAAGTAAGGAAAACCCCCAACAACATCTGAGAGCATTTTGGCACTCGTGCTACTTGATTGCCTATAATGATGCTCTCCTTATTCGTACCTTTTCCATGTCTCTATTAGGTTCAACACTAGAATGGTATAGTGCTATTCCCAGACACTCCCTCTTCTCTTTTTTCCAACTAGCCCAAACTTTCCTAGACCACTTTTCCATAAACATCTTGTTGACGTTGTGGATTGCACCCTTTGAAAGAAGGCTCAGCTTCTCTCTTCCACGTGGCACAATGGAGACTTTCCTCTTGATGTGGGCTTGGTAAAATTGAGGAAAGAATCTCTAGATAAGGGTTAACTCCCTTTGATACATCTTTGAGGTCCTTAACTATTACTGTTGATAATGGTGGGGGGGGTGAAAAGAGAGAAAGATATAACAAAAGCAGAACCTATCTAAAATAGTAATGTACCAAATGATTTGATCTACTCAGCTTATATCAACACTTTAGACCAAAGGGGTGAATAGACACTTCATTTAAACAAAAGACCAGACCATATGGGTGCTTTAACAAGGGGCTTAATGAAGATATAAAGAAAAAGAACTTACTATAGGTGCTGTAGAAGCACATTGTCAAATAACTTCTCTTTTGTCTCTATGCTCCAATTTGGGCACTTCTTATTAACCTGTAGAAATGGTCTTGGATATACTAGATATGTTGGTGTCAACATATGAAAGCATCAAGATGAAATGACTAAACACAAAGTTGATACACAAACATATTCAGAAGTATAACCAGTCAGATAGAGGTAAAATGTGTTGTTTTGATTCCAAGGTAAAATTGGTAGGGCTTTGCCTTACACAAGTGAGAGATACATTTCTTAGCTTAGAGGTTACAATATATAGCATCAAGAGAAAGACTTTTGGTACCCCCAAATAATTGGTGGCCCATACTATATTAAACACCTAGGAAAGAGAAATCCACTCATGTTGTTGTCATCCTTCCATAAATGGCTTGAAAGAACCATGCTATAGATGTCTCATATATTGACTTTGCTACTTAAACCATATTAAATGTTCCTGTTAAAGCATGGGTCACTTTGTTGTTTGAATGACAAAGCTGCCTCTCTATGAAACTTATGCAACTATCTTCTCATCAATGCTAAATGAAGAAAAATAGGCCATGCTATTGAATGTTTGAGCTCCCTTTGATGACCACTTGGTGGAGACTATTTCATCTACAATAATAACTTGTCTTGCCGACACCTTTTGTGCCACCTAGAACGCTTTATTCTTCTTACGCTACCTTTGTCTTTTTTTGGTAACTCAGCCCTTGGGGCTATTTTTTGTCTCCTCTTGGCTCCTTTTCTAGCGGGTTGCTGAGTTTATCATTGAGTCTCTGAGCCTTCAAATTTCCTCAAACAAAACATCTGAAGGAAGTATTTCAGACACTAGTCTAAAGGAATTCTATCTTCCTTCGAGCTTGACCATCTGCTTTCGATGATGCTTAGGCATTCTGGAATTCTTTCAGACATCTTGTCCAAAGGAAATCTCCTTTAGCCTTTTCTTCAACTGTTAACCCATTTCATGCATGGGCCCATCCTTAAACATTTAAAAATCAACGGCTATCTTATCACCATAAAATTAATGTCTATAGGCCCGTCACCATTTTAAACTTAATAACTCTTTCACTGTCTTGAATTTGACGTTCACGAGGATGTCACTAGATGTTTAAACCTCCAACAGCTAGTTCACCATGTCAAATTTGACGTTCTCGGGCCCGTCATCATTCTCTAGTATTCCCTTCAGCTTTTATAGAATAAACCCTCCTGAAGGGAAGGTGCCCCTTCAAAAAAAATGGAAAAGGCTCCTTTTTTGATAGTCAAGAGCCCTCCACAAGGTCAACTACCTTTTGGGTTCCTTCAGGTTCCCTTTGTCTTTCAAATTCCTTCGAATAAAATGTCTGAAGGAATTCCTTCAGACATTTTTCCTGAAGGAAACATGCCTTCCGTGCCTTTGACATTTTCTTGGTAAATTCCTTCAGACAAAATGTCTAAAGGAACTCCTTTGGGCATTTTGTTTGTAGGAATTTACCTTTGGTTTCTTCCTTGGATTTTCTTCAGACAAAAAGTTTGAAGAAATCCTTTGTCTTTTGCCTTGTCACTTTTATGAAGGAAACTTCCCTTCGGGCCTTCTACCTTGCTCCCTTCCAAATGAACTTTATACCCTCCACAAGGGCATCTTGGGTCCAAAGTTGCCCTTTAGAGCCTGCTTGAACGGTCCCATTTGTAACCTACCTACCCTTCGCAAGGGCACTTGACCTTTAGAGCTTTGTGAAAGACGTATATTCCTTTGAAACTGGCCCATTCCTTTTCCAAAAAGGCTTGTTCAAGGGAATTTACTTGAAGAGAAATAAGCCCCAGATCAACCTAAAAACCTATAGGACTCAAATCACTCGAGTCTTTATAAGAACATGCCTATTACAAAGGGAAAAAACCATAATTGTAGCGAGGTGAAGACATCAGAGATGGACTGCTCAGGACAGTAAGGGAAGAAAAGGGAGACTGATTTTTGGCCTACAAGACCAAAATTTGGTCAACATATTTGGTGATTCATAGGGGAAACATGCTTGCTATGCTTAACAAAACTGGTGGATTACAAGTCTATTGGGCATGGAGTCAGAATATAGTTTGGAAGGCTGATAATAACCTTGAGAAACTTAAGAATCAACATGAAGCTTTGACCCCAAATAGCAAACAAAACACACACAAGGCTAAAAACTAAAAACATGCACAAAAGTATTTAGGGAAAACAAGGAAAAAATAGAGAAAATATGTACATAAAAAGAGAAGGCTTAGTGATAATGCTTAAGATATATGCCATTAACTGAGATATGTAGTTCTCTACCATCCAACTTGGAGACTTGGAATGTGTTATGCTGCTTGCACTGAGTGATGACATATTGACCACTCCATATGGCATCAAACTTCATGTGTTTTCCAAGTTTAGCTTGGTCCTCATCCCATTTTAAGATAATGTCACCTTATGAGAAGCCTTTTGATGAGTTTTTCTTATCAAAATGCTTCTTCATCTGCTGTTGATGGCTGGTCATGGAAATCATGGCTTGGTATCTTGCCTCCTGAAGCTCTATTAATTCACAAAGTCTGACCTCCATGTTGTCACTTTCTTCTAATTGCAACTGGTGGGCAAGATCTAAGGCTAGCAATTCAAGCGAAATAGGAATTCTAGTTTCCCTTCCATACACAAGTGTGTATGGTGAGTTACCAACTACTCTTTTTTGAGTAACCTTGTCTGCCCATAGGGATGTTTTCAGCTTGGCAAGCCAAGTTCTCTGATTTTCCTCCATTTTCTTTATAATTATTTTGATCAAATTATTATTGGTGGACTCGGCCAACCCATTTCCTTATGGGTAGTAGTTGGAAGAAGTACTAAGGTAGATTTCATATCCTAATGCCCACTCACTTGTTTTGGTTCCTAAGAAAGTCAATGCATTATCTGAGATGATGGTAGCTGGGACTCCAAATCTTCTCACCAGGCCTTCATAAAAGTCTAGGACTGCACTTTCATTGGCTTCCTTCAAAGCAATAGCTTCTACCCATCTCATGAAGTAATCTATAGTAGTCAGGACCCACTTGTGGCCAGCACTAGAAGGAGGGTTTATCATTCCTATGAAATCTAGACCCCACTGCATGAACGGTTGTTCTACTTGAATAAGTTATAGAGGCATTGAAACCAACCACTATTTTCCATCAAAGATGACACATTTATGACACTTCCATATCTAGGCATGAGTATCTCTAAATAAAGTGGGCCAAAAGTAACCAACCCTCATAATCCTTGCAGCTGTAGGCTTAGGAGCAAAGTGACCACAAGTTGATCTGTCATGAAACTCAGATAGTACCCTGTTGACCTGATTTGAGTCTATGCATCTCAAGAGTACCCCTAAAAAATCCCTTATAAATAACACCCCATCAATCAGGACATAAGGAAGAGATTGGAGTCTGAAATTCCTCCTCTTAGTCCTATTAAGGCCCTATGGGCACTCACCAGTGAGAAGGAAATGTGTCATGTCTTGTGCCCAATCCTCTATGATTATAGGTTCCTCTGCTATAGCTTCATCATGGAGTATCAAAATGCTCTATTTATATTATTTAAGGTCTATAGAAAGGTGTTCACACAACCCTCTTCCCCTTACCAACTTTGTGGTTTTGATATCCACATCATATTCCATTACCTTGGTAATCTATCCTGCCCTCTTTTCATTCAAATCATGACTAATAAAGAAATCCTTAACACTAGGATGTGGTACCATGATATGAACCTTACGATTTGACAACATATGTCTAAATTTCTTCAGACTTTGTATAACTACAAGAACTTGTTTTTCAACATATGTGTACCTAGTTTCAAAACCTTCTAGACCTTGGCTAAATAATGTGAGAGGCTGTTCAAGGTTTTCATCATTTGCTTGAGTGAGCATGGCAGAGATTACCTCTTCATTTATGAAGGTGTAAAGGTTGAAATCCTTGGAGAAGTTAGGACTGATCAAGGTGGGAGCCTGGGTAATAGCTTGCTTAATCCCTTCAAAACTATCCTTCCTTTATGCTGTCCATGCAAACTTCTCATCCTTCTTCCACATGGAATTTAGTGGCTTGAATATCTCAAAAAAATTAGGGATAAATGACCTAATAAATTTTTATCGAAAAAGCTTTGCAAACCCTTCTTATGCTTAGGCAAGGACAACACTAGGATGGTATGTACTCTTTCTGGATCAATGGTCAAGCCCCCTTTTGAAACAACATGACCAAGGAGTTTACCTACATGGACAACAAAAACACATTTCTTTGGGTTGAGAGAGATACCAAACTCTCTACACCTCTCAAATATTTGCCTTAGGTGTTTCATATGTTGGCCTGCATCCTTAGAGAAAACTGTTATGTTGTCAAGGTAGACCAATACAATATTATTTATCAGACCCTAGAAAGCCATGTCCATGGCTCACTAAAATGTGGCTCCAAAATTTGATAGCCTGAATGGCATCTTCCTGTAGGTAAAAGTTCCCCACTTGGTAGTGAAGGTTGTTTTGTACTAATCATAATCTTGTACTAGAATCTGATTGTACCCTGTATACCCATCCAGGAGGGAGAAACATTTACTACCTGTCACCATTTGGAGGATCTGCTCCATGCTTGGGAGGGGATAGTGATCTTTTAATGAGACTCTATTAAGGTCTCTAAAATCAACACATAGTTTGATCTCCTCATTATTCTTCCTAATAGGAATTAGATTGGCCATCCAAGAAGAGTATTTGATAGGAAAAATGATCCTAGACTCAATCAGCTTGGTGAGTTCCTTCAGCATAAGAGGCTCAATCTTCAGCTTGATAGGCCTTTGTTTTTGTTTGATGGCTTTGGCGCCTTCTTCTAGCCCAATAGTGTGTTGGGCCAAGCTTGGGTCAAAACCCTTTAGGTTTCTATACTCGCAAGCAAAAACGTCGGTGAACTCTTGGTATAACAAAATGAAAGAATGCCTTTCATCATCTGTACATACCTTCCCAAGTGTAAGTAACCTATCCTTGAATATTTTGACTATTTTATAATTTTTTTTCTTGGTTATGATGCTTGCTTTATCATTTTTCATTTGGTCATCCTCATTGAAGATGCTTTCGAGAGTGACCAAACCTTTGGGAAGTTTGTTGTTCTTCAACTGAACAATCTAGCCGCTGTTGTTGCAACTTGGCTTGATTCCTAGAAGTAAACTTAGTATCCTCTTGCAAAAAGAGTACTATCTACTAATCAATGTCAAACACTTGCCAATTGGTGACATTATCAGGTACAAAGGGTCTTATTATCACTTTTAAATGGCATGGATTGTTGTCTCGACCTATTTCTTTGGGGATGCCAAATTGAGCTCCAATTGATGCTAGTCTGTCTACCTGCTTATTTTGTTCTCTGGGAATGGAAATAATATTGAAAGCCAAAAAAATTTCTATGAGGTCCCACACCCTATGTTTTTAAGACTTAAGCAAGGAATTCTTGGTCGAGTTTCAGCCTCTCACCTAGTTTACAATTAACTCACTATCCCAAAAAACCTGCAACTCTTTTATTCCCTTTTTCCTTGCCCACTCTAATCCATGAATGAGAGACTCATATTATGAAACATTACAAGTGCAAGAAAATTGGAACCTAAAAGTTGAGAAATATTTCTCCTTTGAGGGTGAAGCTAACACTACTCCACCACCAGCTCCTAATTTGCTTCTTGAGCCATCAAAGAAGAGTTGCCATAAACCAAAGCTCTTTTGGTTTGCCTTCATCAAATTTGGCATGAAAGTAACTTCTTCATGCATGCAATAAAATCTAAGACCTACCTCTTTGATGAAATTGTATGGGTCATATTTGAAATTGTCACTTCCCCACTCATCCAAGAGCAAGTCAGCAACTCCTTCAAGGGAAGTGGGTGGAGATTGGTCTATTTAGAATTATTCTACATTAATGATGGTGTAGCTGACATTTAATGCCTCAAGTGAATATGGCTCTAGATGATCTCTGTGAATTGACTCCAACTCAATCTTCACTTTAGCTCCATATTTAGTTCTAAAAACCATGTAAGACCAATTTGCTGCTAAGTACCCACCTATCTTGGACGTGAAATCCTTGGATAAGCAGAGAGCAAAGTAAGGAGGAACATCCACCACTACCACATCAAGGGGGATGGAAAAGGTTGGATAGGTGTGAAGCATTAGATTCAAGTCTCTTACCACTCCCAACATTTTGGCTAGTGATCCATCTAACTGCAGAACTCCCTTGGTCATTTCCTTATATTTGAGTCCCAACTTATCTGCTATGCATTTGGGTATTACTGAGATGCTTGCTCCACTGTCAATAATGCAATTATGAACTAAGAAATCTCCAATGACTAAGGATAGATAGAAAGGAGAAACCTTTTAATCCTTCTTTGCTTGACCTACCATGGAAGGGTGCCCATTCATAATCAACACATTATCGGCCTTTGCTGGGACAACTTGTTCATTCAGCCTGTGCAATTCCTTCTGGAGTATGTCCTTTTTTCCTAACATTGCTAAGGAATCCCATAATGAGATATTCATGTGCAACTTCTTCATCTGGTCCACCACATTGATATGAGGGTTGTTCCCTTTTGAATTTTCTTTGGGGGCATTTACAACCTAAGGTGCAAGTAGAGGAACTGAGGGTGTAATCAACAGCTTGTAATTTAGGAACTTTTGGTTTACTTGTGATGGAAAACACACTATAGATGCTTGAGTGGCTACATGAGCTTCCTCCATTGCTCTCTTTTTGGACTTGGTATTGGTTGCAACATAATCACCTTGGCTATTCAGACTACCCACATAATTTACTACATAGAATTCTCTTTCTAGGTGGTTCATGAGAGTGGAATCAGACTGAGCCTACCTATTGTCCATCCTAGGTTGTACTGATGCCTCAAAAATTGGGAATTGGGCTGTTTGATTGTCTTACATGTTCATATATTGATTTGGAAACTCATTAGTATATGCAATTTGTTCTTGGCCATACCCCAAGGGTGGGAAATTAGGCTATTCTTGTACCAAGTTATTTTGAGTGGGAACAAGAGCTTTGGACGATGAAGGGGCACCTAGATTATAACCTTGATATGGTTTGGCTTGGATAATATGATCCTATCCCTGGTTATAATTTTGGAAAGGTTGTCTATTCATTTGTCCGAACTACTGGTATCCTTGATTTGGCCAATAGTTTTGAGCTTGTTACCTCTTGAGAGCCACTAATTCATTGGTTGCACTTTGTAACAAGCTCTTAACTTCATGGAGGTCACTTGGTGAGGTAGTAGTCAACTTTTCTACACTAGGAAGAGAAGCTAAGGTGGGTACAATAGTCTAAAAAGGGTTTGGTAACTCGAGAAAGAGTGGCATATGAGGTCTAGGGGCTATCTTTCCTGCTTACACCAGACAATTTTTGACAGCTATGGCTATTTCATAGGCAACAGGTAACACTTGTCCTCCCATGGACTGTATCATGATAGCAATGTCACTATTCAAAGCCTTTAATTAGTAAAAGAAATCATAGCTTGGGGTTAACGTTACTAAAATAGGGATTCTATCCCAAGTCTTTTGAAACCTGGTATTAAAATTTTACATAAATTCATGTGGATCTCTTTTCATAGTGGTCAATTGTTCAACAAGAGAGAGATGGTCATTCTTCTCCCCAAATCTATTTGTTAAGAGGGTGCCTAATTCATTCCATGAGCTGACTGAGTTCATAGGCAAGGTCCCATACCAGTCCAGAACTTTGCCCTTAAAAGACAATGCTAGTAACTCGATGGTTACGTTCTCTTTGGTGACATTATGAATGTTGCAAAGGTTGGCAATATTTTTGATATGCTCAATAGCAGTAATAGGCCCCTCTACATTAAAAGGAGGAACAATCTTAAGGTCTATTCCTAGGATTAGGTCATAATGAAGAAGGTTTGAAGGGCTCTGACCATGAAAGGCTACAAAAGGTAAAGCTATGGCGATGATAGGGTTCAAATGGGGTCTTCTTATGTAGGTATATTTTATGGCAGGTTTGGGAAATTGATTTGCTATATAGAGGTGAGTCCTTGCAAACCTTAGTCACCTTGCTAAGCTTAAGGGTAGCTTAATGAATTCAAAAGGGACACCCTTGGTAGAAGATCTTGTGGTGACCTTAGGCATGGGATGCTAGGATGATCTCTGGCCAGAGACTAGGTTCTTAAAAATGGAGTCACTAGATGTTGGGTTAGTTGTTCACTCTTGTAGTAATAGGACCAACACCAATCCTAGAAATTCTCTAAGCATAAAAAATTGTCCCATTGGGCATGCAAAAAACTATTGATGCTGTGGATTGCACCTTTTGAAAGATGGCTCAGCGTCTCTCTTCCATGTGGCACAATGGAGACTTTCCTCTTGCTGTGGGCTTGGCAAAATTGAGGAAAGAATCTCTAGATAAGGGCTAGCTCCCTTTGATACATCTTTGAGGTCCTTAACTATTACTACTAATAATGGGGGGTGAAAAGAAAGAAAGATATAATAAAAGTAGAAGCTATCTAAAATGGTGATGCACCAAATGATTCGATCTACTTAGCTTATATCAATACTTTAGACCAAAGGGGCAAAAATACACTTCATCTGAACAAAAGACCAGACTGTATGGGCAGTTTGACAAGGGGCTTAAAGAAGATATAAAGAAAAAGAACTTACTATAGGTAGCAGAAGCACACTGTCAGATAACTACTTTTCTGTCTCTATGCTCCAACTTGGGCACTTCCTGTTAACCTGCAGAAATGGTCTTGGATATACTAGATATGTTGGTGTCAACCTATGAAAGCATCAAGATGAAATGACTAAACACAAAGTTGATACACAAACATATTCATAAGTATAACCAGTTAGATAGAGGTAAAACACGTTCTTTTGATTCCAAGGTAAAATTGGTAGGGCTTCGCCTTACACAAGTGAGAGATACATTTCTCAATTGAGAGGTTATAATATATAGCATCAAGTGAAAGACTTTTGGCACCCCCAAATAATAGGTGACCCATACTATATTAAACACCTAGGAAAGAGGAATCGACTCATGATGCTATCATCCTTCCATAAATGGCCTGGAAGAACCATGCTATAGATGTTTTAGATATTGAATTTGCTACTTAAATCATATTATATATTCTTGTTAAAGCATGGGTCACTTTGTTATTTGAATGACAAAGCTGCCTCTCTATGAAACTTATGCAACTGTCTGCTCATCAATGCTAAATGAAGAAAAATGGGCCACACTATTGAATGCTTGCGCTCCCTTTGATGACCACTTAGTAGAGACTATTTCATCGACATCAATAAGTTCTCTTGCCGATGCCTTCTATGCCACTTGGATTTCTCTATTCTTCTTGCGCTACCTTTGTCTTTTCATGGCAACTCAACCCTCAGGGCTATTGTTTGTCTCCTCCTAGCTCCTTTTCTAGTGGGTCATTGATTTTATCATAAGGTCTCCAAGCCTTCAAATTTCCTCAAATAAAACATCCAAAGGAAATCCTTCGAACACTATTCTGAAGGAATTCTATCTTCCTTTGATCTTGACCATCTACTTTCGGTAATGCTTAGGTATTCTGGAATTCTTTCAGACATCTTGTTTGAAAGAAATCTCCTTTAGCCTTTTCTTCAATTGTTAACCCATTTCATGCACGGGCCCATCCTTAAACATTTGAAAATCCATGGCTATCTTATAACCATAAAATTGACATCTGCAGGCCCGTTGCCATTTGAAACTTAACAAATCTTTCACTGTCTTAAATTTGACATTCATGGGGATGTCACCAGATATTTAAACCTCTAATGGCTAGTTTGCCATGTCGAAGTTGACATTCTTGGTCCCGTCAACATCCTCCAACAATTCCTTTAGCTTTAGCAGAATGAACCTTATTGAAGGGAAGGTGCCCCTTTAAAAAAAAGAGAAAAGGCCCCTTTTTTGATAGCCGAGAACCCTCCGCAAGGGCACATACCTTTCGAGTTCCTTCAGGTTCCCTTTGTCTTTCAAATTCCTTCAAAAAAAATGTCTGAAGGAATTCCTTCAGACATTTTGCCCCAAAGGAAACGTGCCTTCCATGTCTTCAACCTTTTCTTGGTAAATTCCTTTGGACAAAATGTCTGAAGGAATTCCTTTAGGTATTTTGTCTGAAGGAATTTACCTTTGGTTTCTTCCTTGGATTTTAGTTAGAGAAAAAGTTCAAAAAAATCCTTTGTCTTTTGCCTTGTCACTTTTTTGAAGGAAACTTCCCTTCGGGCCTTCTGCCTTGCTCCCTTCCAAATGCACTTTTTTCCCTTTGCAATGGCACGTTGGGTCCAAAGTTGCCCTTCAGAGCCCACTTGAATGGTCCCATTTATAACCTGCCTACCCCCCGTAAGGGCACTTGACCTTTAGAGCTTTGTGAAAGACTTGTATTCTTTTGAAATTGGTCCATTCCTTTGCCAAAAAGGCTTGTCCAAGGGAATTTGCTTGAAGCGAAATAAGGCCCAAATCAACCTAAAAACCTATAGGACTCAAATCACTTGGGTCTTTATGAGAATAGGCCTATTACAAAGGGAAAAAACCAAAATTACAGTGAGGTGAAGACATCAGAGATGAACTACTCAGGACAACAAGGGAAGAAAAGGGAGACTAATTTTTGGTCTGCAGGACCAAAATTTGGTCAACACATCTCTAGGAAAGTTTCCATCACCGATCTATATTCCATCTGACAGTTTGACGATGTGTCTATTACTAAATCCATGACCCATTAGAGAAGTCTAATAAACTAACTCTCCTTCTCTCTACCCCAACCTAAGCTGATTGATCTCTTTTTTTAGGCTTACACGAAACACATTTCCTCTACTTTATGGGTTTAAAGCTTTAGGACCTTTGATGAAGCTTTCACCATGGCCCAAAAACTAGAAACAGAGCCATTGATGAGGGCAAATTGAAGCTAAAAAATAAGAATTCCACCTTCAAATCAAGTGAGGCCTCATCCTCCAAACCCAATAACCAAACTAACACTAATTCCAAAAATAAGGGAACTGTGAATGCAATTGTCCTTAAGACCACCCCTCCACCCATTTTTAACCAATCTAACTCTTCCAATTCTTCCAATCAAAATACTAGGAACCCAAACCATAACAACCAAAGGCAATTTAATCTGTTAGGGGAGTCATATGCTTCAGTCTTGGAGAAACTACTAAAAGCAAATGTTATCTAACTTCCTCTTATCAAACTACCACAACAATTTGACTCCTCTCATCCTATACCTGCTTGGTATATAAACAAATTGTGTGCCTTCCACCGTGTTGTTGGACATCATGTCAAAAGGTTCAATACCTTCAAGAGTGTCATTCAAAATCTCATTAACAAGGGGCAACTTGTGTTGGACAACCCCAATACACCTCTAAACCAAACACTTGACATCTTTAGACAACCATTTCCCAACCCGTAAATAATGAAAACAAAGTGGAATCCTCTCATGAGTTCCACACTATTAACATGGTTCTTAGTGAATTAACTATTGAGGAAACCACTATCCAACCTACCCTACCATCCCCTCCACTTATTGAGGTAGTGGAATCACCAACCTCTCCTTTGAAAACCAAAATAAAGGAAATGATTTTTCACCATCCTCCACTTGTCAAAATAGTGGAATAACTAACCTCTCTTTGGAGGACATACCAGAGGAGATGACCATTCCCACCACACCTTTCTCTTCTATCATACAACAATCCAGTCTCCCCATGGAAATCATCCCTAAGGAAGAGTTCATTCTACCTACTCCTCCCATGGAGGAACCACCTTACCAAGACTCAAAGCCTTTGATTAAGGAAAAGGATGAGGTACCCACTCCTCTTTCTTCACCCATGGGCTTGTATTTTAAGACCAATGTCGAAGGGATAAAACCTATCTATAAACTTTTCTCTTTATTAGGCCAAGGCTTATGATACCTATCCCGACCCAACATAAATTGTGCCACATTTTGGCACCATCTCGAGCTCCCTTACCTAACTAGATAAGAATTCCCAACCACAACATTATCAACCCAACCTACAACCTCCACTAACAAACCTGCCATCATCACACCCAAACCATTAGACATCTTTACCAACCAAACCATCACAATGTTTTGTTGGTACACCTTTAGATTCATTCTATGGGTTGTGTGTCATTCACCCTCCACCAATGCATCAAATTCAAACATGAAGGTTAGGTTGTTATCATACAAGTTGACTCGAGTCCTTTTGCATCCTGCAATATGATGTATCGACCCAATGACATTCTTCTTCCCCTACCCAACAAGCTTTTAATAACAAATGATGAAACCCCATCTTATTATACTAATGAAGTGTCTACCAGTTCATCCATCCCTTCCACTCAAATCCCCACAATAGACCCTTTAGAATCAACCTTCCAACATCTTTCATTGGGGGAGTATCACCTCTTGGCCTTAGATGCCCTCCCTACTCATTAGGAGTATGTGAATCTTGACCAACAACCTAATTATGACCCCAATATTAGAGCCATTATTTCCTTTGGGCCCTCAACTTGTCAAACCAACTTCATTTATGGTGGCCTTCATAAACCCCTTGACACATCCATCTCTTCTTTTTCACCCTGACCATTCACCACCTATTTTTGTTATCTAGCTAAGCCAAATTTTGCTAAAACATACATTCACAGGTGTATTTGGAAGGGATTTGGTCTTGGATGATATGAACATGGGCCTCATGAGTTGCTTCTAATTTAGACCCAAAAACCCCATGATAAACATGGCCTTGGATTTATTCTACCTAAAAAACAAACCAACCTCCCATCATTGTCCTTGACGAGGAAGCTCCATCCTCACCAATCCCCTCACCATCGATAGCTAAGGATTCCAACATCATCCCCACTAACTATTTTTTTCATCAACATGATCAACCTTGGACCCCTGACTTATCAAAAGTATGGGGTGATCATAACCATTCTTATGACTCATCCCAAGATCATAGCAGATGATTCTGCTACCATTAATATTGTTCAGTGTAAGGATGATGATTCCATTCTTGCCTATCTTGGTGTAGAAGATTCTTCTATCCACAAATCTCTTCCTCCTGAGACTTCAACCATGTTGAATGAATCTACCATGGATATCAACTTAGGTACCCTAGATAATCTACACATTATGAAAATTAGCTAATCACTAAAATTCAAAGAGCTTCAAGATTTCCCCTGTTTCTTACAAGACCGAAACATAACATTTACTTTGTCTTACAGTGACATGTTAGGAATCGACCCCTCCATCAATACCCACAACATAGTCACCAACTATGATGGCAAACCCATCAGGCAAAAACTTTGATGAATCTACCCTCGCATAACCCTTCTAGTTAAGGAAGAGATCCAATGTCTCTTATCCATAAATTTCATCTAGCCCATTGATTATCCCCTATGGGTCTCAAACATTGTCCCTATCACCAAAACCATAGTGGGGCTTTACGTCTGTGTAGACTTTCATGACCTTAACCTTGCATGCCCAAGAGATGACTTCCCTTTGTCAAGCATTTACTAGCTTGTTGATCTTACCGTCGGTCATGAGATGTTATCCCTTATGGATAGGTTCTTAGGCTATAATCAGATCTTAATTGCCCTTGAACATCAACACAAAACTACCTTTATCACCCCATGGGGAACATTCTACTATAGGGTCATGCCTTTTGGCTTGAAGAATGATGGTGTAACCTACCAATGTGCTATGAGCTACATCTTCTATGACCTTATCTGCAAAATCATAGAATATTATATTGACAACCTTCTTGGGAAATCCAAATATCATAAAGATCATTTGGCCATTCTCAAGATTATCTTTGAGAAACTCATCCACTACCATGTCTGCCTTAACCCCAAAAAGTGTATTTTTGGGGTCTTATCAAGCAAGTTCCTCAGATTTATCATCTCCCTTCAAGGAATTGAAGTTGATCCAACCATAATAAAAACAATCTTTGACATGCCTCCTCCAACCCACCTTAAGCAACTTTGTAATTCACAAGGGAAACTCTAACCCATTCGTCACTTTATCTCATAACTCTTAGATCGATGCCAACTTTTCCATCACCTCCTGAGCAAGGATGTACTTTTTAGGTGGAATAACAACTGTCAAATGGCCTTTGATTCAGTTAAAGAATACCTCCTTAATGCACCCATCCTTATTCCTCCCAAGGAAGATCAACCTTTTTACCTTTATATTTTGACCACTGACCACTCCTTAGGGGCAATGCTAGCTCATCAGGATGAGCAGCATAAAGAGTAAGCCATCTACTACATTAGCCATATGCTTATAGAATATGAGACTTGATATACCCATACCAAGAATCTTTGCCTCACCATGGTCTTTATGGCCACCAAAGTTTTCCAGTATCTTCTCAACCACAAAACTTATGTCATCACCAATACCGACCCACTCAAGTACATGCACTCCAAGCCATACCAAAACTAATGTATGGATTAGTGGACCATGCTTTTAGATAAGTTTGACCTTGATTTCCTTTAGTAGAAGTCAATTAAAGGGTAAGTCATTTTTGACTAATTAGCTGAAGCACCATTAGTAGACAACCAACTTCCTCTTTTTGAGTTTCCAGATGAGTCCATTGTGACCCTCTCTTAGATAGATTTCACCTATCAAGTGACCATATTATTTGATGGATCAAAGTGTCAACATGGTAGGGGAGTTGACATCATCCTTATCCCCCTTCATGATGAACCTCTTCCTTTATCCTTCAAGCTAGATTTTGAATGTACCAATAATATGGCTGAGTATGAAGCCTTAGAGATAGGTATCCAAACTATATTAGCCTTGAGAGTCAAAATAATCAACATTTTTGGTGACTCTTAACTTGTGTTCACTCAAATAAATGACTCTTATCAATGTAAAAATGATGTTTTGAAATAGTAAAAACAACTAGTTGATGAATTCTTAACATCATTTGAACACTACCGTATCCAAACCACTCCGTGATCTATGAGCAAGTTTACTGATATGATGGCTTCCCTCACTTCTCAAATCCCATCTACACCTTCTCAATCTAAGATATCTATAATTATCCATTGACTTACCCATCCCTCTTATGTCAAACTATATTCTCTTACCATCTTCAATATGGAGGAAACCCAACCCGACCTTTGGTATCATTAGATCTTTGACTATCTCAACCTCGCCATTATTCCTTCTAATCTTTCTAGAAATGTTCGATAAGAATTTATCTAGAGCACCTCACATTATACCATATTGCGGGGAATTATTTATAAATGTGGCTTTGATTTACTCATTTTATATTGCCTACGTAGTCATAAAGCCTCTCATGCTATCAAAGAAACACATGATGATATCTATGGGGAACACTTTAGTGGTCTCGCTATCACTAAACACAACCTTTGCCTTGGCTATTATTTTCCCACCCTTAACCAATATTTTTGTGATTATGTGAAAAAGTGTGTCAAATGATAATAACACACTAATTTACACCACACACCTAGCCATAGTCTCCAAGTATCCAAATATCTCTAAACCTTTTTGTAATGGGGTTTGGATGTTATTGTTAAAATTAACGCCATTCTTTGTAGTGACATCATTCTATCATCACTACAGCCAAGTATTTTACCAAGTGGGTCAAAGCTATCCCTCTCATCTCAACCAAAGTTGAAAATATTGTTGACTTTATCAACCATCACATCATCTGTCATTTTGGTGTTCCTCATAAAATTATCATCGATAATGGAAAAACATTCAAAAACAAAGAAGTCCAAGGTCTTTATGATGCATTTAGTATCAAGTTAAGTTTATCATCACCCTATCATCCACGAGCTAATGGATAGGTGAAAGCCTCTAACAAAACTCTCAATAACATGCTAACTAAAATGGTTAACACATCTAGTTAGGATTGGCATTTGCACATCCCTTTTATCTTATGGGCTTATCGTAATAGCATTCAAACCCCTATGGGTGTTACCTATTTCTCTTTGGTTTTCGGAGTAGAGGTTGTCTTGCCTCTCAAAGTTAAAATTACCTCTCTTCATATATCCTTGCAAGATCTCATCTCTGAGAGCGATTATCATCAAGAAAATTTAGCCTAACTTGATTTACTTGATGAGCGTCATATAGCCACACTTACCCATCTTCATGTCTATCAAAACCACATCAAACATGCTTATGAAAAACACCTTAAAGTTCAAGAATTTGATATCAGGGACCTTGTCCTAAAGGAAAATCAACATGTCACTAATATGGAGAAAAACAAGTGGGGCAAATTTGCTATCAATTATCTTGGACCTTATATCATAATGCACAAATATGGATCGAGAGCTTACCGGTTATCCTCTCATAAAGGGAACCCAAAACTTAATCCCCTCAATGCTTCATATTTTCATCTATTCTTTTGTTAAAATATGATCAAACTCACCTTTTGTCCAACTTAAGCTCATCCCCTATTTTCAAACCACATTCATTTCCTTATTTTAGGGACAAATGATTAAAGTTGAATCATGTGATTTTTCATCATAGTCATAGCCTAATCTTGAATAATGGGTACCATGGTTCTACCCTTAGCATGATTCTCATGGTACTTTCTACTTCTTTTATAGGATGGATTCCCATGGTCGTTGTCACGTAAACCTCTTTTACACCTAATAAACCTTCTTGTGCTTTTAATTTTGCCTTCATAAAAGGATAATATTTAAGCCTATACAAGCAAGTATATGTCCAAAAAATATCAAGAGTAAAGCCACATCATAAGCCAAAATAATCATGGGTCATTCTTGGCATATACAGACTACTCCCTTGAAGTACAACTACCACAAACATATCTATAAGGTAAACTAGTCCCTTGAAGGATGGCCGAGTAAAGCATTTGTAAAAAGCATAGAAATTTCTTGGAAGCTTCCTGCATCGACCAACATCCCTAACCCCCCCAAGCAATAACAAAATAGTAAAATACCCATTCTCAAACATTATAAAAAAAAACATAATTTTAACAGTCCTAATTGACTCTCATAAGTAGACTTCCCACATCGATCAGTCTGCACCTTATATGACATGGAATTGTTTATATTGGCTCTTTGGTGACCTACATAAGAGGTAAGCTAGTCCCCCCAAAAGGTTCCATTTTCATTTCCTTCCCCTTTATACACACTATAAGCAAGGGATTTTGAGCTTACTTGACATCATGTGGTCAAGACACCTTTTTAACCAACTAACGCACACTAATGTAAAGCCTTCAAAGGGCTTACATTCCTTAAGTTGATCCAATTTCATTTTATTTTAGTCCTTGGCAAAGAAGAAGTATCATACCTCCTTCTTATTCGCTCATATTAGTTGCTACATTCACTTAGATGTTTGTCTCTCGATTGTCTTCTCTCTCTCACATCTGGTTTTTTTATTTAACTTACTTTTTGTGCTTCACCTTAATCTAAATAAAATAACCATAATCTTAGCCACATCACATAATGTCATCATCACATCCTAAGCAAAAAGCATACTTCATTATCATATTCACCTCCTCCGTAAACAAATCAACTATCACCGTTACTAAGTCATAATCACATATACCATATACACCACATATCTAATATAAGTAGAGAAGCATATACTCATTAGATTTTAGCATAAATACCATACTCATAACCATACCATAAAACACCATCATAACATTATCAATAAACAAGAAATGGGTTGTCTGAGTCAACAAAAAAGAATTTGATTAAGATCATAAAAAGGAAAATGGAGGAAAAACAAAGGATTTGGCATGCCAAGTTGAAGATAGCTCTTTGGGTAGATAGGATCACTCCAAAGAGGGCAATCAGGAATTCACCATACACACTTGTGTATGGAAGGGAAGTTAGACTTCTTATTTCACTTGAGTTACCAGCCTTAGATCTTGCCCATCAGCTGCAATTAGAGGAGAGTGATAACCTGAAAGCTAGGTATTTTGAGCTAATGGAGCTTTAAGAAGTGAGAGACCAAGTCATGGATGCCATGACTAGCCACCAACAACAAACAAAGAAGCATTTTGATAAAAGGTCTGTGCCAAGGAGCTTCTCAGAAGGTGACATTGTCTTGAAGTGGGATGAGGACTGAGCCAAGATTGGAAGGCACATGAAGTTTGATGCTTTGTGGAGTGGCTCATATGTCATCACCCAATGCAAGCAACACAATGCTTTCTAACTCTCCAAGTTGGATGGTGAAGAGATACATATCTCAGTCAATGGGATATATCTTAAGAATTTTTACTATGTTTCTTTTATCATGTACATAGTTTCCTTGTTTTTCCATATTTTCCCTAAGTGTTGTTATGCATGTGTGTAGTGTTTTTAGCCTTTGTGTGTGTTTTTTCCTTTTTTTTTGGGGTAAAATATTTGTTGGTTCATAGGTCCTTAAAAAGCTATTGTTGACTTCTCCAAGATGCATCATGATTCCATGCCCAATGGACTTTGTGGCTACCAGTCTTCCCAAGCACAATAGGCACGCTTCCCCCATGTGAATCACCAATTATGTTGATCAATTTTTGGTCCTACAAACCAAAATTTGGAACCCCCTCCTTTTCTTTACAAAGGTCATCCAATCCATGTTTGACTAGATCATTCCTCTACTACCTTATGCAAAATATGTCTCTGCCAGATCTTTCTAATGAAAAAGCCAAGTTTTTTGTCATTTTACTTAGTCTAGTACAAATTGGGTTTATGCAGGTGCATTGCTTGTCTAATTTTATAAGTAGAAGTGATTGAAGGACCCAAAATGGTCTTATAAGGTAGTTCACAAAAGGTAATAGATTTCCTTCAGAGGGCATTTTGATGGCTTGAAGGACATTTGTAAAAAGTTCAAAGGGTAAGTACCCTTGTAGAGATCACTTTGAACAAGGTGAAGATCATTTCAAAAAGCCCAAAGGGAACTTTTGGATGAAATAAACCCTTGTGGAGGGTAACCAACTGAAGAAGGAGATAAATTGTAAAGTCCTAAAGGGCACGTGCCCTTTGGGAAAAGAAGCAAATCAAAAGAAAGAATTCCTTCAGACAAAATGTCTAAAGGAAAGCATGGAAAAAGGCTCGATAAGTCAAAGAGTAAGCAAAGAAAAAGTCAAGGCAAAGGAGAAGTAAAAGGAAGGAGACAAAACATGGGCAGAGACAGAGTGAAAAAGACAAAATAAGGAACAGTTTGGCTACTAACAAAGACAAAGGATAGAATCAATGACCACTCAGACCAAGACAAGTGGCATGGATGACTCAACGAGGAGAATTAATACATTTGGTGAAATATACCTACCAAAAACCAATAAAATAGATTGGTTTTAAAACTATAGAGGAGAGATGCTTATGTTTTCATGCTTCACCATTAATGTACAGTCAATTACGCCTAGGATTGAAGAGAGCATAGTCCACAACATGGCTCTCCCATATGAAATAAGAAGAATACAACAATAACATGGGCTTGTGGTCTCTACAAATGTGTTTAGCTTAGCATGGGTTTCCATCCCTTGATTTTTTAACTATATATTTCTAAGTTTTCTATATATTTGTAACTTCTCATTTAAAAAAATTATCATAGCATTGTATGGCAAAGCCCTGAAGGAATTTACCTTGAATCAAAAGAAGCATTTTTACCTCAATTTGAGCTTGCACTTCTGCATATGTCTATGGTTTTATCTTATGTTAAGTCATTTCATTTTCATGCTTTCATAAGTTTATGCCAACACATCTAGTATATTGTGAGTTCTCTTGCAGGTCAACAAGAAGTGTCCAGCTTAGAGTATAGGTGCATGTGAATAGGCTGTCCATAGTGTGTCTTAGAATGACTCTGGTAGTTATTAATCCCTATATCTCCATAGGATCCCTTATTGAAACACTGATGTAAGAAAGGTTCTCATTTGAATGAAGTGTATGCTTACTTCTCTCTGGTATAAAGTGTATGTCAAAGTTGAGTAGACCAACTATTTTGGTGCATCACCACATTAGTTTAGGTTCTAATTTCAATATTTCTCTCCCTTTTTATCCCCCCCATTGTTATTAGTAGGAAATACAGGCCTTCAAGGTGCATCAAGGGGAGCTATCCCTTAATCTAGAGATTCATCCCTCATGTTTGCAACCCACAACAAGAGGAATGTCTCTATTGTGCTGTGTGAAGGAAGAGAGCTGAGCCTCCCTTCAGAGGTGTAATCCACTATGTCAACACTTATCAACCTAATTTATTGAACCAAATCAAATCCATAGTAAACATCAATGATCTATCCATAACCACTGATGGTTCTCAACCACCGATAATCACCCTAACCACCTACAGTTACGCTAACTACCAATAGTCACTATGTGAAAAATAGACATCAAGATATTTTCACCCATCAAACCTCAACCAAATTCAAATTTCTATTCTTCTACCTGATCACATAACATTACCCTATTTTTTGGTTCATATGTGATTTATTTAGCATTAAAATTCAATTATTTATTTCTATAATTAGTTAAATTCATCTCTTTTCAAGCATTTCTTGTATTTGATTTTAGTATCTTATTTTATTTATGCAAGCAATTTATCTTTATTTTTTAGAAGTTGATTGTTTAAAGTGTGTATTTATAGCCTCTAAAGAAGCTCGTTCTTCTTAGATCTAGCTTGCTAGTCAATCCACCTTATTACCCAACTAATTAATCATTTCTTTGAGTGCTTTCTTATCTGCAGGTCATTCCTCCCTGTTAGCAATTAAATGAATTAAAATCAAATTAATTCACCATAAAATTAGAATTTAAAACATATAACCTAGATTTTAAATGTGTAAAATTAGATTTCTCTATGCACTACTTGCATCACGGAATCAATTCCTCAAATCACAGTAAATGTTGTTTTAATGGAGAAAATAAAAAAACCAACAATATAGACCAGCAATAACACATAAGATAAGTATACCATGGTTCACCCACTATGGGCTACATCCACTAAGAAAGTCCTCAATTAAATAATAATAAATCAAAAGTATAAACTCTCTAAAGAGAACTTCTCACAGAGATTAAATCTCCTCAAGAATTCATAAAAGAATTCTCTAAATTACTAATCCAAATCTAATATCTATCAACAATCTTCCACATATGGTATGCCACACCTGTACTTGTATAAAAACACACCACAAGCTACTATACCACACCATGTAAAAATAAACCTCAATCTACAAAGTCACACCACCGCCACCTGAATATATACAAATATGGAAGTAATCAACCCAAGAAGAAGAAATTCACCATGCTTATCCAAGACAACCTTATCCTCAAGGAAGTACACCATCCTCCACCCAGTCAGGATTATCTTGAAGCCCAACAAAGAAGGAACACACCATCCTCATCTCTCCTCTGAAAAAGGCTTATAAAAAAAAATGAGATAACAACTAACTCCCTAAAAACAAGGAAGTCAATACCACTTACACAAAACATGGAAGGATAACAATTAACTCCCTAAAAAATAAGAAAGTCAATCCCACTTCTACAAAACATGGAAGTCAACATGGAAATTAGAAAAACATCTAAGGAATATTCCACTCATATGGAAGCACAGTTCCACAAAAGGTGAAGTGGGGAATGGACATAAGAAAACGCACGCCCCCACTTCTATGAAGCTCTCTAATCCCCAAAATGCTCCACCAAGGTCATGTGATATCTAGAAAGGGCTCCACACTCAACAATCTCCCACTTGGAGACTATTTCTCCTGAACATAATCTATCACTACTCCATGACCACTAAGACCAACCAAATTTGAACATAGTCTCAACTTGTCCAATGTGACCACTATGTTCATTATATCCATAAGATTATGGCTAGTATGAATCTTTTACAACTAAACCAAGTTCTCTTCCAAAGCTATCCTGATGAAGTGATAACATAACTAAATTTTTTTTATCCTGAAGTGGAAAGCAAAGTTCTTTGCCAAATGAATAACACTCTAACTATCACTATGTAGTCTCCCAACTTCCTACTCATGCCCCAACTCTCAAAACAAGTGTTGTAACCAAATCATCTCCTTGCTAGCCTCTATGATAGCAACATACTCTACCTCTATGGTTGACAAAGCCACAACCTTCTATATCTTAGAAATCCAACTAACCACTGTAATTTCAATAGTAAATATATAACCTATCGTACTCCTCCTACTATTAATATCTCTTGCCATAGTTAAGTCCACATTACCATGCAAAGTAGTATCTGATCTGCCATAACATAATGCAACATCCATGGTTCCTCTCAAGTACTGAAGAATCTATTTCACTAATTTCCAATGCTCATAACTAGGATCACTCATATACCTACTCACAACTCCCACTACATGGGTAATATCCAGCCTAGTACAAACCATGGCATACATAAAACTACTAACTGTCGATGAGTAAGATACTTTGGACATCTTAATATTTTCAACCTCCATCTTAAGACAACTCTCCTTATATAATCTAAGTGGCCATCTATAGGATAACCAATAAATTTAGCATCTAACATGCTAAACCTTTCCAAGACTTTCTTCATATACTCTGATTTTGATAAAATCAACTTCCTCTCCTTTCTGTCATGATTAATCCTCATACCAAGGATTTGCTTCACTGCACCCAAATTTTTCATAGAAAAGGAGTCACTAAGTTGTTTCTTAAGTATATGAATATGTTGTATGTTCTTTCCTACAAATAACATGTCATCCAAATACAAGAATAATATAATAAAAGAATCACCATCAAAATTTTTGATGTACATACAATGGTCATAATTACACCTTTGATAACCTTGTTCCAACATAAAACAATCAAATTCATTATACCATTGTCATGAAGCTTGTTTTAGGCCATACAAGCTCTTCTTTAGTTTGCACACATAGTTCTCCTTCCCTTTAACCTCATATCCCCTTGGCTACTCCATAGACAACTCTTAATCTGAATCACCATGAAGAAAATCATTTTTTACATCTAATTATTTTAAGTACAAATCCTCAACTACAAATAAACCAAGAACAATTTTAATAGAAGTCATTTTTATAACAAGAAAAAAAATCTCATCAAAATCAATACCTATTTTTTGTGTAAACCCCTTGACCACCATTCTGGCCTTATACCTATTTCTCCTTTCATCTTCTTATTTTATTCTATAAATCCACTTGTTTGGAAATGCACTCTTAGCCTTGAGTAGCCTTACCAAATCCCATGTTTGGTTCTCCATGAGAGAACTATGCTCCTCATCCATGGTTTGCTCCCACTTCTTCCTAACATCTACTTGCATTGCTTCCTCATAACACACTAGTTCTCCATTGTTAATGAGTAATAAATAATTCAAAGAAGGAGAAAAATGTTCAGGTACTCTTCTTATCAATACCTAATTTTTGTGCAAATCCCTTGACCACCATTTTGGCCTTATACCTATTTCTCCTTTCATCTTCTTATTTTATTCTATAAATCCACTTATTTGGAAATGCACTCTTAGCCTTGAGTAGTCGTACCAAATCCGACGTTTGGTTCTCCATGAGAGAACTATGCTCCTCATCCATGGTTTGCTCCCACTTCTTCTTGACATCTACTTGCATTGCTTCCTCATAACACACTAGTTCTCCATTGTTAATGAGTAACAAATAATTCAAAGAAGGAGAAAAATGTTTAGGTACTCTTCTTACCCTAGAAGACCTTCTAACCATTGGAGTTTAGTGTCCTTGTGTAGAAGGTTTCTGAATCGATTCATTGGATACTTTGCCATCCTCAATGTCATCCAATAATATGTACTCTTTATGTTCCTATTCCTACAACTTATTCTTATACATGACTTTTTCATTAAAGATTACATCTCTAGACCAAAATATTTTATCTCTAATGTTTCATAGATGAAAATCAAAGTCATCCTCACCATAACTAATAAATGTGCATTTTTATGATTTTGCCTCTAACTTGGTCCTATCATCTTTCTCAACAAGAGAAAAAGCCTAAGATCCAAATACTCTAAGAAAAGAATAATCAACATTCTTACCAAACCAAGCTTGTTCAAGAATGCCTCCATACATGGGTATTGAAGGTCCTTTGTTAATCAGATAAACTATCATGCTAACTGCTTCTACCTAAAACTATAAAGGCAACCCTACATGTAACCCCATACACCTAACATGTTCCATTATTGTTCTGTTCATCCTTTCAGATACCCCATTTTGCTATAGAGTTCTTGGAACTATCTTTTGCCTACATATTCCATTGTTAGAACAATAATCAATGAAAGCATTACTATAATACTCACCTCCATTATCTGATCAACTTGAGACCTATTTCAAACTCAACCAAGGCTTTCCACTTCTCAAAAGTGTCAAATACATCAAATTTTCTTTTAATACAATAAACCCAAACTTTTATAGTTACATCATCAATAAAAGTGACATAATAATTGGAACCACCAATAAAAGATACCTGAGTTGGTCCCCATACATCTAAATGTATCAACTCTAAGTTATGCTCTTTCTTTGTGGGTCCAACTTTTAATAACTTAACTCGCTTCTATTTCCCATACACACAGTCCTCACAAAAGTCTAAATCAATTTATTTTAATCCAGGCAACTTGTATTTTAATATCTCCATGCCCTTATAACTCATATGACCGAGCTTATAGTGCCACATAGTTGCATTTCCATTTACAACAACTAAATCCCAAGAATCAAAACTAGTAGTCAAATATAATGTTCCAAATTTCTTACCTCTTGTAGTCATAAGAGCACCTTTGGTAACTTTCCAAGAATCTACAGTAAACATTATCAAACAATCCTCACTGCCCAATTACCCCATTGAAACTAAATTTTGTCTCAACATAGGCACATGTCTAACATCTTTAAGTAGCCATGTGTTCTGATTCTACATTTTCACTTGAACACAACCTTTTCCTACTATCTCACATGGTTCATCATCACCAAGATGAACATGTCCCAAATTTTCTTGAACATAATCAGTAAAATAATGACTATGTGGGGTGGCATGAAAGGAAGCCCCTGAATCTAATATCCAAGACTTAGAAAAATTATCCAAAAAAAGAATTAAGGCATCCTGACATGAATTACCTGATGTCACATTTATCTGATTCATTTCCTACTTGTTGGTATTTTTATCCTGAAGTGACCAACATTCCTTCTTTGAGTGTCCACTTTTCCCACAATGCCAGCACATCATCTTGGTTTTAGATCTGGATTTTGATCTACCCTTTGACATTTCATGGTTTCTTTTGCTCTTGTCCTTTTACCTCCATCTAGTTTCAATAGACAAAGCATTCTTTGAAGATGATTCACTAGTGTTCTTCCTTTGCATTTACTTGCTAAGAATCACACCTACAACATCCTCAAAATTTAAACTTCCCTTGGCAGGGACTGCATTACTCATAGCCATAACCAAGCTATCCCAACTATCAGGTAAAGAATACAAAATCAACAAAGCTCTAACTTCATCATCAAATTTAATTCCAATAGAAGTGAGCATACTTACAACCATATTAAAATTATTTAAATGACTAACAATAAAACCATTCTTAGACATTTTCATATTGAATAATCTTTTCATAAAAAATATTTTTTTTGAAGCAGAGGGTTTCTCATACAACTATCCAATTTTATCCATGAGATCCTTTGTGGTTTTCTCATCTAAAATGTTAAATGTAACAGAAGATGCAAGGCATAACCATATGGCTCCCAATGCCTTCCTGTCAAGCAATATCCAATCAACATCATTCATGGTTACATTTTATCCTCCTTTCCCCTCTAAGGGAGATGAAGTTCCTTCTGGTACAAGTAATCTTCCATTTTCATTTTTCACAAATCAAAGTTTTTGCCATCAAATTTTTCAACTCTGAATATGATCTCTTCTCCCATAGCTCCCACTCAAGCTAATAACCCTTCCTGTAATTTACCACTTCAACTAAAACACCACCAAAGCTCTAAAACCAGTTGTTAGGAATTAAATTAATTAAAATCAGATTTAATTCACCAAAAAATCATAATTTAAAACATATAAACCAGATTTTAAATGTGTAAAATTAGATTTCTCTATGCACTACTTGCATCACAGAATCAATTCCTCAAATCATAGTAAATGTTGCTTTAATGGAGAAAATAAAAAACCAACAATATATACCAACAATAACACATAAGATAAGTATACCGTGGTTCACCCAATATGGGCTACATCCACCAAGAAAGTCCTTAATAAAATAATAACAAATTAAGAGTACAAACTCTCTAAAGAGAACCTCTCATAGAGACTGAATATCTCCTCAATAATTCACAAAATAATTCTCTAAATTACTGATCCAAATCTGATATCTATCAATAATCTTTCATATATGCTATGCCACACTTGTACCTATATAAAAACATAGCACAAGCTACTATACCACACCCTATAAAAACAAACATCAATATGAAAAGTCACACCACCACCTATATATATATATATATATAAATATGGAAGAAGTCAACCCAAGAAGAAGAAACTCACCATGCTTATCCAAGATAGCCTTATTCTCAAGGTAGTATGCCATCCTCCACCCAGTCAAGCTTATCCTGAAGCCCACCAAAGAAGGAACACAACATCCTCATCTCTCCTCTAAAAAATGCTTACAAAAAAACAATGAGATAACAACTAACTCCCTAAAAACAAGGAAGTCAATCCCACTTCCATAAAACATGGAAGGATAACAACTAACTCCCTAAAAAATAAAGAAGTCAATCCCATTTCCACAAAACATGGAAGGCAACATGGAAATTAGAAAAACATCTAAGGAATATTCCACTCACATGGAGGCACCATTCCATAAAAGGTGGAGTGGGGAATGGACACAAGAAAATACGCTCCCCCACATCTGTGGAGCTCTATAAGCCCCAAAATGCTCCACCAAGGTCACGTGATAGCTATAAAGGGCTCCACAGTCAACAATCCTAAGCCAAAAAGGAGTATTTACAACCATCTTGATCATAAAGTGAAAACCAAATCTAGGTTCTACTAACCTCACCCTTCTTTCATGTTTTAATCTTTCTTCTTAAGAAATAAGCAAAATTTTGGTGAAACATGAACTCATCAACTGAACCAACAAAAGTAGTGGGAATGGTCTCACTACAATTATAATCAAGAACACATTCTACTAAAATAATGGTGGTATAAACCTCCTCTATTTTCATAATAAGGGGAGTATATTAACACTGATTACATAAAATATAAAGTATAATAAGTTGAGGACTATGTCCTTACTATTGTGTTTTCAACTTCTGTTCATAGTCATTATCACTTTATTATGAACACCATATATGACCACCACTATTATTGGAAATCACCCTTGGTTTTAGTCAATTTGGCACATTTTACTTTGCCGCTATTTCATGTCATATTGATTAGTGAAATTCACCCCCTCATAATACTAACACACCCATTTCAATTGGACATTGGGTAATGCATCATTTACAAGGATGGATTTCACTGACTTGATTTTAACAACACATATATGCTTTATTTGAACTTACAAAACTAACAATGACTAATGACACCCTAATTTTAAAAATCTAGTACAACAAATACTAATTTAGTGACCTTTTATACTTATAAAATTAATACACACACACACACACACACACACACACACACACACACACACACACACACACACACACACACACGTTATAGAAAATGATAGACTAAAAAGAGTAAAAATAACATTAACATATAATATTAGAATTTTTAAAATTATACTCTAGTTTAAGATTAAAAAATAAATAACAAAGTGTGGATTATACACTAAAACGAAAATAAAATTCTATAAAATGACAAGTTTTCACCTATTTAACACCTTTAACATGTTTTAAATTAGCAATTTCCATAAACGTACAAGTTATGTCAGAAGGGATGTAATCTTTTATTTTGGTTAACCCTTAACCACTGAACTCATCTCACCTTTTTTACATGAAACATCAATCTAATATTTCTAGTGGGGGTGAAGGTGGAAAAGAAGTGATGCATTAATTTATATGGCATGGAAATGAGATATCTGGGGAGGAGACATCACTTTTCATAGTGAGTTTGAGCAATGATGAAATGATGCAAAAGGGCAAGGCTCTAAAAACATGAAAGCAGTAAAGGATTCAAAGGTGGGTTAGGTGGCGTGACTCTATTTCTAATGGATGTCATGATGGAAAAGGAGGTAGTGTGTTACTTAATATAATGTGGTAATGAGTTGTGCACAGATGAGGCATCACATTTCACTGTGAGGTTGAATAATGAAGGTGTGGTAGATAAGGGTAAGACCATTGAAAACATGAAAGCATTCAAAGATTTCAAGGTAAGGTAGGCAATGATGGTTAGGGGAAATGACAAGGTATTTTAGGTGATGGTCTTGAAGAAAATTAAGACATATAATTTGCAAATTTCAATGACATGTCACATTTATCTGATTTAACTATATGAAACCAAAAGAGGTGACTTTAAAATTAATTAGACAATAAACGAGAAGGCTTCTTCAACAAAATACCCCTCTTATATAATCTAATCAACTGATGTAGGATGCCATATACAAATAGATATGGATACAAATATTTCCAAGTTTTTTCCATTATCTTTCTTAGTAACACTAACAACAACAATTATATTCGTAATAATAGTGAACGTTTCTTTTTATTTGGTGAATGGAGAAGAGGTAAAACTACCACTAGGAGTACAACACTTCCAATTTTAAGTTATTTGGTACTCTCTTAGCACTATGGTGGTATGATTGGTTAATCTAATAATATAACATATTAGGAATAAGAGTTATATTATATTTATTAAATAATTGTATATTAATGTCATTATATATTATATTAAATAATTGTATATTATAATATATAATTATATATTTATTATTAATATATGTTGTAATGGTATATAAATATATAATATTATATTATAATTTTTTGATAGATCAAAAAAGGGGCTAAGCCCGTCTATTTATAAAGTACCAAAAATCCTAGTAAAAATAGGGGCATACAATAAAAAATCACTGACATTAGTAGTGTTTTAAACAAGATTACTAATATTGAAAACCCTAATACAAATATTGTAATTGAACAAAGCAAAAAAAGACGTAGACTTCCTTAAAAGAGTTGGAAAACACCACTGTTGGACCCTCCTTGCATGTTTGTGATCCAGTTATTAAGGCTGCCAGGGACTCAACCAGTTTGGGGTCATCATTTATCAAAATAGGGATGTTAAAATGATCAAAAATGACATTTTACTTATGATTCTATGAAATATTATCCATAATAATAGCCTTCAAAAGCTCCTAGAACTGGTACATCCTATTATCAACCATGCTCCCAAAGTGTTCAACATCCTCATGGATTGCCAACAAGTTATTGGCACTAAAGAGAATAGTCTAGATACCAATCAATTGAGCCACCTTGAAGGTGTCTAGCCTTAGAGTGGATTGCCTAGGGTCCTCCATAGCCTAGATGAATGAATCCATAGAGATGCCTCACCAAGCGTCACAGAGCGTTAAGCATGCAGAAGGTTGGTGACCATCTAATTAAGTAGACTTTCATCTTTGATGAACTTAATAAGTATAGGTTGCCAAAAAATCAATGCTTTTTTGGCATATAACCTAGTGCTTTTTTCTAATAAAATGCATGATTTCAACAAATGCCTCAGCTTGAGGTCATTTACTAGACCCAAGGAGTGTTGGAAATCATCTAACTCATACTTATGCAACATTTTTTAATTAATCTCTTTGACAATGTTAAACATTGTGTCCTTGCCTTTACTCTGCCTACTTTAGTTGGAGAGACTTGAGCTAGTTAAAGGGCTATCCATATTAACCACAACAATTAAATTCTCCCAAACCTATTCCATGACTTGCCAAATGTTAAAAATGACCAAGTAAGGAGGGAAATGGGAGATATGACATGCTTGCTTCAATGCAATTAATTTTTATGCCAATTCATTATGTTATCGAGCAACTAAAATCTATGTCTTGTACCTCAAATAGTGGTGTGTCAAAAGACACTAGTTTCAATCATCATTGATATCATTTATTGAGAGATGATGCAAATGTAGTGCTAGAAGCTTCTTAGATTTGATATCTAAGTTTGGGGTATGGTTTGGGTCCAAGCGATGATCTTGGAAGTTAATCCCAATGCCAAGATTTGTTAGGTGGTCCACAACTTGGTTGCCTTCATGGTAGGTGTGAAATAAGTTGAATTGCATAAATTTCTCCTATATATTCATGTAATACTCCAATATTTTTTCTAGGTTCCAATTATTGATGCTTCTTGACTTCATTGCTTCCATAATTAACTGGGAGTCACCTTCAATATAAAGATTGGTCCAACTCTTTTGTAACACAATAAAGAGACCCATCCAAGGGGCCTTGGCTTCTAGAAGGTTGTTGGTGCATCTACCCAAAGCATCATTATAATTAAGGAGGAAAGTTCCTTTGGAATCTCTAAAGGTGCCTCTGATGCCAACCCATTTTGGATTACCCTTTGCAACTCTGTCAAAATTTTTCTTGATCATCTAGCCCTGAGGAGGAATATAATGAGTTGGATATTGCTTATTAGAATTTTTGATAAATTTATTATCAAGGTTAATGTTGACAATTTTGACCTTACAGGTCAAAATTGCAACCTCTATCATTTAAAAATTTGCTTAAACATGCCTTTTGAAGAAGGGGAAGAGGACTAGGCCGAGGGGATACTTTGAAAAGGCTCAAGACAAAATTCCTTCAGACTTTTATCTTAAGGAAATACAAGAGGAATCATCCATTACAGAAAGGCTGAAAGACTATTTTCCAAAGGCTAAAGGAGTATTTTCCAAAGGTTGAATGACTATTACATTTTTCTTGAAGGGTAGTCGGAAGGGCTTGGCATGATTTCAAAGGGACATTACAAAAATCCTAAAGGGTAATTTCCCCTTGAGAAAGTTGAAAAATAGAGGATCCGAAGGGACATTTCCTTTGGACATATTATCAAAAGAAATTGTCCATGAGAGATATGTTAGAAAGAAAAGTCTTTTGAAAAAGGTCAAAGGGTTATTTCAAAAGCTTGGAGGGCAGTTTCATGTGCTGGATGGACAATTCAAAAAATCTGAGGTGGCCATTTGCAAGAATCCAAAGGGTATTTACCCTTTGGAAAGGTTCATTTACATAAGCCTAAAGGGTTACTTCCTTTCAGAAAGGGGCATTTGGAAGCTTTTAAAGGGTCACTTTCCCTTCGTGAAAATTCAAGTCAAAATCTTGAAGGGTACATGCTTTCGAAAGAGGACATTGGCAAGAATCCTGAAGGATATCTACCCTTCGAGAAGGTTCACTTCACAAACTTCAAAGGGAATGTCGAAGGGTTCATTTAGTTTCCAAAAGGTCATTACAAAAATCTTGAAGGGTATGTGCCCTTTGGGAAGGTTCATTACAATAATCTCGAAGGGTATGTGCCCTTCGAGAAAATCACTACAAGGAAAGGCACAAGTAGAAATAAAAGGCACAAACTTTTTATCTGAAGATAAAGGTGATAAGCAAAAGACTAAAACAATTCTTTTGAGAAATTTAGCTAAAAGAAAGGAGAGAGCAAAGTGGTAGAGCTTTGGAATTTTTGTTCGAAGATGGATATCCAAAGGAAGGGCTTGGAAGAGAGGGAAAGCTTGAGAGAATTCCCATGAACAAATTATCTATGGGAAAAAAGAGAAATACATGAACAAGAAGTCTGAAGGAATTCCTTTGGACAAATTATCCAAAGGAATTCCTTTGGAAGGTTTAAACAAAGTGAAAGTGAAATGGACAAAAACTCTGAAGGAATTCCTTCAGACAAATTGTCCGAAGGAATTCTTTCAAAATATTTACCTGAGGAAATGTACAAAGAACATCTTGCAAGAGAGAAGTCCAAGACAATTCTCACAAATAATTTATCTGTGCAAAAATGACTTGACAAATAATCCAAAGGGAAGAGGCCAATAACTCAATGGATAAGGCCATAGAAAGGGAACAATAGATAGTAAGTTTGAGAAAGATAAAGCCAAAGGAAATTCCACATGAAAAATATAGTATGGACAAACAATAAGACATGCAAATAAATAAAGAGTCAGATAAAGCGAGGGATTTTAACAGTCAATAAAGAGGTTAATAAGCATGCAAACAACCATAAATAAGATTAGACATGTCCAAGATGTGTAACCAATTTAAACATGACACCTTTAGTTCTAAAATAAAGCCTCACTTTGAATGAAGAACTCAAGGAGTTTAACATTGGAGAGTTTAACAAGAAATTCAATGCATACACTCTTGTTTGTCTCAAGCTTGTAACGTTCCAGCAATTTAAGTGTAGACCATTAGAGGTTGACTAGTCTTGAGCTCTAGTTGACTAATTGTCAAGTGCCACATCTACTCATTATTTTCATGCAAAGGGAATCCTTTCAAACATTTTAGTAGCTCAAGAGGAACTCCATATTTGGAGGTACACATATATTTTATTCATGTTAGAAGATTAGTCTAAGCTTGAGCCCACCATCCACTTTCAACTCCAAAGGGTTTTTCATGCAAGACAAAAGATAAGAAAAGATAAATTTAGAAGGCTATGATAATATAAATTAGACATTAGATGAAGTGAGAGTTGCCTTCTTCTTCTATTTTCAATGCCAACCTCTTGTCTGTTGTGTATTTTTTTATATAAGTTGGATTTTTAGCCTTGAATTGTATCCCTATTTTGGTAAGACAAAATTTTGCCAAAGACTGAGTTGTAACTTTTTTCAGATCAATAGAAGGACTATTGTTTTCAATTTCTAGCAAACCAGTATAGTGTATTTTGTCATTGATTTGCATAAGTGATAGTGTTTTCTTCCTTATCAAATCTTAATTCTTACCTAGTTACTAGCTGGTTAGATTATGCAGGTCATGTTTTATGTTTAATCTCTTTTGGATGAGTTTACAATGGATGCAAGTGGCTGGTTAGTGCCTTGAATCAAGCCTATTCCATCATTTCCCTCAAGCTTTGATCACAAGATATAATCTTTTCATGAAATACTTATGCGTATTAGTCAATTGGAGTTGGAAGTTTAATCTTTTCTTGTCTAAATCAGTGGTTTTAGAAGCTCTAATTGAGTGGATCAGCCAATCATTTAGGTGTATCACCATCATTATATATGATTTTCTTTCAAGTTTTCTTTCTCTCTTTTCCTAGGTAGTTTGTAGCATAGAGAAAAGATCCTAACTGATACACCAAAGGGAGTTAGCCCTTAGATCTAGAGATTCAATCTATTAATTAGGTCACCCAGAACCTAGGATTGTTTCCATGTTTTAGCAGACTATGAAGGCCTAAAACTACCTTCATAAGGGTTCAAGTATGATTGACAATAGTTTTTGGCACACCTGATGGGACCAACAAAAAAATCATTTACAAATCTGAGGAAGTTCAAAGCTGAAGAGAAGCGTTTATAGTATAAGAGAATATCTATCTTTATCACAAGCTAAAGATTCTTCAAGTTGCAGAGTTTATAGCATAATTTAGGCAGCTCTTTCATGCCAAAATTTACCACAAGGTCAATAAGCAAAGGTATTCCTTTTGAGTTTATATCTTATAAGAGATCAAGATTTAGGAGGGCAAAACCATATCCTCAAAAATATTATTTGCCTCCTGGTCATCCTATTGTTCTAAGCACTATAATCCTCACTATCCAAATGGCCCTCATAAATAAAGTGCTTGCTCCATTCAATAGAGGTAGGCCATTGAATTTAGATAGTTTGATGACATTCCAGTGTCTACCCTCAAGAGTATCCTATTCTTCTCAAGAGAAAATCAAACAACCCCTATTGAGCATATCCAAGATGTGGCTAATCTCTATTCAGTCTATAATGTTGTTGAGGATAATGTTGCTATTAGATTTATTGCTACCTATTTCAAAGGAAAATCATTACAATGGTTTAGAAACCTTTCACTAAACTCCATTTCCACTTGGGATGAATTAGGTGTAGCCTTAGTCAAGCAATTTGAGGACAAATCTGATCACCTATCTTTAGTTGAGCAATTAATTGCTATAATAAGGGCTCCTCATGAGTTCACGTCTGATTTTAACCTCAAATTTTAAAAGACATGGACCAGAATACCTGTGTTGAGAAGGCCATCCTCTAAGTATGCATTTCTTTACTATTTGAAAGCCCTTAATTTTGATATTAATGTGATGATACAGTCAATGGGTGGTACTACCTTGCTAGGTGCTTATGAGGTTACAATAAGGGTAGAAAATAGTTTGATACAAGCTGGTAAACATTCTCCAAGACCTCTAATGCCTATATTTCCAAAAATAAGTTCCATACCAGCCCCTTAAATTCCTCAAATCCCATCCTTAGCTCCTATTCCAGCACCTTAAGCTCAAATTTTAGCCCCTACTAGTTAAGCTAGTGAGATAAGAGAGTTGAAAACTTGATACAGTCCTTTAGTAATGAAATAGTACAACTCAAAAGGTAGAAATTTCAATCAAATAAGCCCTATCAATAGTAAAATTAGAACACCTATTAGCCCTTCAAAGATCAAACGCCTCCTTATCAGGGTTTTGGAAAGAATAGACCACCTTATCAAGCACAAGGATCCATAACTCTAGATAAGCCATATGATACCATTAATCCTAATATTACTTCCACTTCAAAGGCTATTTCTCTCACCCCACCTCAAAACAACATGATGCATGATTCAGGTTGGCAATCCTCAAATCTCAATGATGCCCAAAACCAAGCCTTGGTATCACAGAACATCACAATGCCACAAATGACACAAGAAAAGTTTTATTTTCAAGGAGGTCAGTATCAAGATACAGGTTTGGCATCACAAGGAGAGAATAATCAAGTTTAAAGGTATCTTGATGCCATTAATGTAAATTGGCAAGTAGATGATCATGTTGCTTTTACTCAAGGTGTTGAAACTAATAATTTAAGTGGTCAAGTTGTAGTTGTAACTAGAGCTAAAAAAGATCCATTGAAGAAGATCAAGAGGTAACAAATGCTTCAAGTACTCCTAGGGTTGTTTAGATGAGTAAAAAAGAGCACCTTGTGTCCCTACAGCTCATAAAAATTAGAATATAGAGGTTAGTAAAGTTCAGTGAATATGTCTAGTTCGTGAGCAGCTAGTTAATCAAAAAGTGCAACCAAAGGTTAATGGACCTCATTTTAGTATATTAGATTAGATGAATAAGTATAGAATCAACATGAGGATGTGATATTATCTTTCCATTCCAAGACAAAAGGATAAGCTCATTCAAGAGATTTTAACTCTCAAATTATCTCCAAAACTGGTTGAAAAAGACAGTGTTGTCTTGACTAATTTGGATCAGCCAACTAAGTAACATGTACAAGTAAATAAGATGGAAAAGGTGGACAAAATTTAGGTAAAATCAAAGAAAAATCCTCCTTTTTACCTCTTTTTGATAGTAGGTGATACTTTAGTTCATAATTGTATGGTGGATAGTGGAGCTAGTAGTATAGTCATGCCTAAACAGATTACAGACAAGCTTGGCCTTGTCTATGAGCCAAATACTAAAGGGGTATTACAATTGGATGGCTCACCAATGAAGATGGTAGGCATCATCAAGGATTTTAAATTGACATTACATGCATGTCCCAATGTTACTATTCAACAAGATGTTTTTATGGTAGACTTGCCTCCCTACTTTTCTATGTGCCTTTCAAGGGATTTCACCTCAAAGATTAGGGGATATTTATTAGTTGATTGGAATTATTTGATATTCATAATCAATTATGGTACCAAGGTAGTAATTCATTATGAGCCTATTTCATGTTTTAATATGGAGCCATATATGCCAAGCATTGTGAATACTAACTGTATCATCTCAGATGATGTGCTAGAAATTAGTGATGTAGAAAAATAATCACCTTTGGATGGAGTTCTAGATTTTTTCCTTGATGAGTGGGATTCTACCTTGCATGAGCATGATCCCTACATGCTGATTGAAGAAGAGGGTCTTGGTGGGTATTGCCTTCATGAGAATGATGCACCAATTCCAGCCATGGTCAAAGAAGATGAGTCTAATGAAGGTTTATGGCAATTGTACTTTGATGGATCAAGGAGTAAGCATGGAACCAAAGCTAGAATGATGTTGGTTTCTCAAATAAAACAAATGTATTTCTCTTCTATTATATTTTAGTTTGGCTATTCAAATAATGTTGCTGAGTATGAAGCACTAGTTCATGGTTTGCAGTGGGTTAGGAAGATGAAAGTCAAATCTTTGCAAGTTTTTGGAGATAGTGAACTTGTAGTTCACCAAGTAAGAAGTTTGAATTTATGTAAAAAATTACTTATTAAATCTTAAAAGCATAGAATTTGGGATTTACTTGAAGATTTTTAGGCTTTTAACATTCAGGCAATACCAAGAGATAAGTATAAACATACATATAGGTTGGCTGTCATTTGGATCACAATTTAGCATCCCTACTGATGTCAAACATGAAAAAATTTAGTCACACATAAAGGTGGTTGTAAGGCCTTATATTATAGATACTCATGAGAATTGGCAGGTGTTCTAAGATGACAATCAAATTGTGAGATTCTTGCAAGAAGAGGTTAAGTTTTCTTGAAGAAACTAGTTAAAGCACTTACAATAGTATGGTGATCAGATTGTGTAACTGAAAATGAATAAGCTGCCCAAAGGATTGGACAGACTTGAGAATATTTTCAGTGGTGATGATGAGATAAGAAAGGAGAAATCATCCTTGTCAATAAAGGAAGAACACTATGCCAATGTAGAGATTGCAATTGGTAAGGTTTTAAAATTGGGTAAGGTATGCACTCCTTCACAAAAAATAGATTTTATTCAGTTATGTATAAGTTTCACTGATATATTTGTATGGAAGGATAGTGATCTCAAAGGTTTTGATCAAAATTTGGCTCACCATACCATTGAGTTAGAGGAGGAAACTAAACCAGTGAGACAAATATAAAGGCCCATCAATCCAAAGCTTGAGCCTTTGATGAGAGCTAAGCTTCACAAGCTCATAGAGTCAACTATTATATTTCCAATCAAGCACTCATTTTGGGTGGCAAATCTTATTCTGGTATGAAAGAAGAATGGTGAGATTTATTAGTGTGTTGACTTCCATGGTTTGGATAGGTCTTCACTTAAAGATCACTATCCTTTGCCATCAATGGAACAAATTTTATAGCTTATTACAGGTTTAGAGAGGTTTTATTTATTGGATGGATATAATGGCTACAATTAGATTTTGGTCAAGGAAGAAGACCAATTTAAGATAGCCTTCACTACTAAGTGGGGGACATTTGCATACAGAAAGATGCCATTCAATTTGTCTAATACTGGAGCAACCTTTCAGAGAGCCATGGATATGTCATTTCAAGGCCTTCTTAACAAGTTTGTAATTGTTTATTTAGATGATATAACAATTCTTTTAAAGAATGCAGATCATATGGTTCATCTCTAGCAAGTGTTCAAAAGGTGTAGGCAATTTGGGATATCTCTAAATCCCAAAAAGTGTGTTTTTTTGGTTCATAAAGGTAAGCTTCTTGGACATGTTATTTTAAATCATGGTTTAAGAAAAGATGTTGAAAGGATCCAATCCATCCTTGTACTCTCTTTGCCTAAGCACAAAAAGGCCTTACAAAGTTTCTTTGGGAAAATCAATTTCATAAGGAGATATATTTCAGATTTTGCGATTTTAGCTAAGCCACCTACAACCATGCTAAAGAAAAATCAAAACTTTAGCTGGTCTAAATAAGGAATAAAGGGTTTGAAGATATTAAAAAGGCCATAGCTAGTGCTCCTACACTTATAAATATAGATTTCACAAAGGATTTCATTTTGTATACATATGCTAACATGGACATCATTTCAAGTATTATTATATAACAAAATCATGAGGCTTTGGAACAACCAATAGCCTTCTTCAATCAAGGTTTGGAAGAGTATGAAACAAGGTACTCTTTTGTTGAAAAACATGTACTTTCAGTTATAAGATCTCTCAAGAAGTTAAGATACTTTTTGTCTAATAATATTATACACCTAATGGTTGCTCATCCAAGTATCAAGGAGTTCCTTTTGAATAAAGATTTAAATGAGAAGAGAGCTGGTTGGATAACTAAGGTAATGGAGTATGATGTGGAAATTAAGGTCACAAAGTTGATTAGAGGCAAAAGACTTTGTGAGCATCTAGCACAAGACTTACAAGAGGCTAATGAGCTTGTTTTGGTGTCAAATGATGAAGAGGTTGCAGCTAGTCATACCTCACCTTCTAGCTAGTTTCATAACTTGGTAAACTATCTCCAAGATGGTATTTATCCCTCTCATCTTAGTGCTTAAAAAAAAAGATATTTTAGATTGCAATTAATTCCATTTTTTCTTGTTGATGGTGTTTTGTTCAAGAAAGATATCAATGGAATGTTGCTACAATGTGTAGAACCAAGCCAAACTCAGAGATTGCTTGAAGAATTCCATGATGGACATGGTGGAGGACATTTTTTAGCAAAACTACAGCTCTTAAGATCATGGTAGGTGGGTACTATTGGCCTAGTATATTTGGTGATTGCCATGCATTGGTTAGAAAGTACAAACAGTGTGCTATGTTCGTAGGAAAAGTGAAGCTTACAACCTTACCTCCTTCAGCCAATAGTGGTGGATCAGCGTTTTATCTAGTAGGGATTGGACTTTATTAGCCTCATTAATTCTCTTTCAAGTTTATGATATAAATGGATTCTAACTACTACAGATTACTTCACACGTTGGATAGAAATAATAAAATTGAAAGAAGCAAACAAAACTAATGTTCTTGATTTCTATGAAGGTTTGCTTACTAGATTTGGAGTTCCCTCAACTATTATTTTTGATAATGCAATGGATTTTGTGGGATCTAGGATTTGTCAATGGGCTGTCTAATATGGAATTTACCTCAACACTTCGTCGAACTATTATCCACAAGGCAATGGCCTTGCTAAATCTATGAATAAAAACCTATCGAGGATCATAAGGAGGACTATTGAAAACAATCAGAGGTCATGACATATCAAGTTAAAGTCAACTCTATGGGTTGATAGGATCACCTATAAAAGATCAATAGCCAACTCTCCATACAACATGGTATATGGTAAGTAAGCAAGGTTACCCATTTCTCTTGAATTTCTCGCTTTAGAAATAATGCATCAGCTTGAGTTGTTAGAGAATGAGCCTATTGAAATTAGGTATGCTAAGATTATGGAGTTAGAAGAGACAAGAAATCAGTGCATGCTAGCCATGGAAATTCATCAAGCACATGTGAAGAAAACTTTTGACAAAGGAGCTTCTTCATGAAGTTTCAAAGGAGATTTGGTCCTCAAGTGGGATGAGGATGGAGCTAAACCAGGAAGACACACCAAGTTTGATTCTCTCTGGAGTGGCCCATACATAATTTCTAGTTGCAAATCTCATACTGCTTTCCAACTTGCAAAATTGGATGGTCAGGAGCTTCCAATCCCAGTCAATGGGATACATCTGAAACATTGCTATTGAAGAGCAAAGCTCCTTGTACATAGTTTGTATTGCTTTCCTTTAAGTGCTTGTTCAAGCATAATAGTTTCATTCTATTTTGTTTAAATAAGTTCTTATGTGCACACTTACTTTTTAGTTAGTTTTCCTATTTTCATGTGTTTCCCTTCTTATTTTGAAGGATGAAGGTTACGTCTTGTCTAGTTAAAGGAGATTTGCAGTCATGGACTAGGTTTACCATTATTTTATGAATTCAATATCATGTTTATGGTTTGAGTTCTCAAGCATAATAGGCATGCTTCCCAGCTGAGTCACCAAAATGTTGACAATTTTGATCCTATAGGTTAAAATTGCAACCTTTATCATTCAAAACTTTGCTTAAACATGCCTTTAAAAGAAGGGGAAGAGGACCAAGCTGAGGGGATACTTTGAAAAGGCTTAAGATAAAATTCCTTTAGACTTTTGTTTAAAGGAAATACAAGAGGAATGATCCATTATAGAAAGGGTGAAGGACTATTTTCCAAAGGCCAAATGAATATTACATTTTTCCTGAAGGGTACTTGGGAAGGGTTTATCACTATTCCAAAGGGACATTACAGAAATCTTGAAGGGTAATTTCCCTTCGAGAAAGTTAAAAAATAGAGGAACTGAAGGGACATTTCCTTCGGACAAATTATCAAAAAAAAAAAATTTGTGAGAGAGATGTCTGAAAGAAAAGCCTTTTGAAAAAGGCAGGGGATTCTTTTAAAAGCCCGAAGGGTAGTTTCATGTGCCGGAGGGACAATTCAAAAAATATGAGGTGGCCATTTATAGGAATCCAAAGGGTATCTACCCTTCGAAAAGGCTAATTTACATAAGCTCGAAGGGTTACTTCCTTTTGGAAAGGGGCATTTGGAAGCTTCTGAAGGGTCACTTTCCCATCAGGAAAGTTCAAATCAAAATCCTGAACGGTACATGCCTTTTGAAAGAGGACATTGGCAAGAATCTCAAAGGATATCTACGCTTCGGGAAGGTTCACTTCACAAACTTCAAAGGGAATGCTGAAGGGTTCATTCAATTTCCAAAAGGTCATTACAAAAATATTGAAGGGCATGTGCCCTTTGGGAAGGTTCATTGCAGGAATCTTGAAGGGTATGTGCCCTTTGGGAAAGTCACTATAAGGAAAGGCACAAGCAAAAATAAAAGGCATAGAATTTTTGTCTGAAGATAAAGGTGATAATCAAAAGACTGAAATAATTCTTTCAAGTAATTTGCTCGAAAGAAAGGAGAGATCAAAGTGGTAGAGCTTCAAACTTTTTGTCTAAAGATGAATATCCAAAGGAAGGGATCGAAAGAGAGGGAAAGCTCTAGAGAATTCCTGTGGACAAATTGTCTATGGGAAAAAAGAGAAATACATGAACAAGAAGTTCAAATGAATTCCTTCAAACAAATTGTCCAAAGGAATTCCTTCAGAAGGTTTAAACAAAGGGAAAGTGAAATGGACAAAAAATCTAAAGGAATTCATTTGAACAAGTTATCCGAAGGAATTCCTTCAAAATATTTACCTAAGGAAATGTACAAAGAAAGTCTCACGAGAGAGAAGTCCAAGACAATTCCTGTGGACAATTTGTCTATGAAAAAATGACTTGAGAGATAGTCCAAAGGGAAGAGGCCAATAGCCTAATGGATACGACTGTAGAAAGGGAAGAATAGACAGTCAGTCTGAGAAAGATAAATCCAAAGTAAATTCCATAGGAATAATGTCATGCCAAAAAAGTTGTGAGACACACTCAGTTACCATATATATATATAATATATTATTTATAGTATTATAATATATTGTAAATTGTTATATATATAGGTGTAATATTATTATTATATATATTAATTATTAAAAATTTATATTATTCATTAAAACATATTTAATATTATATGTAATAAATTATAAAGTATTTTATTCTCTCCTCTTCACTTTCAGTGGGTTTTGATTACCAAAACATTTTCTCAAACTTGGCGGGATTTTGAGTTCATTTCTGATGGAGGCATACAAAAATTGTAGTGTGGAAGATTGTTTTGATCACAAGAATATCAAGAATGTAATTACATCTAGCCCAAATCCCTGATAATATGTTGGCTTTTAGTCAAATGGTTCTCAAGATTGAATTGTTGCTTGAATGAATGCATGAGTCAATTCATAGGTGAAGATGAATAGCTCACCTATAAAGTATTGTAATTAGGTGATGTTATAATCTTTAATTACACTGAGACTTGGTTACTCTTATTTTCATGAGGAATATTAAATACACGTGAGCTCATGAAAATGAGTTCTCTTTAATATTCAATAATATATACTATATATGGTCAATTTTATTGTTCTAGTCTTATGACATGTAGGGGTATACCACTGCTAGTAGGGGTATTATTTGACACCTTCCTTTTACCATGCACTCTTTATTATATACCATATCTATTATTATTATTTTATGATAATAAATAATTATGTTTTTATCATCATCATAATTATTATTATTATTAATTATATATATATATATATAATAATAATAGTATTATAATTATTTGTGATTGTGACACATTTTATAAACTCTTATTTCGTTTAAATCTATTGTTATTTTGGTATATTTGAGTTTTAATGTCATTTATTAAGCATTAAACTAAAAGTGAACTTCTGAGAGGTAATTATTTAAGTGTTTTTATTTTAATCAAAATGTAAAAATAATAAATATTTATAATTTAAAACATATACCACAAGAACCCTTTCGTCAATATTTAATCATAATAGCAACTTTCTTTGTGAAATGTTAAAATTCATAATGGAGTCATAAGGGTCTCTTGATCAATACATATTTACAAGACACACCACAAAATTAATGTATTTGTGTTATATGTGAAATCCTAAGTGCGTGCAATGGTTTAGTAGTGGTACATGTTAGACGAATGTATCATATTACATATTAAAGCACAACACTCAACACCGGATTAAACCCTATGTATTATCTTACATGATTTTCTATCCTCTTCACCTTCAATGGGTTTTCATTACCAAAGCATTTCATCAAACTCGATGGATTTCTAGTTTATTTAACATGGAGGCATATAGAAAATGTGCGTGGAAGATTTTTCTAATCATAAGAATATTGAGAATGTAATGATTTCATCAATTGATAGTAATTCATGTGAAGAAGGAAATGTAGAGGATATTTCTAGGATTAAAAAAAAACAAGAACAAGAAGATGGAGTTATGAAAGCCCAATTCCCTAATAATATTTTGGCCTTCAATCAAATAATTATCAAGATCGGCTTGTTGCTCAAATGAATGAATGAGTCAATCCATCAGTGAAGATGAATCCCTTACCTATTAAGTATTGAAATTAGGTAATGTTATAATCTTTAATTTCACTGAGTCTTGATTCCTATTATTTTCACAAAGAATATTAAATATTGTGAGCTCGTGAAAATGAGCTTGCTTTATTTAATAATAATTGCTATCCATGGTCAACTTTATCATCCCAACCTTGTATTATTCATGTGATTTCACTTTGCATAACAAAGGGGAATCTAATGGGTTAATTATTCAAAACCTAAACAATGTTTCCTATGTGTCAACCTTTTTATTTTTGGTTTTAAGCTTGAGGAATGGCAGGAAACAAGAGATGCACATACAATTAATGATACCTTCTGCATGAATAAATGGTGCCATGTTATGATGTATGCCATATTTATTTTGAAGAATCCAAGCCCTTGTTACAATGTAAAATTTATTACTTAAAGAAAATGTTTGACAAATTTATGAATGCCACATATTAATATAATATTAAGAAAATTTGTACTCACACATATTTGTTAGTAATGAGTGTGTGTGAATGTTATGTGAGTAACTATTCATTATTAGATATGGTTATTTGAGAGATCCTTTAGGGATAAGAGAGTTATATGAGGAAAAATAAAGAGATAAGACTTGAATCCTAAATTATAAGATCAAACATTTGTATAATAAGCTCATCTCTAGTTGAATACTATATCCTCATATGCATCAAATTGAAGATTATCATTAGTCTAATGTTAAAGATTATTATGTATTAGTTTTGTACGAATCTATCCAAATTTGTCATCTAATATCAAAACAGTGTTGGGTCCTCTACATAATGGAATTCTAAATGGTTGTGAAATGGGTAGTCATACTCATATTTACCCCTGTAGATGGTAACATTTTCATGTAGTTTTATTTCTAGTTACTAGTTTCAAAATTATTATTTTAGCATTGTTTAATTTTCTTTCAATATTTTTAAGATAATTTTGTAAGTATTGAAGGATCATTCTTGTGTTTTTTTGCTTAGTCCTTTAATATTTCTAATATGAAAGAAACATCAAACTTTCTCCACCAAACATCAAGGGCTTGTACCATGCCAAGAAATTAAGCATCAAACTCTAGTTTGTTGGCCACAAGTAAGTAGATTAATAGTGCTTCAGGTGGGCTAGGCTTAACCAACACTCACAAATTAGTGGGCTCCACACTCTCCACAAATCACAAAATTCATACCAAAAATTACCAAATATTCCACACTCTCTATGAATAAAAAAATTCATACCAAACAGTGTTAAATATTAAAAAAATTGTGATTGGTTGCCCAAATAAAATCAATGAGTTAATGAGTGTTGGATAAGCTTACCCCTTCAGGGGTGAGTCAATAATACTACATAACTTGTCAAATATTGGTGGCATATAGCTTTACCAACTCCTCAAGTGACTCAAGGTTTGTGGAGCTATCAATTAGATTAAGGAACACATAGTGTATATATAAAATGTTGGCATACGTTCCTATGACATGGATGCTGAGATTGCTAAAGGTCATATTGTTGAATATATCTCATAGCTAATTCAAACTGAAGATAATTGACTACTGTCATTCACATGCAAGCCATGTGTTTTGATGTTTAAAACTATCAACATATACCTTCAAATAAATAATTATTCATGTGATTTCTAGCCTATAGTAGACCTGATGCCATGCATGTATTCTCTTTGAATTAAGCTCAGTCTTATGTGTTCTGCATATGCTCAATGACATTGATGTGTTTTTAGTCCTTTACAATCAAACTCATATTTTGATTCATCCCTAAAAAATCCAATGAGCTTATATAGATCTTTTCCAATGATCTAAATGCATTCACATCTATGAGCTCAAATGTCTATGCATCTGGTTGCATTCACATGTATTACAATTCCATCGATTGAAAGAAGTCAATCATTTATGTGATTGACATAGTTATTTTTTATATTAGTTTACATAGAGTTTAATAAAAAAATTAGACTAAGATTTAAGATGTATTGTATAGGATTATAGAAGGATTCTAATAATCTAGCCCAAAATGTTGGTCAAGAGAGCACTCTACTAGGGTTTTCTATGGTATGCATGATTTTCTTGATTGTTTTCTTTGTGTTGCCATGTCCATACCACTTATCCAACATGATTTTATAAGTCTCTAATACATAAATTGCACTCAGTAGAATGAATTTAGGGTGGATAAGCTCTTTATTTATGGCTTCTCTGCACTCTACTGCATTTATTAATGTAAGAGTCAGAGCTAATGGCACCCAAGCGAGCTCAAAAATTTGTCTCAAAGGTCTATGAAAAGGTAATCCCTTAGCCCCTCCCTCCACTCCGGAGGTAAGAATTCCTATTAGAACTATTGAACAATATTGTAAATGGTATGAAAATTATTCTATTATGACCTATTTTATTGGTCGTATCCCTTAGGAAGACTACCTCATAACTAAATATGCAACCACTAGGGGACATTGCATATCCATGTCTCCATAATCTGAAACCTTACCAATTTTTTTTATTTAAATTGAAGGAGCTGTCTGAGCCATAACTTATCTTTAAAAATTCCAATGTCTACTTCCTTCACAACCAACCTATGATTTTGTCTTCCTAGTCTTGAGACTTTAAGGTATTTGATAATGCCTCCCTTCATGTCCTTATCTAGGTTGAGATTCTTAGTCTACTGGTTCAATTATGGTCCTTGATACCCCAAATCTATGCTCCCATAGGGTGTGTAATGATGGTTAGGTGGTTCTCCCCCTACCCTAATAAGAGGGTTTATGTGGAGGATAACCTTTCCAAAGAATTAATTAAATTCATAAAAATTTAGGTTGGTGATACCCAATGGTCATAAAAGGTTGTTTATTTCAACCTACTAAACACTTACTTTCACTATCAGGATTTAAACCACCGCATCAAGGATTGTCCTCACATGGGTCAGGCCGATCCCCCTTAGCCACCTCCTTAGATCAAAAGACACAAACTGATAGACCAAGGTGATGGTTGGTCTATAGTTCCCCCTAAAAGGTTAGGCCCCAAGCCACAAGGCCCAACCCAACTGTCTCCTTGATACATTACCAATTTCCATTATAGGGATCACCACATGCTCAAATGGCTTGACCACTTTAGGCTATTAGAGAAAAGTCTTTTCTCCTTTTCAAGCATTAATGACATCTTATCAATGTCCACTCTAGTATTATTTTACTCGACCATTCCCTATTTATTGCAAAGTGGAATGGACTTCTGGACAATACAATGTACCACATAATTAATTCATTTTTAATACTTTTATGTTGAGTCATGCTGTTATGATCTAAATCATCACATAAATCTAAAACCTTGCATTGCAACCCCCTTATGCTACCAACTGGATTGAGTGGTGGAATGGGGCCATTCTATGTACCACTTCCTTCCTCTACCATTATGGTAAACATGTTACTTAAATTATAAAGTGATCAGAAGAGGCCACACTTAATTAATTTTAGTGGGTATCCATTTTTCTTGAGCTCAATCCCTTCAATGTGAAATTTCAATGACTTACATCATCTCTCAAACACCACCTAACCTCCTAAAAGTGGCAGATAGCCATGCAACCAGAGGCACCTAATTACGTGACCGGCTCCATTAGCTTAAAATTGGTGACAAGGTCTCCAAGAATTTTTCAAAAGTACTAAGAGCCAAACAAGCTCACGAGTAGATCAAATCCATTCAATTAGCTCACTCTTGATTCACTTCTTAATATGACATCTCTTCGGCTTTCATGACTCATTACAAGATGTTTTTTCAAGCTCAACCACACACTATCAAGTGAACCTAGGAACATGAACCCATGAACTTCAAAAGTGCCTTGATGTGGTGCCTTGCAAACTCACTTTTACTGATCGATGAATCTGTGATGCCCCACTCACCTTGTAGGAGCTCACATAGGCTCTACATTGCATGAGAAATGATAAAGCCCCCAACCTTGATGGCTTCCCTTGTGAGTTATACAAAACCACCTAGGAGTTTATTGGGCCATATTTACTACAAGTTTACAAGGAATATCAATAGAATATGTCTTTTGGATCCATGATCAATCAAGGTAATATCAAATTTATTCCTAAAGTTGGAGATCTTGAGTTACTAGTTGGAGGCCTATAACATTGTTCAAATTTTCTTACAAGATTCTTTCTAAGTCCCTCACTAGTAGAATCTACCTCATTTTACTTGCTTATCAAATCCAAGAAAACATGTTTTATTAAAGGGAGTTATATTTTGGATATTCTTATTATGGTCTATGAGGGAATGGATTGGGACTACTCCTATCTCCAAAGAACCATTTTCATTAAATTAGATTTTGAAAAAGGTTATGATATAATTGAGTGGTAATTCATTATGTCCATGCTCAGAGATCTTGGCTTCGGTCCCTACTTGATTTATGTTGTCCAGAATTTGCTTTAAGAGGATTTAACATGCCTACTATTAATAGTCATAAAATAATGAGGATTAATCATTAGTTTTCTATTAATAAAGGATGTCCCCTTGTTCTGGTGCTCTATGTGTTATATGATAAAACTCTGGCTTATCTCTTAGATTTTAGAGCTTTTCATGGGCATGTTTGTGGCATTGTCTTTTTTGAATGCACCTCCCAGCTCATCAATGGCATGTTACAAATGATACCTTCCTCATTATTGAATAATAAGAGTCCAGCTTTAAATAAGTTATCTAATGCCTAAACACTTTATGTTTGGCTTCTGGTTCTAGTCTCCAATGGAGGAAAATCCAGTGTTTTTAGAAAAGTATGATGCCTATGACTGATTGTATTCTCAGTTATAATTGGAAATGAAGTAATCAAGGGGAGAAATTCAAGTTCTTAGGCATCTCCTTCGCCTTTTAAAGTTCTCCCACCTAGATTTGATAGTATGTCCTCGATAATATTGAAAAGAAGATTGAATATTGGATTACTACACCCTTATCTCTAGCAGGCAAGTTTCCAATTTGCACCAAAATATTGGATACCACTCATGTCTAATATTATTACTTTTAAGATCCCTCTAAGGCCTCATATGAATCACTATACAAAATCTTTAGATATTTCCTTTAGGCCAATTTTAATGATGTGTAAGGTTTTCCTCGAGTGGCCTAGGATATTTGTTGCCTCCCTCATGATAAGGGCGTATGGGCACCATTTATACCTTTCAAAAAAGTATGGCCTTATGTTCTAAGTGGGTTGTGTAGGCCATTGAGGGAAATGAATATTAGAAAATTATACTTAGGCATTGTATCTACATGATCTCTCCCTATGGTAAAACCAATTGGCAAAATATTGGCTTCTAGTCCCTTCTTATCACTACAACTCTGACCAAGATCTCTATCTCTTTTATGGACAAATGAATTTGGAATGTGTTTGAAGCCATAAAAACCCATTTGAAGTAGGTGGGAGATGGTTTTACTATATTTTTGTCTTTTAATGACCATATCTTGTGGTAGTCCCCTATTCTTACTAGTTCTTCTATTCTCTTGGTTAAATTACTTTGTATTAAAGCTATGTGGTTATTTAATAAAATATTCACACTATTAAGGATTTAATTACATATAAGGATTATATCACCTATCCTAAATCAAAAATAAAATTTTATTTAAATAATGTAGACTTACCTTTAATTTTTTGCATCCAAGAGTTGTTACCTGATGTTACGCTACACAAATTGGGCTTATAGCCTTCTAGGGTCTAGTGGAAGGACTAAAGGTGGAAATTTTATACTCAATTAAAAAAATTACTCTCTCAAGTTGATTTATTAGGTTATGAGTCCCTTCTCCCTATATTTATGCAAACTTAATAGGTGATGGGGTCTCCAGTCCTCTCACAAGACTTGGTTCACTTGTCTAGATGTGTGTGGCAACCTAATTGGAGCCCAAACTGGCTCACTTTTTATGGTGTTTGATATAACAAGGAATTCTCATCAATGAGATATTTCTCCACCTCTCATTACATATCCCTTCTATCTAGATTTCAATCATCCTAAGTCATTTAAACACATGTTCTGGTTTTATCTAAAAGATCAGTCTACCTAGCGATGGATTCATTCACTTTTTCAAACTTACCAGCCCGAGCCTTTCTCTTAGTGATAGGGGATATTTAGATATTCTGATAATTAGATGGAATTTATTTCCTTGATCTAGAATTTATTCCATGTAATTATTCTATTTCAGTTATGGAAATCTAGAAACAATATTATATTTAATCATGAGCACTGTGAAGTTTCTTTTTCCATTAATGAAAAGGTTGATGTTATTTATTTAGCTTCTATGTAGATTCAAACTAAAGTGGAAAAGATGGCTCTAGACCTATGACACTTGTAGGATATCCTCGACCACTAGGGGAGTGCCACTTACACCAAGATCTAGATGTCACCTAATGGCCTGCCCTACAGTTTGCTGCCTCCTCCTCCTAAAAGGCATCAAAGCAAAAATTAGTCAAGAGGCAGGGATTACTTCTCTCCTCTCCCTCCTCTAGTGTGAGGCTAGAGTTCTCATGGAAAATCTGATGTCGATCCTTGTCATCTTTATTTAACTACTTTCCAACCAACTGATGGATGGCCTATCACTATTCATGATGACCCCCTTGATGGTTGGACTACTCCAGATATTCCTAATGTGGAACCATCTACTTGGATGATGTCTCCTAAGGATGAACCTCTACCTTTGCCTCTAGGGGTGGTGGCATGTGTTTAATCTTTATTTTGGTTGTTCTTTTTCTATTCTTATGAGCCGTGCCTTGATTGGATAATTTTTTACTTGTGTTCGGAGCTAGTTTTGTTCTTCCAACATGGAGTTTGAGCCATGATGTGTCTATCTACTTTAGTTTGAAACCTTTCATTTGTATTAATTATTCTTTTCGTTAATATATTATGAAGTGTTCCAATAGTAAATAGTCTATCCTATTATATTCTTATTCAAAAAATAATAAAGTGGTTTAATTTCTTTTTAATAGGTTGTGTTAAGTCTTTTATAGGTGTTTCTTATATTAGTCCTTCTAGTTTTCTAATATAGTGTTAGAGTTTTGTTTTTTGTCAAATATATTTAGGGTCATTATCAACATTTGTCAATCTATGTCTATATTAAAATTTAAGGTTGAGATTCAAAGTCAAAAAATCCATCCTTATAATGGATGTAATTTCTGGTGACTTCGACATCCAATTTGTAAGGATTATGTTAAAATTAAGGGGGAGAGTTTGTTCTAAATATGACATGAAATGGAACTTTATTTTGAGCCTAAAATTGAAATTTATTGAGTAAGCAATGACATAAGTGGTTAGAAGCTTTAGAGGATGGAGGTCATTCAACCTCTCAGTAACCACTAATGATCATGTTGCTTCTGCTATAGTGGCACATGTTTAATTTTTAATACTTGTTTATATGTGTGAAAATAAGTGAACAATTTATTATTTTTTACACATAGTGTGCTTCATGAAAAATGTGTTTTATAGATATAGGATTGAAGGTTGAACAAATGGTTTTTGCTTATAGATCCCACACTAACTAGGTTGATATGTTCTTATTAGTGAACAATTGATGGTAGATGGTTCTTGTTCATAGTTCGCACACTAAATTTGGTAGATGTGTTCTTGATAGTGAATGACCAATGAGAGATTATTGTTTTCCCTCTCTAATTTAATAGAATCTTTTAAAACACAAATTACCATGTAAGTACCTAAGAGGGAATGTTAAGAAAAATAGTACTCACATGGATTTTTTAGTAGTGAGTGTGTGTGAATATTACGTGAGTAACTATTCACTATTATATATGGTTATTTGAGAGTATTTAGTGATAAAAGAGATATATGAGGAAGACTAAAGAGATAAGACTTGACTCCTTGATTTTAGGATCAAACATTTGTATAAGAAGCTCATCTCTAGTTGAATACTATATCCCCATATGAGTCAAAATGAAGATTATCATTAGTCTAATGTAAAATATTAATATGTATTAGATTTATAAAAATCTATCCAAAAGTTATCATATAAACCCTTTGGTAAGGCCCAATTATCTCTAATTTAATACATAAAGAGTTTATTGTATCTATTGTGTATAACATTACTTCCAAGTTTAAAAGAGGTTCTTTGTTTTCCTAATTTAATATTTGATGTACAAAATTTAGGTTGAAGACTCTTGTTGAAATAGCTTATTTCTTGCCAATTCTAAATGTGGAATTTGAGGTGCTTCACTTAATGCTTGAATTTGGAAGGGGGTGAATTGTGAGTTTAAATGTTGAATATGGATAAGCCATTCCTAGTTGAGAAAAACCTTTATAAACCTTACCAATGAAGAATTTAATTCTGTAGCCATATGCAATCAAAAAGTTTTGAGATTCCAGCTTCAGAGCCATTTTGGATTTGACCATGGTTCCAAGGAGAGCTAATAATAAAAGGAACATAAATTATGAAATATTATAATACTATAATATAATATAATACTATATATATAGTGTGTGTGTAATATTATTATTATTATAGTAATTAATGTTAAGTGTGAAGTCACTATTCTTATGATGAGGTGTCAATGGTGAGTTAGAAATGAATGTGTAAGAGATGTGAAAGGTGATGTGGCTTGTTAATGATGTGGCATGGCCCACAGAGGATCTTCCATATGATCATGTGCATATGAATGGAGTGGTGCATAACACTCCACTAATGGATAAATTTTTGTCATTATTGTTATTTACATGATGTTGTATTTTAGTAATAATGAAATAAGGAAGAGATGGGGTGCCTCTCGTAGTTAGAGTCATGATTTTGCATGTGAGAGAAGTCAAAAGGTGGTGTGGAATATTTTGGAGGCATGTATGTGCACATGAGATAGTGGGGGACATTGTTACTATTCCATATTGAAGACCCATGTGAAGTGGGGCATAGCATTTAGATGCACATGGAGGAAGTCAAGGGGTATCATGAAGATGCCAATTACTTTTGACCCTTGCACATAGAGTCGAGCATGCCAAATATTTTTTATTTTGGTGCACATGGAAGTGTGGCACCATATTTTCTCTCTCCTCATTTTTTCTTCTCTCTTTCATTATTATTTGTAATTTATATAAGTAAAGGATGTCTTTCATTTGTATTATAAGATGAGAGTGTGAGAAGACTTGTGAGTCTTTATTGAAGATTGTAAGCTTTGTGTGAAGTTAGGAGTTATCTTGTTGTAAGCTTGGTGAAAGCTTGTGTGCATTGAAGACAAGAGATTATGAGAGATAGGATAGGAGTGAGTGACAAGTTTTTGTAATGGATGAATTCTTCAAGTGTTGCTACAATATAATAGTTGATCAATTTTTCTATGGATGTAGCCAAATTAGTGAACCACGTAAATATTTATCTTATGGTTTTCATGACTTATTTTTTGATTTTTTCAAGTTTTAATTTCTATTTTACATAATTTATTTCTCTACAACTTTGAGGATGTTTTTACATTATTAATTACATCCTAACAAGTGGTATCAAAGCAAGGTTATTTGTTGTTGAAGGTTAAGTTGAAAGAATCTAAAGATTTTAGCTTAAGTGGGAGCTATGGTATATGATAAAAAATTAAAGGTGGAGAAATTTAATGGGCAAAATTTAGTTTGTAGAAGATGCATATGGATGGCTATCTATTTTAGAATAACCTGTCCTTACCATTAGGAGGTGCAGCCAAGAAGCCAACAATAATGTCAAATGAGGATTGGGAGTTACTTGGTAGAAAAACACTTGGAACCATCTGGTTATGCCTAACATCTATAGTTTTATTCAACATATCCCAAGAGAAGACTATAGAAAGTCTTATGATTTCCTAGGGAAGTTGTATAACCCTCTGTCTCTAATAAAATTTTCTTAATGAAAAAATTGTTTAATATGAAAATGGCTGAAAATGGTTTAGTAGAAAATCATTTGAATGAATTTAACATGGTTATATGATAGTTTAATTTTGTTAATATTAACTTTGATGATGAAGTCAGGGCTCTTCTTATTCTATGTTCTTTACCTGAGAGCTAGAATAGTTTGGTCATGGTGGTGAATAATTTTATCTCAAACAATGCCAAACTCATGTTTGAGGATGTGGTGGGTGTGATCCTAAGTAAAGAAATGCAAAGAAGAAGCAATGGTGAAATTTCCACTTTAGGAATTGCATTATCTATGAAGACTAGAGGAAGATAGAGGATTAGAGGAAGAGGAAACCATGGGAAATCAATGGGGATGTTAAATTCAAAATCAGGAAGCAAGATGAAATGCTAACACTGTGGAAAGCCAGGACACACAAAGAAAGATTGTTGGGTTCTTCATAGAAAACCAACCAAAGACCAACAAGAAGGTAACAAAGAAGAAAATGTATTAGGTGATGTGTTACAAGATGCACTCATACTTTCTTTAGACAATATTAATGAATATTGGGTTTTAGATTCAGGAGTTTCTTTTCATGTCACTCCTAAAAATGATTATTTTAAAGATTATGTTCAAGGTAATTTTGGACATGTTTATCTTGGTGATGATGAACCTTGCATGATTTTTGAAAAATATAGTGTTAATTTTAAATTTTAGAATGAAAATATTTGGGTGATTAAGGATGTTAGGCATGTTCGAAGTTTGAAGAGAAATCTAATTTTTGTAGGATAGTTGAGAGGTGACGATTGCGTGGTCACTTTTATTGGTGTATCATGAAAGGTTACCAAGGGTGATCTGGTAGTTGTAAGAGGTAAGAAAGTAGGTACAATATATTTATCCACTATTATCACTAACACATCTTGGGACATAGCCATTTTAGGTACAAACATAACTTTTTGGCATTACAAACTTGGCCACATGAGTGAAAAGAAAATGAAGATTCTTCACTCAAAGGTAAAATTGATAGGTCTAAAAGAAATTGACTTTGAATTTTATGAGCACTGTGTGTATGGGAAACATAAACATGTGTGGTTTCTGAGAGTTATAACAACAAAAAAATAAAGGAAGTTAGAGCTTATGCATACAAATATATGGGGATTTGCTCAGATATCTTCACTTGGTGGGTCAAGGTATTTTGTTGCATTCATTAATGATGCAACTAGAAAGGTTTGGGTTTATTACATTAAACAAAAATATGATGTGTTTGATACATTTAAGAGATGAATAGCTTTAGTTTATAATGAAACAGGTTTAAAACTCAGGTGCACCAGGTCAGATAATGGTGGAAAATACTACAATAAGGAGTTTTATAACTACTGTTCACTAAATAGAATCCATAGGCAGAAGATAGTTTCAGGAACACCACAATATAATGGTGTGTTAGAGAGGATGAACAAAACCATCATGGAACATGCTAGAAGCATGAGATTACATGTAGGGTCACCATTATAGTTTCGGGAGGATGCTATTGATACATCCATGTACTTGATAAAAAAGGACCTTCAAGTGCCTTGGATGGTGGCATACCAAAGGAGACATGGATCGATAAGAAGGTAGACTATTCTTTTTTGAATTTTTTTAGTTATGAAGCTTTTGCTTATATTGACAAAAGGATAGGTCTAAATTAGAGGAAAAATATTAGAAATATACTTTCATTGGCTATGGTACTAATGACTTTGGATTCCAGTTGTGGAATGAGGAAGATAACAAAATCATCAGGAGTAGAGATGCTATCTTCAATGAGAAAGTTATGTACATGGAACTGTTGCTAGAAAATAAGCAAGAGGAAGCCAAGAAGGAATACACAGTGTTGGAGGACATTACAAATGAATGTCCCAAAGGTAATAATGCAAAATGTACAACAACAACAGGTACCCCAAACCACCATTGTGATAAGATATACTAGAGTAAGTGGGCCACCTAAAAGTTTTTTTCCTTTTTGTAATTATTTGTTACTTACTAATGGTGGTGAGCTAGAGAGATTTAAATAAGTAGTGCAAGTTGATACCAAAGAGAAGTGGGAGCAAGCAATAAATGAGGAGTATGACTCTCATGATGAACCAAACATAGGTTTTGATGAATCTTCCAAAGCGAAAAAAAGTATCATAGAACAAGTGGGTATACAAGATGAAGGAGGAAGATGGAGGTAAAAACAAGTACAAGGTTAGATTGGTGATAAAATGGTTTGCACAGAAGAAAGGTATAGATTTTGATGAAATCTTTTCTCTTGTTATTAAAATGACTTCTGTTAGAACTATTTTGAGTTTAGTTGTGGTTGAAGACTTGCATTTTGAATAATTGGATGTGAAGTCTACTTTCCTTTATGGGGATTTCGAGGAGGAGATATACATGGAGAAGCTATAAGTTTTTGAAGTCATTGGTAAGGAGAATCTGGTGTGAAAATTGATGAAGAGCTTGTATGGCCTTAAACAAGCTTGGAGACATGGTAAATTAAGTTAGAAAAAGTTATGATGGAACAAAAATATTCTATGTTATTCTGACTATTGTGTATATTTTAAAAAATTTGAAAATGCTAGCTACATCGTCCTAATTTTACATGTGGATGACATGTTGGTGGTAGGTTCTAACATGCAGAATATTAATGTAATCAAGAGACAGTTGGGTGATTCTTTTTCTACTATGAAAGATCTAGGTGTTGTTAAACATATCCTTAGCATGAGAATAACTAGAGATAAAAAGAATAAAAGGTTGACTTTATCACAGGGTGAATACATCAAGAAAGTATTAAAGATATTTAACATGCAAATGAAAAATTGGTTGGGACACCTTTGATGATTAAGAAGAGAGGAATCACATGTCCAAAACACCTTAATCATCAATAATTGGTAGTTTAATTTATGCAATGGTGTGTACAAGGATAGACATTACACATGTAGTGGGAGTGGTGAGTAGATTTTTAAGTAATCCAAGAAAGGAACACTGGTAGGTAGTAAAGTGGATTTTTATTTACCTAAGAGGGACCACAATTGTAGTGTTGTGTTATGGTGGATTGGATGTGACATTATGAGGATATGTTGATTCTGACATAGTAGATGATTTAGATGGTAGGAGAAGCACTATCATGTATGTGTTCATTGTGGATGATACAATAGTTAGTTGGATATCACATCTACAAAAAGTTATGGCACTTTCTACCATATAGGTTGAGTATGTTGCTGATACATAAGCAAGTAAGTAGATGATATGGCTATAGAGGCTCATGGAAGAGTTGGGATGACAATAAAGAAAATGTATAATTTTTATTGATAGTCAGAGTGCCATTTATTTAGTGAAAAAATCAACATTTCACTCCAGGATTGAACACATTTAGTTGAGGTATCACTTCATTTAGATAATATTGGAGGAGGAGCAACTAAAGCTAGAGAAGATACATACAAGCAAAAATCCTATAGACATGATGATAAAGGTGGTTGCAAAAGTGAAGTTGAATTTATGCTCAACTTCAGTTGGTCTTCATTGATGAAGAAGATCAGAGTGAGAAATTTATTCAATAGATGCAGTAGCGAGAAGTTTTGAACATTAATTTCAAGTTGGAGAATTGTTAAGTGTAAAGTCACTATTCACAATCACTATTCATGTGATGAGGTGTTAGTGGTGAGTTGACAATGACTATACAAAAGATGTGGTAGGTAATGCAGGTAATGATGTAGGAAGGTGATGTGGCTTATTGATGATGTGGCATGGCCCAAAAAATATCTTCCTTGTGATCATGTGCATGTGAATGGAGTGGGGCGTAACACTCCAATAAGGGACAAGCTTTTGTCATTATTATTATTATTCACATGATGTTGCCTTTTGGTAATAATGAGACAAGGAAGATATGGGGTACCCCTATTAGTTAGAGTTATCATTTGGAACATGGGAAAAGTCAAAAGGTGGTGTGAAATCTTTTGGAGGCATATGTGTTCACATGGGATAGTGAGGGACATTGTTACTATTTCATATTGAAGGTCCATGTGAAATGTGGCATAGCATTTGGATGCACATGGAGGAAGTCAAGGGGAATCATGAATATGTTAATTTCTTTTGATCCTTGCATATGGAGTCAAGCATGCCAAAGAGTGTTCATTTTAGCCACATGGAAGTGTGGTGCCACATTTTATCTCTCCTCATTTTTCCTTCTCTCTTTCATTCTTATTTGTAATTTCTATAAGTAAAGGATGTATTTCCTTTGTATTGTAAGATGAGAATGTGAGAATAATTGTGAGTCTTTGTTGAAGCTTGTATGTTTTATGTGAAGCTAGGAGTTAACTTGTTTTATCTCGATGAAAGATTGTGTGTATTGAAGACGAGATTGTGAGAGATAGGAGAGGAATGAGTGACATGTTGTTATCACAAGTGAATTCTATAAGTGTTGATGTAATATAATATATGATCAATTTCTCCATGGATGTAGCCAAATTGGTGAACCACATAAATCTTTGTCTTTTGGTTTACATGACTTGTTTTTGATTTATTCAAATTTTATTTTGTTTTACATAATTCTCTCCTTGCAACTTTGAGGATATTTTTCGCATTGTCAATTTTATCCTAACAATTAATATTATATATTAATATATAATATTACATATTTTATATATATTTTAATATAATATAATTAAATATAAGATATATATTATATACTATTATTAAGTAATTGCATAATAATTAAGTAAAATAAGGTGTTGTAAAACAAAAGAGCATTAATCGAGAGTCACACTTCATTTGAAACCTATATCACTTATCCTTTTTTACCTTTTATGTATGAAACATTAAGCAACAATAGTTTGATATTTTTGGTAAAGGTGATGGTGGAAATGAGGTTGTGTGTTTCTTAATTAGATGTGGAAATCAACTATATTGGGAGTGGACATTTTAATTCATAGTGAGCTTGAGCATTGGTGAAGTTGTGGGGAAGGGGAAAGCAACATAGAAAATTAATGTAGTGAAACTTTTCAAGGGGCATTGGATGATAAAGGTGAGATCTAAGGAAAGTGTGATGTAAACTTTTCATATCTACAACAACAACAATAAAGATATACCAAACACAAAGTAAACAATGCATAACTTGTTCCAAATCAACAAGGAATTAATAAATAATAATACATATTATTAATAATATTTTAATTATATCATATCATATATAGTAATATAATAGTATATTTTTTGTAAAATGTAATATAGTATATATTAATATTATATATTACTATAAATATATATTAATATATAATGTAAATATTTTTTTAATATAGTTATATCATAATGTAATATAATATTAATTATTATAATATATTGTAATATTATTTAATATAAACCCCTAGGGTTGTGCCTCAATGGTAACCTATTGTAATGGTGACCACTAGGTCATGGGTTCTATCCTAATTTTGTTAGATATGTGACAACAAAGTTAAATATTGAATCCTTTTATGACACAGTTTATAGCCCACTCTTCGACAAAGCAGGGTGTGGGGTCTAAGGGGCGATGACATTTTATGGGTCCCCCTTGGTGGGGGTTTGGGGGTAGTTCCCCTGAATCAAAAAATCAAGGATTCAAGCCCCTGTTTCTAGGAAGATGAATTTCGTCGAATTCTATTTTTAGGAAAGAAAGTCCTAATGGCATTTTTCCACTCTATTATTAGGAGGTGGAATCTAAATGGTTTTTTTACAACTAGGTGTATTTATATTTATGGAGTTCATATGTAATCTATGACAAGGTCACATGTAATATGTTCATCTTCAGTTAATAAAGATTGATATCTTGCACCGTGGATATTTCTTTAGTTTTTGCTAAGGTTTTACAATGTAATTCTGGTGTTTTGTCTCTTGCATGTTTAGTTAAATTATCTTAGTTAATACAAATTTATATTCTATTTATTGGTTATTTGTTGTTGTGAAATATCCAGTTTGCTAATAGATTTAACCACAATGCATGGTGTTGGGCAGTTGCATGTCATCCAGAGGACTAGGGGAGCTTGCTTTGAGTGGTATTGAGTGTTTGTTGCTGATAATGACATGTCACTCTAGGACATTGGGCTAGGCTAACACCTCTGGGTATCAAAAAAATTATTTAATATAATAATAATAATAATAATAATAATAATAATAATAATAATAATATAGGAAAAATATATTTAAGATATATTAATAATAAACATTGTTTCTTGATGTTCATGTCTTACCAATACCTCAAAAAATCATATTTTATATTATTACAAGCCACTCTCAACTAAATTTGGCATGGTACTAAATATTTGACAACTCATGTCAAGAGGCTAAACAAGGGGTGTTACCATAGTCAAACCATTTTATTTTATTTTATTGATGTTGATAAATAAAATTTATTTATTTAAAAGCAAGAAACCACATTTGATTGTGACTAATTACGTAATATAATAAGACATTAGATTCCCATTGGAATAAGGGCCACATAGTGGCTAGGCCCTGCCTTTGTATTGTAAATTATTTAAAATTAAATTAGCATGTAAATTCACAATGTAAGCTTAGTGCAGTAGTAAATAAGAATAAAAAACTAATAACAATAAATACACATATATATTAATGGTGGGATTTAGATATATAATGTTTCTATAGTCTATGCCATAGAAATAATAGGTAATGCATATATATGTACTTCAAATGAATATGTTTAGATTGATACATTAAAATAGATAGACATTAAAGAGATAATCACATTTGTATATTCTTAAAGATTATATGTGTGGGCATGTGTGCAAATACACAAAATGTCTAGGCCAAGATTGGTGTAGAGAGCGCACTACATGACAATTTTGAAGTTGGTTTCCTTGAGTTGGATGCCAAGATTTGCATATTGTGTGATGTTAATTGAATTGATTCGAACTTACTCTGATCATAATACCAATGTTGAATAGAAGCATTATGTGATCAATATTATATTAAAGGAATAAAACTTGTCATATTTTTTTTGATACTAAACATATGATTTTTATTTTCAATGTTGTTAGCCAATATCTATAAGATCTAATGATACATCCCTACACCAAATAAACATTTAGCTCTTTATGATTAAATCAAATGCATAATAAAGCTTTGACATCCACTTGTCTCTCTAACAAGAATCTCCATCCTAGTTTTAGTGTTAATTATCTTGTTTGTGTTAGAGTTACAAAGTTGATTACTAGGAGTGGGATGAAAAAAATATAATAAAAAACTTGACGTCAATTGAGGTGAGAATATTAATTAGATTAGATGATAAATTATATATATAATATAATACGAATTATCATATTTGATGGTATAAGTGTCATAACTATCAACATAATAAATAATAGAATCTCAGTTGAAGAGAGTTTAATTAAAATAGGCCTCAATTGAACAAACATCATCATTTTCTAAGTCATTTTTTTATCCTCTTATATAGATAAGGGACCCCTATCACTGCACATAATTATAATTATCGATAAAAAGCCCCTACATAGATAAATGAATGAAGGCAGACTATAAATAGTTAATGTAATGTGAGTCTAGTTCCTCTTTTAATAAGCATTATTTTTGCAAGTGCCGACCGATCTCCCTTAATAATAGGTTAGTTTGATAGGTATTATAAATATAAGAAGTAAATAATCTTAAATTTTGCATGGAATTCAATTAGAGACTCCATACCCACATTTGTCATTGTCTTCCAAATTTGATCCCCTCATAAACTTTGAGAGTGGAAAAGCAAAATTTTTCTTTGGTCTAATGCTACATGGATTAGATTCACCATGACCCACATTGACCATCCAAATTTGTCATTATCAAGAGAAGAGTCAAACATTTGAGTCTTTGACTACTATTTAATAAATTAAAACAATGAACTTATTAGCCTAGGTGGATTTGGAGGCATCTGTAGTTGTAAAGATGGTAAGGCAACAACTCTATTGTGAAATTAAAAAAAATGATGTTTCACATCGACAAAACAATGAAACGATTATATTTTCACTCATTTTTCATCTATACATGTTGGTCGTAGTAGACTATGGACTAACATTATTGATTTATTTTTCCAACAATGGTTTATTATATAAGGTTTGATAATTTGACAATTTATACATTGTATTTATTTGTCAACTCACTTTTATAATTATCAAATAAGAAATATTTATTATTGCATTAATAATAAAAGAATATTCTCAAATAAAATTTAGGGAATATTATAAACATAATATGTCAAACTTTAGGAAAAACTTTGAAATTGTTAACATAATATTATTTCAAAATATTGTTAGGGTGTGAAGCCACTATTCATGGTGATGTTGCATGTTGAGATGGTATCTTGGTGATGTGGCATGTGGGTGTGTATATAATGTAGCATGTAGGTGATATGGCATGTATATGATGTGGCAGGATGGTGATGTGATGTCAGCCCATATGGGTCCCAATATGTGATCAGGATGAGGTGACATGGTGTGGGGCATAATACTTCACTATGGGACATGTTTTATCCTTAGTTGTCACATATGGGTTGTCACATGGTGTAAAATACAAGAGGTCATGAATGGGGTGAATTTGTAAGGGGACCCATGATTTCTATGTGTGGAGATAATCCAAAGGTCATTGCAACACCTTTTGGACTTGTGTGGTCAGAAGGAGGAAAAAGACAAGATGTGCATTAGTGTTGATTGTCCTCACATGTTAAGTGGGGGGAAATTCTTGGATTCACATGGAGGTGGCTTAGATATTATCTAAATTGGAGCATTTAATTTGTTAACACTTGGAGATGAAGACAAGAAAAACACTATTGAGTGTTTGGACTCACTTGTGGAAGTGGGGCACATATTTTGGAGCCACATGGAGGTGGCAATGTTCTTGCTTGGTGGAGGATTTTCTTTGAAGGCTTTTGAACATGAAGATAACCACCACTATGGATTTCATGACATCCCACTCAAACGTGGAAATATTTTTGGGGCCACTATGAATATTTCTCTCGCTCTCTCTCTTTCTCTCAAATTTTATTTATTAACATGCTTTCTCATTTGTTTTGTAATCCATTTTATAATCCTTATAGATTCCATTTGAGGATCCATGGAAGCCTTGGGATCTCATGTTGTAGGAGGTTAGATCTTATAATGCTTGTATGCTTAGCTCACCTAGATGCTTGGGTTGTAAACATCATTAATGCTTAGGTGGTTAGAGCCTGTAAGGCTTAGATGAGAGCATGGTTCACCTAGTTTGTTGAAGCATGGAGATCCTTAAGGTTAGAGGTTAGAGCCTGAAAGGATATGCTATCTTAGCTTATCTAGATGAAGGCATGGAGATTGGAGTCTTGTTATCTCAACTCATGGATATGGAGGTTGATGCTTTCGATCTCACATTGGATGCTATGGTTGTTAGTATCATGATGGAGTTGCATGTTGCAACTTGGAGGTTAGAGCATGGAAGGCTTGGTTTTAAGCTTTGCTCACCTGAGTGCTTGGTTGTTAGCACTTGAAAGGGGTTGTTGAGAGGAGCTATTATAGAAGAGTGTTGATGATGAAATATGAAGTCTGGATGGTGCCTTTGCCCCATGGTTTTTTTCTAGCTGGTTTAGCAAGGTTTCCACGTATATCTTGTGTAATGTGTTCTCTCATGTGTTTATATTTTATTTTAGCTTGTTCTTGTTTTTATTTTTTGCATTTAATTCTTTCACATGTTTAGGATTATGTTTTGGTTCCTAAAAAGAGGTAATAAATCTAGGATTTAGTTGTTGGTACATGAGCCATGCATGCCTATTTGATCCTAACAAGTATTTGATTGGTTGAATAAAAAATAACTAATTAAAAAGTGAATCCATTAGTATTGCCTTGACAGGGACTAATAAAATAATCCTATAAAGAAGTGGACATGAGTCATCCATAATGAATTGTGCATAACGGTTTGGATGAGTGACTATGAATGTTATATTATTAATGAGTTTCCTTAGTTTTCTTAGTTGGTAATCACATCAAACAATAATTAAAGAACATATTAACTAAAGAATCCCAATAGATAGTATGTGGGAATTAAAAATATTATGAGGAAACATTAAATGAGAAAAGGTAATAAAAGAAATATGTTGGCCTGTAAGACATAGTTCATTACTATTTAATTATATGGAAACAGGATGAATGTGAGGGGCCATTTTTAATGGAGGATTTTATGGAACTTATAACCCCTTAATAGCACTTGACCCACACCTATTATTTTCTAGGACAATTGTTTTGACTCAACTACATGGTTGGGCATTTGGTTTCATACCAAATATATTTTGTAATCTCCATTATGAAATGCATAATTTACAAGGGCCATGTAGTGGCTAGTCCCTGCCTTTGGATTAAAAATTGTTTATGATTGAGTATCTATCCATAAGCATAAGAATTGCAATGTAGCTAGTCTTACTTATAAATATGTATATAATTGAATTAATTAAATCATGTTTATGAACATGTACTTAATATGTAGTAGTTTTCTTATCAAACCATGCGATTAAGTTGTAAAACATTAATAATATTTATTCATAACCAATAAATTTTACCTAGCATTGGTAGCATTTATTCATAATTGAACATAAAATTAGTTTTATATTGATAGTATGTTGTTGTATGAAAATCAATATATTGCTCTGCTAGGGTTTTTTCATGGTTTACATCTACCTGTTTGCATTTTTGGCTCCCTTATGTCACATCGTAAAGCTTACAAGATTTATTAAGGATGAAATGCATTAATTTTACTTGACATACCACACTTTAGGTGGAAAATCCCTATATTTATGGATTTTCCATGCTCTACTACATCTATTGATGCATGAGATGGAACTGATGGCACCCAAAAGAGATCAAAAGTTTATTTTAAAAGTTTACGATGAACAAATATTGTAAACACCTCAAAATTGACCACAAATGGCCTCCAACTGGACTTCAGACTGATTCCTACCAAACATTACAAATTAAGCCTAAGAATAATTGAATGTCCCAAATTTACGTATATATCATTCATCAAAGCTTAGAATCATGTTGAGACATCCCTAATTGGGGTATCCTATCATATGCAATAATAACCTCTCATGGATTTATCCCTAATCACCTTGCGGCATAACAACTATCAATTTGGCCTATAGACCTATTAAGTGGGGCACTTGCACACTTAAATCAAATCTTGAAATAGCTAAAAGGATAATATAAATCAATTTACAAACTAAACAATATTAAATTCCTAGTTGAATTATCCATTTGCAATTAATGAATATCTAAAAATGGAAATTCAAAAATTCAAAATATCAAAGCCTTTCATCATTACCTTTATGAGTTGTCAAGCTCTTTGAAAATATCCTAAAATATATAATTTGAGAACCATGTCTAGTAATTGCAAATAATAATTACATGACAACTATTAAATCTATTGGAGTTAGTTTAGACTCACCTAGGCTTAGTTTGAACCCATTCCAAGCCTAAAATCAACCTTAACTCACCTTGGGTGAGAGTTAATTCCCAAGGCTATAAATACAAGGCCTTGCTTATTGAACCATAAGCTATTTTTATACAAAGTTATTATGCACAAATATATTTAACAAGTTCTTTGATGTAGTGTTATAATGCCTAAATGCTTAGCAAATAAGGTTACCATGCCTAATTCTTAAGCCAAAAAATCATGAAGCTAACGTGCCAAGGAGAGAAGGAGACAAACAACCTCCATTTCCAAATAATTATTGATGCATAAGCTGAGCAAGCCATTTAACAAAGCCATTTGGAGCTCCCAAGAAAGGTAAAAGAGGTATGTCTTTTATGTTTTTATTGTGTTTTCATTTAGTTTTTGTTACCTAAGCTCTCCCTAGTGTCTAGGCTAGAGGTGTTAGGAGTTTAGTGTGTTTATTTCATTTTTTTTATGAGACTAACACAAGATTAACCTCCCCTCTATGTCAAATTACTAGTTTACATGTTAGCACACCCGATGGGACACAAACATCCCATATAACTAAGGAGATGATATTCTACTTTTAGTTTTGATAATGGGTGCTTAAAAATATTCAAAATTTGAGTTTTTAGTTTGTTTTTCACGTATTTTTATTTTTATCAACACACAGGGTGCATGTACTGACATTGGTTTTATTTCAAATTTGATAGTGACTAACGTCGATTACCAGAATCGATGTCAATCCTTACATAAAAAAGGGGGGGGTACAACATGACGGAAACATAACTAACGAGGGGTTTTCTTGATTTTTTTGGTTTTTATTCTGTGTTTAAGAGCTTGAATATTATTTGTTTGACTATTTCCTTGCAGGATGTAGTGAGATTATTGGTTTTAAAATTTTTTAGTAACAGTATTTTTGTGAAAACCATATTGTGTTTTTCTATGTTTTTTTAGGAATCGACGTCACTCTTGTTAACCAACATCATTCTCTGTGTGGATTGACATCGATCCCTGCATGGATCGACATCGATCTCTCTGAGATAAAAAATAGGAAACCTGAGAGCTCATTTTGAAATATTGTTTTCTCATTTGATTTTGGGCTTTTAAGCAGGCAAACCGTCTAATAAATTATAGGACCTAAGGTGGGAAAAGAAAAGTTTAAACATGGTTAAATCTTACACACTTTATTTTTGGTGCTTAAAATGAACTTAATTCTTTTTCATGCCTTGGTTATTTTTGAAACTTTTTTGCAAGTTTTTCAAATAACTAATGCCAAGGGGCTCAAATTTCATAACATACTTTGTTTTAGTGCACTAAAATGAACTTTAATATTTAGTTACATACTCCTAAGAGTTCATTTTTCATGATTATTTATTAAAAGTTGTTTGTTTTAATAAACTGAGTAATGAGTGTATGCTCTCCCCCCATCCCCTTTAGGGAACTCAGGTGATCAAAAGAGCTCAATTTTTACCTTTATTGCTTTAGTACAAAATTGTGAAAATAAAGTCACTAAGGCCCTCCCCAAATCCATATGGTTTGGGTGACCCCAAAATAAACCTGAAGTCTTTTCACTTGTCTTTATTTTTTATACATTTTGGCTTGTGAGCAAGATTTCATCGCCTCCTCATAGGTTCTCTAGGGAAACATAGACTTGAGAATTCTTCTCTCGGCATCATTTCAACCCCACTCCATTCATTGGGATGGTAGTTTTAGTGGTTAAACTACCTCCATTAGTGATGTCTACGCTCAGAATGTAGGATGATCTCAGACATCACACTACACTGAGCAAGTGACAAATGTAGTGGTTTTGAAAAAGACAAGACCTTTTCATGACAAGTTAGTTGATGCAAATCCAATTGACATGATTGCATCTCTAGTGTTAGCCACACTTGGGCCCATCTAAAAATGAGTGAAAATTGATATTTTAGAATAAACCCACTTGCTGCAAACATATTGTTGATGCAAGGTTAGTAGCATGAAGTTCTATGTCATAGTACAAACTCTTGAGAGAAGAGTGGGCCTAAAAACCTTAATTTTCATATGATTTTACTTTTTGGATTAACAATTAAAATCCTCTCAAGAGTGAGTATATTAATGAAATTTAACAGTATTATGCAACCTTGTCAGTTTTAGGATTTAGGACATTACACTTAGGTGTTTATGTCATCTTTATCCTTTCTTACATTGTCTTGAGTCTAAACTATTTATTTACTGTACTATGTCAAAATGAGTCTTGTTTATACATCACTCCTTTATTTGAGAAGGTGTCACACCACACATTTGACACCATATCTTTACCTTAGTATTTTGACAAATCTTGTTAATAAATGTCATTTGATTGAAAAGGGTGTCGTTACGGTGCCCAATTCATTTCAAGTGCTTGTGCCTTTAAGTCTTGAAACAAATAATGGATCATATCTTTAGAGCATGATAACATCATTACACTACTCAAAATAATTTCAAATACTTGTTTGCCTTGTGTCCAAAATTCCCATTTTCCAAACCAAAGCCATGTGTGCCTTTTGAATCTATACATCACGTCGTTATATTATCAGTTCTTGTCTAGTTTTTTGTTTATTCAAAGAAGCCTAGTTTTCCTAAGTTGAGTTTGAAATTAGCCTTTCCAAGTTCAAATCCAAACATTGATTGATTTCTACCTATGCCTTGTGTAAATTGTGGCCTAGACATCGATCTTTCTCTTTTGGGTTGTGTAACTTAGGTTAATTCTCTATTTAATTTGAAAATTATTATTTATGCCTAGGTTTGGAAAAAGTATCCTATGTCCATATGCCTTTTGTTTTATGCCTTATACTAATTGACTAAGTTTGTGTTTAAATCCAAATGCCTAGTTTATGGTAAAATGTTTCAAATTTGTTAGATTAAATCTCATACCTTGTTTTGTTTAAAGTCTAGCTTTTATGCCTTTTCCACAAGACCTAGCACATGCCTATTTTGAGTCTATATTTTATGCCTTCTCTGAAAGACTTAGCAACTTTTGTTTTCTTAGATTAGACTTGTTTGAAACACTTTGAACCTAAAGCTTGGCATGCCCATTTTTATTCATCCACTTGACCATTTGTTTAATCCATTTGACGTTAGACTGTTTTAGACCAAGTTTTAGCATAGACCTTTTTAGATTTACAAATCCATTCCTTTGACCAAGTTAGACTATGTTTGAACCATTTGTCTTTTGGACCTTGCTTTTTAAGAGTTTTTAGAACTCTAGGCCTTTTCAAAACCATTCATCATTGGTGTGGATATGTCTCGTTACACTCATAATAAAGCCATGTACAATCCAAGTTATGATAATGTGGTCACACAAATTGAATTTGATCAAAACCTGTATAATGAAGAGGTGGTTTATGAGATGGATCCTTATCCTCCTTACAATCCTCAATATAGAGAATAAAGCCAAGATCCTCAAGATTAATATGCGGTGATACCTCTTTTGAGCTGATCGATGTACGATCTTTTCCCTTTCATGCCTAACGATACCTGATCCCCCACCTATACCATTAACCCTCCTTCAGGTTGTGCAAGCATTGAAGCTCCATGGTGTCTATAGATTACCATTATAGGACCTCATCCTTTGGATCATGACATCAACCAAGCTTCAAAATGTCCTACCATTACCATTCTAAGACCTCATCCTTTGGCTCATGACAACAACTAAGCTTCACAATACCCTACCATTACCATTTTAGTACCTCATCCTTTGGCTTATGCAAGCAAACAAGCTTCACAACACCCTACAATTACTATTCTAGGACCTCATCCTTTGGCTCTCAATATCAACCAAGCTTTTCAACTCCCTACCATTTCTATTTCAGGCCTTTTCAAGTATGGTATCTCATTATCCAAACAAATTTATGTAACTACGACTCAATGGGTCAAAATTACTGTCTTAGGCTAGAAAGCAACGTTTGTTAAGCCCATCATAGATAATACTATCATTATCTAACCATCATATATTATTCACCCATTTCCAACCATCCCCAACTTTAGAAAACCCATACCAGTCATTGAGCCAAAACCAAGCCAATCAGTACCTCTCCAACTAAGCCAATCATTTGAAGACCAAGAAGTGTTAAAAACTAATATTTTATAACTAATTATAAACCAAGGCCAAGAAAAATAACCAATCCACAATGTGTTTGTTAAAACACTCATTTGTGATAAGTCAACTTATGATGAATCACCTTTTGATACTATCCCTATTATTGAGGAGTCTCACTCTAACAAGCCAATCTTTGCCGAGTCACTTTTCAATGATTATAACCACCTTTGGGAAAATCATTACCTCAACCATTATACTATTTTTAAAGAGCCTCCCTTTTATAGTCTAATGTCTATGGATTTATCTCTTGACCTTTTCCCCTCTATTGAATAATCTCAATTTGACAAACTAGTCTTTGTGGAGCCCATTATGCCATCACAGGTTGTTATTTATCCAATACCAAACATTCAACACATCATTGCCACAATATCCACACCAGATGAAGAATAAACATAAAATTTAGGTTTTATTCTTGAATTGACATCAAATTTAGCATCTAAAGCAAAATCAACATTATTGGGTGAATATTTTGTCAGCCAGCTAACTAGTGACCAAAATAGTTCCTATCACCACAACATAGGGAGATGGGTCGTCCTGGTGTGTAGGTTTACTACATCAATAGGGGATGAATCTCTCCTCTCATCAAGGGGAGGTTCCCTATTAAATATGCAGAGGCTATATACTATATATATAAGTAGAAAGTAAGACACGGTGGTGGGACAAACCATCCATCTCTCTTCTTTCAGAGATGATGCACACAAACAAAGGAGAAAATCTTGGCTATAAATGCTGAAGGCACTTCTCTTCCTTTAGCAGTGTCCTTATAGGAAATAGTAGAAGTTTCTTTCAGATAGTGAAATAACTAGTGATCAAAAGGGGCGTAGTGATAGCAGGATGAAACAGAGCGCAAAGTCTCCACCTCAACTACCCAAAGAGTATATCACAAAGGATAATGGGGGCACAAAGGCACCCCAAAATCCTCAACACAAAAAGAAAAGGAAAACATAGACTGAAATCAATTGTGAAAGCACAAAGTCTTCCCATAGTTGGTTTCAGGACACTTCCCTATTACCTTCACTAATTCTACTTACCAAATTAAATGAATAAGGACACCTTCAATGACACAAGTCAGAATAGCACAAAGTCTAGAAAAACCTACTTTCTCATTCAAATAACAAGGAAAATGAAATTACAACCTGAGCTCAAAGTCTTAGTCTTCTTTCAAAATGGGCAGAGTTTCGCTCTTGTAAAATGAAAGTTTCCTTTGTAACAAATGAGAGATTACAATATATAGCACTCCAAGAAAGACTTGGGTGCTTATCTTCCATAGAACGGCCCATGCTGTGCATTCAATGCCTTGAATGCATTTCTAGGTTTGTCAAAGGACTGCATTAAAAATAAGGCAACTGTCTTAACTATGGCATGTCATTTCATCCCATATGTCTTCTCCCGAGTCTGGATCATCTGGTCTGTCCCCTCTGACATCTGTGTAGCTATCCATTTGTCTTTACTTCATGGAAGGAAAAAAATAGGCTGCATCCTTGGTTTGGTGTGCTCAGAAGTCTACTCGATCCACTATTCCACCCACTGGAAATAACTCTTTCACAAACATTTTTGGTCCTTTGCATCGATCTTCTCTCTTTGAGTCTTCAGGCTCTCTTTTTAGCCAGTCACTTGGTTCTTCCTTTAAATTCCACAGCCTATTTGAATTTCCACAAATTTTCCCTTACTTTAAATTTGACATCTGAGGGGCCGTCAATGGTCACCAGCTGCTTGAACCATGTTGAACTTTGAACCTGTTGAACCACTGAAAGTTCATCGCTTCATTGGTTCATTCTGTCTCTTTGTTTTATTGCTCCTTGGTTTAATCACTTATTTGCTCCTTGGTTGAACCATCCATTGAACCACTTGTGTGCCACTTTTCCTTTGATTGAGGCCACCTTTGAGCTTTTAAACCATGTTGAACCATTAAACTTTGAACTCTTTCAGTTCAAAGTTTAATCAATTCATTGGCTTATTCTATGTCTCACTCGAACACTGCTTCTTTTATCTTTCTAAGCTTTGGTTGAACCTTTGAACCTTGAACCCATTGAACCTTTTGGTTCAACGGTTCAATGGTTCATCTGTTGAAGCCCCTTTTTCTCTAAGTCTATGGAAGTTCCTTTCTGTGTCTTTATTTAGGCTTTTTTCATCAGGCAAAAATCCCAAAAGAATTCTTCAGACAAAAAGTCCGAAGGAAAGCTTCTGTGACGTAGCTGTTTGTTATTCTTTGTTTCTTCCGACTTTTCTTTGGGTGAATTCCTTCAGACAAAAAGTCTGAAGGAACTTTGCCTTAACATTTTTTCGAGAAAAGTCCCGAGAGAATTCTTTCAGCCCCTTGGACTTAGCCATTTCCATCGGACAAAAAGTCCAAAAGAATTGTTCCTTTTGGGGCTTTGAACAAATCTGAAGGAATTCTGTCTTTTCTTTGACCTTCAAACCAATGCTGCCGACCCTCTACAAGGGCACTTGCCTTTTTTGCTTTGGGTTAGCCCCTTGAACCTTTCGATTGAACCAACTTTGGTTCAACAATTAATTCTTTGCTATTTGGCTAAGTCCTTTGTTCTTTTGCACCAAGCACGTTGAACCAACTTGGTCGTTGAACTCATTGAACCTTTGAACCAAAGTGGTTCAAAGTTTAATGGTTCAAGCCTAAGTCCTTTATCATTTGCCGATTGAAATCCTTTGATTGAACCGAGGCACTGAACCAATCTTGGAAATGACTAAGTGTTATAAGCTTGTTCTTTTGACTGAACTTTCCTGCAGAAGCTTTTTTAACCTATTGAACCTATGAATCCCCTTTACGAAAAAAGCTTAAAAATGAGGAATTTGAAATCTCAAAACAAATTTTGAGAAGGGAAGAGAGAAATTTTGGTCTGTAGGTTGTCCCAAAAATGAGTGGCATTTTTCAGGGACAACAAACATCAATATCACCACTGGATTTAGGATCCCTTGGGATGGACTCAGCTTCAGAATCAAAATATGTTCATGGTTGTTACAACATTAATTACACATACCTTATGGATCAATTTGAATATATTAATATTCCTTCCATAGTTTTTGAGGATGATTACTTCAAATTTGACAAAAATTATTATTGTAGTATCTTCTATGAGGATTGTGCTACCTCTTCCCATTCTATTACCATTCCACATGCCATTAACACTAAGATAGCCATTATATTGACATTCCACCTTCCATAAGTGTTGATTGGGACTGACATAATCATACTGATGAGACTATAAAATGAATCATTTTATCCATGTGATAACATCCATTTTCCTTGAATAAGAATTGGATCTAAGTGTAGTTTCTAAACTTATGATTTATTTAGAATGAAATAGAGAACTAATACTTGGTTATTTATTGATAAATCATTGTCTTCTTGCTTATTAATTCTTGTTACTAAATCTTTGGAAAAAGCTATTAATATGCGTATATGCAACCCACAATAAGCCATATTAGACATGGTACCAACCGAGTATCAGCTTCAAGGTGAGCCACATGCACTCTAGATATAGCTATAGATTCACTCAGATTTACTATGGACTCATTTAGTTCATATTTATGGACTCAACCAGTAGCTCTATATCCATATAGTTCATTAATTGAAGACTAGTTCAAAGCATAAAATGCCAAGGGACTCCATCATAGTCATCAACATTTTAAAGAATGCAACTTGGAGAAAATATATGGACTCTACAGGTTTCATATCTATGGACTCTGTAGGTCTGGAATCTATGGACTCTATAGGTTGAGACATCTATGGACTATGCAAGCATATCTATGGACTGTGCTTATCTATGGACTGTGTGCCTATCTATGGATTCTTTTCTTAGGTTCTTCAAGTTTATAGTTTGCATCTAAATTTAGATTTATATAATTTTATTCTATAAATATTTCTCTTCATATTTCATGAAGATTGAGCTTATGTTGTAAATAGATAATAACGTCTCACTCCATATTTTGTGGAAGATTGAGATAAGCTAGAATATCTAAGTTATTATGTTTCTCTCCATATTTGGTGGAGAGCATCTAGGATTGTTATTCTTAAATAAGGATTTTGTTGGAAGCATGAGATTATAAATGCAATCTCCCACACCATTGTAATCAATCTTTATTAATAATACATTTTGAAGCTTTGTGACATAAATCCAATGTTCTGATTAAAATCCTATTTCGAGGAATGAGCTGGCCACTCATTCCAAGGAAGATGGATAAATGCATTTTAATTAATTAATTTATTATGTAATTATGATTTTAAATTATTATTATTTATTTTTCATGTAAACATATATTTTTTGTAAAGTTTGTTGTGAACATGTAGGTGTTTTCTGTGTTTATCATTTATTTTCAATTCGACAATTTACTTTTCTTTATTTTTAATTCAAAAATTTACTTTCCTGAAAGTGTGATTTATTTTCTTACAAGTGTGATTTACTTTATGCAAGTGTGATTTATTTTTTTGCAAAGTGTGGTGTGATTTACTTTTTTGCAAGTGTGCTATCCAATTCCTACAAGTCTGGAGTGTGGTAGAAGAGACTGGTGCTAGAGATCTCTTTCTCCTATTGCAGAAAGCCTTTGGACACCATCCCTAGATTGACATTATTAAATGATGAATTGATGACTCATCACATACCTTGTTGAATTGCATCCATGGTGATATATCAGTTGAATAATATCAGCAGGACCAAGACCACATTCATGGATAAGAAGAATAATATCCTAGTGAAACCTTCTAGGAGATGCTAGGGGACAATCAAAGTTCAAACTTAGAATTTTATGGAAACCTTTTCAGAGGTACTAGAATAAAATCAAATTTAAAAGCCAACATTCCTTAGTGAAACCTTATAAGAGGTATTATGAGACAATCAAGACAACTTTATTGGTGAAAACCTCATTGAGGTGCCAATAATTGAGCACAACAATTCTTCACTATTTGATGAAGACATTATTAAAGACAACATACATATAGGTTCCAATATTCAACATAATCAGATGGTATCTATTCTTAGGCCCAAACAAAATAAAAATATGGTGGTCCTATTGAGAGCATATTCAAAAGTCCTTGGCCTCGCCACATCCAAACTTATGTCGAATCTAAAATCAACAACATTGTGTGTGCCTGAACATCATGATATTCATTTGTTTCCCAACCATTATACATTCCATTATCATCTATCTCTTCATTAAAAAATCAAACCTATCATCTAATATCTACCATACCTACTTGTATTTTCCTTTATATAAGCTATAAAGACACCTTGCCTTGACGTTTGAAGGAAATAGAATAAATGACTAACGAAGATCATAACAACATCATTAGAGTCCAAATTTGTAGTAGATTCTTGACATAACAACTATTCATAAGAGGTGTGGGCTAGAGTTTTAAACATGATTGATTATTCTGGTTGTATCATATATTAATAAAGACATGCATCTCCACATTACCAGGAAAAATAGAAACATATACGTTGCCAGAACTATTTGCCTTATCATTTTAATTTTCCATTTACCTTACCATTTTTATTTTCTATCCATTTGCCATTCCTCTTAACATTGTTTCATACCTTTCCACTTACCTCACCTTATCACTTGGGGGTAACCCTCTTGCCATTATATCCAATTTTCATATCGACATTCTTCTTTATGTCATACCCTATACCATTTTACCATACCTTTACTATTGACCAAAGCTTATTTTGACCTACACTACCTACCCCTTTTGACCTTAGTTTTGTTGGTTATTTTGGTACCTTCCATGATGATATTTTGATCTAGTTTTAATAGTTTTATAATTCCATGTTTAAATGATAGTCTATGAAAGTAGTATGACAATGGATCTAGAAAGTTATCTTTTATTTATGTTTGATTAGTGCCACTAATTATAACTACCTATGGGAAAATCAATGTTTTACCTAGTGTTACTAATTATAAATGACTATGGGCAAATTAGTATCACTGACCTATACTATTATTTCCTAATTATAACTACCTATGGGCAAATTAGGAACAATACCTTTACCATGCATTGTCGCATCACCTTGTTATTACTATTATCATTTGCTTTACCATTTCCCTCAATTTGTAAATTTTTTGTTACCTAGTTGGGTCTCACCACCATTTATATTGGTAAAACTACTGTGATTTGAGGTCCTAATGGGACTATGTAGGTGGCAATTGATTCACATTGAGGTTAACTTAGTCTTCATTTTTTCATATGCTCTTGCCCTTTTACGAGAAACCCAAGCCATGCTCTCATCGTTTATGAGTGGTATCTTGTCAATATTTGCAAGTTAAGATATCTCAAAATTCTAAAAACATTTAGAAAGTTCAAAATCCAAAAAATTAAGCTTACCATCTCCTAGAGGGATATAAAGCCTCAAAATTCTAGAAACATGTGTCCTGTTTAAACCTAGTCAGTCATCCTCGATCCACCCTATTGGGGCAAATCCATTATTGGTTCTAAACCATTCCACTACCATTGGGGGTGTGAAATTCCCTTTGTATATATCCTTGCTCAAGGGCACCACCTGTTTATCATTCTATTGAGCCTTCACACATAGATATTGATTTGTTTAATGACATGATATTATCTTTTGCTTTTAATTTCAATCAAATTATGTGTTTTCTTAGTTTTTAGTTTGTTTTCCTATTTGTTTGATTTTGTTATTGTGCCTTGACTTAGTCTATGTGCGTTCATTGGGTGATTCCTTATGCAATATTATTGATTCCATCCATATTCATACATTAACATTGTCATCATGGTTTTTATCATTGGTGTATTATTTTCAATTATTTATTGGATTGGGAGTTAGTCCTTATGCATATTTTAGTTAAATTCTCATGGTGTTTTATATCATGATGCCTACCATCACGTGTTATAGCAAAAATCAACTTGGAAAATCTTATAAGCAATGGAGGTGAAGAAACTTCTCCTTGGTAACCTTGATAAATATTCCCATCCTCCTTGATCAAATCAACCCCTTGACCATTATGGTTATATCAATGCTAATTAGGATGAGCATCTCTAGATTAGTAGGTAAAACCAAATCATTCACATTGATTAATTATTATTCTTCCAATCATCTCTTTCATCACTTTGTGCATCCTCATGTGCCTGGTTGTTTGTGGCTTATTCAATCATTAGACCATCACATCTATGTTTATGCCTGCTCATCTTTAATTTGTATGATAGTTTATATAATTGAGTTATGCTTTCCAATCTTTCCTATTAGGGCATAATAAAAAACCATCATTAAATCTAGGTCATCTTAATGATTATAATCACCTATGGGTAAACCATTATTTTGACTCATCATCCCTACTGGGGCATATGCTTGTGCCACAGATTATAACTACCTTTAGGCAACTCAGTGTCTCAACCTTTGTTATTGATTATAACCACTTTTAGGCAAATCAATTCCTTGTTAAAAAAAATCAATGCATGCAAACATTATCTCGATTGGATAAATCTCACCCATGGGTTAATTTCATTCTTCTTCTTGCTTCTTTTTGAGGGACAGCCCATCAATCATATATGATGGCCACTCCCTCGAGGGGGAATCATTATAGGCTTCCCAAACATTATTTGGAGCTTCTTCTTCAATCATTATCTTCTTTCATTCTTAACATCCTTTTTCAATCTTTGAGAAGTTACTGTGCCTATAGCTTGTAAGATCTTCCTAAATAGGGGCAAACTATAGACACCTAAAGTTGGCCACAACTGGCCTCCAATCGAACTTCAGACTAATTCCTACCAACCATTGCAAATTAATCCTAAGAGTCACTAAACATACCATATTTGCTTGTTTATCATTCATCAAAACTCAAAATCATGTTAAAACATCCCTAATTGGGGTATCCTATCATATGCAACAATAACCTCTCACAAATTCGTCCCTAATCATCTTACAGAATAACAACTATCAATTTAGCCTATAGACTTGTTAAGTGGGGCACCTGCACACTTAAATCAAATCTTAAAAGAGATAAAAGGCTAATCTAAATCAATTAACAAACTAAATAGGATTAAATGCCTAGTTGATTTATCCATTTGAAATTAATGCATCTCTAAAAAAGGAAATTCAAAAATTCAAAATATCAAATCCTTTCATCATTGCCTTTATGAGTTGTCTAGCTCTTTAAAAATATCCTAAAATATTTAATTTGAGAACCATGCCTAGTAACTATAAATCATAATTACATGACAGCTATTAACTTTACTAGAGTTAGTTTTAATGCACTTAGGTTTATTTTGAACCCATTCCAAGCCTAAACTCAACCTTAACTCACCTTGGGTGAGAGTTAATTCCTAAGGCTATAAATATAAGCCCTTTCCTATTGAACCATAAGCTATTTTAGTGGAAAGTTATTATGCACAAATATCTTCAACAAGATCTTTGATGTAGTGTTATAATGCCTTAATGCTTAACAAGTAAGGTTACCATGCCTAATTGTTAAGCCAAGCAATCATAAAGCCAAGGTGCCAAGGAAAGAAGGAGCCAAGTAACCTCCATTATCAAAGACTTATTGATGCAAAAATTGAGATAGCCATTTAACAAATCCATTTGGATCTCCCAATGAAGGTAAAAGAGGTATGTCTTTTATGTTTTTGTTGTGCTTTCATTTATTTTTTATTACCTAAGCTATCCCTAGTGTCTAGGCTAGAGGTGTTAGGAATTTAGAGTGTTCATTTCATTTGTTTATGAGACTAACACAAGACTAACCTCCCCTCTATGTAAAATTCTTAGTTCACAAATCCCTCTGCCCCCCTCCCTTTAAAAGGTAAGTACTCTTGTTACTGTTGTTGAATAATGCTACACATGGTATGAAAATTGTTCTATTATTACTTATTTTATTGTTCATATCCCCTTCAAGGATTACCTCCATAACTATCTCTAAAACCACTGGGAGCCACTAGGGGTCAATGAATCTAGAATCTATAACCTTACCAAAGTTTTTTTAATTTACCTTTAAGGATCCCTCTAAAACTTAGATGATTCTCACAAAGTCCAATGTTTGGTTCCTTCATAACTAGCTTATGATTTTGTCTTCCTTGTCCCAAGATTTTAAGGTTTTTAACAATGATACCCTTCATGTCCCTTTCTAAGTCAAAATTATAGGTTTGTCAATCCACCTTTGGGATTTTATCCCCCAAATCATTACTCCTATAGGTGTGTGGTTATGACTGAACCAGATAAGTGGTTCTCCCCTGCCCTAAGAAGTGAGTCTATGTGGAGGTTGACCTCTCCAAAGAGCTGAAGGAGTTCATTGAAATACAAGTTAGAGAGACCTAGTGGTCTTAAAAGGTTGTTTATTTCAACCTTCCCCACACTTATTTTTGTTTCTAGGCCTCAGACCATCGCATCAAAGATTATCTTCACATGGGTCATCTCAAGCCTCCTCAACCACCTCCTTAGTTTGAGAAGCCAAAACCAAAATACCAAGGTGATGATTGGACCATAGTTCCCCCCAAATAGTCATCAATCCCTAAGCCAAAGAGCATGCTTTAGCTACCACCTCAAGAGGATTATTCTCTACCTATCACACCTTCTCAGGGGACCTCCTTCTTACCCCCTTCGATCCTAGCTCCTCCTAACCCTTAGAGCATTTCTTTGAGATCTCAAAATTTCAAGATGCTTCTAGCTGAGATTCACTCAGCCAGTGGATCATTCTCTCAACAATATCATAGCCCACCTCATGAGGGTGCTAAATCTCCTCAGCAAGAACATGATGCCAAATTCCTCTATATTGTAGTCGACATAATTTCTTTCCCTCACCATCATAATTGCTTTGCAACATTGGCAAATTTTGAGGATGAACAAAGGGAGATTCAAATGGATGACCCCTCCCAATGGATGTATTATCATGGAATGTAAGGGGTCTTATAGATTCTACCCATAAATAATATGTGTGAGATACATGTCATCAAATTGGTTTTCTAGACATTCTATATCTATAAGAAGTTAATATTTTTGGTTTTTTCCTCTAAATAAATTTACAAAGTATTTAGTTGGATGCCACCTAGGTCACCACCTTGTATGAGGTAGGACATGGTGGTGCATGTATCTTAGCTACCTCTAAAGTCTCCTCTAACATTATTTACACATGGGAAGACCCATCACATCACGTTGTCTATATTATTCTTGACATTGATGGCCATCCTTTTGGTATCCTCAACATCTATGTTCCTAATGATGGCCTTAACTGATTCCTACTCTGGTGATCTTTGATATATGGATTACCTCTTGCCATGTGGCTAGTGTATGATGACTTTAATGTGAATGAACACACCCAAGACAAAGTTGGGTCCCTCCCCATGCATTGGTGTGTTGGTGAGCATGAGGGTTGGTACTATTTCAAAAATAAATGGGGGTTAACAAACCCTCTCCTCTGACGGTGAATATTTAATACCATGTCTTGGTTTATGTGGTCCAACTACCAAATTGGGGATCATCTCATGCTCAAATAATTATACTACTTTATGCCATTAGAGCAAAATATTTTGTCTTTTTTCCAAAATTTATGGCCAACCTGTTAACATCCACTAAGATATTGTCTTATCAAACCACTCACCCATTTACTAAAAATTAGAATGGACCTTTGGGTAGTACAAGGTGACACATAATCAATTCTTTCTCAACACATCTATGTTGAGTCATGTTGGCACCATCTGACTCATCCACTGCATCTAAGACTTGGCCCTACAACCCCCATATATAAATATCTAGATGAGTGGTGGAATGAAGCCATTCTTCACACCACCTCTTTCCTCTACCACCACGACACCTATGTTTCCAAAATTCACAAGTGGTTAGAGGAGGTTACAATCCAAGAATTCAAATGGGTCTTTTACTCCCTTGAGATAGATCCTTTCAATATTTAGCTTCAAAGGTTAGTTTCCTTCCTTAAACACCACCTTAAGATGGTGGATAGTCATGCAGCCTAGGGAACCCAAATTCGAGCTTGGTTACATTGGATAAAAGTTAGCAATAAAGCCTCCAAGGAATTTTTAAAATCACTAAAATCTAAGCAAGTCCATGGGTAAATCAAAGCCATACAAGTGGCTCAATCCCATCTCACCTCTCAGACTAATATATCCTCAGTGTTTTTGAAGTAATACTAGTAGGTTTTCCATGCCCAACCCTTTATGGTTGAGAGGTCCTTCAATCTTAAAAATTGACTCAAAATGATGCCTTACAATCTCACACCTGTAGATAAGTGGTTATGTGATACCCCGCTCACCCTGCACAAGTTTACAGAAGCTTTGAATTGTATGAGTAATGATAAGGCTCTTGTCCTTGATGGTTTCCCTTAAAAATTTTAAAAATCCTTTTGGGAATTCACTAGACCTGACTTGTTTCAAGTATATAAAGAAGCCCTACAAACTTAGTCTCTCATCCCAATGATCAAACAAGTTAATAAAAAATTCATCTCGAAAACTAGGGATTCTAAGCTTCTCACCAATTAGAGGCTGATAACTTTGCTAAATATTTCTTACAAGATCCTTGTCAAAGCCCTTGCCAATCACATTTAGATTATGTTACCTATCATTGTTCGACCAGAGCAAACATGTTTTATTAGAGGGAGGTATATATTTGACAATACTATTGTATCCTAGGAGGGCATGTATTGGACTCACTCCTCTTTATAGAGAGTTATTTTTCTTAAGCTAGATTTCAAAAAATCTTATAAATAGATTGAGTGGCACTTTATTCTTTCCATGCTCAAATCTCTTAGATTTTCTCCCTATTTTATTGAAGTTGTGTGGACTTTACTTCATGATGTCTTTGCCTACCTCACTATCAATGGCTATCAAACCCTAGGGATAGAACTCTAGGCTCTATACATCAAGGATGTCCCCTTAATCCAACACTTTATGTTCTTACTACTGAAGCACTAGGGTACCTTTTGGCTTCTAAGGCCTCACAGGGGATTATTCAGGGAATTATTCTACCTGATGACACCTCTTAGTTTATTAATGGTCACTTTTTAGATGACACCTTTCTCATGATTAAAGATCAAGAGGCCACTTTTACTAAAGCCATGTAGTGTCTTGATACCTTTTGTTTGGCTTCGGTCTCAAACCTTCAATGGAGGAAAACCTAGTGTTTTTGATAAAGCATGATGTTGGTACCTAAGTGGCTTAAAAAATTTAATTGGTAGTAGATCACTTGAGGAGAATAATTCAATTTCCTAGGCATCCCCTTTGTATTTGATAGCCACCTTCTGAGCTTTGGTAGTATGTCCTCAATAGGATTGCAAGGAAAATTAACTACTAAATCACTAATCCCCTCTCTCTAGTGGGAAAGTTCCATATTTGCACCAATATTTTGGTGGCCACTCACGTATACTACTCTTCTTATTGGGCCCATTCCAAATCCTCTTATGATAGTCTAGCCAAGCTTCTTCATCATTTATTATGGGCTAATTCTAATAAAACCTGGGGTTTTCATCGAGTGGCCTGGGATATTTGATGCCTTCCTTGTGACAAAGGTGGTATGGGTATAATTGACACTTTTGGTAAAGTATGGCCTTATGTGTTAAATGGGTTGTTCATGTCATTGATGGAAATGAGGCTTGTAAAATCTTCCTCCACTATTGCATCTCGTCTGGTTCTCCCTATGGCAAAACTAACTAGCACAATATTAGCTTTCAGTCTCTTTTTATCACTACTATCCTAGTTAAAATTATAGGTTTATTTATGGTCAAGAGTATCTAAAAATATTTCTAAGTAGTCAAACCCCACTTGAAGTGGGTTGGGGATGAATTTTGTACTAGTTTATCTTTCATTGATCATAGTTTATGGTGGTGTCCTATTCTCACTAGTTCTTTTATTCCCATGGCTAAAATGCCTAGTATCAAATCATTGTGATTATTCTATAAAGGAATTTGCACTATTCTTGATTTGGTTTATTTCAAAGACTAGATCCCTTAGCCAAATTTGAAAATCAAGTTTCAATTAAATAATGTTGACTTAATTTCCATCCTTCACATTTAGAAATTATTACATGATGTTATGCTTCATAATCTTGGTCTTCAGCCTCCTCAAGCATGGTGTAAAAACTGGAGATGGAATTGTGATACACATTTTAAAGCCTACTCTCTAGGAATTTTGTATAAAGTGATGAGTCCCTTTTCCCCAATACTTTACAAGCTCAATAGATGATGGTGCCTTCAGTCCTCTCCCAGGACTTGGCTCACTCATCTAAAAATTGTGTGGCACCTAGGACTAGAGCTAAAATTAGCCCATTTTATTTAGTTTTTGATTTAATAAGGGATCCCCCTCAGTGAGAGGATGCTCCACCTTTGGATTCCCCAACCCTTCTATTTGGCTTGCAAATAACTTGAATCTTTCAAGCATCTACTCTGCATTTGACCTAAAGCTCTTTTTGCTTGGCATTGGATCCATTCTCTATTCCAACCTTTTTCATCTTGAACCCTTTTCTTAGAGATAAGATTTTTTTTGGGATTATTTAAACTGGACAACTTCTATTGATTTTTTATGGTAATTTTTTCATGATATCATCCTTTTTAGCTTTGAAAAGTAAAAAATAATGTTATATTTAATGATGAAGATTGTGATATTTCATTCTCTACTAATGATAAAGTTGTTTTTATCTCCTTGGTGTACTTGCCGATCTAGGCTCAAGTGGAGAAGTTAGTGCAGGAACTCCACCACCTTCACAAGCTCCTCGACCACTAGGGGAGTGCTCCATGCACTATGAGCAAATTTCTAGTAGATGACCCACACTTCCACTAGATCACCCACCCCACAGACCCCACCACCTCCTCTCAAGATGCATTGAAGTAGTAGTTGGTCCCACAATAGGGGCCACTTTTTGCCTTGCCCTCTTCTAAGGGGTGATTGGAGTGCTTTTGGAAAATTTGATGCTAGTCCTACTCAGTGGTCTCTAGTGAGTACTATGGTTCGTGCTCACTCTACTAATGATATAGATCACTATACATGATGACCCCTTGGATGGCTGGATGACTCTAAAGATCCCATATGTGGAACTGCTTGCTTGGTTGGCACTTCCTAAGGATGACCCATTGCCTCCACCTTCTGGGGTGGTAACATGTGCTTCATATTATCTCTGGTTATTTATAGTTGTTTTTGCCATGTTTTATCTGGTATTTTGTTGTTGTTTTGAGTCGATGTTTTTTCCTGGCATGGAATATGAGCTATGATCTATCTGGTCACATTACTCTGTAATCTTATGTATTATATTTTGATTTTTTAATATAATATGAAGTGTTTCAATAGTTAATATATGAATATATTAATATTTTAGAAAATTTAATTAATAAAATTTAAAATATTGTTATCAGTAATTTTTTTATAATATGACTTAATAATTCATTTCATTAGCATATAATTATTGAAATTTAAAATTTAAATTAATGAATAATTTTTATTATATTATAGAGAATTGAATTATTCAAATTAATGATTTTACTTTGAAATGAGAAATAAATATAAATATAAAAATTCAAATTGTTATGATTAATAAGAGTCATAAATAAGATGAAGTATTGTACAAAATAATTTAAAAAATTACACACTTTTAAGTATTTATGGTATAGTTAAAAATTGCAATATTAATATTCAAAAAAAACATTCATAATTTCTAAAATGTGCTTTAATAAATAATTTATTTATGAAAATAAGTAGTTTAATTAGTATTTATGATAAGATTTGACATGCTCAATAATTAGTTAATGTTTTAAATTTTTTAGATTTTTTTTGTTGAAATGCTTTTAATTAAATATTAATCACAATAAAAAACAATTAATGACATAAATAGTTATAGTAAAAAAATGAATATAGTAATTAATAATGATATGAGGTGTCATAGTAATGAATTGTTATGATGTTAACATAAGACTATTTTGAAATAATACCCTTGGGAATATTCTAATATTTATATGAAAAACTTTAGAATTTTTTATAATTATTAAAAGCATATGCATTTAAAAAAAATTGATTCGCTAAACAAATATGAGGTATTTGCCCAAGTGAAACCATTAATAGGTAGGGACTAATAAGAGGACCAAGCTTTCAGGAATTAAATTATTCTTCATGATGTGCTGAAAGAATATGTTTTAATAAGGCAATTTAATAATTGTTTATGAATTTATCCTCATCTGAATTGATGAGATCACCTTCAATATGCACTTACACTCATTTATAGTATATGTATGTGTGTTTTATTTAAAACTATAAGCACTTGGTATGGTCTTGGTTGTATTTTCATCTAAGCTTAGGCTTAACATGTTTTATTTGCCAATATGAGTATTTATTTTTTAAATTTGATGTGATAGATGTTATTTGATGGCAAGGATTGGCACTGAAAATCTCAATCGACAGGGTTTACGATTTGCTATTAATTAGGACATTTAAAAATAAATAAATTATAAGTTCTACCTTACTCAAAATATAACATGAAAAATAAATAATCACATGGTAATCACTTAAACATGACTTTATCACTAAATAAAAAATAAACTAAAAATTAAAAAAACTTAATAAGACCTCGCATATCTAATAAAGACTACACATTTTTCTATATAAACATTACATTGAAGCTAATTTTTCATGATAAAAGATTTCAATAGTTAATAAAAATTGGGTATTGTGCCCCACTTTATGCATGAAAAGAATACACACCTACAAAATGAAGACTACAAACTTCAGGATTTCATTGAGATCTTTAATTAAACAGAGCTGAATATGAATGTAGAATGAATGAATGAAATATTTTAATAACATCCACAAGATCAAGTAGTTTATGGGAGAAAGAGATAAAATAAAGTTGTTCAATGTTAACACAACCTCTTGATAAAAGGGGAGTCCTACTAATCCTGATTTTTTTGATCCCTTATTGATGCCAAATCTTATACTATAGATCTTGATTAGAAAACTTATTGTTATATTTAACCTTTCTTCTTCAAATAAATAATTTAAACAAAACAAAGTTTAAAAAAATATATGGGTAACTATAATGACCAACAATTGATGGAAAATTTGAATGATACAATAATAGCATATTGAGTGGAAACACATCGTAATAGGCAATAGACTCCAATAGAGGAGGGTCAAAAAATCATGACACACACATGTGTACAAATAATAAGTGAAGATCTAAGTTTATGTGTAAGATGTAATGAACACAACATTATCAGAATGGATATCACCATAGATTTGAGGGGTGATGCATACAATGATGAAAATTGTAGTTCATATGGCATTAACAACCTAATGGATGGGCAAATGAAGAAATGTGTAGCTAAGAAATAAATAATTATATATTGATCAAATGCAGTAGTAGAGTCTTGTTAGTGTTGAACATAAATTATATTATGTATGCAACTGACACTATTGACAGGCACTAAGGAGAATAGTTTACCTTAAGGCCAAACACATGGTCTTCAGATGTATAAATGGCAAACGGTGAAGACCTAATAAATTGATAGTTATACGAGGAAATCATATCAAATAATATAAGGACTGTATAAATCTTATGAAAGTCTTCACAAACTACATATTTGTAATAATATTTGGAATGTAGGCAAAGGGATTGTGTAGGGACTGAGTCTTGAAAATTAAAAAACTACCTTGATCTAAAACAAGATAAATCAAATCACACTTATAAAATATTCACACAGAATGATCTCTCCCATTAAAGGGGAAACTAAGAAGATTTATGGTTCTACCCCTTATGAACACTCAAAATCTCATACCTTCTCTGATACCAAATGATGTTTGAATGGGAGAATTTTGGATTCATCATGTTAAAAATTATTTTAAATTGACATTTTACACATAATATGTGTGTCCATCCTCAAGGAAAGTTAGAAATTGACAAATATCTTGAGAAAATGATAAACGAGTTACAACATCATGGAAATCTGCATAATATTACTAAATGAATTTCATGTAAAATAAAACTCAATAATTATTATATTAATTGAACAAACGATACATATTGATGGTGATCTCTTATAAATAAGGAGTCTATATGTTGACTGGAAAAAGTGTAAAGCATTTTAGCACATAAACAACAATCAATAGTATCGTGGGACTAAGTCCCTCTTCTATTAGTATGTGAAGCTAGCTTTATTCCAAAAGAGAAAAATAGAACATAAACATAATATATTTATAAATATACGTGTTAAATTCATGTTGGATTTTTTCATATAAAAAATGAAGTATGAATGAGAAAAAGTAAATAAGTGAGATATGAGAATTATTCTTAATGAAAGAGAGAGAGAATGGAAATAAGTGAGCAAATATATATTTCACTTGTATGTCAGATTTGTTGATTAAAATGAAAATTACTATAAATTGAGATTCCTTGTTAGAAAGAGTTGAGAAAATAATACTATGAATAATTAACACAATAACATTCATTCACAATCAGAGGCCAACTCAAAGTCCTACAACACTTAGATTTATTAATTTCATTGAAGACACAAAGTTCTTTCCTTCTCTTCCTTCATAAAATTTATCTTCTTGTGAAAAGTTACCAAAGTATTGATGATTTAGAGGCATGAAAACCTCATACTATAGGAAATCTTGACCCTAAATTTAAGGAAACAAATTCTAAAAATAGAATTTAGTTACACATTTCAATGTGTGTCGAATAGGTCAAATTGCATGAGAAAACTAGAAAATATTTTAAAACAAAATGCATCTTATGGCATGTGGGGAGGAGAACATCTAATTGCAGTGCCAAACTAAAAGTTAAGGTGTCTTCTCTAGCACTTATTATTCATCTCCCTCCTCTTCATCGATGTTGATGAATTCTTCTCACTAGCTTGTTGTTTTTTCTCTTCATATTCTTCAAATTTATGTAATATGCCCTCTAATTTTTCTTGATTTGGGCCTTTAGAATGCTGATATAGAATCTCGGCTTCTACTTGTAGATTTATAATTTGAGGAGGGATCCTTTTAAAATTATTTAAGTCATTATCCAACTTATCAAAGGTAATTTCAAAATGTACCATTTTTTGAATTGGTCCATAGTTGAATGTAGTAGTAAGGCTTGTTTCTTATTCAAGCAACTATTTAAATGCACCTTGCATGTCTTGTACATGAAGTGAATTTACTTCCTCTCTATTTAATGGGCATTGATGATTCTTAATTGATTCAATGATATCAAAATTAGGATCAATGACTAAGGTCCTTGATTACTTGAATTTGTGCAAACACTCTTCTATAATCTTGATTTTGAATTTGATCAGTCCAAGTGGTTCAACTTGATTCCTAGGTCATCTTCGATTAGAAACCCTTCATTAACTAAAATGTCTTCATTTTCTCTAGTCAAGGCCTAAACTTGTGGAAACCATTTTTTCAATTTACTTAATTCTTATTTATACTCATCCTCTTTCTTATAAAAATATTATTTATCTTCTTTCATTGAGGAGTATACTTCTATTAAAAAAGCTATCATTTTGGTTCCTTGTTCAAGAAATTTATTGGAATATTCTTTCATAGCCCTACCCATGTTTCCTATTCTCTTAGTTGCCCAAGGAGTCTTTATATCTGGGGTATAATCAAGTAATCTTGGCTAAGTTGAGCTAACTAATTAATGAATCATAGGGGTGAGTTGTTTCACCTTCTCTTTCATATTATCCTTAACCACTTTGTCTTCATAAAAATTATTAATTAAAGAGCTGATTGTAGTTTGCACATTCTCTTTTAACCCTTCATGAGTAACCTTACTTAGGTGATTGCATGAAACCTGATAGTCTTATGCTATGATTTCTTCTCTTGACTTCTCCTAAGATGGAATGGATACTTCAACATATCTTTCACCTTGCTCATCCACAACAATATGAGAAACCTTTATGGGATTTTTAGCAACTTGAATATGGGGAGGGATTAGAGTGTTGAAGTCTATCTCTAAATGGGGAACCATCTTTTTCCTTTTCTTTATTATACCACTTAAACCATCGAGATGCCACTATTTCTAACTCCTTCTATGGTGATGACAATGTTTTTGGAACTTGTTCATGGACAACAATGGTTTGATTTGTCATGGTTTTCATGTCCTCCTCTTTTTGAGGCTGGGGTGTTGATTCTACTTATGGATTTGCTTATATGTCTAACTCTCCTTCTTTAATGACAAGAAATTACCCCAACTCTTTAGATAAAGTCTTTAATAATTTTGAAGAGGATGAGCTTTCTTCAGGGAGTGATTATACAACCTTTTAAGAAATGGTCTGAGGAGAGACTTCTATCAGTTTATTAGAAGAAAGAGAGACTATCTTTGCTGGATTAGTTTCCTTATGACCTAAGAAAATAGGATATGCCATTATGGACTATAATGTGGTGTTTTTATCAAACTTTGTGAATGAATGACCCCTCTAGGTGTTTTATTGAGATAGTTTCTATCCTATAGTTCCCTTTCCTCCTGTTAAATTTTTAAGCTTAAAATTCAAAGGTATTTTATTTATTTGAGGTAGAGGTTATATAACTTCTTCAATCACCATGACAGTCTCTTTGGTTGTGTCTGAGGGCATCAATTAATCTTATATATCCTGTTTCCTAACTTGATCAAGAGGAGGACAATCTATAGATTTTAATGGTGGAGGGAGTTTAGCATTTTACACATCCAACCCTTTTTTGGCCAACCACATTAAAGTTATTATTAAAACTCCCCGAGTTCAAAATTCCAATGAGGTTGTCTCTCACTAACTCCAATATATTTTTAGAATTGGTGTCTTTTTTATGCCTTGAAATAAATAACTTTGATCAGCTACTTCATCATCATCTTCAAAGTTTATATTATGTGGAGTATCCATGATGTTAAATTTGATTACTTGATCCAATGTGAAATAGGTATAGTTGAGAAGATGAACTTCTCTTTCATCATCACAATCCATACATAAGTCTTCATAATAATGAATGTGCTTGTAAGAGACACTCATGACATGCTCCATTAATCCTCTTATTTTAAATGATGGGTGGTTATGAAAAGTGTGAATTGTAACATGAACTATATCTACTTTGATTGACTTGACTTTATGTAGTGTAACACATATATATCTACCAATGGTCAATTGGGAAATGAATCCCAAAAAACTTGTGCTTAGTAAATAATAACTTTTTAAACACCATCATTTGCTGCACTAACTCCATGAGAGCCCATTTATCATCTACGTATCTTGGGATCATGAACAAAGAGGAGTCATATCCACATACCCTAATGTAGGTAAAAGTAGGGAATTCAATGAACCAACCACCCCATTTTGATATGTCAATAGAGGTGGCAATGGAAAAGTGCCTATTTCTAAGTTATTATTCAAACATTTGGATCAAAAACTATAAGAAAGCATCATTGACATTGTGGAAGTGTGTATCACTTTTCCTTATTATTAACTGATGTCAGTAGTCATATACGTGGGAAGTTAACATTACCCCAACTATTGATAGACCACTGTAGGATCTTCTTTTGGAAACAACATAGATCATATATGACATCATACAAAACTTATGAGTAGTAATCACTTCACACATTTGGTTATTAATTGAGTTACTGATCAATTCTAACTAGTTTATGTATTACTTATTGGCATGAATGATCTAAATATATTAAAACATCCACTCATTATAATATCACACTTTTGAACTACCTACTACTCTTTTCAGGAGAGTCACTATGTCATTTCTCTCTAGTTTGAAATCTTATCCAGCAATTACCTTGGGAACCTTAGAAACTATAGATTTATGCTTGGAAAGCTATTATTTATTTAGGGACTTTAGGAAATCATATTTATGATTGTCATGATATTGTTTCACTAACTCTGGAGTAATCCCTATAAAAGCTTCATGATTAGGTATTTTTAGCATTTCCTTAATATATCTAGTGCCAAGTCTCAAGATGACTCCATCTTGCAGAGTACAAACCTCTCTTCTATCCTTGTCATAATGACTTGTAAAAATCATGACAAGTTCTAGGAATTGAATGATGACTGGGAATGTAGCAGCTTGTGGAAGATCACTATCGTAGATGCTTTGTATCCAATCATTTTTGAAATAGGTGTTTATCCTTATCCAAAAGTAATCCATATCTATATGATCCAAGTCTATGTCTATAACTTGATCAATATTAGAGTCTATATTAGAGGGGGGTGATCCCTTGGAACTAATACTTCATTTCAACTACCTTTTCTTTTCCCTTCTTTTTTAGGGTTCTAGACATCTAGTAATTGCACCAATAGTTAGGGAATGGAAAGTGATACAACAAAGTGTGAAGGGGAAAGAGGGAGTGATATAAAAGTGGTGGAGGGAGCGGAGGCAAGAGTAGGAGGTTGTAATGCAAGTCAAAAAACTTGATGTAGGAGAAGGATGAAACCCCAGCGTCAGAGTTATGGAGCTGTGATGTAGGTGGGAAACCCCAATGTGGGAGGTAGTGAGAATCCTGATGTCAAAGTTAGGGAACTGTATTATAGGTATAAAACCTTAATTCAAGGAAGGATGAGACCCCCAATGTGAAGAAGACTAAAAACCCTAATATTAGAGTGTGAGGCTGCACTATAGTGTGAAAAATTTGATGTGAAGAGGCATCAAAATCTTGGCATTTAGTAGGTGTAAATTTAAGGTATTTAATGACTTTGCAAGAGAACACTAAAATATTTATAGATTCTAACAAAGGAAGTCATAAGATGAAAATTGATAGAGGAAAATAATGACTAAACCTTAATCAACAAACAATGAAAAATCATGAGAATCCAAACTATAATCATCATAATGAGCTTGAAAAATACCTTGAGGATGAAAACACAAGACCAGAGCTCCAAGAATAAAAAATATAAGTGTTAAAAAAGGTTTGGGATGACTTTATTAAATAGTGGGGGTCAATGAGACCCCCATACATGTAGAAATTAACCCTCATAAATGAGGGTCAAGTAGGGGAAATGAGGCTGCATTACATCTGTTAGGGTCATACGACTAATTTATAGTCATTGGGGTTTGACAGCTGTTATACAACCTAAAAACCTTGACTTGAAAAGATAAAAAGTTAAACTAAGTTATACACTAAGATTTCTAGTCTAATTTTTGAGAATCCCTTGGGAAAAATTGATAGTGTCTAAAAATTTTATGAGTGAAATTTTGGTAACAACACTATAACTAACAAGTATCTTGTTTAAACTTACAACATCATGGAAATTTACATAATATTACCAAATGAAATTCCTATAAAACAAAACTCAATAATAATTTTATCAATTGAATAAACAATACATATAGATAGTGATATCCTATAATTAAGGAGTTTATAACTAACACACAATCCCTATATTCTCTCATAACATCTATTCTTAGGTGAGTTGTTACAACTCAGATACAACAATAAGATAATAATAATAATAATGCTAATGTGAGGTACTGACAAAGGGATATTTCCAACATAACCTTGTTTGTGGCCGCTTTGAACCATTATTTTGAAAAATAATATGCATCGAGGATTAACCCTTGCATAGAAAATTGTCATAAACTTGTAATAATATTCCTTCATGTTGAAGTGTTGTTGATAAAATACAAACCCATGGCCTATATAAATTAATTGTATCCACCTCATATTGTGGTTAAAGCTTGTTCATTGTCATAGATTGTAAGCAAGAATTTGATGGTCAGGCTTTTTGATAATATATGGTTTAATCCTTGTGCAATGTGCTCATTAGAGTTAATGAAAATGTAATAGATTTATTTGAAGTTTGTAATCCAAGACTAATAAGATAAATTAAAAAAACCATTTCAGATTGCAAAGCATATATTACTATGGTTGGAATGTGAAATGAATAAGTGGCATTGATGAAAATGATTTTTACTACCTATGGCTCTCCAACATTCTACAAAGAAATATTTAGTTATGGTTAAAAAAAATAAAAATATTTCCAAAGTGTATTGCAATTTTCAACAACCAAAAAATACATACAATATAGTTTGTTTTGAAATAGATACAACTCATATTCCTTAAGGTACACTAAAAACAATGTCTAAAACATGTGTTGCAACTGAAATACCCTATGACATTGAGAAATTCATATCAACTATTGATGCTTTAAAAGCTTCTAAAATGAATACTTCATTTTTTAATGTTATGGAAAATGGTCTAGATCATGTTGCTATCATAAACATCCTTTGATATATTAATAAAAGTCAAATATCATTATATTATTTAAAAGCAATGATACAAAAACAAAGAATAAAAGAGCAGATACTAAATAAGGACAATGAACAAGCTAAAAAAATCCATCAATGAGTATTTAAAAGCAATCAATGACACACCTACCCATGCAATTGATAATCACTATGAGCTATAAAAAATAATACTTGAAGCATGTCTTGAAGATAAAATGCCCTATAACATCGACAAAATCAAATAAAATCCTGGTACTTTAAAAGCTTTTGAAACAAACACATAATTTCTTATTGTTTTGGAATCTGATCCAGACCATATTACTATAGTAAGAATAGTTCAATCAAAGAAAAAAAAATCAAATATCATTGCACTGTTTGAAAGCAATAATATGTAGATAAAAAACAAAAGAACGCAAAATGAAAAAAGATAATGAACAAGCTAAAAAATGACACATATATAAAAGAATTAAGGACATGCCCATCCATGTTTGTATACTTTTTGAAAATTTTCATTTAAAAAAGACATCATTGAAATCAACAATAACATTATTGAGACATTTTCTTCCATTTCTATTAACACAATTAAAAAAATGGGGTTGGGAAAGCAAATATACTAACAATACAAAATTTCTCTTGACAATAAGAAATTTCCAATGTTCATTGTGTTAGGATTAAAAACCTAATACTAATACATGTGCAAATAAATAAATGCAAAAATAAAAACAAGCTACAAAATAAACACACATAGGAGAGAACACTTTACACAAGATATACATGGAAACCCTACTAAACTAGCTAGGGAAAAACCATAGGGCAAAGGTAGCATCCAGACTTCATATTCATTAACAACTCTCCATACATAAATTCATCTTATCAACTCCTTTCCAGTGCTAACAACCAATCACTCAAGTGATAAAATCTTACAACTAAGCCTTCCATGCTCTAACCTCCAAGCTATAACATGCAAATCCATCATGATGCTAAAAACCATAACATCCAAGGTGAGATACAAAGCATCAACCTCCATCTCCATGAGCTGAGCTAACAAGCCTCTAAGATCCATGTCTTCATCTAGGTGAGCCAAGTATTCTTAGCATTACATGCTCTAACCTCTAACCTCAAGGATCTCCATGATTTCAACAAACTAGGCAAGTCACGCTCTCATCTAAGCCTTATAGGCTCTAACCACCTAAACATGAATGATACTTACAACCCAAAAATATAGGTGAGTTAAGATTAAAATAATTACAAGCTCTTAACTCCTAACATGAAATCCCAAATATTTCATCTATTTTCAAAGGGAATCCATAGTGAACTCCATGGATTATAAAACATAAAGGAGAGCCGTGCTCTTATAGAATCTACAATGAGATAGAAAGAGGAGAGAGAAACACAAGTGGCCATCCAAAAAATGTGCCACTCTTTAGTGGGATGTCATGTGATCCAATTGGTAGTTTTCCACATGTTCTAAAAGTCTTGAAGAAAGATCCTCCACCATATAAGAACATGTGCCAACTCTATGAGGCTCCAATACTTGCACCCCACTTCCATAAGTGAGTCCAAACACTCAACAATGTTCTTCTTGTCTTCATTATCGAGGGTCAACAAAGTAGATTCCTAATTTATAAGAAATCATGGGCCACCTCTATGTGGCTCTAAAGTTGAAACCCCACTCACACATGTGAGGCCAATTAATAAAATTGATCTTCTTGTCTTCATCCTCCATGTGACCATACAAATCTAAAAGGTGTTGTAATCACCTTTGGATTATATCCACACATGGGAATCTTGGAAACATCAACAAATGTGCCCCACACCTTGACCTCTGGGCTTATGCATCATGTGATAACCCACATGTGATAACTAAGGACAAACCATGCCCCTTAGTGGAGTTCTATGCCCCACTCCATGTCACCTCAACTTGATCACACCTTGGGACCCCTCATGGGCCATCCTACCAAATCACTTAGTACCACATCACCTTCTTACCACATCACTTGCATGCCACATCATCTACACACCCACATGCCACATGACCAAGATACCATCTCAACATGCCACATCATCATGAATAGTGACATGTGAATAATGGCTTCACATCCTAACAATCTCCACTAGAAGTCATATATATAAGAATTTAACACACTTTCATCTTCTCCAACCAACTATCATCCATATAACATCCATGATATCATCAATGCTCACTATTACTCATAACAAGCCCAATAAAAGTAAAAAAAACACTATTAAAACTCCTATGCTCTGACTGGATTTGTCAACATTTCTTCCTCCATAGATGATTCACAGCATCTGAAGTGACTCCCACTTCACACAAATCCATCCTTCTTATTTAATATTTCACCATGAACCATTCACAACTCCAACTGCTTGAAAGTATTCTCTTTAGTGCACACCATGGCATACTTGAGGCTTTCTTGCTCTTGATGAATGCAATACACATGACATCCATGTCTTCTCCTCCTTGTTCTAGGACACTCCTAAAGACAACTAAAAAATCTATAAGAAATGGGATACTTTCTTCCTCACTGTCATGTCCCTAAACAATTCCATCCTTGGTTCTCTCCTTCATCTCATCCTCATCACCTGAGCCATTACACCATTGATCTTCATCATGTTGGGGCCTGCAACCAACATGCCATCAATACGTATCAACAACCTATATTAAACCTTGGATCTCCATGAAGGTATTGATGTACTCCATCTGCACATCTACTTTAGCCCATATAGACTTCAATCTACAAACCAATAACTCCTATGCCTCATCATAGCCCTCTAGCTACTCCATCTCATCATGAGACCACCATGTAGGAATGATGATTTTCACATCTAGCTACTTCAACCATGAAAAAAAATAAATGCACATATCACTCTTAAAAAATGTTATCAACAGGAGAGAAGAACCCATTTAAATCAAAACATGACTTCTCCATATGTAGCATATTGCTACCCATCATGATTAACATGGTACCCATCCATAGTTCTTGGAAAGTCATCTTGAGACTTAGTGCATCATTGTACCTACCAAGTTTTTGAGTCCAAAATTAAATTGCATCCTACTCTACCATATTTCAAACACACAACCTTCTCCTTCCATAGAACCTCAGGTCATATTTATTCTTTTCCATCCCAAACTACTTCAATAGGTACATATCCAGGCTTGTTGTACCTCTTCCTCTGCATGGAATTTTGAACATCATCTCAGCTAACACATTATGGTAGTAAGATCCCATAACTTATACCCCTTCACTATCCAAAAACCACAAAAAGGTATATGCCTTGTCATCACCCTCCATCTATACCAATGGAGACTAGCTTGCTCCACCATAAGCTATACAATTACTTCTATAATAGGAAATCTATGTTGGTGCTGATCCATCTGGTAAAGCTTTTTCAACTTCTCTTCCATTCTCCATCTTTTTCCATGAGAGAAATACCTAATATAATTTTGTTTTCTTTCATAGCTTGGTCTCTCCACCTATAGCTCCCACTTGCACAAAACCAACCAAAAATCATGGCTCTAATACCACTTTTTAGGATTAAAAACTTAATCTTATACATGTGCAAATAAATAAATGTAGAAATAAAAACAAGCTACAAAATAAACACACACATGAGTGAACACATTACATAATATATACATGGAAACCCTACTAAACCAACTAGGGAAAAACCATGGGGCAAAGGAAACATCTATACTTCATATTCATCAACAACTCGCTCTACAATATCTCTTTTCAACAACTCCTTTCTAGTGCTAACAACCAAGTACTCAGGTTATCAAAGCTTACAACCAAGCCTTCCATGCTCTAACCTCCAAGATGCAACATGTAACTCCATCATGATGCTAACAACCATAATAACCAAGGTGAGATCCAAAACATCAACCTCTATATCCATGAGCTAAGATAATATGCCTCCAAGCTCCATGTCTTCTCTAAGTGAACCAAACATTCCTAGCCTTACAGGATCTAACCTCTAACCTCAAGGATCTATATGATTCGAATAAACTAGATGAGCCATAATCTCATCTAATCTTATAGGATCTAACCACCTAAACAAAAATGATGCTTACAACCCAAACATCTAGGTGAGCTAAGCTTTAAAATCATCACAATCTCTAACCTCCTAACATGTAAGCTTAAGGCTTACATGAATCCTCAAAGGGAATCCATAATGAACTCCATGGATTATAAAACACAAAGGAGAAACATGATCTTATAGAATTTATAATGAGAGAAAGAGGGGAGAGAGAAACATAAGTTGCCATTCAAAAAATATGCCACTATTGAGTAGGGTTTCATGTGATCCAAGTGGTAGTTCTCCACATGTGCCAAAAGTCTTCAAGAAAGATCATCCACTAGATAAGAACATGTGTCACCTCTATATGGCTCCAAAACCTATGGCCCACTTACACAAGTGAGTTCAAACACTCAATAGTGTTCTTCTTATCTTCATCACCAAGGGTCAATAAAGTATATTCATACTTTAGACAAGATCATGGGCCACGTCCAAGTGGATCCAAAGTTGGCACCCCAATCACATATGTGAGGCTAATCAATAACATTGATCTTCTTATATTCATCTTCCACGTGACCATACAAGTCTAAAAGGTGTTGCAATCACCTTTGGACTATCTCCACACATGGGAATCTTTGACACAAAAAAAGGTGCCCCACACCTTGATCCCTTATCTTATGAACCATGTGACAACCCACATGTGATAACTAAGGATAAAACATGTCCCTTAGTCGAGTGTTATGCCCCACTCCATGTCACCTCAACTTGATCATATCCTAGGACCCATCATGGGCCATCCTACCATATCACCTTCCTAGCACATCACCTACATGCCACACCACCTACATGCCACATCAATTACACACCCACATGCCACATCACCAAGATGCCATCTCAACATGCCATATCACCATGAATAATGACTATAAATAATGCTTGTGAATAGTAACCTATGAATAGTGGCTTCAAACACTAACACATTACCCCTTTGATGAAACAAAAGAATAAATCTTGTGCATAAGTTAAATTTTTTAGAAAAGATACTAGTTGCATTATGAGTGGCATTTTCACAAATACAATAAACTTGGTTATAAAAGGTCATAGTTTGGGCTCATCAAAAAAATTATAAATGTTCCTGTAGATTTTAATCGAGTTCAACAAGCACTATGTAGAGAATTAGATGAAACCAAAATAGTTGAAATTAATCTAAAGCACAAATTGGAATACATAATTACATATTTAAGATGAAATCTTAGGCCTCTATGTGTCATGGATGCATTGAGCAATCTTTGCCTAACCGGTTATATAAGAAAGAAAGAATTGCTATTAACCATGATTGGAAAGCTAGTTTCCCAAAAAAATGAAAAAAAAACAAATGATATTGACCCCATGGAAACCAATAAATATGATACGCAATAAAATAACTCAATACCATTTATCAAATATCTTATGCATGGATATAAGAAAGACACAATATTTGATATGTTCTTGCAAGATGTAAATTTCTCTCCAATAAAATATATTATTTTTTATGATCTTGCATTTCATGATTTGTTATACTATTAAAAAAACATCCATCAGATATCTGGATAGATGATTTTGCAATAAAAGTCTCTAGATTTTGGTTTTCAAACACAAATGCACAATTCATTTTTGATGCATATTGTGGTATGAAATATTGTAGTTCCTATATGACAAAGTTTGAATATACATTGACAAATGATTTTTATAAAGTGTGTGAGAAATCTACATGTACTAATGACAAAAAATAGAATTTATATGAAAATTTGGAAATACTTTACTTGAACATCAAATAATGTCTCATCATCAAGTAGTTCACATTATTATTTTGTTGCCATTACAATCTAGTTTAAGGAAATCAATTTTTATCAATACATCACCATTGACAAATAGAAAATTTATCTAAAATAATAATAAATTATTAGCATAAGGACCCGATGATTCAAAAAACATCATTTTTACTTCTCCCATATAAAAATAGAATACAATATCGACACATTTTGAATAAATTTTCTTGGATAAATATGTAGCGTATTATCTAGGAACATTTAAAAATAATAGGAAACAATAAAAATTGCACAAAATACAACATATTAGATAAAATGAGCACATTGACCTTGAAAATTGATATAGTAAAAAAATAGTTTTATTCATACCATAATGTGACAATGAACAAACATTGATTTTTTTTTTCAAAACATGGGATAAAGCATATCTTGCTCATAAGACACATATAAACAACATAGAGACTATGTTTATTACACAAACTATATCCAAATGGGGAAACATTGACACTATTGCTAAAAAAAAATAAAATAATTATAACATGTATATGACATTGACAATGATGATGAAATAGAACAAGGTCTTGATGGTGTTGAAAAAATATGACATTAATGCTAATTTGCATCATATCAAAGCAAGAAAATTATTCGACAGTCAATCAACCAATAAATTTCAAATGAGCAAACAACCATTTCTCATATACAAAAAATAATATTTCAACTTTTAAAAGAAATTAGATATAGAGAAACAGTTCATAGTCAAAGACATTTCAATGAGGAAAAGAGTGGCTCTTAATACCCCAATTTATTTATTCTCAATAGGCAAAGTAGGAACAATGAAAACATTAATAACAAAAGTAATATACCAAACAATAACATTCTTTTATAACAAAAAACTTGATACCGAGCTTCTAAAAATAAGGGAGTTATTGTTGTCTTTATTAGAAAAGCAACATACAATGTAAATACCTTAGATATCATAGGCAAACATTTCAATTAGTTATAACTCTTGCTTATTGACAAAGCATATTTACTAGGATGTTAAACATTTTTCAATATAGACAAGAGGATCCGCTAATTTAATATTACACCCACAAAATCATTTCAAAATGTTGATATTATTTTTGTTGGTGATTTTTATCAAACAAAACCCATTCATGATAGGTGGGTTTTTTACCATCCAACTATGCATAGAGAAACAATTGCATACACTTTTTAGATAGATACTGTAAAATGCTTTCAACTAGAATAGGTCATGAGGCAAAATGATTTCTGATTTGTTGTTATTCTAAACCACATCAAAACTTTCCACCAAACCGATGAGGACATTGACTACTTAAATTCGATATGCTATAGACCTCTCCCAATGATCCAACATTACCCTATTTATTTTATTAAAATAAATCTGTGAATGACCACAATGATAAAATGCTTGTTCTTTTTGAATGAAGGAACATATTCATTAAATGCAATTGACAAAAAAAATTATATTCATGAAAATCTTACAAATAATGAAAATTCAATCCTGCCTAATTGGATAAATTTGAAATGAAATATATTGGTTGAGCTAATTGGTAGAAACAATGACACACAATATGGATTAATAAATGGTTTCAAGGAATATTCAAACACTATATAGCTAGAGAATTAGACATTGTTAGGATAAAATTCAATGACCTTAGCATTGGAGCATTACAACACACGGAATTACAATACTTGTACACTAAACAAATTTACCAAAATTAGACTCTAATAACAATGATTATAAGGGAAATTAAGATTTAAAAGCTAATACTTGCCATATGAGAACAATTTTCCATGAAAATAACATGAGCAAAAATTACTCATAGATCATAAGGAATTACAATGGATGGATTAGATTTTGATCGTACAAGACCCAAACTACATGGCCTTTTTAAACACTACTCTTTCCCATGTAAAAAACATCAAATCATTGTATATGGTAAATATATAGAATGAGGAGAACTTTGTCATATCAAATAAAGTTAACATTGAAATTCATAGGCTACAAAGTTCTACCCAATGGATTTTAATTTACAACATTGGCTCTTGAAATTTAATAATTTTCTAATATGTTATTTGAATATACAAATTAATTTCATTTGGAAAACATAATGCATGATTACAACCTCGTGGAAGTAGATGTGTTGTGCTTAAAATAAACTCGGACTAGACAAACACTAATCAACACATTTCTCGCACAAAAATTCTACTACTTTCCTTCAATTAAACTTGCATGGACTTATGACATGTTATAGAAAACATTGTTTGAAAAAATAATGAAACATTCACCATATGAAATATAGAGACTATCACACATGATTTATTGTATTTAATATACTAATACAAATAGTTAATATATAATTATCCTTGCTTGTATTTAAGTGTATAGAAATAATCACATCTACTTTAACATATAATATCAAACTCATACTTGTTAGAGAATTTAGCATTAACATTATTGAGCACAAATACACTAAAAATCAATTTCTTCACACGATGCATAAACATAATATTTCTCTTGTTGAGGAATTAGTCCTCACATGGTACTTAGGTAATAAAATATTGTAAGTAATTATTTTATGTGTAATAATTATATATGGATAGGTAAGGATTTATATTTATGTAATTGAGGAAAATAAGAGTTGTATACGTACAACCCAATAAAGGTAGAGATTTAGGAGAGAAAATAAGATGGAGAGAATAAATGTTATTCTAACAACCTACCTAGATTAGTGTTAGTGGTTTGAAGAGTTGTTATAGGAACTAGAGTTGAAATCCTATATATGTAACTTGTCTTATTAATAAAATAATGGAAGTTGACTAATAATTGTATTTGAGCCTTTGGCTCTTGCCTGTAATGGGCCTTTTTTAATATCTGGTATCAAAGCAATTTTTCCTAGACCTCTCTGTACCTTTTATTCATTTGTTAATTTCATCAAAATAAATCATAGAATAGCATTATAGTATGGACCACGTGAAATTTATATTCATATATTTGTTCATCCCTACTTGCATACTTCCATTGGTCTAATAGTGTAGACCACATGTGAAACCTTTGGCTCCACCATCCACCTGCACTATCTCCCTCCTCTTTCCATTTTGTCCATGATTTTCATAGTTCATCATTTCCATATTGTTCATTATTTCAATCAAAATATTGAAAAATAAAAAATATATATACTTAGCTATTTATATATTTATGTTGTAGTTTTTTATATTGCCACACATAATCTATATGAGAGATTTTATTAGCATCAATTTTGAGAGGTTTTGATCAGCCATATTAAAATTGCATTGGATATTTGTGTATTTGCATGGTGGTTCATTTTGTTCTAACTCACATCCAATGATCTCAAACTATATACTCATGATCATATAAATTGATTTGAGTAGCCTCCTCAACAACTTGTAAATTCAATACCTGAATTGTTGTCCTAGATGAATCATGACATTATCTTGTAAATATAGTAATTAGCGCATTAATAGATTAGGATATTATTGTTTTAAGGGCCTAACTGCCACCATCAACCTCAAAAATACTCATTAAATCATTTAATGCTTTAATTTTCCTACTGCATTTAGATATGGGTCATTGGCCTCTCAATCCTTCTTTACCATAGTATACATCCACCTACAGGTTCCATAGAACCTGGCCTACCATCCTTCTCTCTTTACCATTCATAATCTGCCCAACTCCCTCAATGGTGTTCAGTTTTACACGACATTAGACTCTAACTGTGCTTAGACTACATGTATTGCCTTGATCTTCCTCGGCGATGATGACTAAGGCTTCCTCTCCTCTAACCCTGATCCATCAAATCCCCAACCAGACAACACACAACTCACCCTTTGGTTAAGTTTTATGATATTTTTAGGTTTTACTAAGTTTGCAAATTTTATTATATTTTAAGTTTTATAATTAGTATGTTTTTTATTTTTTAGTTTTTTAAGTATATTAAGTTGTGGTGAGTAGTTTTAATATTTTATTATTTTAGATTATTTTTTGGATCATGTATTTTTAGTTTTTAGAATATGGTAGTATTATGATATTATTTTATTCTATGCTTGCTTAGTATTTACTAAGTATTTTATATTTTTATTTAAGAGTCCCATTTCCTTTAACAAAGATTTTATCTTAATTGTTTTTCATGTCTTTTTATTGAGTTTAGATTTATAGGTATTTTAAATGTAGTATTTTGTTATTATTATTTTAAAGTGTTTTATGTGTTTTTAAGATTGTGTCTTTTTAAGGCTTGTTAGATTTAGAGTTGTTTTGGTCAATGAAATTTGTAATAAAAAGTCTATAGTTTTAATGTTATTTTTATGTTTTCATTAATTATTTTAAATTCAAAGTCTTTTTTTTCATCTTTTAAAGGAATTATCATGTCTAAGTCTAGGGTCTTGTGAGTCAAGTCCCATTTAAATTGTGAGCTTCAAATAAGCCTATGTTCAAAAGGTATCTTGTAATAAATTTCCTTTCCAATGTAAAAGTTTCATTTATTGTAATAGACATATTTTCGATTAAATGTGACCTCTACAAGATAAAATTTAGTGGGGACAATATAGTCATGTGATTCCTCTCCCCATGTAAGCACTAAGGGGGGAAAGTTGAGGAATTAGTCCTCACATGGTGTTTAGGTAATATAATATTGTAAGTAATTATTACGTGTGTAATAATTACATATGGATATGTAAGGATTTATATTTATGTAATTGAGGAAAAGAAGAGTTGTATATATACAACTCAATAGAGGTAGGATGTAAGAGAGAAAATAAGATGAAGAGAATAAAGGTTGTTAGAACAACCTACCTAGATTAGTGTTGGTGGTTTGAGGAGTTGTTATAGGAGTTAGAGTTGAACTCCTATATATATAATTTGTCTTGTTAATAAAATAATGGAAGTTGACTGATAATTGTATTTGAGCCTTCAACTCTTGCTTGTAATGGGCCTTTTCAATATCTCTAATAGGGAATATGCCAACAACATATGCATGTACTTTCATATACCAATTTAAAACAAATGTAGATGCAAATAACATACAATTCAACATATTTGATGCCTATTGACTCATCATTGTGTAATTTGCATTCAATTTTCTAGGTAGCTATAGAGAACTAATTAAAATAAGCATTCTATATCACACATCATGTCATAATGTCAATAAAATATATACATACAATACATGTAGTAATTTTCAAGTATTCTATATCACACATCATGTCATAATGTCAATAAAATATATACATGCAATAAATGTAGTAATTTTTATTTTTGTTTTGCATTTATAATTGTTTCATTTATTTTACTTCTTTCCCTATACAAATAGCAAGTATCTTTATATTCACTAACATGTCATTACTGTAAAAAAAATAGATTTAGAAAAATCAATATATATACAAAGATAACCAACATCAATTGGAGAAAATAAAGAAACCTCAATAAAAATGGTAACTTATAACATTTTTTCTTGGCCACTCATTTATATTTTTTTTCAAAACATTGTGTTCATATCATTTTCACAATACTTACAACAAATTCAACATGAATTTGGATAAGCCTACTAACCATGATATTATAAAAAATGTAACAACACTCACCAAAATGGTAATAAATTTTTAATATTTACACCTGACAAATTTAACATATTGTGAATTATTTTTGTTTTACTTTATAGATCATAATATTTAGTAGCAACAATAAAATCTAAATTGCATAATATATCATTCTATCAACAAATCTATCCTTCAAATCATCCATGCATCATTTTTTATACCATAAGTCATTGTCTGAACTATATTTTCCTGATGTCTTTGGTACATTTTTTTTGTAGCATATAAAACATGAATCAAAGAATCTCAATGAGCAAAGAAAATAAAGAGAATAACAATAACCATCAAAATGATAATATTTTACTTATGCCATTTTCTATGTAATATTACCAAATTCAATTTATGCATTAGAGTTTTATAAAGACTACAAAAAAAACTTGACTTCTTCCACTTTATCAAGTCTATTGCTTTTATGCCACATTATAAAATATTTATACTAAACCCTAAAAAATTAAATCATCCTTAAATATCCAACATAGGAAAACATATCCTAGATTCAATAGCTGACCTCTCTATAAAAACATTTCCTTATTTTTGAAGGGGATGTGCTAGTAATTTATGGTCCTGGTTTCATAAAGAATACAAACTACCCCAAAAATGTCAAGATAGTGCATGTAAATCTGGTCAACAAGATGAAAAAATGATAATAACCATAAACATTAATAATATGTTAATAGGATAATTCTTACCACAAATGTCACTTGGCATTAGTGTTCACATTACAAAATTTACAATAAAAACAAAACTCAATATAAAAGAGGTGATGTTGATTATTGCCTTGCAGTAAATACAAATAACACCATTAAAACTATCACAAGAATTTGCAAATATTGCATGATTACTCCATATATTACAATACAAGAATTTGCAAAGATTTCATGATTACTCCATATATTACAATACAAGAATTTGTATAATTAAATCACACATTCTCAGTGGGCTCATTTAGATCCATTATTATGGTTACCAAAAAAAAATTAAATAATATGAAATTTGTTTAAAATATGGTTGATCATAAAATGACATGGCTACAGTAAACATTGTTTTTTGAAGATCTCATTTCTTTTTCTCCAACGTTTTCAATGTTCTTTACTTATCTTAAACATTCACACATGTATAATATTTTTTTACAAAACACTAATTTTTTATGAGTTTTTAGCTTATAATCAATGACAACTACATGGAAATTTATCCTAGCCTACAAAAATTACCAACATTAATAGATTCACCAATTGTTCTTTTTAAAAATGTTGTTAGAAATGGCCCCAAAGGAATCAACTTGATTTGTGCATGCTAATCCACTTTCTTTGATGTATTGAGAGAAAAGTTTACAAAAGAACATTCAAAAATATTATCATAAACAAATGTTGAGGTGAATACTTATTCAATATCCACTAATTAATCAAAAAAATGTGTTTTCATAAGTTTTAACATCAATGTTATTCCTTACTATGACACTCAATAATTTTTTTTTCCCAGGTTAAAGGAAGGTTAAAAGCGAAAAATGTTCATACATCTCCTTTTAAACCATTTTGTAATAATTGTAGTCAATTGATTTTGATTGATGCTTATAAAATAAACGATCTCATACATTGCATAAATTGTTAACACTGCATGTTTTACTCATAATAATATACATTAAAATGTAGTATACAAAAATAAAATGGTAAATATTGATTTCACTTTGCACAAAAGGCTCCTTAAAGAGAATTTTGTAGAGTTAACTAAAATATATTTACATCACTACAAATAGGTCATTTTAGATAATCTATTGTCATTATGCCATTTTCATCTATATGGTAGCCTCACACTCATAATGAACAATAACATATTGTCTATAAATAAATACTAGCTGCCTTTTCAAACTAGGTATGTTCATTTATAGGAAAAAAATTAAACTATCATAATAATATTTGAACATTGTTCTTCAAAGTCTCCAATCTCAGCAAAATCATTACTTGTGTAGGTATATTTTGATTATATTTTATCAAAATTTAGATTAAATAGTGAATTAACCCTAATTAAGATAAAATGAATAGAATGAATCAAAATACTAGAAATCTACTTCCAAAAATTAGAATGAAAGTAAAAGACTAAATCCAACAAGGTGCAAATGATGGAAAGAATGATAACTATGAAAAAAAATAACAATCTTAGTTATTTTTGTTTGATTCTTGATTGTCTTGACTAATAAATGATTGAAACATGAAAATTAGGAACTGTGACTACAAGTGCCCAAAAGAAGGAACTAAGATTGTTGAAGGATAAGATCCATAGACTAAGGACATGATCGACTCCCACTAATTTCCTACATGGTCAATGAGATTTTTTACTAAAAATTAGGGATTTATGGCATGATCACTTGTGATAGGTGAATTTGGGTTTGTATGCATATATTTGACTTTCACAACGATGTGGAAGACCTAAAAATGACTTTTGAAAGTTTGAAACCCTAATAGGGATAGAAAATTAAAAAATGTGGAGTGTAATTGGGCTAAGTTGAACCCAATCACCCCCATGATGATCTAAAGTTTCCTCTATATCTAATACTCTAAGAAAATAAATCAAGCCCATGTAGTTCTCCCACTTAGAGTGCTTTGTGCACTTGTATAGTTTTGAATATATGAATGCATTTATAATCGACTTAAATACTTGATCATGTTTTGCTTAAGGATGGATAGAACATACTTGTGACTTGGTTGAAGACTATTTGAAATGATTAGAATTAAAAGTGGGAATAACATATGTAATATTATTGTATATATTATTTCCTAATTCTTAGGAGTAGTTGTTAATTTGATTTCATCTTGTAGTGGTTAACTCAAGAGTCTTGTAGGCAGTTGAAAAAACTATTAAATATGAAGCGATAAGCCATTTCTTAGCTTATATATTTGTCATTATTTGTGCATTCAAATTGAATCATGAAATATAATTTCATGTGCATTCTATCAATATTATTTCCACTCTGTCATTAGTATCAGAGCCTAGAAAATTTAATTTTTATCATTCCTTCTCCTTTAATCTAGTCGCATGACCCTGTAAAATAAATTGTTCTCTTTCAAGGAAGCTTTTTATGATAAGGGTGGTGAATCACTCTAGATGAGACATTACTATTATTTTGAAGTTTACATAAGGTACTCAAACTTTCATTTATTGTGACTTGTGTTTCTCTACTATTTTCCATAAATATAATTCTTTTAGCATATTCACTGTTGCATGATCTTCTTGAAAGGTGTTCAGACATGTATAAATGTTGTGTTCATATCTAACCAATCTTGGTTTAAAAATTGATTTGATTTCGTGTCAAATTCGATTTGAGGTGAGGTGATTCTCTGATACACTATTGACTATGTCATACCATCCAAGTGTCACTCTATTTCTTGAGAGCTTAACAAAACCAATATTATTTATCAATCAACCAAGGAAACTGTATAATCCTCTGCCACATAAAAATCATTATTTTACATTGAGGTGTGGCATTGTACATTTTTAATAAGTTTATTTTTGTTTGTTGACAATTATACTTGTCTTTTTATAATATTTGAAATCCCACGTAAGATAAATTGGAGGAGATGTATTTTTTTAAAAGTTTTTTTATTTAAAAGGTAAAATTGATATTTTAAGTGCTTTTTCAAATGTGAAGCATTTTAAATTTATATTGTAGAGAAATTTTTTCATTGAAATTGACTTGAGCATGCCACTCTAAGAAATTTTTTCAAACAAAAATAAAATTTTTAAAATAAAGGAGAAATAAGGAGAGCTACTCTTTTACCCATTCACTTCTGTCGAAGAACATCCATAAATCAAGAAAAACCAAGTATATTGATGTATGTGGTTTTCTTGTTAAGACAATGTTAATGATAAGGTGAATATTTTTCACATGCCACCTAGGTGACACATACCACTCTACTCTCATGTACCTTAAATCCTCTTTCACATACTTCCAAGTATACAGAAAACACTAGCTTCTTCCATGTACCGATAAATATATAGGAAGGGAAGGTATATAAAGAGGTTTGGTATATCAGTTTGGTAATATATAGAAAAGGGGACCATTTTGGAGTGATAAGGAACCAATTTGGGGTTAAAAAAGACTCAAAACTCAAGGCCATGCATTCAAACAAATCTATCATTGACACAACATTAACTAGCAAAGATAACTAGTTAGAATGGTCTTAACAAGTGGATAACACACTCATATTCAATGATCTATGGTTTGATATTTATGATGGGGAGAAATATCTAGTGGAGCCAATAGGAAATGCAAAGGATAATCATGCATGAAAGTAGAAAAACTAGAAAACATTAGCCTTGATGAGGGCCTCAGTCTATGGAGATGTGTTTCATCATATTCAAGGGTGCAATACACCATGGGAATAATTTCACAAACTAAAAGATCTATATGATTCCCACTTAGAGTTGGAATTCATTCAGTTATAGTTTAGTTTTTTCAACTTAGAGTTGAAATATGGTGAGTATGTAGATGATATTTTATGATTATGTAACACCTCAATCTTATAGACTTAAGACTTGGACCTTGGTTGTTCCTCTTAGTTTTACACATGCTTTGTTTTTCAAGCCTTGCATCTATTCTATTTTATTCCCCTTGGCTTATATCTTAGTTTGAACAGTCTTATATTGATGACACATACATCTTATCTTTCCTAAAATATTTAAAATGTAATTATTTTACACCTCTAAAAGTTATGATCCTATACCTATTTTTCTACTCCCTAGACAGTAATGTCTGGGACAAATAGTAACATCGATGTTATTGTCCTACATTGATGTGTCTAGTGCTATAAATCCATCTAATTTGTAAATGAAACATATTCCAATGGTCAACCTAAGTGATTTAATGCAAGTTATCTCTTGATAAGATTGGTATAAATATAATATCAACCCTCATTCATTCTTCACCTACTAATCAGACCAAAGAGATCAAGGCACTTATCAAAATAACTCTATCAAGCATTCAATTGATCAAAATCTTCCCTCTTTCCATATCAGTCATAGATATAACATGACTACAAGTTTGAAGTACAAAAAGAGAAATCATAGGGTCTTATTTGCTAAGTTATAAGCTAGGTCATTATTGTACTTACTTTACACACATTACATGATTCACACACAAGATAAATCATAGGGAAGAACTATATGAGTCTGAGGCTCTCTTCTAGAGCATTGGCTATGTAAATAGTGCCATTTTATAGTGGGTTCATTGGGGTTAGCTCAACACCATGTTCCCACTAACCCATTTTTGGTTAAGGTCACATTGGTGATGAAAACCTAGGGTTTTAACATTTTAAAAAGAGTGACAGTCTATGACATAGATATGAATGCACTAGAGTGAAGGTAAATCAAAACCCAAAAGAATCTAAGTGGTCATATCCTATTTAGTAGATGTTCCATATAAGACACTAGCATCGAACCTAAATAATAGTGTTGACATAACCATCTAGGGTTGATGTAACTATCCAAATATATAGAGGCATCGAATCCAAAATCTAACAACTATTCTAGAATTATTATCCTATTTGCCTTCAACATGTTTTAGATCTAGATCTGCATTAACATCATAACAAACTAAGTACCTAATTTATGCCATTGTATAGATCTAACACAATTATAATTTCCATTAACAGCTTATACCAAATTAATAAATTTAGTACATGGTAAATCTAAGTTTAGAATTTCATTAGCCTAATATAGATTTGAGATTCACCTTATGCCCTATCATTTCTACATTCTTAACCCTGTATACCCAAGATGATCCACATCTAAGTTAGGGTTAAACATTTGGTGAACTTGACCTTTGAGCATCATTATTTTATACACATTCTCTTGTTTATGATTATTTCAAACCTTGTCCTAATCTTTGTGTTATTTTTCTCTTTTATCATGGATGACATTGATTGCTTTAATGATTATTACTATTAAACCCTTCAACAATATTTCAAAGTAGGAATCAAAATCAATTTCTCTTGCATTACTTCAAGTGTTAAGGCATATAATATAAAATCATTGAATAATGATAGATGCTATCCCTCTGATTAGGTCCATGCTCTCATCCCTTTGAGACATGATTTGATCCATCCCAAGGAGAATCTAAAGCATTTGCCCTTGCCTTCTATACCAAAATTGGTTCCACATGGAGAAAAGGTAAATTCATTTGATCATGAAAATTTCCATCAAATCCATAAGGAAATCATGGAGGATTTACAAATCAATCATAAAGGGGATGTTCCTTCAAGTTCATTGATCAAAACCCCTCCTATTCCTACATTTCTAAAAAATATTCCCCTTATCAAGGGTGATGATTCTTCCTAACTTTCATTTGATATTGAAAATTTTCTAAAGGTTAACCAAGAAATTATGGCATCTTTACCAAGTAATATTACGCCATCAAGAAAAAGGAAGCATTTTACATCTATAGAGTAGAAGAATATTACTGCTCCAAATAAAAAACATGTACTAATTTTTATCAAGGCATCTCAACCAAAGGAGGTTCCTACCACACCAAAAGAGGTTCCTTTACCAATACTTCCCCAAGCTTCACTTTCTATATATTTACTAAAGGTGCATCAATAAAGTTCTAAAGATATTCTAAGCTCTTCAAATAATACATCAAGGGTACCAAAATTCAAAGATGCATTACCAGTACTAAAGTATCCAAACTTCAAGGATTTCAATCTTGCACTTATTATCCATGAGGATGATGATAGTGTTAGAGTATGTTTTTCATTCATTTTATCACATTTGATAGTGTATTAGCTAGCTATTTTCTATTTTAGTGAGTTTGTTCTATGTGAGAATTTATCCATATTGGCCAATTAGGCTAGTTCTATGTTTTGCTTTGCCTATTTATGCAAGATCTTTCCTATTGTTATAACATGATTCATTCTAACTAATATATGATTTGCCTTATTTTTGCATATCATATCTACAACTTATTTTTGTGATGTTTTGTTGTTAACACTTCAAATTCTTAGGTTGGAATGCCTTTATCATTCCTAACATGGCACTAGAGCCTCGAAGAAGTTGAAACCATCCATTATCTTACAATTTTCAAATTATTTTATTCTACTTCCCTTGCCATTGCTTCTTCCCTTGTCACAGAGAGGAAGCACAGAAAAGAGGCATGCGAGGAGATATTGGTGCCCTTTTTCAAGACCTTTTGAAGATATTCCTTATTTTTAATCTGAAGTATTAAATTTTTTTATGCTTCTTCTTATTAAATCTAGGTGCTTCTTTCAAATCTATGTATCTAAATCTGATAGAGATCTGAGGCATTGGAAAGGAGGAAAGAATCATCTTCAAGTATGACATTGCATTCACTTTGGCATCACCTTTCCATGTGTTGTCTCTTTATTTGTTATATATATTAAGCTTGGCATCATCTTTTGGTGTTTGGAAACATTTTAAATCTAAGTAAGGTTTTTTTTGCTATAACTTTTGTCTTCTATTCTGATTATTGATCTAGGCATCCCTTTTTTACTTGAAAGGTGTTGGTATGCTAAGGCATACCTTTTGAATTTAAAGGTGTTGGTACACTAATACTTGTATTAGATCTAAGCATTGAATGAATAGGCATTGAAATCTGCTCATAGGCATCCTTTCTCTATGTGGTATATTTTTTCCTCATTTACTTCTATGTTGAAAAAAACCCATATATTCTACCTTGGCATTTCAGATTTGGTAGAAAGGTATTGGCATTTTGTTGATCAATAGAGACATGCTTTATCTAGCAAGGAATTGGAATCAAATCAAATTTCAACAATGTAGAGGGATTGTAAGAGAAGATTATTTTGTCATTAGAGATCTACTACTGAGAGGAACAACCTACATATAACTTGGTGCCATTATCTAACAAGGAATTTTTAGATCTACTTATCAGTTTGTGGGAGGTGTTGGAACAACTATTTTTTTGTCAGATTTGGTTCTACCTTGGCATCTTAATTTTATCTATCCAAATGTTTTCTAAGGTAGAGCATTCAATTCTAGTTTAAGGCATCATTTTCCAGACTGAGGCATTGAAAGGCTTGAATGTGGTGTTAAGGAAAGAGAAATTATTTTTTCCATCTTTGGCTCTTATATGAGCAAAAGGATTTGAATTTACATCCTTATTTTGGACATGAAGCTAAAAAAAATAGTAAATCATCTTTTCTTTCCTCTCAAAACAATCAGTTTTATTCATTTTTCTATTACCAAGCTAATCTTTTACCTCAAGAGGAAGTACTATTCACTTGCACAAGCATAGCGTTAATCAGGAGGATCTTTTTTCATGTCGGTTGGTATTTTTGAGTCTATGGTTTAATTATGATTTTAATGAGTGGTGGGACAAATACGTTATTTTCTAATTTGGTCACACATTCTTGTTTGTATTGATTTTTTAATGTTTTGACCCATTATATGGGAATTGGTAACACTAATAACTTTTGAATCGTAACTCAGATTTAAGTTCTATTTTTTTCACAAGTGCATGGTTTTTGATTTTGTATCCATTGGCATCATTAATTTTTAAAAATTCACTAATTTTATAAAGTGCCAAATCAGGGGGGAGGTCTTGTAATACAATCTTTTAGGGGACTATTTTGGTGCCAATTTTGTGCATCCTTTGCATTCTTTTTTATCTTTGATGATTAGTTAACATGGATTCTAATTCTAGTGTTGACCATTGTGAGCCTTTGACAATAAATAATTACCACACATGGATACCTTGAATGGAAACAATCATAAAGTGCAAAGGATTATGGTCTCTAATGAATGAAACACAACAATAGTTTACATGTGAATTTAAACAATTTCAGCACCAATGTAAGTTTGAAGAGTGTATGGGCTTGATTGGGGGATATGTGAGTGACAGTATTTTTTTTCATTTTGATGGGTGTGATTCTCCATTCAAAATATGGGCTAATTTAAAGGGTTTATTTGGGAAATTAGATCACTTGACAGTGATATATCTTGAAGTGGAGCTTACTTCACTAAATTCAATTGACTTTGCATCCATTGTAGACTACCTCACTATGTTTAAGCATTTGTTGACACAATTGAAGGGGAGTGGTAGAGATAAAAATGATGAAGAGTGTGTGTAATTGATCTTGTTTAAGCTGAGTGGCCCATTCCAAATCTTTGCTTGTACCTTTTTCTCTAGTATGTATGCCTTAAGTACCACATTTAAAATTCCAAATCTATAGTTGTTTTGTGAGAGACTTACTAGGGAGGAATAAAAATTATCTCACCTTGAGTCTTCCACCTCTCAAAAAAAATTAGTGGCCTCAAATCCTAATACTAATGAAAAAACTAAGGTTAAGAATAAGAAAAATCTTCCTCCACCTCAAAATACACCCAAGCCCAACACTAATACATCTAAACCCAAACCATCTTCTAAGTCTAAGAATAAGTCTAACTTATCTTGATCCTATTATGGGGGGACTGGTCATGAAGAGTTTAGGTGTTTTAAGAGAATGCAAGTCTTAGAGGATGCCATTAAGAAACATAAGATCTCTATCTCCACTCCTCCATATCATGATCATGGGAAAACACTTAATGTTGTCAGGAGATCATAGTTACCTATTTTAGATAGTTGAGTTCTAGATTTTGGTGCTTCAAACCATTTGAATTCTACCATGGAGTCTTTTGTATCTCTTGGTCTGAGTTATACTTATAACATTGGGGTTGGAGATTCTTCCTTCATTTATATTAAGGGGAAGGGTCACATACATTTATATGGTGGCCACATCAATGATGCATTATATTTTCTAGACATCACCACCAATCTACTTTCAGTTTATCAGATTTGTCATCTAGTCAGGGTAAGATAGTGACTTTCACACCATAGGGTGCTAAAGTTCAAGATTTGTTAGAGACACACACACTTATTACATAGCGTGTTTTTGATCATAATTCTTGACTTTATTATTTTGAGCATTTTGATGAGATTACTCCTTTAAGGACATGTTTAGTTTTTCATGTAGATTTTGAGAGTCAGCTTTGGTATGAGAGATTTAAACACCTAAACTACAAATATTTGAAGGAGTTGAGCACTCAAAACATGGTAGAGGGTATTCTTATAGTTTCATGTCTTGAAGGAGTTTTCCCTGATTATGCATTGGGAAAACAACACTAGGATCCATTTCCTAAGGGTATGCCCATGAGAGTTTATTCACCACTTGACCTTGTGCACATTGATTTGATGGTCTTTTCTAATCCTTGTTTTAATGGAGCTAAGTATGAAATTACCTTCATTGATAAATTTTTGAGGCATACTTGGTTTATTTCCTCAAGTACATGAGTTATGTCTTTACTCACTTTAAAGTCTTTAAGGCTTTGGTCAAGAAATAGTCATCGAGTTCATCAAGAAGCTTCATACAGATAACGGGGGAGTAATTCAGTTGAGAGTTCTTTGGTTTTTTAGTAGTGCATGGTATTATTCACTAGCATTCTATTGCACACACTCCACAGTGGAATGGCTTAGCAAAAAGGAAGAACTAAACTCTAAAGGAGATGGCTAACTGCATGATGCATTCATGAGATTTACCTACTATGTATTAGGCAGAGACAGTTAATTATGTGAGCTACATTCAAAATTCCACACCATATTGAGCACTTGAGCATGGCTCTAGAGGAGGCTTGGTCTAGAACCAAGCCTGATGTCTCATTTTTTTGAGTCTTTGGGAGCCTTTCTTGGGTGTTTGTTCCAAAGAAAAAAAGGAAAGCATTGTATAAGAAGAACAAACCTTTGATTTTTTTAGGGTATTACAAGGACATGAGAGCTTATTATCTTTTATATCTTGATACTCATGATGCTATTTTTTAAACTCATGTATAGTTTGATAAGTATTTCACATCTCATGACTCTTCATCTTATTCTATTTCTTCTTCTTCTTCTTTTGATGAATCACCTCCTCTCAAGGATTCATTATTTGAAGAGATAATTTAGGAGATTCTTGAGGAGGTTATATAAGATGAATATCCTATTCATACTATTTTTTCCATTATGCCTAGGTGGGCTCATACTATAGTATCTGAGGCAACACCTTTCATATAGGATCTTCCAGCTACTCAATATCACTGTGCACATTATACAGGTACTAGAATTTTGTGTTAGGCATTCTCTAAGGATCCACAACCTTTATTAAAGGCTCATGGGATATAGGAGTGGGATGATATGATTGAGATGAGTATTATTAATTGACGAAGAATCACACTTGGGATTTGGTCACTCTTTCTAATGGAAGAAAGTTAGTTAGGTGCAAGTGAATTTACCACACCAAGTATGTAGCTAATGGGTCCATTTATAAGTATAAGCCACATCTTGTTACAAAGGGGTTCTTGAAAGTTGAAGGTTTTGACTACTCTAAGACTTTTTTGCCTTTAGCCAAGATGGATTCTATTTTCCTTGTACTTTCTCTTGCTACATCACAGAGTTGGCCAATATATCAGATGGACATTAAGAGTGTTTTTTTACATACAAACTTGCATGAGAAAATCTATATGGAGTAGCTTCTTGGGTTTGTTCACGATTTTTCTCTTGTTTTTTGACTTAGGAGGTCTCTTTATAGTATTGAATAGGCTCCTCAAGCTTTGTATGAGAAGATGGATTCATTTCTTTTATCCACTAGCTTTATTTGCTGCCACTTTGATCCCTAAGTGTATATTCAACATATTGGGGAGGATATTGTCATTATAGTCTTGTATGTTGATGATCTACTTCTCATAGGTAGCTCCTGATTTTAGATTTAAACTATTCAATAACACTTTTAGCATAGTTTGACATGACTGATCTTGGCCTTATGCATTTTTTCTTTGGATTATAGATTTCATAGTTAGATACATGGATCTATTTGAGTCAACAAAAGTATACCACTGATCTTATTCAATACTTTGGCATGATTGATTGCAAGTCAAGTCCTCCTTTTGAGTCTGGAGTGACTCTCACTATTTCTTGTACTACTCCATTTTGTGATCCTACATTGTATAGGTAGATGGTTAGGAGTCTTATTTATTTGACCCATACTCACCCTGACATTTTATTTATAGTTGGGATTGTATCTAGGTTTTCACATGACCCTCATGATATTCATTAACAAGATGCCAAGAATATTCAATGATATCAACGAGACACTAATCATTTTGGATTGCATTACACCAGTGGTTCTACTCGGTTAGATATAATGATTCAGATTGGGTAGGTCCTCTTGATGACAAACATTCCACTTTTGGATAAATATTGTGTCTTGGTTCTTCACGTATTCTTGGTTGTATAAGAAATAATAGGTTATTGTACTTTCATCTACAAATGCTAAGTATAGGGTAGTAGTTATAATGAATCAATAAATTATTTGGATTCATCAATTGTTGACAGAGTTTAGCTTCATGAAAGATTCAATCACTGTACTTTGGTGTCATAACTAGAGTGTAATTCATATATATCACAACCCAATTGAGAATAAACACAACAAGCACATTGAGGTACATATGCACTTCATTCATCAACACATTCAGGATGACATTGTTAGCTTGGAGTACATTCTAACTCAGCAATAGGTTACAGATATTTTTATGAAGCCTTTTACATCCCCTTGTTTCCTTGAGATGCATGGCATGATTTGGGTTTTAAAATTTTTCCTTGGGAGGTGTTCATGAGGACATCTTCCTTCTTCTTTTAATGGATACATATTGTACATAAGTACCTTATTAGGCCTAATCGTCGGGACCCATATTATGGATATGCCACTATTTCTATTTTTGGCTTTTATTATCCCATATATTCACTTGAGGGGGGGGGGTGTGAAATATGTATTTCATGAATTTTATCATGCTTACTAATGTATTAGCTAGATATTTTGTATTTTAGTGAGTTTGTCTTATGTGAGGGTTTATCCTATGTGAGGGTTTATCCCACATTGGATAGTTAGGATAGTTCTATGTTTCACCTTTCCTATTTATGCAAGAGCTTTCCTATTGTAGTATCATGTTTCATTTTGAATAATATATGATTTTCCTTATTTTTGCATATCATATCTGTAGCTTCCTTATGTTATGTTTTATTTCTAACACTTTAGATTCTTGGGTTGGAATGCCTCTACCATTCCTAAAAGATACTCATATGCCTAGATTCAAAAGAGGTACTAGTTAAGAACCAATGATAACACTTATGTCAAACAAAACCATTCCCATGGAGTATCTTATGTCTATGATGATCACTAATAGGGATCTTCAAAAACATGTTTTCATACTTTAAATGCAAGTGGCTTTCCACAATGCTAATGAAAATGTTACCTCATTTAATAATTAACCTATTTCACAATGTATACATGAATATCCTTATACACATGGTTTTGAATTACCACATTTACCTATCTTGTGGCACAATAAAGATCCATTTGAGCACATGATAAATTATGTACATTAGTTTGGTCAATGTGCAAATGATGTCAAACTATTATTAAAGGTATTCCATATGAGAATTTATGATGAGGCTCAAAATTGGTTCCATAGCTTACTAAAGAGTTCCTTAACCACTTTTTCAAAATTGAAAGATGCATTCTTCATGTCTTTCAATATCCATAAGGTGTCAAAACTTACATTAGAAAATTTACATAATTTTAAATAATGTGATAATGAATTTCTTCAAAATTATACTATTCGATTCAAAATTACATCATATGAGCTATCATTTAGACACTTAGATTTGGAATTTTAATGTACATTTAGTATAGGTCATCTTTCCTCATTAAAGGAAAGAGCATTACATAAAAAATATGAGTAATTCACTCATTTACATGTGGATGTATATAGACATGTTGCATTCATACTTACTCATCTAAAGAAGCTTAACATTTCTCCTTACAAGTACCAAAGTTTTATTCCTCAATAGAGGAAGGATATCAATTGCCTAAAGAGTATTATGAAAAAATATGTGGCAAACCTAATCTCTATATGATTAGTTTACAAATGTTACTTAACATGGGGCCAATCCAGGGTCCATGTCCCATACAAAAATCTCAAAGTGAACAACAAGAAAAGCATTCACACCAACAAGATCTAAAAATTACATTAAATACATGGGTGGTGATTATTTTTGGCATAACGATATCGATCATAAACAAGCAAAAACTATTTACAATGTAATATGCTTACAAAAAATGGGCTTAAATATATAAAACTTACAAAATAAAGGAGGTTGTAAAGACTCCTTAGGAAACATAACATTACCAATTACTTGTGGTCCTAAAGTAATTCGAACTTGGGTTTAGGTTATGCCTACCACATCCACATATCCATATGCATTTACACTAGAAAATCTTTGGCTATACCAAATAAAAGTAAAAATTGATCCAAATCCATAAGGTATTTCATTTTCTCACGAAGGCACATTAATACATATCTCAAATGATAGCAATACATTTTCTACTACACATGTAAAATGTGAGGAGGAACACGTTATGTATCTTTTCAACCTATCAAATCATGATGAAAACAATGTAAAAGATCCAAATTAAGGTTGTAAGGTTCACAATGGGGGAGAATATTTATGACCATCCATTGGATGGCATCATAGGATGGTTTTCTCATCATCAAAAATTTCAAAAATACCAAAAAAATTTAAAAATATTTTTATCACCTACATGTTTTATTGGCTCCATCACATCCATGTGTTAGTTCCATGTTGAGGGATAACATATTAGTTGCTTCTACATACACATTTACAAGCATGCATAAATACATGATTCTATACACTTATGGGTGTTGGGTTTTCCATCTACTCATATTGCCAAGACATTGGGGGCATCTATATTATATGATCTCGATACTTCTAGGTTATATAATTCTATGCTCACATCACACTATAATGATTGGGATCTTATGTACTTACACATGCCTTATCCATAAGTTTATATTAGACATGGTACTTCATATGCTATACACTTAACATACTTTTTCAAACACATTGGATCCATGGGCCACTATGACATGCTTATTCTAGTTTCTTATGTTTTAATTTATGCACTTCCTTGAGTGTCTCATCTTACTTATTCGAGCTTTTGAATATGCTCCTTTGCTTACAACCCCCATGCCTATGTATGCTTTCTTTGACATTTGCATCATGCCATTGTTTTTTTGTATGAACATTTGAATATGTCATTCTAGCTTTCATATAAATTTTACCAATTTATGTCCCTTCACTTGTACAACATTTGAACATGCCCCTTGTTTTTGGTCTCCTTGGTTTATTACTTTTTGACTTACTTTTGAGTGCTCTTGTGTGTGTGCTTGTTTTCTTATTTAGCTTGTACTGTTATTATCTAGATGTTTCCATGATATTTATCATACATATTATGCCTACATGTGATCACATTAGTTCTATGTGCTTCAATGATATATTTACATATGCATATTTTCCTAAATGCTACATGGTTCAGTCACACAATATACAACTATATGGTTATTTTCTTCCTTTGAGGTGAGGTAAATATCAAGTAATATTATTCCGTCACCTCAAATGGGGGAATATTAGTGGGGGAATGTCATGGTGACATTTATTCCACATTTTAATAGTTTTTAGATTTAGTGGGGGTATGTCATATAGACATGGCTTCCATACATTCATAGTTTTCAAATTTAGTGGAAGCATGCTCTGAAAGTATGTTATCCACACTCATTCAGTATTTGGTACTTATATTAGTTTGTATATGTTTAGTGGGGGAATGTCATGGTGACATGACTTCCACATTTTCATAGTTCTTAGATTCAGTGGGGGCATGATTTGCAGGCATGTTATTCAAACCTATTCAATATTCAACATTTCTAGTTTACAATGGGATCATGTTTTAGAAACATGTCCTCCATATTGGTACTTATATCAATTTCAGATATTCCATATATAGTGAGGGAATGATTTGGAAACATCTCCTCCATGCTTAAAAAGTTATATTAATTGGCCAAAACACATAGTTATATGATTTAGACTCAAATTTGTGGCAAAATTCTATACGTTGGTGTCATTGTTATACATAATTTCAGCATGAGACATATCTATGGTGCATATGCTATGCAACATGTGCATGATATTACAAAAGAAAAATAGTTTGAGATTCAAAAACCATTGCATATACTTATACATTGTATAATTTTATAGACTTTATCGAAGTAATTTACTATCGTAGTTGGTTCACCTTTTGGTATGGTTGAGGTGATCAAATCACTTAATATTTCCAAGTTTTTAGGTTGGATCTAATTGTATCAACCAACCTCACCAAGTTATATGCATCATTGGGTTGCATAATTGAGCTAATCTCAACTTTCAAGTGGAAACTCACTTTTGATCCAAGGTTGAGGGCATTTGCCTTGCAATCTCTCTCTATTTATCTCTTTGGATATATGAATTTTGAATATTTTATCTATATTTGTCTTAATCTTAGTTTTAGAGCCTTACAATGATATATCTTTTACAAAATAACTTGATAATAGGCAAGGTGGTTACATCGACACATAAGTGCAATCCTAAATATTGATCTTTCAATTTCAATCTATTTCAAGTACTTTAACCTAGACTATATTCATTGATTTTACAATATAACATACTTTTGGTTGCAGGTCAATCACCAACAAAGCACTTAAATTAAACCCAAGCAAATACAAGGTGTTCATACACACACAAGTACTTACTCCTTTCATTTAAACTAGTAATTTCATTACTAGATTAAAGGTTGGGGGGGCAAATGTAGATGATATTTTGTGATTATGTAGCACCTTAGTCTTGTACACTTAGAAAACTCAGACCTTGACTATTTCTCTTAATTCTACACATGCCTTTCTTCCACAAGCCTCATATATTCTCTATCTTGTGTTCCTTAGCCTATCTCTTAGTTTAACTAGAATTCTATTGATGACACAAACATCTTATCTTTCCCATAATGCTTAAAATGTACTTATCTTACACCTCTACAAGTTTTGATCCTATCTTATTTTACTATTCCCTAGACACTAAAATTTGGGACAGACAATAGCATTGATGTTACTATCTTACCCTAATGCAAGTGTCTAGTTCCCTAAAGTCATCCAATTCACAATTTAAACTATTCTAATGGTTGGACTAAAGTGATTTTATGTGAGTCATTTCTTGATAAGATTGGTATAAATATAATATGAACCTTTATTCATTCGTCACCTAACAATCAGATCAAAGAGACCAAGGTAATTATTAAAAGCACTATATCAAGCATTCAATTGATCAAAAGCTTCCCTATTTCCATACTAGTAATAGGTACATCACATCTACATGTTTGAAGTACTAAAAGAGCAGTCATAAGGTCTCATTTTCCAAGTTACAATTAAGTCATTATTGTACTTACTTTACACACATTGCATGATTCACACACAATCCAATACATAGAGGAGAATTGCATACACGTAATACTTTCAAAATTTATCAATTACTGATGTTTTCTCTCTTATAGGAACCTATTGAGTCTCAATTTCTCTAAGTGCATGCCTTAAAAGGTGCACTAAGAAAGGGGTGGGTAGGTCATTGATTCTTCACAGGATTATTGTCCCCTATACTACCCATTTTTATCTACACAACCATCTCCTATACAATTACCTAAGTCTTTCCTCATCTTCCACACACTCTAATAAATTAACCACCTTAGTTATCCCCTACCTTGGCCTAAAACCCTTTTTGAATTTTACCATACATTGTTGGCCTAGGTTGACCCTATATTTAAATTGATATTTGCATGTTATGGGTCTAAATCAATATTGACCAAGACTTAATTTGCTTTTATCAATTAATGAAGTTAAGTCAAATTGGGTTGACCCTATCAGCTAAACTTTCAAAAAGGTTTAGGGTTAGATTTAACTATATATACACATTCATTTCATCATTTATTAGAGAGGAAGACAAGAAGAAGAATAATATATTATGCATATGCTTATCCACCATTCTATTTAAGGAGCATTGCTTAGGGTTTTAATACTTTATTTTGATATATAGATCTCAACCATCTCCTATACAATTACCTAAGTCTTTCCTCATCTTCCACACACTCTAATAAATTAACCACCTTAGTTATCCCCTACCTAAGCCTAAAACCCTTTTTGAATTTTACCATACATTGTTGGCCTAGGTTGACCCTATATTTAAATTGATATTTGCATGTTACGGGTCTAAATCAGTATTGACCAAGACTTAATTTGCTTTTATCAATTAATGAAGTTAAGTCAAATTGGGTTGACCCTATCAGCTAAACTTCCAAAAAGGTTTAGGGTTAGATTTAACTATATATACACATTCATTTCATCATTTATTAGAGAGGAAGACAAGAAGAAGAATAATATATTATGCATATGCTTATCCACCATTATATTTAAGGAGCATTGCTTAGGGTTTTAATACTTTATTTTGATATATAGATCTTGTCTTGTGGAGAAGTCTTTTGGATACATAGAGAAGTTGTGTATCCTAGATATAACATATCCTTGTTATCCTTATATACCACAACAACCTCTTGCAAAGCATCTTGGCCAAGGGAGAGACTGAGGCTCGATATGTTCATCTTTAAAGGTAAGTATTCCTAACTTTATTCTTCCTTTATTAAAGTAGATAGATTTGCATTTGTATTCCTCTTCCATGCATTCAAATTTATTATACACTGACTTGAGTATAGATCTTCAATGCATATTTACTTTTTATGTTTATTACCCCCACTTTGTGTCATAAACTTTATTGAGCGCTAGTTTAGATTTTACTTTACTTTACATTTACTTAGCTAATATGAAAACATAGGAATTAACTAGGGTTATTACATAATATTGCTTGACTAGAGGCTTTGGAACCCTCTCTAGTGATGTTATTATGGTAAGATATCCCTTGGTTAGATCAAGTGGATCTATCTTGGTCATGACTTCAAATATCTAATGTATCAACAAATGAAAGTGTAAGTACAATTTATCTTCTCTGAGTTAAGATTGATTAATAGGTCAGATGCATTTTTATTTATATACATTATGGTGAACTTGACTTGAATATTCTCTTTCACACATTCATTTTATCATCATATCATATATTTTTTATGTTTGAAGTACTATATCAAACCTATTTGTATATTTATGATAGTCTATGCATAGGTTTAACACACAATCGCTCCAAAATGACTATGTTTTATCTGTGAAGGTATTATCCAAATATAAGTGGTTGGATCAATCAGCTTGACATAATTTTCTTCTTTAATTATAGGATTGCATACATAGTTGAGCCAATCAACTTTATTCTCAGTTCTTTTCAGCATATAGGTTTGTAGATGTAGTCAAGCCAATTTAATTTGTTCATAGATTTTTTCCACCACACAGGTTTTGTCAAACTGAAACAACCCAATCAACTTTGTTCACAAAATATTTAAATCATCACTTGAGAAACACAACAAATTTTTTGATAATAAGCTAATATGAAAACATAGGAATTAACTAGGGTTATTACATAGTGTTGCTTGACTAGAGGATTTGGAACCCTCTCTAGTGATGTTATTATGGTAAGATATCCCTTGGTTAGATCTAGTGGATCCATTTTGGTCATGACCTCAAATATCTAATGTATCAACAAATGAAAGTGTAAGTACAATTTATCTTCTCTGAGTTAGGATTGATTAATAAGTCAGATGCATTTTTATTTATATACATTATGGTGAACTTGACTTGAATATTTCCTTTCACACATTCATTTTATCATCATATCATATATTTTTTATGTTTGAAGTACTATATCAAACCTATTGGTATATTTATGATAGTCTATGTGTAGGTTTAACACACAATCACTCCAAAATGACTATGTTTTATCTGTGAAGGTATTATCCAAATATAAGTGGTTGGATCAATCAACTTGACATAATTTTCTTCTTTAATTATAGGATTGCATACATAGTCGAGCCAATTAAATTTATTCTTAGTTCTTCTTTTCAGCATACAGGTTCGTAGACATAGTCAAGCCAATTGAATTTATTCATAGATTTTTTCCACCACACAGGTTTTATCAAATTGCAACAACCCAATCAACTTTATTCACAAAATATTTAAATCATCACTTGAGAAACACAACAAAAAATTTGAGAATAAGCATATTTAAAACCACCAAGATTCATTCTTACCTTCTCTATCATTTCAAAATTTTAATTTACAATATTATTTTTCACAAGTTTGCAGTCTATAAAACTACATCCTTACAATAAATTGGGTTGAATAGCTCAACATAGTTTTGTATCCTATCTTCTCTTTAGAAGATATAGCCCATTTATTTGATTATGTTCTTACAGATCTTGTTTTTGTAGAATAGTAGCAACCCTATCAACTCTATTCTATATTATTTGCATACAATCTCGCCTGAATCGACTCTATACTCTTCACAAGAATTTACTTATTTTTGATAATAATTAATTTACTTTTTATTTTAGTTAATTATATGCTTAGAATAAACAATATAGATTAATTAGGTGGTTTTTAAATTTAATTATTTAGTCACACTATTTTTTTCTCTTTTGCACACACCTCCAAATCACTTTACAAAAAAAAAAAAAAAACATTAAACATTTTCTTCCCAAGGCCTACCTACTTGGATTTTATCACCAAGGGGGAAGCTAACTTGGTTTTTTGGCCAATTATAAACATATGGTTGATGGTATATATTAGAAAAGCACCTATGAAACTTATTGCTGTGGGAATATGAAGTGAGGGGGTAGGCCCCAATATCAAGCACGTACCATTACCAATATAGTTCCCTTTCATCCTAAACTATGTGAAACTATCCATAGATTGATTTCTAGTTCCTTCTTATAGGCAAATCCCCATCACATTAATTTCAAAATTTATTATAAATTAATTTTTTTATGAATATCCAATTAATTATCACTTACATTCAAGTTGCTGCTTACTCTTTGATCATTGTATTTTGTAATGTAAAACTTGTATTAGCTAGTTTTAGTGCAAGGTTTGTGTTATGTTCCAGTTAGATCAATCACATTGATCCAATTGCTTGTGTTCTTCATTTCATGTGTTTAGATCTTGGCTTGAAAAGTTTATCTATTTTCAAAACACTCTCATCCCTATCAACATAATCTATCACAAACTGTTCATGTTGATTCCCTTTAGTACACAGTTGCCTTGTCTAATTGTGTATCTTTTTTAGCCTATTCAATTTCCTATTTTGTAGTACATATTTGACCTATTTGACTGTGTTCTTTGTCAACTAGTTTAGTTTACTATCTAGCAGTACATAGTCAATCTATCTGACTATTTCCTCTATTTATCTAGTTTTATTTCTTATCTATAACTACATAGTTGACCTGTATGATTGTGTTCCTTTATTCCTTGTTTTATTTTCTGTGTTATAAAACACTGTCGATCAGTTCAATTTTGTATCCTATCAACTGATTCTTCTTTTCATCAACTCTTTAGCCTTTTTAATTCATCATGAATTTCTTATTTGAGGATAATATAGAGTTAAATAAGACAAATATGATGAGTTTTAACCATCCTAATTGGTTTCCCAAGACATAGCTTGTGGCTTCCACCTTAAAGGAAATAAATGTTCATGTTTCCACTTGTACTACCAATTATGGGACTCCTCCCCATTCATACTTATTTTATATTAATGTATTCTCCTTAAAATATGATCATGATTTAGAATACACAACTGAAATGCCCTTATTCATTCACAAATTTAATCAACATAGGGGAAATGACCCTTCAACCATTTATAATCTTATGATAGGTCCTCAATTAGAAGAACCTCTTTCACCTTCCCCTACCTTCTCTCATGGATTTGGGGGAAACACTTTATTTACTTCTCAACCTTTTCCTTCTATTACGTCTCCTTCACACACCATGACATATTCTTCTATGAATTCTTCAACCTCCATGCCAAGTATTTCTACTAACATGATAGGTTCAACTTTTAGTGGGCTTTTTCCAAAGACCCTTCTCCTTAATCATGTCACTAGTGCATCTTTTGCTACCAATGATAATCATGCTACTAGTGTTTCTTTTTCTTCTATAACTAATCATGCCACTAGTGTCTCTTTTGATACCAATGCTAATAATGTTACCGGTGCTCCTTTTTCTACCAATACTTCTCATGCCATTAGTGTAGTGCATGCTACTACTCATAGTGCAACCCATGCTATTACTACTAATACCAATGCATCACATGCTGTGCACACTAGTCAAAATACTACCTAAACTCATCAAATCCTATTAAAAACCTTAATCAAATTCATACTTTTTAAATAAATAACTCAAATAAAATGATGCAAATGCCAAACCATCCCATTAGCCTTCAAAACCAACCCAAATAGGTTTCATAGGGAGTGAAAATTTTGAATGCCCCCACCTCCCTTAGGGATTCCCATGGTAGCCTTATTCCTCAACCACCCCTCATTAATAAAATGATCAAACATATACAAAATGAACCTCTTGTACCTCAAATTTCTAACATTGACATAGGAGGTATCACACCTACCATCACCTATAATGTGCCCATTCATCCCACATTGCACTTAAAGACATTTGGTAACCTTTATAAAGATTGGTTCAAACTTAATACCTTTTATGTTACCAAAATATTAAGTAAAACACTCTCTACAGATGCTTTAGATTGGTAAAATCAACAAAAACCCCATTATATCACTAGCCTTGAAGACTTAGTTAACTCACTAGTCTAAGAATTTTAAACTAGTGATCTTCTCGAGAATAACTTAGCTCACTTTATAAATTGTAAACAACTTGAAATAAAAATGACACAAGCTTTCATCAAACGATGGAAGAACTTGTCTAAAAAATGTGAGCATAATATGGTGGATGATAACCTCTTCCACCCTTTCACTAATGATCTCAACCCTAAATTACAATATCAAGTTCAAATTCTCTCTTCAATAACTTTAAAAGAATCCCTTAACCAAGCTAAGCGACAAGACTTTCTCATGCACCAATTTGAACCATCTCAACCTATAATGGGAAATTGTATGCTCATTAAAAATAAAAATGATCATGTGACTAATGATTCCATTACTAATACTTATGACACTATTCACAACATTCAAGCAATCACTCCAAATAACACCATGGAGCATGCTCCTCCTCCAAACAACACTCCTACTCATACATATTCTCAAACAAACAAAACCAATGTCCACAAACTATTATCATTAGTCTAGATTCAAAAGCATCTTCCAAGACCTATTCCACAAGATCTTGACCCCACTCATCTAATGAAATCATGGTATGATCTAAACAAATTTTGTTGGTTTCATGCAAGTTGGGGCCATTTTCACAAGACTTGTAAACAATTATGTGATCTAGCTATGGATTTTATTCTTGGCCTAAAATTTGATCATGAATCACTCATTCATAAGCACTAAAAGGAATATGACATATATTTTAAAGCCCATGAAATGAAAAACAAAAATCAATCTTTAAATCAAGCTAATGCTCATCTTGCTATATATAAAGATCCTCTTCCCAACCATCAAGATAGTACTGACAAGCCTAATTATTATACAAATAATGTTAAAAATATTATAGACCTAACTACTAATGAAAAAATGTGGTAAATATGAATATCATGTGAATATTAGTTGATTTTATTGATACCAATCCAACACCCATGCATAAAACCTCTCAAACATTCCACATCATTCAAGATACTTCCCCATCTCATCTCATGGACTTGGGGAAAGAGGACCTTATAACCTTCCAAGAACCACTCTCAACAATTCAACTTGAGTATACCTCTCACACTATATCTATGTTTCCCCCAACATCTACACACCTAGACAACATTCCCCAACATTCCAATAGTATTTCTTCAACGCAACCACAATAAATACTTCACCCAACCATCCCACCACCTAAAGTAAATTAAACTATTTGTACTCAACCCAAACTAAATATGCCTAATAAATACAAGTTTAATTGTACTTCCAACCCTCTTTCAAAGGAGATCTTATAACATTATGTGCCTATATATAGAAATCCCCCCATGGGTTATGATGAACGAGACCCCATTGCAGAACTTTATCACCTCCCATCTCAAATACTTTTCCTCAAATTAATGTGAGATTCTCCCCATCATTGAAACTATCTAATGAAATTATTATTTTAAATGAACATCCCTTGCCCTCCTCTAGCAGGACATGAAGCTACCTTGTTTGGATTTGAAGATAGTATCCTTCAACAATTCAAAGAAATGTCCATACATGTTGATGAAATAGTGGATAATTTTATTTCCCTTAAGTTTCCTATTGCTTCCATGATTCTTGATGAGATTATGCTTCATGCAGATGATCCTTGTTTATTCATTAACATCCAAATTAGTGATATACAAGGTAAGTGTCCCTTAATTGATGAAGGTTCAAGTACTTGCATTGCCTCTATTGATTTCAATAAGATACTTGCATATTCTGAATGCAATTTCAAGTCCACACATAGCACATGCCAAAGCTACAATATAAGGCAAATGCCTCCTCTAGGTTGTGTGTGGTTTCCCATTACCATCCCTCCTATCACTATTCACATGAAATTTATGATCTTTAACTTTCCACTCTATTATAACATCTCACTTGGTATACCTTAGACTCATCATATGAGGGTAGTCACCTCATCTAGGTGCCAATGTGTCAAATTCCCCCATAATGGTTCTACTTACAAGATTCAAAGAGACACAAACCCTTGAAATTTTAAATAATTCCAAGAATATGGTGTCTTTAAAATTCCTAACCTTGAACGTTTGCCTAGTATCCCATTTATGGAATTTCAACTCTTCAATTATCCTATCAATTCTACTTGAGGTTATAATGGTTAGCCCAAACTCATTGGGAACATGCCACCTAACCTCCAAGATTTTGATGATGATGAGTCATATAAGATTAGCCTCAAAATCAAAATTCCTGATCTATCAACTCATATCATCACCCAACTTAATCCTTCTTTGAAACCTTGATCCTGTTAACCTCCTATTGATGATATACCTATGGTCTTAACCAAGACTAGACATTCTATCCATCATGTAACTTCTGACAATAAGGTCATACTTACATATACCATCGACTTACATACACTTGACTATAGTGATGGCTATACTTTAAATGACTATTTTTTAGGTGGACTTATTTAAGCTAGAGATGTCAAGATTCTTAGATATTGTAATTATTTTTTTCAATCTTTTCATTCATATTGTAACATTCCTTCTTTTATTGTGCCTAATTCTAGTCTTATTCCTATTTTTTGTAGGGTAGAGATGGAACCTTCAATTTTAGCAGAGCCTCTTAGGAGCATGCTTATGGATCATAGCATGACCAATCCATCAAATATGCTAGTTACTATTCTTAAGCCTTTCATGAGAACAACCTCACCTTTAGCTGACTCTAGTCTAATTTTTACTCTTGCTCTACCTTCAACTGAGCTACATCTTATTTTTGCTCCTACTTTACCTTCAAATGAGCCTATTCTATTTTCTATTTCAACCTCACCTTCCCTTGGCACTGACATTCTTCATTTATCATAGCTTGATACCATGCTCACCCAATGGGTTGATTAACCTTATTGTGATATCTAAAAAGTTGTTAGTCATTAAACTAGAGACTGCTAGCTATATCAGCCATCCTCAACTTCTCCTTATACCTCTTATATTAGTAGGCCCCCAATGCCTACTAATAAGTGTATTTGTTATTTCCATGGGTCATATAACCATTCTTCCACTCATTACTAAAAAATTGAGTAGTATATTGACACATTGCATCCTACCATTACTCAACCCAAAGATAAGGTTATCCTCTTCTTAAGTTGTTACTTGAGTATATCCCTAATATAGGAAGGTATATTATCCTTGGCACTAATGTGGTACCCATCATACCGATTATTGTTATATTTTCTAGTAGCACCTTCATGATCACCCTAAGTCGATACTGACATCAGCTATTCCCCCTTCCATAGGTCCCCAAGTAATAAGGCTCTTCCTTCTTCACTGATGGCACCTCCTTCTCCATTGATGGTGCCTCTTTATCCACTAGTGACTCCCCCTTATCCACTAGTGGTGCTTCCTTCTTGCCCCATGGATAACATTCCTAATCAAGAATCTATTCCTCTCCTTGAGTATCTTACACAAGAGATCCCTCATGAGCATGATCCTTCATCTACACCTATTTTTCTATTGAGGAGATCCAAAAAGAGGTGTTTGCATAACTTTTCATGAGGATTGATGAGACTCTAGTTGTCATCAGGATTTAACTTCATCGAGATGTATCAGATTTCATGGATAATATTTGAGGATAAAATTAATAGTATTTATGAACACAACATGGTGTTCCTTCATATTATTTTTCATTATGATTTTGGATTGAATTTGTCATCCATTTTTATATATCTTATACATTTGACTATGTGGCAAATTTGGCTTCACCTATCTAGTTTACATGGATCTTTATATTTTGTTTTATGTGTTTCATATGGTTTCATTTAATTTCCAATTTTCTTATGTATTCTTATTATTCTTTCCATGATTACACACTTATGTTTATGAGTTCACTTTTCTCATGGAGTCTTTTTATTTTACAATGATTGTTTGCTACCTTATCTCAAAAAAATTCAGATAATTATTATTGTGACTTGGTTATACAAGCCTTGATCCCCTTAGTAATATTACTTTACCATATGATTAGTTAACAAACAAGACATCTCATTGTAATTCTATTTACTGATCGGCTTTGGATCTTCATTTATTCCTTTATATTCCTTTCACATACTAAGCATACATATGATTGAAACTCGATATTACATTCTGGTTCATAAGTAAGCCTAAGTATTTAGTCAGTCATATCTTTGGATACTTATATTCCTTTAACTAAATTATAAATATCATTCATATGTATCACTTCTATCACTCATGTTGGTTATTACAAATCCATATGGAGGAGGAATCATAAAAACCATAAAAAAAATTAAAAGCCAAATCATTTAAACAAAAGAAAACATACCAAGTCAAAAATAAAATCACACTAAAAGACGTGATTCATAACACATATCCTATTTATAATTGAAGATCAAAATCCATAGTTGGCCTCATGATAGATTCAAGGTCTATGGGGGTGAGGTAGGCCAGTAGATTGGGATAGGAGAATAAAACAATCTTTTAATACTACCCACTTTCACACACAAGCACCCAATATTTACAACAAATTGATAGCTTTGTAAGAGGTCCTGGGGAATGGAGAATATATTATGGTAAGGTAGGTGCATTTTAATTTTCTTTTTCATATACCCAGCATGAGTTGATCTTAATATCTCACCTATTTTCCTATACAACTTTGTCCTTATTGTGAGCAAACATATTTTGTATTTTTGTTATATCTCGATTCTTCACTAGAAAAATTTGCTAGATTATATGTGGATATTTGCAGTTAAAAAATTTAAATTTGGATATAATTCTGATTAATGCTTGAGATTTATGCTATTTCAGGATAATAGAATATTGATTAGTTAGATGTAATTATAGGATTGTTTATTAGGAACCAGTTTATGTATGTGTTTAAATTTTAAGCATATTAATGTGTTATTTCAATTATATTATTTCTAATGTTTATCATGTGAAATAATATAGTGACTTGCATGTTACGAGGTGGACATAGGATAATTCTTCCCTTGAGCATACTAGAGGGAGAGCATCATCAGAGAGGATGCTGTAGATGGAGACATTGAAGGTCTATAGAGAACTAGCAAAACCATGCATACACACAATAGTTTGTCATGGTAGAAATGAATTTAATTGCTCATGGTGTGCTTGATTACTTTCTTGAAGTATTGCTTGTTGTGGCTTATCAGAATAGGTAAAATTATCATAAAGATTTCTTTTGTGTGTTTGGTTCATTCTACTATTTTTATTGGTAGCTCAATTTGGTAAAAGTAAAATCTATAAATATGTATTATTTGTAAATTTTGGATTGTAATTTAAAAATACTATAATGTATTGGGAATTATTTAATTTATTATAATTATAAAAATTGAGCATTTCATATATATATATATATAAAGGGAAAAAAAAAGAAAAAAAAAGTAAAAAGATAAAGCAAATGAAAAATAAATAATAATAATACTAATAATAATAATAATAATAATAATAATAATAATAATAATAATAATAATGGAAAGTTATTATTTTTAGACTAAAGCTTATATGAAAATTAAAAAAATAATATATAACTTTAAAGTAAAAAAAGAAGAAGATTCTCTTCCAAGTATAATAAGAGAAGCAAAAGATGAGAATGAAGAGAATGTGTAAGGAAGGGAAACACTACAGAGAAGAGTAGAGAAGAGGAGAAGAACTAGAAAAGACAAACAAGTAGTAGAGGAGCAACAAAGCATTTTGCCAGGTACACTTTGCATTTTAAATTATGGGTAATTATTGACCTGTATTAATAAATGTTTTAGCTTCTACTTAAAGGTAAAGAAATATAAATACTATTTATGTACATGAATCCAAATATATAGAGACACCCATTGTGAGTTTGATTTTTAAAATATGTGTAAGCCAAGATCATACGAAACTACATAACCGTAAACAATGATTATTAACATAAAGTGTCTTATTTTTGGTTTTTACCAGCAAACCAAGCTCAAGCACTATAATTTGATTTTATATTGAATGAAATTGTATTAATATATATATAAACACTCCTTATAAATAGCAAGGTGTCAATCTGCAATGGTTTTGGTTACCATTATGTAGAAATTTATTATTATGGTGTCAGTTTTTGATTTGACCAAGGCATTGATCTTTGCCTTCTTCATTGCCTTTACACAATCCTTGTTATCACCACATCTAGGGTTCGAACCACCCAAAGCAGCTTTTTCACCCAACAAATATGGGAAGTTATGTTCTTATCTATTTGTATATGTAATGTTGTTATTAGTAGTTATATTCTATTATTATTAGTGCTTATACACGAAGTTTGATTCTATTTTTAATTAACACTTATATAGATGACACAATAGCCTTTTATAATTGTATAACCAACATTGTTTCCATGTCAATTTTTGTTCTTTTCTTTTTCTTAACTCAGCCCAAGAGAAACATTGCCACCATTCCTTTTATCTCAGCTGTTTCAACTCAAGCAGAACCACGATCCATTTTAGTCAAGGATTTCAATGAACTCAAAAATCCCCCCTATGATTTCAATAGATTATAAATATGAATTTATATCCTTGTTTGGATACAACACACACACACACACACACACACACACACACACACACACACACACACACACACACACACACACACACACACACACACACACACACACACACACACACACACACATGTATTGAGGTTATGAAAAAGGAAGTGCAAGTCACTTCACATCTATTTCCTGCAGTTAACAATCATATTTTGAAAGTGACTTTCTTCACTTCTATCACAAGTTTCTTTATATGTTGGCCGATGCATATTACCCAAAAGAATTGTTGGTGTTACATTCCCTCTCTAAATCTCTAAAAATTGATATTTATATCCTTATACATGGAACACCTAGATTCATTCCAAGTTCATGCCAATACTTATGTCAATAGTATGAAGTGAATAATGTTGAGGGTCAAACATTATATCAATACTAATATTTTATCATCCACTTCCAAAATAGATGGTGCTACATGTTTTAGTGCTATAGGTTTATTTTTCATTATAAATAACCAACTAAATGTGGCTCTCCATCTACCCTTCCCATCAATTCATATTAAGGTAAAATCAAATATGCATCAACCAACGTATAAAGAAACTCGTGACAAAAGTGAAGAAAGTCACTATCAAAATATGATTGTTAACTATAGGAAATAGACGTGAAGTGACTCACACTTCTTTTTTGACGACCTCAATACATACATATGTGTGTGTGTGTGTCCTATCCAGACAAGGAGATAAATGCATATTTATAATTTGTTGAAAGCATAGAGGGGATTTTTGAGTTAATTGAAATCCTTGACTGAAATGGATCATGGTTCTACTTGAGTTGATATTCTAGTAATATACCAGTGGCTTATTTAATAACAATTTGAGTAAAAGAAATCAATAGATCTACTTGGGAATCTTAGATGTTTTAAAATGGAATACATATGTAACAAAAAATAAATCAATATATATTAAATACTTTGGTTAGCATTTGGTTATGCAATATTATAATATGAAACTGGATATTTAATATTGTACACAGTATCAAAAATGGATTACATATAACAACTAATCTATGGTGATAGCAGATGAGCATAAAAATGGATACATATTAACCAAGCTATTAATATATGTGGTAACACAAGTTAGGTTCCTAATAACTCATTATGATATATCCACCAAAAGTTTTTACTATTGATAATTTTGACCCCATAGGTCTAATTTCCACCCTTATCATTCAAAGCTTTTTATGTCATTACAATGGAAGGATCCAAGCAGGGTTTTTGAGGTGTTTAGAGAAATTACAGGGACAGGTTCAGAAGAGGCCAATGTGTATACATCTTCAACCTTTAGGCCAAGTGTTGGCATTCAATTTTTCCTTTGACATAAGTTTTCCACAAAGATCCCATGGTAAAAGAACAATGAATATTTCTTTCAAGAAGAATTATTTTGGGTTTTGTTCTTTGCCGAATTTTTTCAAACTTTTTGTCTAAAGCATTTTTCTAAGACAACTTTTATGAAGGGTTCTTTTTTACATTTCTGAAGGGTTCATTCCCTTTGGAAAAAGGGTATTTTCTAAAAGTTTTGATGACCATATCAAGATTTTTGAAGGGTTCCTTACCTTCAAAAAAGGCATTTTCATAAGGGCAAGTGGACAAAGCAAGAAAATCCGAGGGGTGTGTTTCACATTTTCCAAAGGATTTTGTTTCTTATCGAAAAGACTTTTACACAATTCTTAAGGGTCATTTTTATTTCTTCTAAGGGGTATGTTCCATTTGAGAAGGTTCATTGTAAGGAGAAAAGGAATTTAACAAAAGTCCAAAGGACCATTTACAAAGTCTTGAAGGATAGTTTTCCATTTGCTAAAGGGTTCATTCATTTTCTGAGGGGTTGATTACAAAAGTTTTGAAGGGTCATTTTCTTTAGAAAAGAACCATTGTCAAAATCTTGAAGCATAGTTTTGAAAACCTAAAGGGACATTTGTATAAATTCTGAAGGAATGTGTCGGATGAAAAGTTTAAAAAAAGTTCACTTCCAAGAATTCCTTCAAACTTTTTGTTTGAAGGAATAGTCCATTACAATATTTCTGAAGGGTCACTTGGAGAAATCTAAGGGACACTTTGAAGAGTTTTGAGAGACACTTTTGAGAATCCCAAATGGCTCTTTCCCTTAGAGAAATTTCATTTTGAGAATCCTAAAGGGCTCTTTCCTTTCGGGAAGGTTTGTGCGAAAAAATCTAAAGGGTTAGAATCCCTTTAGAAAAGTCCATTTTAAAAGTTCCAAAGGGACATTTTAAAATCCCGAAGGGTAATTTGAAAGGAAAGAATTCCTTTAGACCTTTTGTCTGAAGGAATGGTTCAAGGAAAATCTTGAGACAATTACAAAGGACCAAACAAAATAAGGAAATAATTCCTTTGGACAATTTATCTAAAGGAAATGAAAGAGAAATAAATTGAAGGAATTATCCAAGGCAAAAGGAGAATAAACCAAGTAGAAAGTCTAAAATAAAGGAAGATTTGAGGAAATAAGGTACATATAATATATCCAAAAATAGGGATATAAGCATACAGAGCATGCAAAGTGGCGTAAGCAAGATTAGACATGTCTAGGACAAGCATGAACATGCAAAAATCTAATAAAGTATTATTTTTTGTATCTATAAGAAGATCTATAGTTCGAGACTATAGTAAAGAGAATGAAAAATAATAAATGAAATAATCAAATCATTCAAAGACATACAACTACCTTCAGGCATAACTCTTTCAGTTCTAAAAGGGAGACTCAAATGTATAAATAACTCAAGGAGTTTAATGGTGGAAGGTTATTTATAGTTGATTGGTCAAAGTTTTAGTTGACTATTTGTTGAAACCATGCTTGTATCCTAGTCATCTCATGCATGAAATGATCCAACTTAGCTTCAAGTTCAATATTTTAATGTTTTCAGTAGTTCAGATTTGGAGATTGGCATAACATCATGCATGATGAAGGTTTTGACTCAAACTTGAGCTCACCATTATTTTCAAACGCCAAAGGGTTTTTCATGAAAGACAAAAGATAATAAGATATTTTTATAAGTGTTTGTTATCTTGGAATAATGGAAATTGAACTTTGGTTGATGTGGGAGTTGACCTCCTTTTCTATTTTCAGTGCCAACCTGTTGGCTTGTGTATGCTTTTCTAAGTTAGCTTTTTAGCCTTGAAGTGTATCCTATTTTTGGCAAGACCATACTCTACCAAAAATTTATGTTGTGTAACATTTTTAGATTAATATAAGGATAGTTTTCAGACTCCAAGGTGTTGGTATAGTGTATTTATGTTAGTGATTTTCATATATGATAAAATTTTCTTCCTTATCAAGTCCTGATTCTTACCTAGTTATTCGCTGATCAGATCATGCAGGTCATGTTCTATGTTTAATGTCTTTTTGTTGAAGTTATAATATATATAAGTGGCTAGTTAGTGCCTTGAATCAGGCCTATTCCATCATTTATCTCAAGATTTGATCATAAGATATAACCTTTTCAAGAAATACTGATGCATAGGGGTCAGTTGAGGTTACAAATTTAGTTTGTTTATTATTTAATCAATGTTTTTAGAAGCTCAAATTATGTGGATCAACTAAAATTTAGGTGTATCACCATCATTAGATAGGATTTCCTTTCAAGTTTCCTCTTTTCTCTTTTCCCCAATAGTTTGTAGCTAGAATAGAGATCCTAATTGATACACCAAAGCAAGCTATCCCTTATAATCTAGAGACTCAATCCACTAATTAGGTTACCCACATCTTAGGAATGTTTCCATGTGTTAGCAAACTGTGAAGGCCTAAAATTACCTTCACAAGGGTGCGAGTCTAATTGACAATAGTTTTTGGCACACTTGATGGGACAACAAAGAAATATTTATGTATCTGAATAAAGTCTGGAGCTAAGGAGACACATTTTTAGTAGAAGAGAATATCTATCTTCATCACAAGCTAAAGATTCTTCAAATTACAGAGTTCATAACATCATTTAGGTAGCTCTTTCATGCTAAAGGTTACAACAAGGTCAACAAGTAAAGGTATTCCTTTCAAATTTATATCTTATAAGAGATCAAGGTTTAGGAGGGCAAAACCATATCCTTAAAATCAATATTTGTCTCTTGGTTATCCTATTGTTCTAATCACTACAACCCCACTACCCAAATGGCCATACAAAATTAGGTGTTTTCTCCATTCAATAGAGGTAGCCCACTAAATTTAGCCTAGTTTGATTACGTTCTAGTGTCTACCCTCAAGAGTATCCCATTCTTCTCAAGAAAAAATCAAATAACCCCTATTGAGCATATCCAAGATGTAGCTAATCTCTGTTCAGTCCATAATGTTGTTAAAAATAATGTTGCTATCAGTTTACTTGTTGCTTGCTTCAAAGGAAAAATATTGAAATGGTATAAAATTCTCCCACTAAACTCCATTTCTACCTAGGATGAATTGGGTGTAGCTTTAGTTAAACAATTTGAGGACAAATCTGATCACCTATCTTTAGTTGAGCAATTAACTACCATCAATAGAGTTCCTCATGAGTTCATGTCTAATTTTAACCTTAGATTCCAAAAGACATGGACCAAAATGCTTGTGTTGATAAAGCCATCTCCTAAATATGTTTTTATGTACTATTTAAAAGCCCTTAATTTTGACATTGGTGTGATGATATAGTCAATGGGTGGTACTACCTTGCAAGATGCTTATGAGGTTACAATAAGGGAAAAATATAGTTTGATACAAGTTGGTAAGGTTTCTCCAAGGCCTCTAATGCCTATATTTCTAGAAATAAGTTCTATACCAGCCCCTCAAGTTCCTCAAATCCCATCCTTAGCTCCTATTCTAACACCTCAAACTCAAATTTCAATCCCTATTAGTCAAGCTAGTGAGATAGGAGAGTTGAAAATCTTGCTAGAGTCATTTGGAAATGAAATAGTGTAACTCAAAAGGCAACAATTTTAGGTTAATAGGCCCTATCAAAGATCAAAGGTCTCTTTATCAAGGTTTTAGAGAGAATAAACCACCTTATCAAGCACAAGGAGCCATAACTCTAGCTAAGCCATATGCTACCCTTGATCTTAATGCTCCTTCTACTTCAAAGGTCATTGTTACCACCCATCTCAAAACAACATGATGCAGGGATTCAAGTTGGCAGTCCTCAAATTTCATTGATGCTCAAAACCAAGCCTTGGTATCATAAAACAACACTATGCCACAAATGATACAATTTTTTTTTCAAGAAGGTCAGTACCAAGATATAGGTTTGGCATCATAAGAAGAGACTTCAAGGGTAGCCTGATGCCATTAATATAAACTAACAAGTAGATGATCATGTTACTTTTACTCAGGGTGTTAAAACTAATAGTTCAAGTGGTCAAGTTTCATCTGTAACTAGAGCTAAAAGAAAATCCATTGATGAGCTGCAGGAAGTGATAAATGCTTTGAGTACTCCCCATGTTATTTATAAGAGTTAAAAAAAAAACAAATTGATACCCCTACAACTCAAAAAAATAAGAATATAGAGGTTAGTAAAGTTTAGCGAATACCTCTAGTTCACAAGTAGCCAGTGCTTCAAAAAGTGTAACCATTAGTTAGTGGATCTCATTTCAGTATAGTGGATCAAATGAAGAATTTTAATATTAGCATTAGTATGTGGGATTCTCTTTCCATTCTAGGACAAAAGGATAAGCTCATTCAAGGGCTTTCAACTCTTGAATTGTCTCCAAAATTATTTGAGAAAGAAGTTGTTATCTTGACTAATTTAGATCAGCTAACTAAGAACATATACAACAAGTAAATAAGATGGAAAAGGTGGACAAAAATAAGGTAAAATAAAATAAAACTCCTCCTTTTTACCTTTCTTTGATAGTAGGTGATACTTTGGTTCATAATTATATGGTGGATAGAGGAGCTAGTAGTATAGTCATGCCTAAGCAGATTGCAGACAAGCTTGGCCTCATTTATGAGCCAAACACTAAAGGGGTATTGAAATTAGATGGGTCACCAATAAAGATAGTAGGCATCATCAAAGATCTGAAGTTGATGTTACATGTTTGTCCCAATGTTACTATTCAACAGGATATTGTTGTGGTAGGCTTGCCTCCTTACTTTACTATGTGTCATTCAAGGGACTTCACCTCAAAGATTAGGGGATATTTATTAGATGATTAGAATTTTTTTCTTTTTCAAAACTAGGTATGGTACCAAGGTAAGTATTCATTACCAAGGTAAGTATTCATTCTGAACCTATTTCACATTTTCATATAGATCCATATATGCCAGGTGTTGTGAACACTAATTGTATTATTTCAGATGATGTGCTAGAAAATAATGAAACAAAAAATGGATCACCTTTGGATGGAGTTCCAAATTTGTTTCTTGATGAGTGGGATTCCACTTTGCATGATCATGGTCCTTATAAGTTGATTGAAGAAGAAGGACTTGGTGTGTATTGCCTTCATGAGAATATTGCACCAATTCTAGCCATGGTTAAGGATGATGAGTCTAATGAAGGTCTATGGCAATTGTAATTTGATGGATCAAGGAATAAGCACAGAAAAAAAGCTAGAATATGTTGGTTTCTATAACAAAGTAAAGGTATTTATCTTCTATTAAATTTTAGTTTGGTTGTTCAAATAATGTTGTTGAGGATGAAGCACTAGGTCACGATTTGCAGTGGGCTAGGAAGATGAAAGCCAATTATTTTCAAGTGTTTGGTGATAGTGAGCTTGTAGTCTATCAAGTAAAATGTTTGAATGTATGTAAAAATTTATTTCTTAAATATTAAAATCATAGAATTTGGAATTTACTTGAAGATTTTTAGCCTTTTAACATTTAGATGATACCAAGTGTTAAGAATAAATATGCAGATAGGTTGGATGCCATTGAGTCACAATTTAGTATCCCAGCTGATGTAAAAAATGAAAAAATTAAATCACACATAAAGGTGGTTATAAGGCTTTCTATTCTAGATAATCATGAGAATTGGTAGGTTTTTGAAGATGATAATCAAATTGTGAGACTCTTGTAAGAGGAGGTTGAGTTTTCTTCAAGAAACCAATCAAAGCACTTGTAGTAGTATGGTTATTAGATTGTGCAACTAAAAACAAATAAGCTACCCAAGGGATTGGTCACAATTGAGAACATTTTTAGTGGTGATGATGAGTTAAAGAAGGAGAAGTTATCCTTGTCAATAAAGGAAGAACACTATGCCAATGTAGAGATTACAGCTAGTAATATTTTGAAGTTAGGTAAAGTATGCACTCTTTCACAAAAAGAATCTTTCATTGAGTTATGCACAAGTTTTGATGATATATTTACTTGGCAGTATAATGATCTCAAGGGATTTGATCCAAGTTTACCTCAACACACCATTAAGTTAGAAGTTGAAACTAAACTAGTGAGACAAAGGTAAAGGCCCTTCAATCTTAAGCTTAAGCCTTTGATGAGAGTTGAGCTTCACAAGCTCATAGAGTCAACTATTATATTTTCAATCAAGCACTCAACTTGGGTGGTGAACCTTGATCCAATATGAAATAAAAATGGTGAGATTTGATTTTGCATTGACTTCCATGATTTGAACAGGTCTTCACTTAAAGATCACTATCCATTGCTATCAATGGAACACATTTTATAGTTGGTTTAGGTTTATAGAGGTTTTATTTGTTGGATGGATATAGTGGCTATAATTATATTTTGGTTAAAGAAGAGGACCAATTTAATACAACCTTCACAATCAAGTGGGGGACATTTGCATATAGAAAGATGTCATTCAGTTTATCTAATGCTGGAGAAACCTTTGAAAGAGCCATGGATATGTCATTCTAAGGCCTTCTTAACAAGTTTTTACTTATTTATTCTGATGATAAAACAATGTTTTCAAAGAGTGTAGATCACATGGTTCATCTCAAGCAAGTGTTCAAAAGGTGTAGGCAATTTGGGGTATCTCTAAATCCCAAAAAGTGTGTCTTCTCAGTTTATGAAGGTAAGCTTCTTGGACATATTATTTCAAAGCATGGTTTAAACATAGATTCTGAAAGGGTAGACTCCATTCTTGCACTCTCCTTGCCCAAACACAAAAAGGCTATGAAAAGCTTCTTTGGGAAGATCAACTTCATAAGGAGGTATATTTTAGATTTTTCCATTTTAGTTAAGCCACTTACAACCATGATAAAGAAGAATCAAAGATTCAACTGGTCTAAAGAAGGAGTAAAGAGTTTTGAAGATATTAAGAAGGCCATAGCTAGTGATCCTATGCTTATAAATCCATATTTCATAAAATATTTCATTCTGTATACTTATGCTAACATGGACAGCATTTAAAGCATTCTTATGCAACAAAATCATGAGGCTTTGGAGCAGCCAATAGCCTTCTTTAGTCAAGGCTTAGAAGAGTATGCAACAAGGTACTATTTTGTTGAGAAATATGTACTTTTAGTTATAATATCCCTTAAAAAGTTTAGATACTTGTTGTCTAACAATAAGATACACTTAATGGTTACTCATCCAAGCATCAAAGAGTTTCTATTGAACAAAGATATAAATGAGAAGAGAGATGGTTGGATAACCAAGGTAATGGAGTATGATGTATAAATTAAGGTGATAAATTTGGTTAGAGGCAAAGGACTTTGTGAGAATCTAGCTTAAGACTTGCAAGAGACTAATGAGGCTATTTTGGTGTCAAGTGATGATGAGGTTATAGGTGGTCATCCCCCACCTTCTAGCTGGTTTCATGACTTGGTAAGCTATCTCTAATATGTTATTTATCCCTCTCATCTAAGTGCTTCAAAAAGAAGATATTTTAGGTTGTAGTCAATTCTATTTTTACTTACTGATGGTGTTTTGTTTAAGAAAGATATTAATGACATATTGTTAAGATGTATAGAGCCAAGACAAACTCAGAAATTGATTGAAGAATTCCATGATGGACATAGTGGAGGACATTTTTCTACAAGAACTATAACTCTTAAGATCATGAGATGTGGGTACTATTGGCTTAGTATATTTGGTGATTGCCATATATGGGTTAGAAAGTGTAAACAATGTGCTATGTTTGTAGGAAAAGTGAAACTTGCATCCTTACCTATTTAACCAATTACGGTGGATCAACCCTTTATCCAATGGGGATTGGAAATTATTGGTCTCATAAATCCTCCTTCAAATTTAGGACATAAATGGACTCTAACTGCTACAGATCACTTCAGACATTGGATAGAAGTAGTGGCATTAAAAGAAGTAAATGAAACCAATGTTCTTGATTTCTATGAAGGTTTTCTTACTAGATTTGTAGTTCCTTCAACTATTATTTTTGAGAATGCAATGGCTTTTGTGGGATCTAAGATTAATCAATGGGCTATCTAACATGGAATTTATCTTAAGACTTCATCAAACTATTATCCACAAGGCAATGGCCTTGTTGAATATATAAATAAGAACTTATTGAGGATCATAAAGACAATTGAAGATAATCAGAGATCATGGCATCTCAAGTTGAAGTCAACTCTATGGGGTGATAAGATCACCTACAAAAGAACAATATCTAACTCTCTATACAAGCTGGTATATGGTAAGGAAGCAAGGTTACCTATTACTCTTGAATTTCTTGTTTTGAAACTAATGAATTAGCTTGAGTTATTGGAGAATGAGCCTATGAAGATCATGTATACTGAGCTTATGGTGCTGGAAGAGATAAGAAATTAGTTTATGCTAGCCATGGAGATTCATCAAGCACAAGTGAAGAGAGATTTTGACAAAGGAGCTTCTTCATGAAGTTTCAAAGAAGGAGGTTTGGTCCTCAAGTGGGATGAGGATAGAGCTAAACCAAGAAGGCACACAAAGTTTGATTCCCTTTAGAGTGGCCCACACACAATCTCTAGCTGTAAATCCCATAATGCCTTCCAACTTGCAAAGATGGATGGTGAGGAACTTCCAATCCCAATCAATGGGATACATATAAAGCATTGCTACTAAAGAGCAAAGCTCCTTGTACATAGTTAGTTAGTTAGTTTTCCTCCAAGTGTTATTCAAGCACAATAGTTTTGTTCTATTTTATTCTAAATAAGTGCTTGTTTAGACATTTGATTTTTAGTTAGTTTTCCTTGATTTTTGTGTTTTCTTTCTTATTTTGGAGGATGAAGGTTATCTCATGCCAAAAGAGAGTTTGTAGTCATGGATCAGATCTATCATTTCTTTTTGAATTCAAAACTCATGTATATGGCTAAGTTCTCAATCATAGTAGAATGCTTCCTAGCTGAGTCACCAAAATGTTGACGATTTTGACCCCACATGTCAAATTGCCACCCTTATCATTCAAATATTTTTATGTCATTACAGTGGAAAGATCCAAGTAGGTTTTTTGAGGTGTTCAAAGCAATTGTAGGGACAGGTCCAAAAGAGGCTAACGTGTATACATCTTCAACCTTCGAGCCAAGTGTTGGCATTCAAGTTCTCCTTTGGTAGAAGATTTCCACAAAGAGCCTTTGGTAAAAGAAAAATTCCTATTTCTTTCAGAAAGAATTCTTTTAGGTTGTGTCTTTCATTGAATTCTTTCAACCTTTTTATCCGAAGCATTTTTCTGAGACAACTTTTCTGAAGGGTTCTTTTTGCATTTTTGAAGGGTTCATTCCTTTCAAAAAAAGGGTCTTTTCCAAAAATTTTGATGACCATATCAAGATTTTCTAAGGGTTCCTTCCCTTCAAAAAAGACATTTTCATAAGGGCAAGTGGACAAAGCAAGAAAATCCAAGGGTTGCATTTCACATTTTCTGAAGGGTTCTTTTTCTTTTCAAAAGGACTTTTACACAATTCTAAAGGGTTGCTTTCATTTCTTCTGAAGGGTAGGTTCCCTTTGAGAAGGTTCTTTGCAAAGAGAAAAGACATTTAACAAAATTTCGAAGGACCATTTATAAAGTCTCAAAGGGAAATTTTCCATTCATTGAAGGGTTCATTCATTATTTGAGGGGTTGATTATAAAAGTTTTGAAGGGTCATTTTCTTAAAAAAAAGACCATTATCAAAAGCCTGAAGGGTAGTTTCAAAAAACTGAAGGGACATTTGTATAAAGTCTGAAGGAATGTGTTAGATGAAAAGCCAAATGAAAGTTCACTTCCAAGAATTCCTTCAGACTTTTTATCTGAAAGAATAGTCCATTACAATATTTTTGAAGGGTCACTTGTAGAAATCTAAGGGAAACTTTGAAGAGTTCTAATGCACACTTTTGAGAATCCCAAAGGGCTTTTTCCCTTTAGGAAGGTTTGTGCCAAAAAATTTGAAGGGTTAGAATCCCTTAAAAAAAGTCCACTTTAAAAGTGCTGAAGGGATATTTTAAAAGCCTAAAGGGCGATTTTCAAGAAAAGAATTCCTTCAAACTTTTTGTTTGAAGGAATGGTTCAAGAAAAATCCTGAGACAATTACAAAAGACCAAATAAAAGAAGGAAATAATTCCTTTGAACAAATTGTCTAAAGGAAATGAAAGAGAAATAAACTGAAGGAATTGTCCAAGGCAAAAGGAAAAGAAACCAAGTAGAAAGTTTGAAAGAAAGGAAGATATGAGGAAATAAGTCGTGGACAATACATCCAAAAATAGGGACAAAAGCATACAAAGCATGCAAAGTGGCCTAAACAATATTAGACACGTCTAAGACAAGCATGAACATGCAAAAATCCATTAAAGTATTATTTTTTCCATCTATAGGAAGATCTACAGTTCAAGACTACAGTAAAGAGAATTCCAAATAATAAATGAAATAATCAAATCAATCAAAAACATGCAGTTGCCTTTAGGCATGACTCTTTCAATTCTAAAAGGGAGACTCTAATGCATAAATATCTTGAGGAGTTTAATGGTGGAAGGCTATTTATAGTTGACTGGTCAAAGATTTAGTTGACTATTTGTTGAAGCCATGCTTGTCTCCTAGTCATCTCTTTCATGCAATGATCCAACTTAGCTTTAAGTTCAAGCTTTCAATGTTTCCAGTAGTTTAGATTTGGAGATTGGCATAACATCATGCATGATGAATGTTTTGACTCAAACTTGAGCTCACCATTCTCTTCAAATGCCAAAGGGTTTTTTGTGCAAGACAAAAGACAAGAAGATATTTTTAGAAGGCTTTGTTATCTTGGCATAATAGAAATTGGACTTTGTTTGATGTGAGAGTTGATCTCCTTTTCTATTTTCAATGCCAACCTCTTGGCTTGTGTATTATAAGTTGGCTTTTCAACCTTGAATTGTATCTTATTTTTGGCAAGACCATCCTCTACCAAAAATTTATGCTATGTAACCTTTTCATATTAATAGAAGGATAGTTTTTAGACTCTAAGGTGTTGGTATAGTGTATTTATGTCAGTGATTTACATATGTGGTAGAATTTTCTTCCTTATCAAGTCTCAATTCTTACCTAGTTACTAGTTGATCAGATTATGTAGGTCATGTTCTATGTTTAATGTCTTTTGGCTAAAGTTACAGTGGATATAAGTGGCTGGTTAGTGCCTTAAATCAGGCCTATTCCATCATTTCCCTTAAGATTTGATCATAAGATATAACCTTTTCATGAAATAATGATGCGTAGGGGTCAATTAGTGTTAAAAATTTAGTTTGTTTATTGTCTGAATAGTGTTTTTAGAGGCTCAAATTGTGTGGATCAACCAAAATTTAGGTGTATCACCATCATTAGATAGGATTTCCTTTCAAGTTTCTCCTTTTCCCTTTTCCCCAGTAATTTGTAGCTAGAATAGAGATCTTAATTGATACACCAAAGGGAGCTAGCCCTTATAATCTAGTGATTTAATCCACTGATTAGGTTACCCACATCTTAGGATTGTTTCCATGTTTCAGCAGACTATGAAAACCTGAAACTGTGTTCACAAGGGTGCGATTTTGATTGAAAATATTTACCTTAGTAAATGTTCATATTTATTTGAAAATTATTTTACCATTAGGTTTGGTTGTTAACCTAGTACAAAACATGGTTCAAATGTTTAGATATATATTCCGTTAGAATATATATGTAATTTTTTAATATTAAATTGGATATGTATATTTAACTAGACTATATACATCACTTAGGATATAAAACATTTATGGAATATTTCGATTCTTGGAACTTGACTAATTAAATAGTTATTGTCAAATGTACAATGGTTTAATCCAATGAGTTAAATGGTTGAACTTAGTTACTCTTTATTGTGAATAAAACCTTGTGGAACCTTTAAATATTTATATAGAAAGCCGTTACCTAGATTTTGACAATGTATTGAACTATGTGTTCATGACTAACTTACATAATTAGAAATGGGGTAGATTATTTAGCTATTATTCTCGGGTGAAATATTAGTTGGAAAATTGAAAGGAATGATTAAGTTGTTTAACAAATGATTGCTTATTAACCCCCAAATATAAACTAATTATGAAATTGGATATCTTGTGTTTTTGGGAAAAATAATGTTGTGGGTTATTTTTGTATAGGGTGTGATCTCTGTGTTTAAAACCACTTCATGATTGAATTAATATGGCTAGTAGTTATGATTAGAACACTAAAACATAGTTTAGAAATGGCATAACATTATAATAACTTCATATGAAACACATTAGAATATGTAATTGCTTGTATGTGAAGATTTTATCGGTAGCTCTTTAGATGATTGGAATAAGCCATTGAATTATCTAAGAATTAGGAAGCTATAACCCTTATATTAGTCTCCTAAAATCAAATGAGTCAATAGGATAATGATTTTATCTGACTCACTAATAATAATATGAATGATTGTTTTTATATGTATTCAGTAGGGGACACTTGTGTGTATTACATACGATAAGTGTGTTATTATAAATATTTTATTATACTTAATGTATAGTGGTGCATGTTGTTGGTATGCAGTATACCCGAGTGGTATAATTGTTTATTGTATATTTGTTATTATCTGCATGGGTCAATTGAGTCTTAAAAATCATAAGTTTGGTTTATATGTTGTTATGTAGTTGGGAACCTATGATAGTATGAGATATCATAGGGTACTACAATGAAAAATTATGTTGTACCTAGATGATACTTACTGTATTAATTATACCCAAACTCAAATTTACATTTGAATATTTTATTGTATACCTATTGGTTATTGCTATGGATAGTGTGTGTTATTATAGTTGGAAAAACTTGTATATGTGTGCATGCAAACTTGAGAGTTTAGCTGATGTTGTATTGGTATGTTATTGTATTCCATGGAATGATGAATTAATTATTATATATATAGTTACTTATGTAATGCTTGTATTTTCATGTATTTGAGACTACTTCATGTGATTGTTTATGAAAATCAGGTAGTTTAGTCTTAGAGCACTGGACTGTGGTAGTATGGGATTCCATAGGGTGTAGATAACTAGATACCAATTATATTATTGAATTAAATAGTTAAATTGTATGTTTACTTGGGTGGTATATTTGTAATCATTATTTCTAGGGATAAAATATAATAGAAGATTCATGCATATGTTGGATGGACTTAATGTATACTATTATTACTCTTATATATAGCGTGTCATGTGATGTATTTGATAGTAAGATATAAGTTGATAAATATTGTGGTTGAATTGTATTTGACCAATTTTCATTACTAATGTGGAGTAAGGAGTGAAACATACTTCACTAGCTTACTGTCATTGTAATGTTAAATGAAAATAGTTTGATCAAGTGGTGTGGATGAAATTGATTGATCTAGATCATTATCATTTATTATTTATAAAGCTTTGGGCCAAAGTATGTTTAGTGAGACATTATCATTTCATGAGTATAGTCCACATGTTAGTGTGATATGTTGCAATAGAATTGATTTATATGATACACTTTATGTTTAGTTTAGAATCATACAACACACGGGTACTTGTTAGTCTCTCTAGATTCCTGCACCATCACTATCTACTCATCCTTGAAGGGAGGGCCATTTACTGATGAAATTAGGATGGGGGATCATTGGTCCATGGTTGGTGTGGTAAAGCGATAAAATGATGCTCTCCCCCCTAGAATAGCAGTACTATTGAGATGACACTTGAGATTGCCATAGATATTGGGGAGTCCACATAACTCATGCTCTAGAGAGCTAGGTAGCTAACTTATGTACATTGTATTAGATTGAATATTATTATTGAGTATTATCATGAAGAATTATAATTACAATTATTGTATATTGGCAGCAAAGATTGCAAAGTTGCATCAATCATGGTTGAGATGCTGTATTACTTTCTATATTCATTTTATGTAGCATCCTCATGACATTAAAGATTTGTGATGTAAGATGTAATTTGTGTACTTACTATTATCATTTGAATATATATGTGATCTCTATTTAAATTCTCAGGTGTAATCTATTTATGGTATATATGTTTAAACAAAAAAATCATAATTCTATGTCTAACCCAATGGGGTTGTTACTTGTGGTATCAGAGTTATGGCTCGAACTCTTGGACCTAATGAGTCCATTAGAATTTTTGTGTCTTTTTGTTCATTAGTGTGAACCTAGTGCCATGAAGTATTGCACTAGATTTTGGACTTGTGGTGTCTCAATGTAGAGCCATGTTAACCATGAATGGAATTTTGAGACTTGATAGATTCTCTGGTATGGCTTGGTGATGGTTGTATTCGAAGCTTGGTAGATAGGTATATAGCATAGTTCATGAGTTATGAATAAAAATTTTCTACCATAGTTTGATCACTTAGATCGAACACCTCGAGTATGATTACATCATTCTTGATTATCTAGTTATTTTTGAGTTTGTGAGTGTTTATTAAGCTCAAAATGTTTCTCTTAAATTTATGTGCTTTAGTTTTTGTGTTTTTTATTTACTAAACCTAGGAGTGGGAAATATTAAAAGGGCATTTCTATTTTAGTAACACCTAGGGTGGTGGAAATATTATTAATAGAGTGTTGATGTATTGTTTGATACTTCCTTTGTGTTAGGAGTTCACTTATGGAATTTTCACTCTTAAGATATGTGGTGTCATCCCTCTTAGTTGGATTAGAGATGAGTTGATATTATCTTATTCTATTTTGAAATTATTGTGATGTTGTTGGAAGGAGTCTTTTATGCATGATGTTAAATGAGAATTGTTTATGAATGTTGTTTGACTATACTCCCTTGAAATTTGTGGGGAAATGTTTTCTACTCTTGGTGAGAGAGAAGTTTTAAGATTGGATGGATGGACACATCTTTTTGTTGGCATATATCTCTCCCATTTATGGAAATAGATTGAGATACCATACCTACAAGATTTAGTAAGTAGGTAGTGTTTGGGAAATATTGAGTTGCAGTGTTTTCCTTTTCCTTGGGAGGGTAAGTAGGAGTTTTTGAGCTGATAGCTATCTACTTTTCAATTGTGACTATTTAGAGTCACTACTAAATATAACTTTTGATTTTAAGACCATGTGAGGTGGCAAAACTTGATTTATATATTAAATGTTATACTAAGAATTGTAAGTTGATTATAATTAGTATAATGCTATACACTCATGATTAAATTGACATTTACTTTCTTTTTGCTTAAAACATGTTATTTTGAAAAAAAGTTATTTTATACCTGTCACTAGAAGTGAGTAGGGTATAGGCGGTGTGGAACATTTTTTCAATCTAGAGGTTGGAATAAACTTTTAACTTGTTGTGTAATAGTTGAACAAGTAAGGAGATATTGTTTTGTTTATTCCCCTATAAAGCTGAAAGAATGGTGTGATTCTTGGCCGATGTATGTTATGATAATATAACATTATTTATTCTTAATCATGAGCATAATAGAATAAGTTAAGATGAGAAATATGATACTAGTATGATTAAATAGTAGTAACATAATACACATATGGATTGATTGTATGATCTCTTTTATATGTATAGTGATACATCTGGAATCATTTAGCATATAACCTTGTTTTCAATGATTTGATAGCATAAAATTATGATTCTTTGAAATTCATTGTGCACATTTTAATATCATTAGGTCATGGAGACCTAAGGGAAGAGTGGTGAATTGGGAACGTGAGTTCTAAGTGATAGGATGGTATCCTAATTAGCCTCATATTAACTCAAATTATTGATACTGAGTTGGATCGATAGATGGACTTGTTGAATCTAAGATTTGATAGGCAAAACTTATCAAATTTAGTCATATGGCCATACACATGTATATGGTGGACAAAGATTTCATATGGATGAATATTCCATAATTTTTGTATACTTTATATTTACCATTCTATTCATCATCATACTTGTCAGGAGTTTCATGGAGTAGTGATAGTATTGACATGTTATACTTATCTGAAGCTACATGAAGTAGTGATAGTATTAATATATATGCATTATTCTTGCCAGATGTCCTAATTACTTTTCTTTGGGATAAGAAAAATACTCTCTAGGATAGAGATATGTGTTGAAGGTTGAATTTTTTTTTGTGAAACTCTCCTTAGTCATTTACTATGACTTGTATGATGATCTTATGTGTTTTGATGAGTTAGTGAACTTTCACTAAGATATGTGGGACCCTTCAAGGTAACATAAGTGGTCGGTCCTATAGTATATAGGCATATCTTGATGATTTTAGACCCTAGAGTGGTCATAACAGAATCGGTTAGAGTAAGTAATACTTGTAAACCTTGTTTGCATAAAAGGAAATATTATTGAGTAGGGTCTTGTAGGACCAACACGCTAGGAATAATGTAATTTAAAGGAACTATGGTGAGTTATGCAGATAATTTTACATTTATTTACCTAATTTGACATTGTATATCATGTTATTGCTATGATAAGAAATGTTTTTGATTAGGAACTTGTCTAGGAATAACCGTCATCAGGGGTGATGACTATCTTTAGGGGGAAGGATGTTATATCCTGATTCCTCGCTAGACAAACTTGCTAGACTATCCATGGATATCTGTAGTTACAAATTTATATTTGGATATAATTCTAACTAAAGCTTGTGATTTATGCTATTTTAGGATAATAGAATGTTGCTTAGTTAGATGTAATTGCATGATTGTTTATTATGAACCAGTTTATGTGTGTATTTACATTATAAGCATATTAATGTGTTATTTTAGCTATATTATTATTTATGTTTATCATGTGAAATGATCTAATGACTTGTGTGTTATGAGGTGGATGCAGTAGAATTCTTCCCTCAAGTGTACCAGATGGAAAGCATCATTAGAGAGGATGTTGTAGATGAAGATGTTGAAGGTCTACAGAGAGCTAGCAAAACCCTGCACACACACAATAGTTAGTCATGGTAGAAATGCATTTAATTGCTCATGATGTATTTGATTACTTGCTTAAAGTATTGATTTTTGTGGCTTGTTAGAATAGGTAAAATTATAATAAAGATTTACTTTATGTGTTTGGCTCATTTTGAAAATTTTGTTGGTAGCTCAATTTGCCAAAAGTAAAATCTATAAATATGGATTATTTGTAACTTTTGGCTTGTCATTTAAAAATACTATGATTTATTGGGATTAATTTTTAATTTAATTTAATTATAAAAAATTAGTATTTCATATATATATATATATATATATATATATATATAAGAGAAAACAATAAAATAAAAATAAAATAGAATAAAGTAAAAAGATAAAACAAATGAAAAAAGAAATAATAATAATGGAAAGTTATTATTTTTAGACTAAAGCTTATATGAAAATTAAAAAAATAATATATAGCTTTAAAGTAAGAAAAAAGAGGATTCTCTTCCAAGTATAATAGAAGAAGTAAAAGATGAGAATGGAGAGAATTTGGAAAGAAAAGAAATGCTACAAAGACGAGTAGAGAAGAGGAGAATAACTAGAAAAGACAACCAAGTAGCAGAGGAGCAACAAAGTGTTCTGCTAGGTACACTTTGCATTTTAAATTATGGGTAATTATTGACTTGTATTAATAAATGTATTAGATTATACTTAAAGGTATATAAATATAAATACTATTCATGTACATGAATCCAAATACATATAGACACCCATTATGAGTTTGATTTGTAAAATATGTGTAAGCCAGTATCGTATAGAATTGGATAACTGTAAACAATAATTATTAATATAGAGTGTCTTATTTTTGGTCTTTACCAACAAACCAAGCTTAGGCACCATAATTTGATTTTGTATTAAATGAAATTATATTAATATATATAAACACTCCTTATAAATAGCAGGGCATTGATCTGTAATGGGTTTGGTTACCATTACGTAGAAATTTCTTATTGTGGCATTGCTTTTTGATTTGACCAAGGCATTGATCTTTGCCTTCTTCATTGCCTTCACACAATCCTTGTTATAACCATGTTTAGGGTTCAAACCACCTGAAGAAACCTTTTCACCCAAAAAATATGGGTAGTTCTATTCTTTTCTACTTGTATATCTAATGTTGTTATTAGTAGTTCTATTTTGTTGTATTAGCACTTATATAGGAAGTTCTGTTCTATTGTTATTAGTGCTTATATAGATGACATAATAGCCTTTTCTAATTATATAACCAAAATTGTTTCCATATCAATTTTAGCTCTTTTTTTTTCTTAACTCATCCCAAGAACAACAACACCACCATTCCTTTTATCTCATATGTTTTAACTCAAGTAGAATTGTGATCCATTTCAGTCAAGGATTTCAATGAACATAGAAAGCCCCTCTATGCTTTCAACAGATTACAAATATGCGTTTATCTCCTTGCTTGGATAGGACACATATATATAATGTATATTTACTTAGGTCATGTTCCTTTTTGAGAGTGCGAGTTACTTCACGTCTATTTCTTGCATTTAACAATCATATTCTGAAAGTTACTTTCTTCAATTTTATCACAAGTTTATTTATATGTTGGTCGATGCATATTTGATTTTAAATTATTGTGAATTGATGGGAAGGGTAGAGGGAGACCCACATTTTGTTGGTTATTTATAATGAAAAATAAACTTATAGTGCCAAAACATGTAGCGCCATCTATTTTGAAAATGGATGATAAAATACTGGTATTGATATAATGTTTAACCCTCAAAATTATTCACTCCATAACATTGGCATAAGTATTGGCATGAAATCATAATGAATCTAGGCATTCCATGTATAAGGATATACATATCAATTTTTAGTGATTTGGAGAGGGAATGTAACACCAACAATAGTATATTCTGGTAATATACCTATAGATTATTTGATAACAATTTGAGTACAAGAAATCATTACATCTACTTGGGCATCTCAAGTGTTTTTTAATGGAATATATATGCAACCAAAAATAATTCAATATATATTCAATACTTTGGTTAGCATCTGGTTATGTAATATTATAATATGAAATTGGATATTTAATATTGTACACAATATCAAAAATGGATTACATATAACAACTAATATATGGCAATAGCGGATGAACATAAAGGTGGATATGTATTAATCAAGTTATTAATATATGTGGTAATATGGGTTAGGTTACTAATAGCTCATTATGATATATTCGTCAAAATTTTTTACCTTAGTAAATGTTCATCTTTATTTGAGAATTATTTTACCATTGGGTTTGGTCGTTAACTTAGTACAAAACATGGTTCATATGTTCAAATATATATTCCATTAGAATATATATGTAATTTGCTAATATTAAATTGGATATGTATATTTAACTAGACTATATATATCACTTAGGATGTAAAACAATTATAGAATATTTCGATTCCTAAAACTTGACTAATTAAATAGATATTGTTAAACATAGAGTGGTTTAATCCTACGAGTTGAACAGTTGAACTTAGCTATTCTCTATTGTGAGTAAAACCTTGTGGAGCCTTTAAATCTTTATATAGAAAACTGTTACTTGGAGTTTGACAATGTATTGATTTATGTGTTCACTAATAACTTACATAATTAGAAATGGGGTGGATTACTTAGATATTATTCTCGAGTGAAATATTAGCTATAAAATTGAAAGAAATGATTAAGTTTTTTAATGAATGATTTATTATTAACCCCCAAATATAAATTTATTATGAAATTGGATATCTTGTGTTTTCAAAAAAAATAATGTTCTGGGCTATTTTTGTAAAGAGTGTGATCTTTGTGTTTAAATCCACTTTATGATTGAATTACTATGCCTAGTAATTATGATTAGAACACTAAAACATGGTTTAGAAGTGACATAGAATTAGAATACCTTCATGTGGAATACATTAGAATGTGCAAATGCTTGTATGTGAAGATTTTATTGCTAGCTCTTTACATGATTGATATGTCATTAAATTACCTAAGAATCAGGAAGTTATAACCCTTGGATTAGTCAACTAAAAGCAAATGAGTCAATAAGATAATGGGCTTATCTGACTTACTAATAGTAATATGAATGATTATTTTTTATATGTATTCAGTAGGGGATACTTGTGTGCATTATATACTATAAATGTGTTATAAATATTTTGTTATACTTAATGTATAGTGGTGCATTGTGATGCATGTTACTAGTATGCAGTATACTTGAGTGGTATAATTGTTTATTGTATACTTGTTATTATCTGCATGAGTCAGTTGAGTCTTGAAAATCATATGTTTTGTTTTTATGAACCTATGATAGTATGAGATATCATAGGGTACTACAGTGAAAAATTGTGTTTTACTCAGGTGGTACTTACTATAGTAATTATATCCAAACTCAAATTTACATCTGACTATTTTATTGTATGCCTATCGGTTATTGTTATGGATAATGTGTGTTATTATAGTTGGAAAGACTTGTATATGTGTGCATAAAAACTTAAGAGTTTAGCTAATATTATTTGGTATGTTATTATATTCCATAGAATGATGACTTAATTATTGTATATATAATTACTTGTGTAATTCTTGTGTTTCCATGTATTTGAGACTACTTCATGTGATTGCTTATGGAAATCTGGTTCACATGTTAGTGTAATATTTGAAATTTGGTTAACATGTGAAAATCTGGTAGTTAAGTCTTAGAACACTGGACTGTGATAGTATGGGATGCCATTGGGTATAGATAATTGGAAACCAATTATATTTTTGAATTATATGTTTACCTAAGTGGTATATTTGTAATCATTATTTCTAGTATGGGATATAATATAATGGAAGATTAATGCATATGTTAGATGGGCTTAATATATGTTATTATTACTCCTATGTATATCATGTTATGTGAGGTATTTGCGGAGTAAGGAGTGAAATGGACTTCACTGGCTTAATGGCATTGCAATGTTAGATGAAGGTAGTTTGATCAAGTGGTGTGTATGAAATTGATTGATCTAGATCATTATTATTTATTATTTGTAAAGATTTGGTCTAAAGTAAGTTTAGGTAGATATTATAATTTCATGAGTATGGTTCACATGTTAGTGAAATATCTTGAAATATAACATATTTATATGATACACTGCATGTTTAGTTTAGAATCATACAACACACGAGCACTTACTAGTCTCTTTGAATTCTCACACCATCACTATTTACTCATCCATGAAGGGAGGGATATTCCCTAATGGGATTAGTGTGGGGGATCATTGGTCCATGGTTGGTGTGGTAAAGCATTTAGATGATGCTCTCCTTCCCCATAATAGTATTAATATTTAGATGACACTTGAGATTGCCACAGATACTGGAGATTCTGGGGAACTCATGCTCTAGGGAGTTGGGTATCTAAATTATGTACATTATATTAGATTGAATATTATTATTGAGTATTGTCATGAAGAATTATAACTACTTATTATTGTATATTATTAGCTGAGATTGTAGAGTTACATCAGCCATGGTTGAGTTTCTATATTACTTTCTATATTCATTTTATGTAGCATCCTCATGATATTAGAGATTTGTGATATAAGATATAATGTGTGTACTTACTATTGTCACTTGAATATATATGTGATATATATTTATATTCTTGGGTGTAATCTATTTATGATATATATGTCTAAAAAAATCAGAATTATATGTCTAACCCAGTGGGGTTGTTACAATTTTGATGGTCACTAGACTCTTAATGTCTCTCCTTTGTACCTAGTATGCCTCATGTTTTCTAATTTATTCTTGTAGATGCCTATGTCATGATTTCTACATTCCCTCTTTCATTAAAACATTCCTAATATTTTACTTTGAGAAAGATTGTTTTGTTAACTTATCAGTCCCTTTAGGGTTTATGTTTATGAGTTGCAATGTAAGACCATAGATAGGACTAGACTCTCCTCACAAATTACCATAATAAAACATTTACTTATTACCATTCACCTCATCGGTGTTCCCATTGTGAGTTGCAATGTAAGACCATGTATAGGATTGATCCTCCTCATAAATTACCACATTATAAACATCTTTTAAAATCATTCCCGTAGTTATTTTCTCTTCATTGGTGTTCCCTTTATGAGTTGCAGTGTAAGACCATGGATAGGACTAGGCCTTCCTCACAAAATATTCCAATACCTAAGTCATAATGAAATTACATGTGTCAAATTTGAGATAATTAGTGTTTGATTATAAGTTACACATCATTGGCATACTTCCCATCTTGATTTATAATGTTTTATGCTTGCTTCATCACAATTTCACTTTTATCTTCTTATTTTTCAATTGTATGCATGCTTACAACCATTTTATTAAATTGTTCATACTTCCGAGCTTGAATTAGTGTGATTAATTTAATTTCCTCTTAAATTTTGTCTTTCCTTTTATATTTTCTAACTTGATTTAGTATGATTGATTGACTTAATTGTTTTGCTTTTTTATACCCTTAGTTTTCATATGTTCTCCATTTTATTACAATATTTTCATACTTCCCAACGTGATATAGTGTGATTTTTATTTATTTTAACTTGATGCAAATATTTTACATGGTTTGAAAACATTTTTTACCCTTTTTACCATCTTTAGTTTATTATATTTATTCATCTTTTGTTATTGCACATTTACCATTGTGGTATAGTGTGTATTACATTTGTTTTGATTACTTATACTTTTTCATATCATTTTTTACTTTTTATTTTTAACCATGCATATGTATCAAATAATGCTATAAAATAAAATATACATCACATATTTCCCATAACATATACAATGAAAGCTAAATACATGTGCTAGAAAGAAAATATATCCATGCATCCACATATAACTCCAAGTCCAACTGATGAGATCAATAAAACTGTCAACATTAATATATATATATATATATATATATATATATATATATATATATATATGTATGTATGTATGTATGTATTTATGTATGTATGTATGTATGTATGTATACAATACAAAGTACACAATACAATAGCTATAACTCTAAGGCTATGCTTCATCATGTCTATCCTATGTCCTAACCACACTACCCATGGATACTTATGACTAACCCCTTTGAATAATACACTATAAAGAGGTAGTCTAGGTTCTCAAGCCATATACTTGTCCCTAGATTGGCCACTTGAGCCTATACCTATTTGAGATGGATGGTAGTTTCTATGTGTATGGCTCACTCTTGTGCTAAGGTCTAATAGGCCTATGCCTCTCCATCTCCCACCCCTATCAGTGGCTATAATCTATCATCACATGCTTGTAGCTATCTCATGACCTCTCCCACTAGTCTAAACCAACCCATCTAAGTTGGGACAAATAGAACCACAAGATCATCCAACATGGTAGGGTTATATAGCGATATCACCCCGTCCAAAATGTCATGATGTGTAGCCATAACTAGGGCTCCCCATCTGATCTCCCTTATCATCAAGATATATAAAAACAAAAACTAGATAGGCATCAAATCACATATGTATATACCTCAAATCATATATCTATCATAATAAATAATGCAAATAGTGTTCTATATAAAAAATTTAAACTAAATTGAAACATTTTTCACTAGTGCCAGTATCATTGACCACAATCTCACCATCTGCATGTCCTTCAAGTACCTCTTTTATCAGCTGAATCAACACCAATGAAAATTCAAGAGTCACCACTTGAGCCAATCATGTTTTTCTCCTTAGTGGTTTCTCTATGGACCAACTATGTCCAATAACCGCTACTTAATCGCCCTATATGATAGCTAGTGCATGTATCTCTTCGTATCGATGGTGTTTCCATCTCCAATGAGATTGCATTAGTTGATTCCACCTCTATTATGGTGCCTACTATGTTACCTCCTCCCATAAATCCACATCCATGTCATATCCTCCTAGCCCTACTACCTCATGCTATTGTGCTTGATCAACCCATAGTCTAGCCTATCGAGGCTTGATCATCGGTATCTCCATAGGTACCCCTCTACCTCCTCTCTCTCTTAGACATTTATTATATCATGCCCAATAAGTAGGCACTACTAAAGGAGCTGTCAAATGGAGAAGTCCTAGCTATCTAGGTACATGTTCATTAGATGAGGCTCCACCCATGAAGTGTAGTGGGTCATGATCTGCACACATGCTAAACTTGTAGCAATTGTAGAACAAATAGGGCATATGGAAGCTATGTGAATGTACAGATTCCACACTATATACCCTCATGTGATAGTTTACAATGGTGGTACATGGGGCACAACCCAAACTACATGGTCTTGCCTCCATTGAATGACCTAAAGCAACCTATCATTGACCACATAGGGCAACCCAACTGATCGATACATAAGAAACCTCTTATATATATATGCACTCAAAAGTATAATAAGTCCCATCATCTTATATCTTTGAGACAACATCCCATACATATCATTTATGAGCTAGACCTAGCTAACAACAAAATCATATAGTGTTCCCTGATCCAATATCAACTAGCATAAGGATATCACATATAATAATACCTTGCCATCTGACTTATGACACAACACTTATGCTGTCACAAGTTTTATCATAACCCTCCATATGTCTAAAATGGCTACAAGATAAACATCAAACAAGCTCATGTGTAAACCAAGTTAGAGCTTAACTAAGCTTGTATCCCATTAATCTAAGGCTTATTTCTCATCCTCTGACTCTAATGTATCAATAATCATAGATGTCTCACCTATCAAAAGTCTAAGAAACACTTGAATGTCCTCCAAAGTAATAGATACCTCTATGGTGTCCCCCTCTACCTCCCAATGGAAAGTGTTGGTCAATAGTTCTCATGCTCTTAGGAACATTATAATGAGATCATCACTCAGAGGGATCTATCTCATCTCCATAATGCCTCCAAAGCCCAAGGAAACAAATTAAGCCCTATCCATGTCTAGTAATCACTCCAATAGATCTAGTAGCCACAATGCATCTACCAACCATTAAAATCTCTGACATCTCTATAAAAATATCAAATAATAAAGGATGTATCAAATCTCAATGTCATAATAATTAAAATACATTGTTAAAAATTGCAAATTAACTACTTCATCAACTTATTTGACATCTTTTTCTAGTTATTCCATTTTTATACACCATCAACCTATTTGATACTAAATAGGCCTTGTTACATTTTAGTCATACTGCATCAACCCACTGGTATGCAATCAACCCTTTTTCCTTCAAGATTGTATCAACCTATTCGATAATAAATCATTTTTTTCTAGCTTTATCATACCACATCATCCCTATGGTATGTAGTTGGCCCCCTTTTATAAACTATATTAGCAACATATTACCATCTACATCATCTAGAGGGTACTATGTTAGCCATCTTCCTATTCTAAACTATGTCAACCTATTGCTATGCAGTCGACCACCTTCAAAAATACTATGTCAAGCCCCTACTATGCAGTCAACCCGTATTCTTCTCTCACCTTATAAACTGAGTTGACAGGGTCAACTCTGTTCTCTATCTATGATGAATTTTTGATCATTTATCATAAATGCCTTAGGCATTTATTGGTCTAATCTTTTCCTACCCAGTACCCCATTCTACCCTTAGTTCACCTAAAAATTTTCTAGGGTCAGTTTTAGTGTCTAGATTTTCCTATCATCCAATTTTCTATATTTAGCCTAATTTCAAATAAAATTGCTCAAAATTTTTGAAATTCATATTTTCTTATCTATGCTACACTTGATGTGGTTGTTATACATCCTCTATATCATATATATCGTCTCCTCACCATGGTTTCTCTCTAGGCTCAAATTGGGTCTTTTAGAGCAATATTTTTTTAGAATAGTAAAAATAACAAATGAATTGATTTTCACCCTATTTAAATTTACTATTCTAAATTATTTACTTGTCAAATATTTACAACTAAATTATATTTTTCAACCATATCTTTGTTTCTAATAGCTCTTTTTTTGAATCAAAAGATGTCATGGAATCTTGATGTCAGAGAGAATCTTTTCACATCTTACATGTATATTTTGCAAAAAATTTAACTTTTCACTCTTTTTCACTAATTTATATAGGTTTGCCTAATGTTCCCTACATTGGACAAACTCACATTTATTTCACTTCCTTTATAATCTATAGCACTAAGGTAAGTAAAGGTATATTTTTTCAATTTTATCCTTTCATTTATCTTATTTGTTTATTACTATAATTTATTTTAGCTTCATCATTGTGTGTTGCTATGTTTTTTTCCTGAAGAACCATCCCATGTTTCACCTACATGAAACATAATGAACTTTGATTGAGGAATATGTATACACATAATATTTTCAAACTTTATCAATTACTAATGCTTTCTCTCTTATAACTCATTAAGTCTCAATCTCTCTAAGTGTATGTCTTAAAGGGTGCACCAAGAAAGGGGTGGGAAAACCATTGGTGTTTTGCAAGATTGTTATCCCCTATACTACCATTTACTATCTAAAAAACCATATCTTGAACACTTACCTAAGCTTTTCCTCCTCTCCTACACACTCCTCCAAATAATTGACCACCTTATTTAGCCCCTACCTAAGTCAAAAACCCTTTTTGACTTTTACTGTACATTGTTAACTTGGGCTGACCCTGTATTCAAATTGATATTTTCATGTTATAGGTTTTGGTTGACCTTGGCCAACCTAGATTGGGACCTAACTTGATTTTATAAATTAAGGTATAAATTCAAATTATGTTGAACCTGTCGACTAAACTTTGAGAAAGGGTTAGGGTTTGATTCAGCTATACATACACTTTATTTCATCAGTTATTAGAAAGGAAGAGAAGAAGAATAATGTATTGCACATATGGTTATCCACCATTATACTTGAGGAACATTGCTTAGGGTTTCAATAATTTCTTTGTAGATACAAATCTTATCTTGTAGAGAAGTCTTTTGGATACATAGAGAAGTTGTGTATCCTAAAGCTAACTTATCCTTGTTATCCTTAAATACCACAATAAGCTATTATAAAGCACCTTGGCTAAGGGAGATATTGAGGCGCGATAGGTTTGTCTTCAAAGGTAAGTAGTCCTAACTTTATTCCTCTTTTGTTAAAGTAGACAGATTTGCATTTGTAATTCTCTCCCATGCATTAGGATTTCCTATACATTTAATTGAGTATATATATTTTATTCATATTTACTTTTTAAGTTTATTAGCCCCAATTTTTTCCATAAGATTTGGTGAACACTATATTAGATTTTAATTTACTTTACATTTACTTAGTGAATATAAAAACATAAGACCTAGCTAAGGTTATTACATAGTGTTTCTTAAATACAAGCTTTGAAACCCTCTATAGTGATGTTATTGTGGTAAGATATCCCATAGCTTTAGTGAATATATCTTGGTCATGACCCTGAATATCTAATGTATCAACAAACATAAGTGTAAGTAGTATTTATCTTATCTGAGATAGGATTGATTAATATGTTAGCTGAATTTTATTTTATATAAAAAAACTACATGAGTCTGAGGCCCTCTTTTAGAGTATTGGATATGTAATCAAAACCCTTTAATAGTGGGGTCATTGGGGTTAGCTCAACACCATGTGCATATTAACCCATTTTACCCCAAGGTCATATTGGAGATGCCATTTCACAAGAAGAATTAGTCTATGAACCATTTGAATGAACTAGAGAGAAGACAAAGCAAAACCTAAAAGCATTGAGGTGGTCACATTTTATTTTAGTAGATATTTTATACCTGATACTAACATCAAACCCAAATAGTAGTGATGACACAACCATCTATGACTGATGCAACTGACCAACTAGTTAGAGGCACTAGATCCATAAACTAAAAACTATCCTAAAACTACCTTCTTGCCTACTTTTAACCTATTCCAAATCCAGATCTGCATTAACATTATAACAAGCTATGTACCTTGTTTAATTCCATTTTCTATATCTAGCATAGTTTTAATTTCCATTAATAGATTATCTTAGTTTAATAAATTAAATATATGGTATATCTAAGTTTATCATTTAATTGGATTATTATAGATCTGATATTCAATCTTGTGCCTTATCATTTCTATATTCTTAATCATATCTACATCTAAGTTATATTTAAACAATGTGATGAGATTGGCTTCAGAGATACATTACATCAAGCATGATGTAGAATTGACAAGTGTCAAAATAGACATCTATATGACCAAATTCATAAAAGAACTTATTCCCAACTATTAAACTTACTTGGAATCTCTACAAGCAAGTAATTAGTTGAATACTCTCACATTTGATCAATTGGTTGAAACTATGGTAGAAAGAGAAAAGGACTTTGAAAAAATTGAGTCCACAATAGGTGAAATTGTGTGCTCTATCAAATCAAATTATTCCAAAACATTAAACAAGGCCACATATTCCAAAACTTAAGACAATAATAAGTACAATAATAGTATAAGGGAAAATGTGGCAAAAATGAAAAATCATGGTGGTCAAAATAAAAAACAAGATGATAAACATAACCTCTACTGTGAATGGTGTGATAAAAAAATAGTCATGAGATTCACAAATGCAAGAATCCATGGGATACTGTAAGAAGTAAGAAAAAAAATCAATGAAATAATAAAAAGAGTCAAAATTAGCTCAATTCACTAGAAAATGTGTGTTTTCTAGTACATACAATGAAGAAAATAGTGTTGCAATCACCTCTTCATGATTTGATACTTGGGTTCTTGATACTGGTACTACTCAACTTATGACTTTACAAAAATACTTATTTGATGAAGAAAGTTATGGCTTAGTATATGTCATAAATAGATCAAGTCTAAAACTACAAGAAAGAGGAACAATATAATTCAAGTGTCTAGGGATTCTATATTTCAAACTCTAAAATGTTCTTTACCTTCCTCAATTGAAACAAAACTTCTTGTCCCTAGTGATAATAAGGCAACAAGGCCATTCTATTATGTTGGATAATGGTGATGTCACTATTAGTAAAAAAAGTGACAATGTAATTGTCTTAACTAGATATGAGGAAGGAGAACTACTCAAACTCATGGGTGAGCCTTCAAATTCAAGGAAGTATGTTCATCTAGTGGAAGATGAAATGTCTCCAAACATGTTTTGGCATGCTATATTTGGACACATTCATTATAGCAATATTTATATATTATAAAATAATGGTGTTGGTGTACCTACATTACCTTCAAAATTAGATGAAAAGTGTGAAGTTTGCATCTTGGATAAACATGCAAGAGAACAGTTCCCAAAGTTATAGTGAAAAGCTAATAGAAAGTTACAGTTGGTTCACTCAAACTTGTGTTCTCTTTAAATCCTCTTTGATGGTGGTCATAATTACTTCATGTTATTCATTAATTACTATAGTAAGATGCATAGATTTAATTTTTGAAGAAAAAACCTAAAGCCTTTGAGACTTTCTAAATGTTTTGAACCATAATTGAAAATGAAGCTCAAACCCACATCGAGACACTCAAGACAAATAGTAGTGGTGAATACACTTCAAATAAGTTTGAAGCCTATCTTTAAAAAAATGGGATCAAAATATCATATTTCCTTACACTCTATAAAAAAATGGAGTTATAAAAAGGATAAACACAATTATGATGAATAAGGTTCGTGTTATGTTGTATTATAAAGGGGTAAATATGCACTTTTGGGCTAGAGCTACTAAAACTATAGTATACCTCCATAATATATCACCATCAACAACCCTTGAATTAAATACTTCGTACAAGATGTGGTGTGGTCATCTTCCTGTAGAGTGACATCTTCAAATTTTTGGATCCACTTGTTATGCATTGATTCCAAAAGAGGAAAGAAATAAGTTAGACCACAAGAGTCAAAAATGCATCCACTTGGGATATTTTTAATCCTCCAAGGCATACATGCTATATGATGAGAAAGAGAAATAATTTCTTATCACAAGAGAATTTTTATTTTGTGAGACTGTAAAGGACAAAGAGCACATTGAATGGCCACCAAATTGAATTCAAAAGTATGCAAAGTTTGATGTATACAAAGAGAGTGATTTGTATGCTCCAAAAAATCAGTGGGGGACACATAGTTGGGAATCTATTGATTTTTAATTATCTCCTATACATGAGATTTAAACTCCTCCTAAAGGAGAGAGTGAAACTTCATCAAACAATAAACATGGGCCACCATAACATAGGGTAGAAAGTGATGGAACTTTAGAGGATAAACTTGAAGAACCTTAAACATAGAGACAAATTTCTCAATGGGGTACTCAAACATTGAAAAATATGAAACCTGATGAAGTTAGGAATATAGGAACAAGAAGTGCACATGTAGATGCATCACAATCAAATAAGTACCTTGAATAAATTCAAGATATAATTGGAAAGATCACCTTGAATGATTCTCTAGAATAACTCAATGTTGCATTTGATTCATAATCAACATCTTTCAAATAGGCTAAGAATATTGAAGCTTGGAAAAAAGTAATGAAATATGAGTATAGTTCATTGGTAAAAAATGGGGCTTAGGAATTGGTTGATCCTCCATATGGATTCAAACATATTGGCTGTAAGTAGGTCTACCATAATAAATACAAGGTTTATAGCTCATTTGAGAAGCATGAATCAAGGCTTGTTGCAAAGGGATATGCTCAAAAATAAGGAATTGACTATAATGAAACCCTTGCACCTACAACAAAATGGACTACCATTTAAACCATGTTGGTTATATCATTTCAAAACATATGGAAACTTCACCAAATGGATGTAAAAACTATGTTATTGAATGGTGACCTCAAGGAAACTATGTACATGACATAACCTAAAGGTTTTATAGTAAATGGATAAGAGCACAACGTGTGCAAATTGTTAAAATCTATGTATGGTCTAAAACAAGCCCTTTGAGCTTGGTACACCAAACTAGTTGAGCACCTAATGAACATGAACTTCAAATATTTTGAGTTTGAAGATGCAAATATTTATGTCAAAATAGTTGATAAAATAGTTGTATTTATGGTGGTGTATGTTGATGTTTTACTCATCATAGGGAATAATGAATGATACACTACAAAGTTCAAATAAGAGTTGATGAAAAGATTTAAAATGACTGATTTGGATTATCTTCGTTACTATTTGAGTATTGAAGTAATTTAAAAACCAAATTATTTCTTCATCACTCAATAACAACACATTGGTGCCATTCTGAGCAAGTTCAAAATGGAATATTGTAAGTCTCTTAGCACACCCGTGAAATAAAAAATCAAATTCACATATGAAGATTCAACAAATTTGGTTGATTCCACTAAAGATAAAAAACTCATTGTAAGTCTAATTTATGTGACCACAACATGACTAGATATATCAATTGTAATTGATGTCCTCTCAAGATTCATGAAACAACCTAGGGACAATCATTCGGTAACCATAATAAGGGTCCTCAGATATCTCAAAGGAACACATAATTTTGGGATCAAATACTCTAGGGCATGAGACTTCAAACTGGTTGGGTATTCATATTCTAACTATGTTGGTGATCATGAAGATAGAAAGTCCACCTTGGGTTTTCTAAGAGTTTGGGAAGAATAGTTGTCAGTCGGAGATACAAGAAGCAATCAATATCAATAATTTCTTTAATAGAAGTATAATATATGGTTATTTTAGAGGTAACTAGAGAGATCTTGTGGCTTAGAAGGGTTATTTCAAATTTGTAAGAACAATAGGTTTTGTCAACACCTCTCATGTTGACAACACTTTTATAATATAGATTGTAAAGAATCTAGTCTTTCACAATTGAACCAAGCATATCAATACCAAATTTCACCTGATTCAACACTTTTACAATATAGCTCACAACAACCCCTACCGATTAAGGGAGGATCTAATATTGTTGGATATATTACTTTCTAATTCCTAAGAATAGTTGTTAATTTGCTTTTGTCTTAAAGTGGTTAACTAAAGAGTCTCGTAGGTAGTTGAAAAGACATATTGAATATGAAGAGATAAGCCATTTCTTGGTTTAAATATTTTTAATATTTTTCTCATTCAAATTTAATCGTGAAATATAATTTCATTTGCATCATGTCAATATTCTTTCTGGCCTATCAATAGAGAACTTTTACTTAGTGTGCAATAGTGTAAATATGTCTTTCTATTGAAATTGTTAAGTGAAAGAATAAATGACTTAAGTGTGTCTTTTTATCAATTCAAAATGGAAAAACACATGTTAGGAAGCTTAAAAACATGAAAGACAAGATAAGGGAGGGTTTAATTATTAGCATAGTCATAGGTAAGTGAAATTATTATAAATTAGAATTATAAATAAAGAAGAAAAATCATATGTAGAGACAAAATAAAAGTGAAGAAACAAAAATGAAAGTGAAGAATCATGGAGAAGGAAAATAGTCATAATGGGAAGCCAAATATATTTTTGGTTGGATAAATCAAGAAGGAAGTAAAGCCCTGAGGACAAGCTTGTTTAGTTGAGAAAGTGTAACCCATGGCCTCTCGAACATGGGACTGGTTCAAAAAAACTTTATAATTAAGATCTTATTTTATTTTTGGGAATTATTCTTTATAAAGAGTTTAATGTTTCTTGTTCATGAATGTTTCCTTTTGTATTTAATTTCTATAATGTCAACATTTAAATCTTGTCTGTTTTATACTATATTATATTTTTATTCAACATTTGGTGTGGCTTTTGATCGGATGTGAAAAATATTATGGGAAGATTGGCTAGTTTTAATAGTGGATTATTGACATTACATTTGACATAAGGGTTTTAGCAATGAAATTATGGAGAGATGAAGGGAAAATATGGGTGGAATGTGATAGAAAAACATCCATATTTTAGCATCTAGTTTCATCTACATATTAGTCTTATATAAAACATATTCAAATGTGGAGTCCTTTGTTTAAGTACACTAATCTAGAAGGGACCAAATATAATCTATTAATTCTATACAATGAAGGCATCAATGTGTTAAGGAATATTTATGCACTATTTTATGGATTAATTGAATGGCGTAAAAATGGTCGTGATGGTGAACCTAACAAATGTGGAGCTATGATGGTATTGGATAGTAATTTTTAAAAATTATTTTATCTAGAAGTTGGTGGATGTATATAAAATTCACCTTCCTAAGTTGATGGTGAAAGTGTCTATCAAGTACATGTGTTAGGCTATCCAAAATGTTGGATCAAAAAATTGTTAGGGGGATAAAATGGTGACTTTGGGTCAACATTGTGGGAAATGAGTCCTTATGTTAGTCAACAATGTAGGGAAAATTTCCCTCTCCTATTAGCAGGTGGATCTACCTGTATTGAAAGCCAAAAATGGAAGAAATGAGAAATGAAAGGAGGAACAATATTATTATAGCTAGTTAAATACATAAGCTACCATGATAATCCTAGGAGAAAATGAAAGACAACTCTAGGTAGCTAAATACAAAAACTTACTAGTATATCCCAAGAAGGGGGAAACATTGTATTCATGGAAACCTCTCTGATTCAATGGGTGGTAAAGACATAATGCACTCTTATGAGTTCAAAACATACATTGAGATAATTATCTACTACTGGTAACTGAATGAAAGACAACCATCTCATATCTACCCATAAAAGATAATTAAAATATTGTTTAAACCCCACTAAGATTTCACATTCATAGAAATAACACAAAAATATTCTAAAATAAATAATTAATGTGAAATTTCCATTTTATGAAAATTTGGTAGTGATTATGAAAATAATTTGAAAGTAAAGATATAGATATAAATGAACCATACACAAAGTTATAACTCATGAAGAAATTTTGAACATAAAGTCTATAAAATCTCCTTATTCTAATATTTATGGAGTTTAAAATATAATTTCATCCTTCAAAAAGTTTCTATAGAGTCTCACTACCAAAATTCCTCTTTTACAATGAGCCTAACACTCATATTATAATGTGGGAAGGTGGTTACAATGTGTAACCACCTTTTTTGCATTTTAGATGGTGCAAAATTAATTTTACAAAAAAACACCACTTAAGTGGTGTAAAGATGAGTTAATGCAATTATACCATGTGCAAGAGTGAAATTATAAAATTGCACCACTTGAATGGTGTAAAAGTGTTTTGTCCAATTTTCACCAAGTAAAAAAGTGCATGGGTGTTTTACACATCTTGTAACAATGCAATATATAATTTGTATAACTTATAGCTTGCAAAAATGAACTTGTCATATGCACTCCTACTGAGTAATTACGAGAACATGGATTCATTCTATGCATCAATTACTTTCTCTGTCAGACACCTTCTATACATCCCATAGGATTTCAACCCAAAAATAATCTCCAACTGAAACAAAAGGTACACCCACAACTTCCATAATTCTATCCATTAGACCATAAGTGACTTCAAACCTTGAATTTGAGTTGAAATACAAATCATCAAGTTGATGATGATTTTTAGCACCAACATCCTTTTCACTATCCAAAATGATAATAATACCCACCTCAAATATATTTATAGGCTGAGGATGATCTTTTTTATGTCCCGTCATCTTCAAAATACCAGGCAAGAGACTTATTTGAGCAATCTCAAATTTACTTGACTGAGAGTTTTCAATGACCACTGATATTTTCTAGTCATCCTTTGAGTTCACCTTATAAATGTTTTCTTCATAAGAGCATAATATTCATGTTAATATTTTTGTGAAGCCCACCATATCAATATTTAACCTTATCAAGTCACTTGCATGATTTAAGGGTTGAGAGGGTACTTTTAATGGTAAATAAATTTTAATTTACACTATCCATTTGCATTTGGCCTCCAAATTTTTAGATTGGAAACTTAAGCCCACAACTAGAAACCCAACACTAAATACTACTTAGCACATGTAAATATATATCCATATGATACTTGAATTAATGTTAGAGATGTCGATGTAAAACAACTTTTTCTCATTAAAATTGCCTTATACCATAAAAAAATACAAACTTCTATCCAATACCATGATTTTTTAGCAAATACCATGAGTTTTGGGACCAAAATAACCTTTTAAGTCACATTTACCGAAGTATTGATTTTTTGGTAGTGATGTCGGGAAATAATTGTGAAGAATGAATATTATTGTTAATAGAAGAATTATGAAGAGAATAATTGTGGAGAGAGGAATTTATAAGGGAGCATATATGCAAGGAGGAAATGCATAGGGAGGAAATAAGGATGGAGGATATGTTGATGATGGAAAGGGAAAAGGAACTACTAGAATATTGGGAGGAAGATCCTAGGCAAATGGTACATGTTAATTATATTCTCTAGGATCAATTCCCTGGATATGACCCTGATAAACTTATTTTTAGGAGGAGAAATGTAACTCAAAAAATCTAACAAATATTTTAATTGCATGATATTGTGAAGTCCTTTTATATTTGGAAAATTAGAGGAGGTATAAAAAAGCAAAAGTTTTTATAAATTTGTAAAATTATAAATTTATTTGACGTTGTATAGATAGTAAAAATATAATAAGAGGAACGTAGACATGAGAGGTCGAGGAAATTAGTTAGGTGTATAGGAGTATGGATTTATGGCATGAGATGCCAAGGAAATTAATTAGTTATAGAGGAACATGGAGTTCCAACAAGAGAGGCTGGGGCTAGCTGTAGAATAGGTCTGACAATTAAGGTCAAGATTAGTTAGAGAGCAATGTATTAGAGTATTTAGGTAGCTTCCCACAAATGTATTATTATGGAAAAAAAATTTAACACTTGATTATATAGGGCCTTTTCTCTAAGTGTCTCGGGAAGAGATACCTATTTTGTCTAGGTGAGTGTTAGTATAGGCATATGCTAGTGAAATTATTATAAATTAGCATTATAAATATAAAAGAAAAATTAAATGTAGAGATAAAAGAAAAGTGAAGAGACAAAATAAAAGTGAAGAGTCACAAAGAATGCAAATAGTCACAAGGGGAAGCCGAATAGATTTCTAGTTGGATGAATTGAGAATGAAGCAAAACCTTGAGAACAAACTTGTTTGGTTTAGAAAGTGTAACCCATGGCCTCTCGGCTATAGGACTGGTTTAGAAAAGCTTTATAATTAAGATATTCTTTTATTCTTGCACATTCTTATTTGTATAGAGTTTAATTTTTCTTGTTCATGAATCTTTCCTTTTGTATTTAATTCTTGTAATGTTAGCATGAAAATATTAGTTATTTTATATCATATTATATTTTTTATTAAACATCAATTTAAAATTTTTACCATTAGAGAGCTTAAGGCAAAAAAATCCCATAGGGACAATAATGCCTCCCACTATTGTCCTTATTGGACATTATTTTCCCTTAGGGAAACATGTGAAACTTTAGATATGGGTTTAGGCATACTGATGCTCAAGGGAATTTTTAGTAATCCAAACTTTTTTTTACGTGACATATAATGGTTTGGAATAAAAATATGTCCTCCTATTACTTGGGATAGGCTAAAGTGAAAAAATAAGTATTGATTAAGTGCACAAGTTAATTAAGAATAAAAAGGCCAAGACTAACACGATCAAGTATTCGTGACTAGATTTAGGTTACTACATTCTGCCATCCCCCCCCCCTTTTAGTTTAGAATTGAAATTACTAGATTAAATAAAATATATATCTTAGTGTGCAAGACACACTTTGTCTTTGAGCTAGTACTCCAATCATTCAAGGCACCATAATTTTTGGCAAACCCTGTAAAACACATGACATAATTACTTTTTCTTTTGAAAACTAAAATTTTAAAAAGCTTGCATTTGAAATTTGAAAATGATTGAATTTGAAATTTTATAATTCTTAAATTTAAAGTCAATGGAAAGATACACCATGTATGAGTGAATCCAATGTTTCTTTTTTTCTTGGAGATGATGCTTCCTTGAATCATTAGAGAATTGTTGTTTCCCATGAAGCACTTGGAGAAGATTGGTTCATTAGCTGAACCAATGTAGAATTTGATGGTGATCAAACCCCAAATTTATAAAATAAATAACACCTATTTAGGTATGTAGAAACCTTAATTCAACTAAGCTAGTATTTTTAACCCCAAGACGTGAAACATGTTGAAATCCAAAATAGATTTACAAACATAATGCTAGAGTGAACTGAGCCTCTAAGTTATGCACTATGCACTTAAATTGAATCAACCAAATGAAATGACATGGAGATTAAATTGAAACTTTATTCCTAATTACATGATCAAAATAGAATGGAGTACACCCATGATCCTACCACATCCATAGCTTAGCAAATAGTATTTTGAGATTTTGAAAAATTTCAGTGTGCATGAATCTATATCATGCCCCCATTGCAACTATGGATGTTGAAACTATATATAGATGCCAATTATAAATTATGTATAAAAATTGTGCATAAACCTATATCATGAATTCAAAAATGTGTTAATTTATGTTTAGAATCTGAAATATGAGTTCATATGCCCCCATAATCTGTGTGAATAACTAAATTTTGAATCATTTTGTAACTTTTAAAACTTTAATCTATACTAAAACTGATTTTTTCTCTTGAAGAGGATTATCTCATGTATGAAAAGCCCACTAAAATTATCCATTTTAAGGTGAGGGAATTGATCCTTAAATCACTCATCTCAAAATAACTACAACATGTTTAGCAAGATATAATCATTGAAAAATTTAGTGAATGTGAAAAGTATGTCAGCATAGAAAGATTTGCATAAATTGAATTATGTATTTAATACATGATTCAAGGTCTATACAATGTACAAATTAAGCTCATAAAATTAAAATATATAATTAGTATATTATGTCTTATTAGTGCATGACATGAATCATGGCACTCATCAAACTTAACAAGCTAAAAACTCACACAAGCACAATGATAATAAAGGAAAACAACAAGGCCAAGGGACACAAAATGGACATATTCAAATGTCAAAAAATGAAGGATTTTAAAAAATATGGACATGGATAATGTCACAAATAAGAGACATGTTCAAATGTCACACACAACATAAGCCCAAGAGCTAAATCAAAGGATATATTCAGATTCTCACACAACAAATAGGATCTCATAGAGATGTTAAGACAAGTGTTTACACATAAGGGCCAAGGGTCACACATTATAGACAAGAAATATTTAATTTATTATGTACAATTAATAGTAGCAATGGAACATTGAATTGGAAATGTAGTTTAAACCATGCATATGCAATGTGATCATATCTTAGTAAATAACATATTAATGTACACAATGTAATATAGATATGTTAGCAAGATATTTGTAAATATGAGTCATGGAATTATTCCACCTACACATATTGTCACCTATGAATAGGTGACCCAAGTTTAGTAAGGATATTAGGTAAAGGCGAGTCCAACATCTTAGTCAATATTTTTGTATGTCTTGCATAACACTCATGAATACCCTAAAATGCATGTGTGATATAAAAAGAATATTTTATCTACTAATCATGAGATAAATAACATATTTCAAATATGTAAACTAGATGTCTAATCATGCCTAGGTCTTGATTTTGGATTTGTTTGAATTTTTTGAATTTTTTTACATTTTTCAATATTTTTTTTTGTAATGTTTAAAATTTTCTCAATTAGAAACAACACTAACTAGTGATAAGTAAGGTGTTGAAAGTATAATAAGTGAGAATATCTAAATAATTTGTGACATGTGTCAATGTTAAATAAACATTAGAAATTATTGTATAGCCATGTATGAGTAAGATGTTCCCATTGTATGTGAATTGTGACATTGAGAAATATACGCTTGTCAAAATATGTCACATGTATGAAAGATATAGATATAAAAAATAAATATTTTGCATAGAAAATAATGTTTTTAATACTAAAACCGAGTCAAATATATAAAAATTGAAAATTTTAAGGTGTTGTGTACTCGAACTATGATTTTTGGGTGGAAATTAGCACAATATAATATTAAACAACTTAGGAATGACTAGTTGATCGTCTTTAACAAAAAAATGACATTTTATTAGTGTAGGTTATGAAAATAGAAAGATAAATGGTAGGGTATTAGGGTATGGAAAAAATGATCATTATTTTGAACTCTTCAAATCTAGAAAGTGGAAAAGAAGAGCAAAGAGGCAAAAAAAGTCAACAAGATCCAAGGGTTTATAAGAATTGATCAATTGATCATATGTGCAAACAAATATAAGAATACGATGCAATAAATAAGAATCTATGTTCAATTAGATAATGCTACTATAAGCTAATGTCATAAAGGGGATGCCTCTATGTATGTATTATATCATGTGTGTTATAAACCTCATTTATATTTCCATTTTCATCATGCATATTAGTTGTGTCATTCCAATAATCTTCTGCATAATCATCATCTTGATCTTGAAATTATGCTACCCACTCTTGTTTTATTTTATATCTAAATATATAAAACCAACTGCACCATACCATGGAATGATATTATTGTATTTTTATTGATCTTAAACATGCTAATCATTTTCAAAACCCTGTATGCCATGCTTAACTAAAAAAGAATCATGTATCACTATTTTAATAATAGGAAGAGAGGTAATTTATGATTTTACTTCTTGAATTGAAGATGTAACTATAGATTTTGTAGTGATATACTTATCTTGTTCCTTTATGTATAAAATAGATATGATGTTTGAATCCTTAGGAACCATATTTATATCATTAGACTTTTTAGGATAATTTTATTTTTGAAATTCCTTTGTGATTTTTTTTTTACAAATGTAATTTTGTGTTTAACTTGAATTTGTTATTGCAATTTATCTTTAGGTAATTTATCTTTTATTAACATCTCTTGATGTAACTAGTGTAAGCTTTCTTTTTCTTAATTTACCTTTTGAATATTTTCTTGATTTAGTTTTGCTATGTGAATCTTTTCTTGATCTAAATTGTCCATTTATATCCATACATTCTCTTGTTGTTATTTTTATCCTTTAGAAGATGCAATCATAATGTCAGTGGATTGGTTAATTGATGTATCTATTACAAGATCACCACTATCAATTATATTTTGTATTTTATGTACTTTCAAGCCAAACAATTATTTTTATGATGCCCTTGAATTCTATGATATGCACAATAATATTTTGATATTATTAAAGGAGGCATATAAGGTAATGTGATCTAATTGTTTCAAAGAATTATTCTTAGAATCTCACTTGAAATCCTATTAGAAATTTTCATACTTTTTGAATCACTAGTTATATATGTATTTTTTTTTGGATTTCAATCTTGATATGATGTATTTTTAGACAAAAAATAACTAGATGAAGATGTAGATGCATGATTAACACTAGCATACTCTAGATTCTTTGTATATGTGTTGTTCTTTTCAAGTGATATGATATTTCAACTAAATTATTAATTTTCATCTTACAACTCTTTTATTGACTTTCTCATATTGATGATTTGATTTTTAAGGGCTTCATAATCACAAACCCAAGGTATTTTTGATTGAATTTGAATACAAAAACCATCAAGAGGAGATGTGGGAGGTGGATGGTGTAGAGGAAGGACATGTTGGTTACCTTCATTTGGCACTATATGATGGGTCACCTAAACTCATAAGATAGTGATAATATGGACATGGTTAAATGGAAAACAATTATCATAATATTGAAGAGGGATGATATAAGCTACTTGGATTTCTACAAACACATAAGATGTATGATGAATGATTACAACCCTAATTTTATTATATAGTAATGTTCCTAATTTTTTTAATTATGAAAGATATTTATTTTTTCTAGTTGACACCATGAAATTAGAAAAATCATGGCTTGAATTATAATGTATATAGCAAGATTAAACCATATAGTCATTATATGACGTGCACAATGTGTAAATTAGATCTGAAACCCTAAGACAAAATTTTGAAATCCTAGAAAAAAGGTTAGAACCCTAAGGGAAATCTAGGGTTTGAAGCAATGCTCAAATATAAAAGTTGGTTCACCAATAAAGGTACAATAATAACTCGAGTTAACCAATAAAGTCTCATGACTGACTCATATTCACCAATAAATATTCAATACTAACTTGGGTTCACCAATATGTTTTACTAAAATTTGTATTAAATAATGAATTAACCCAAATTAAGATAACCTAAATACAATATCTCAGAGTGCTATAAATATCCTTTTAATGAGTAAAATGAAAGTAAAATATGGAATTAGATAATGTGCAAATGATTGAAAAAAGACTAACTATGAAAAATGAATGATAAAATTAGCTACTTTTGTCTGATTGTTGATTGTGTTGACTAACAAATGACTAAAACAAGAAATCAAAAATTGTGATTGTAAGTCTCCTGAAGTGGAAACTAATATTATTGAAGGGCAAGATCAACACAATGAGGAAAATATAAACTCCAACTACTATCTGACTTGTCCAATCTCGTCTTTTTATAAAAAAAAGAATTTAGGGCAAATCACTTATGAAAGTTAAACTTTGGTCTATATGCATAGATCTTACTCACAAAAGTGTGCAAAAGACCTGAGAATAGATTTTGAAAGGTTGAAAACCTAATAGATTTTGAAATTAATGAATACCTATAAATAAAAAATGGTAGAGTGTAATTGGGTTGAGCTAACCCTAATCATCACCATGATGATTGAATGTTGCCTACGTATCTAATACTTCAAATATGGAAATCAAGCCGACAAAGTTCTCCCACTTAGAATGTTTTATGTAATTTTGATCCTTTGACTATATGAATGCATCTAGAACTAGCTAGAATACTTGATCATGCTTTAATTAGGGATAGATAAAACAAACTTATGACTTTGTTGAGGATTATTTTGAAATGCTTAGAATCAAAATTGGGAAGAATAGGGAAATTTTTTTTAGTGTGCAATAATTTAAATATGAATTTGTATTGTAATTTCCAAGTGGAATAATAAATGACTTGAGTGTGCCTTTATATAAATTCAAAAGGTAAAAAAACATTGTAGGAAGACTAAAAACATGGAATACAAGATAAAGGAGTGTTTTATTTCAAATTTTGACAAATAGAGATCTTAAGACAAAAAAGTCCCATACAGACATGATTGCATCACACTATTGTCCATATTGCATATTTTTGTCCCTTAGGGAAACATTTGAAACTTTGGATATGGGTTTGGACATATATATACTTAAGGGAATTTTTAGCAATCTGAATGTTTGTGTAAATGACATATAAAGGTTTGGACTAAAAATAGGTCCTCCTAAGTGCCTAGTATAGGGTAAAGTGGATTAATAGGTATTAATTAAGTGAAAAAGCTAATTAAGGATAAAAGTGCCAAATCCAACATGATCAAGTATTTGTGACCATATTTAAGTTATTAAATATTCTCCTTTTATCAATATAAATCAAATCTTCTTTACTAGCTATGCCATTATGGTCTACCAATTGTAAAGTCACATTGGGTTTTTTAGTGTGTCTGAATATAAATTTATCAATTATAAATCCTATAATTACATACACATTTGAATATTTACCAATTTGTTCTTCATTTTTATTAATTTTGTCAAAATGAATGCATCTACATTCATAATGTGTCTCAGATATATTATTCATATTTAACTTGTTAACAATGAATCTTTATAAGTATAGACACTACCTATAAGAAATTTTAATCATATTATTGGGAAGATATTGCAATGACCTTAGTATTTATCAATGTTGAAAAGTGCATCATTCAATGGTTTCATGCTTTAATTAAAAATATTTGGTTATGAAATTGGTAGTGATATTGAAGGGTATGCTCATACAATTATTCATATTTTTAATATTTTTATGCATTGCACAAGGGCCTGTACTTTGAAGAACTATTTTCAAGAGGGGTCACACTTTGTTAGGTTTATCAAGAAGTAAAGTCTCTTTTTAGTTTTTGGGTTTTTTTCTTTGCTATCAAAAAATAGAGTTTTAGTGAAATATTATCAATTTAAATGACTCAATTTTTAATGATGTTCTCACATATTTTTCTTCTTATTCTAAAATGTTTAAGGATTATATGAATTTAAAAATTAGGATGCAAAAAAAATAGATGACATCATCAACAATCCAAGTTAAATAATGATCAATGGCCTTTGTAATAACATGAATATCTCAATGCAATAATAGTAAATGTTGTCAACATCTCTATGCCTAAATTTACCAAATTATTGTAACATGTTTATGCTTTAACTTTGCATCTTTTTAAAATATGTTTTAAATTTTTCTTATTTATTATAGAAAAGGCCATGCACCTCACATTAATAATTTATCTAAGCTTTGTTTTCAAATATGTGGTTATAAAGAATTCAATTACTGATTTTTCCAATGCCTAGGAGTACCTTTGTAAAATGCATTTGAAATGCATATTGTTAAGATTTTTTTATCATTTATCTAGATTTAAAATAACATAAAAACATAGCCTCATATGCCACAAGTGTGGAACAATAAACAAATTGCTCAACATAATATATTGTTGGCACATATATGCATTGAAACAAAAATAATGAACAATATTACAACATATTTTTTTGTAAAAAATCTAGAATATTGTTCTTTACAACTTTGCATGGGATTTACATTCATTAATAAAATACAATAAATATAATATGGCATATTATATCAAGATATACAAAATCATGGAGGCTTCACATTTATTATGAACAAATTGAACATTGCAATTCAAATTTCCTAATGATACTAGTATGCCAATAATTAGTAGCCAGTTATGCATAACAAAGTTACAATGAACACTCTTATAATTATAAAGTAAATTATAAATCTGAAACATAAATAATATTTGAATACCATCTATGCAAGTGTATAGTGGTTAATTTTTATTTTTTTTAGATAGAAGATTATGTGCATTGGAAACATCTTAGAATAAATGAAAAATCAGTTTTACATATAGAGTAAAATGCTACAACAACTCCAAAAACTCCTATCCAACATTCATAATGCAAAAAACCAGTTTTAAACTTTGTTTTTATATTTAAATTTTTTGTAATAGATTTAAGCTAAAAAAATGATATGTATCATTGCAATCAAATAAATGAAATACACAAGAAAATAGTTGTCATAAGTTATATCAATGACATAAAACAAATTGAAAAAGCAAAGTATTTTCCATGTCAAAATAGAGATACTAACCTCCATATATCCAATATAATTTGAATTTGAAAAGTTAATTCATGTTAAATCTAGTTCGTGCACCAATGTCAGTAGATATGGAATTACCTTTGAAAATTTGGTTTCTATAACTTTTCTAAATGATGCATCCATGGCCTTTGTTAGATCTAATAATTTTCACTATCCATATGTCTTAATCCCTTAGCCTCAAGATAAGGGAGGTCACATAGTCATGATGTTCACTTTTACTATTCATATCTATTCCATAGGTGCGTTGAATTATCAATTTTCCTTTTATGTTTGATAAATTTCAAATGTGCTTTTTATTCACATATTTATGTGTATCATGGCCATGTAGTGAAATACTATTTATTGTGTCCTTATAGAGATCTAAAACTTTATTACTTTTTCCTTTAATGTGTCCACTAAAACTAAAATGCATGGCAAACTCTTATTACCTCACAGTCAAGCAATCATTGAGTTCCTTTGAGGTTCTCAATGGCCTTTTATAGTTTTCAAATCCAAAGAGTGTCTTTTTTATTCTCAACATGTCCTAGTGAACTCCATGAATCATTTAGAATCTTACATCCACTTTATTTTCACACTCATATACTTTCTCCTATATATAATAAACATGTATGCAATCACAACTTTAAAAAAAATCACGAGGCCACCTTCCCATATCCTAAGTTTAAGGTCAATGTTGAATTCATAACACTTTAGATCCTCAACAAAAATGTCCCCAATTATAATTTTATGGATATGTGCATGAGATAATGAAATGAGGACAAAAATTTAATAAATCCACAGTCTTTGTGACCAGTAGAGTAAAACTTTGATAAAGTGGGAAAATCCATCCAAAGTCATGACACGTGTATTAATTATAAATATTTTCACTTAGAATTATCTCATAAAATATTTGAACAAACAAATGTGAATCAGGTAATAAGATACAAGAGGAGAAGTTAAAACTTCTATCTTATTGATGAATTTCATTGTCATAATACATTAAGACGTAGATTCACATTATAACCTACTTTGGGGTTTGATTTAATTAATTAATTAAAATTTTATCCAATATATATGCTTGAGAAATAATTAAATCATTTTTTCACCACATTCATATTCCAAGCTCAAAACAACCATTATTTATTTCCCATGCCACATACACATCTTAGTGACAAGTAGACCCAATAATAGGTTAAAATAAAACCATATGTTAATGCATCTACAAAATCCTATTTTATTTCAAATACTTAAATTATGTTCTTCATGACTTCATGAACTCTTGACTATGATTTGACTTAAAAATATTCACCTTGGTATCAAAAGTTTCATTAAATTTATTTCAGTTTTATTTTCTATAAAATTTATGCACATGTTATGTAATCTTAAGATATGATCATATGTATTTGTTAATGGGTTATGTAAAATGGAAGTGAAATCATGAAAATATAAAAAAAAATTTAAAGTTTCAATTAATCCATAGATTTTTTCAATCCTACAACAAGAATAAAATGGATTATGTGCCTATGATTTTGTGACCACACAATGTTTAAGTATTCTTTTCAGATCTAAAATATTCCATTAAAGTAGATGGGCAATTTATTAATATTTGAAATGTGATTATGACAAGTTTAGTAATTATTCATATGAATCGGTTTGGATATGAAATGATATAAAGTGGATATAATAATCCAATGCATCTACAGATAGTAAAATAACTCACTTAAAATCTCAAGGCATTCAATGACATTATGACTACTAATAAATAAGAAGTAGACAAGTGATTTGCTATATATGGACACTATAAAGGCAAAGGAATATGAACAACTAGAATTAAATAGTCATACAATATGTATAGAAATATATGACTTACCTAGGATTAATCTCAGTATAGAAAGCATACAAACCTAAGTGAATATAAAGATAATTAAAGGTCTAATGCATCTGCATACTGCAAAAAGAATAAAATCAATATCAAAGTAAACAAGGCAGTTTGGTTCTTCTATAAACTCAAGGATATGTGATAACCACACATGGGTATTCAAGATTATAACATGTTAAAAAAGACCACATAATCATATACAATTGAAGTTATAATGAGTGAATTTAATAAGAAAGTTCTTAATGACATTGTCATTAATTCATAGTGAATGAAATATTGATGTGATGCAGATTTTTTTTCAAATTTGAATTAGATTCTAAAGTGAAAATATGCTTATTAATTTCAAATTTGGTCACAAGTGATCTTGTCCCTTACGATTTTCCATATTGAGAACAAAATTAACATTTAATGTTTTAAAAATTACAAGAAAAAATGAAATAAATGAAACTAAAAAATATTAATCCTTAAAACCACACAAAATAAACTAAAATCATGTAATGTACACATAATACAATTAACCACAAGAGTAGGATAATTAGATCTATGTATATATTCATAATGTTATGAAATGGATTTACATATACATGTACATTGTGACTTAATATTACAGGGATGCCATAAAAAATTACAAATATAAAATTATCACATTTTGGATACCTCTCATCTCATTGTGAGAAGTATATTGGAAAAATTATCCATGGAAATAATAATTTTTGTGACCATATACTTGTTCATTATCCATGCCCAACATTTGGTTCATTCAATACTTGACAAAGCACTAAGAAAAATAAAGGTCACTTCCTCATAATAGTGCATGTCATGCCATGCTCCTTAATCAATTGATCAATAATTTAGGTAATTCTATTAGAGTCTTATCGATATTTTTATGACTTAGAAGTTTCCTTTCATGTTTTCTTATCCAATTTTGTTGGTCAATTATCCTTTTTAGTAATTTTCACTTCTCGAGCCCTAGGAGGCTCACACCTAGGGAATCATAACATATTTCTTCAATGGAAACCTAAGCTTAGAGGAATTAGTGAAAGCCTTTGATTCTAAAACATTGATAAAATGAGTTAAAATATCCCATAGAATAAATTATCCAAGTACATAAGAAAGAATAGTGCGTCTACTAAGTAAATTGGACACAATTTATAAAAGAGTGGAAATGACTAGTTTGATGGCATGGATAAAATACATATTTAAAAAATGCTTAATTTAATAAGGTTTTAATGAAATATAAAATGATAAAAAATCCTATGATTTATAAAATAAATGAATCACCTCAAAATTCCAAGAGATTTCATGATAGTTAAATCTTTAATATCGAGTTTGTAATCCAAAATTAGAAAATAAAGAATTTTGTTAAATGTAGGTTTGATGTGACAAAATTACAGATCATCAAGATCTCATAAACAACTTCAATGTTTATGATGTATAATATATTTGAAGCAAGTTTAGAATTGGTTTCACATTGGTTAATATTTTCTTGGATAATTTCCTCATCGCAATCAAACATTGTGATTAATGAGGCTGATAGGTGAAAAAGGTTAAAAACTTACAACACAAACAATATTTTCATATTTATTTAAGCACTATGAAAAATTACACATACCACTTCAATAAAAAAATTTATATCATAAAAAGATATTTGGGAATCATACAAGGGTCACGAAGTCACAAAGACATTGCCTCTTTTATTTCATAGATTTGTTAGAATTTTAAACCTACTTTATATTCACATGTCTGCTTTCTCCTATACATAATATACACAAATGGGACCATATATATATATAAACATTGGCCCATATTCACATATCCTAAATTTAAGGTTCATGTTATACTCATAACACTTGAAATCCTTGCAATACATGTCTTCATCCTACAATAAGGAACTCATAGATCACTAAAGCCACAACCATCAAATTTAAAAATGTGATCAATAAACATAATTCACGCCACTTTCATTTCATACACATCACCACAAGTTGAATTAGATGTGACATTTAATGGATTTTTGATTGATATTTATATCCCACCAACAACTAATCATCACATATAACTACTATCTATTACAATATTTAAAGTATACTTTGAAATACATATTATGTGCTTGTCATATTTTTCAATGTACAATACCATGCTAAAATTATTTTTTAATTTTTATGGTATCAACACCAATGTTTATCCATTTAATTATATTTTGTGCAATAAACATGGTCTCTATTTTGTTTGTTTTTGTCTTATGAGCAAGATATGACCAAAGTATAAGTATTGTATATGCTTCCACAAATTTACAAATAAAAAATATTTATATTTAAACCATTGTCACAACAAGTAATAAAGTCACATCATGACACTTTTTATTCTATTTATTATATGAGGTAAAAGGTGAAAAGTATTTCAGGAGATATGTGTTTTTATGGAAAGAAACACTATAAGTACCAAATAATTTACATTTGTTTTTAATTAGTTTTTAGTAAGGTGTAATAGATTATTTTTTATTTTTTTAATTAAAATGTTTCAAAATATATTTTAATTGAAATATAGAAAAATAAAAAATTATAAAGAGAATAATATGAAAAATGTGAATATTTATTATAAGATAGTAATTAGAGAAATTATTAATAGTTGGTTAAATGGGAAAAAAGTGTAAATATGAATTTATGGTCGTCAAATTTAGCCTACGCTACCATGTATTTCTACATAGTATTATGACTTAAAAATATTTCGTATTAATAATAATCAAATCAATGTCATAGTTTCATTTTATTGTTATGTGGATTTTATCTATTACCCTCTTAATGTGATTTTTATAAAAAGAAATATATATGTCTATATTTATATTGCCATGATTAAGAAGAATTATGATTTCATTTTTATCTTGTTTATGACTCTAGAAAATGAAAAAAAAAATCTTTGTGAGAGAATTTTTCCTTGCTCATGTTGAACATTGTCATTGATTAAGGGAGAGTTTGTTGAGCATTGTCTATTAAGTGTTGAGATTTGATATTTAATATTGTTATTTATGTCAAAAGTTATAATGAATGTGCATGGTTATTTCATAAATGTCAATATAATGTCATTTGATTTTGATTATTGTGAAGATACTTGGTCAATTAAGCCTTGAGGTATGTGTATGATGAGTTTTGTGTGCCATCATAGTGAGTGTTATTGTTGTATGAGAGTAGTGATGAGAAAGCACAGTCTGAAGAATGATATTAATATCACTAAAGATCATTGAGTAAATATAGGACAATATAATAAGTGTAAATCATCTTATAATGCTTATTTAGACATTTTGAGATGGTATTTATAGGTGGCATGATACAATGAGTGAGCTCTGAAGAAGAAACTATGTGCTCTAAAAATCTGTGTAAGTAGTTCTGAAGATGCTCCAAATGGAGCTACGAAGATGAGAATGCTCCAAAGAATACATGATAGTATTTGAACATTAGAGATATTATTTGAAGTTTTATCCAAAGTGTTAATGATCCTCAAATTGTTTAAAAGGTCATCTCTAAAGATCTATATATGCAGCTCTAAAGATGCTACGAAGATCCAAGTCGAGCTTTGAAGATCTATATGTAGCTCAAAAGAAGTTTTGTTGAAATATCTAAATAATAATGAGTATATGAAGCTGATTGAGCATATACAAGAGGCATTGAAACATAGGTGAGTTCCCAGGTGAAGTCTACAAGTTGTCTAGAAGGTCAGATTCAAGGCATAATAAGAATTGTAGGTCAAGGCTTAGAAAGTAAGAAGAGAGGTGGTGGCCATATGAGGTAACATGATTAGTATCCATGACATAAATGAGCTAGTAAACATTGACATAGGTGAGTAAAGTTGTTTTAAGTATGTTCAAGAAGTTTTAGGTCTTAGTTTACCAAAAAAAAGCTTGAAAAATTATTTCAAGGTTTCTCAAGTGCACAAAATAAAGAGTTCTCTACCTGAGAAGGTTTTATCAATGCTCATTGGAATGCATATCATCTACATGAGAATTTAAACTATTCATGATAGATGAGGAATGTTTCTAGATCAAAGTTTCAAGCATTGGTTTTTGGAAAGAGGAGCTAAGTTTTATGAATAATAGTTAAAATTGGAAGTTGGTCTAAACTCTCATAAAACCCTATTAACTATAACCCAATATTGAAGATATTTTTCTAAAGAGATCAGAATGGTTTGATATGGTTATAAAAGTGATTTTAGGTTGAATAAAACTCTCTTATGCATCTTCAATAGTGATTGGTTTCTTAAGTGAGTGAGCAGACCCTACAAAAAAGCACTTATCTTTCAGAAATCTATTGTAGAAGATAGAGTTGATCGAGTAAAAGTTGATGAATGGATGAAGATATAAATGTGAGACTTGTAGTTGTTTTTCATGAATAATTATGGATAGGTTCCATATCTTATATATACAAAGTTGGTGATCCAAGTTGGCCAGTCGCTAATAGACCCTATGGTGCAGATAGTTAGAAGATCGAATAAAAGAGAGAAGATGATTTCTGATGTATTTTCATGAAGGAGTGATGCATTAAAATGCATGATAATATTTTTTGGTATTTAATGACCTATACATGCTTTTATAAATCTTGGAAGTCAATGTAAAATTTTGAATCATTGAATCCAAAATGGATTATATAGTTGAGTAGAGTCTATGGAAGAGAAGGTCAGCAGTTTGGTCTGTAAGACCAATAGTTTTCATTAGATCTCATGATTTGATTGATTGAGATTTATCTAAGGATGATATAATATCCTATTAATTTATTGAAATCATTTGAAGATATTCAATCATTTTTTAGATGTTCATGTTTCCTTGACTGTGTTTTGGAACTAGTTGGCAGTTCTTAGTGAACATCTTGTAGAGAAGTGTTTGAGCCTATTTACCTTGAGTTAAAACATCAGATGAAGTTTTTGATGACCCAAATTCATAAGGTTTTTGAATATGTAAATTATTTCAATGTTTTTTTGTAAAAATTGTGTGTATACCTTAGTTGTTCAGTTAGAGTTTCAGTATATATGCAAACTTTTTCTAAGCAATGATTTGAGTAAGGGTTCAAGTGGTGATTGGACCTAAAAGGTATTAAATACTTAAAATTTAGTTTTTATTAGAATGTCATATGAATTTTTAATACCATTTAAGGTGTTTGGATATGATTCAAGAAAGATCAAAGGGTAAGATGTTGTTAAAAAGACCTTTTAGGTCTCCATAAGCCTAAAATAAGAGTCATGGCTAATTGATATATGGCCAACCTATTATAGTGATTGATACATGATTAAGGCATGCTATTTTAATATGAAAAACCTATTTATGGCTGACTTAATTTATTTGAATACTTATTTAACCTAGAAGGATATGATCAAGTGACTTGTATAAAAGTAGGGTAGTTAGGCCTATTTATGTGTGTGTTAAGAGTGAGCGAGTAGAATAAGATAATAAAATAATATAGATCATTAGGAAGTAGAAGGAGGTCATGCAGACCATCATATAAGTATTATGAATATCTAATAGAGGTTATACATATGAGGATCAAGGTGAGAATACTTAATCAACCCATGAAGAGGGATAGTTAAGCGAAGAAGGTTGAAGGTCATTTTGAGAGGAACTGAAGTGAGCAAAGAGATAAAGGAGTAGATCATCATATATTGTATAAGAAACATGGGTTTTTGAAGGTTATCAAATAATAAAGTGTTTGAGTTAATGCTGCATCATCTAGGGGTTTGGTGCCTCCTTGCAAGTGGGTGCTTGCTAAAACCTTGCTAAGTTGGTGCTGAGCTAGTTGGGGTTAGTGCTCCATGTTAAGTGGGTGCTTTAATAATATTTGATGTTTATATTATATGAATATAATCAATTTAATTCATCAGTGGGTTTTCTTCCCCTAGAGGGTTTCCCATGTAAATGTTGTGTTAATGTGTTTCATACTCTTATGTTTTGATGCTTATGCTTGTTAAGTTGTACATGCTTATTAGAATGATTCATACATGGTTAAGTGGAATTGAATGAAATTTTTTAAAGAATGATTGATAAGATTGATAGCCTAAAGGAGATCCTAAGAAGCAAGGATGACTAATGAGCAAGCTCAATCTAGTTTCTCTAGTAGTAAAGCTTTGTTATTCAATGGATATAACTATGCCTTTTGAAATGTTAGGTTGAAGATATATCTGATCTCACAAGGACATGATATTTGATAGTCAGTTATGGATGGTTATATTTCACCTCTAATTCTACCAATAGATGCAGCAGGTTGGAAGGATAATGAGAATAACTTCAAGGTAATGAATGCCATTATGAGTGAACTATTAGAGACCGAGCTTGTAAAGGTAATGCATTGTGTTTCAAAAAAATATATATGGGATAAATTAAAGACCATCTATGAAGGAGACACCAAGGTGAAGTTGTCTAAGTTGTAGACCCATAGAAGATAGTTTGAGATTATGAAGATGAATGATAATAAAACTATTGCATCCTACATATTAAGGGTTGATGAAGTTGTCTATATCATTAGAGGATTAGAAGAAAAAGTGAAAGAGTCTACTATTGTCCAAAAGGTGTTGAGATCACTAACTCATAAGTTTGACTCTAAAGTGTCTGGAGTAGAAGAAATTCAAGATTTGGACAAGCTAGAGATGGATGGGCTTCATGGTGTTAGAGGTACAACACTAAGAAGGGGGGGTGAATCATTGATGCAAGATATTTCAACCTTTAATTGTAATTATTTCAAACTCTTAATCAAATACCACAAGCATTCAAAAAGCATACAAGTTATTCATAACAATGAACAAGAGAGATAATGTAAGATCATACACACAACATATGAATTATATGGTAAACCCTCATGGGGAATAAAACCCACTCTAGAGCCAACAAAAAACATAGACTACTTGTCTTATAAGATGATCACAAATACGAGACCTTTTAGTGAAGCACCTGCTTCACAAAGAACATCCGCCCCTAAGTATGAATAAGCACCCACTTGTTCTATATGTTGAGCACCCACACAACACCTATGCAATCAATAACTCCAAAACTCTGATTAAATTTCAATATGATTGGAGAAATAATGTATAATACCTCCCTTTTAACTCTTCATACACACTTAAACTTTCTCATACAATAAATGCATCAAAACACCCCTTTTATATCACTCTAGACTTCTTCACTCATCCTCAATTTGCTATGTACTTTAGTCCATCCACTGAGCACACTCCCTTTGATCTCTTTCCTTCATCTCTATCTTATACTCTCTCAACACATCCACATCCAAGTCTCAAAAACATTACCTTGGTCTTCACACTTTCTAGAGTCTTCATGAGTGTCAACTTCTAGGTCAGCCATAATAATTTCCTTAACCCTTAAGGCATATAACATGATAACACATAGTTTAATACCATCCTCATAGGTTGGCCATAGCATCTATGTGTAACACTTAAGTAGCTACACCTTTCAATTAGGCCTTATTAGCCCTTATAGGTCTTATAGAGACCTATGCACTCATTTAACACTTCATCAAGAAAATTAAGAACATAAGATCACTTTCAAATACTTGGGTCCACTCTATATGACCTATAAGACATCTTCAAATGATTACTTCCACCAAAACACTCTTCTGCTAAAGTACAATTTACTCAAACAATAGTCTTGTATACAATAACACCATAAACAAATAAATAGTCAACTTTGAAGATACATATCTACACCTTTACAAACATTCATACCTTCTAATAAACTTTTATGGATGAAATTTGAAGTCCTCTTCAACTTTGATTTTTACACCACCATGAAATTCATCCTGGATCAAAATATATAGCTCAAAAACAATAGATTACTTTTTCTTCATTAATTTGAATATTCAAATTCCGATAGTCACTATGCATTATAAAAACATTAGCAACGTGTCTACATCTCATTTGTCCCAGAATCTAGGTCAAACACACTCTATCTATCTCCTTGGGAGTATCCTAATCTTTACCTTGTAATTATCATCATTGATCTTAGATCCTTGCATCTGAGATCAAGCCACTTGGTAGTTCTATGTGCCTTCTACACATTTGACTATTTGACTCGACGTGCACCATTGATCTCTAACTGCATAAACACCCACATACCATTGATATTCTATCAAATCAATGATATTTAGACACATGTCACAAGCATGTGAAATCTTAGGAACCTTTGACAAATTGACTTCACTCGTACCATTGACCTTTGTCTAAAAAGATCATGTGTTCCATTAGATCCTTATCTGGTAAGATTAAATTCTTGCTAATATATTTATGATCCAATTAAATACTCATAGTAGATCTTTGATAATACAAATTTGGCTAAGTATGGGAACTTAGTAAACTCTATCTAAGAATCTAACTTTACACCTTAATAACTTTTACTATGCTCTATGTCTAGACTTGAAACATGAACCATATGATCTCCTCACATAGGTGAATCTTTCCATATATCAAGTTTCTCTTGAAACCTTCACATGTAAAATATGAAGTGATCAAACTACTTACTCAACCTTATTTGTCAAGATGATCCTTGAACCTAGACACTCATATGACTATTATTATGAATTAATTTCACTTCCAAAATCACTCATAACATCCCATAGGGCATCTATAATATGTCCATACCATCAATATCATCCATCAATTGCCTCACTAAGTCAAACACTCAATAAATATGTAATAACATTGAAGCACATTGAATCACACTTTGTCATTGTCATTCTAACATACATGACACCTGATCAACATCCTTGGTCACCTTAGAGACATCATTGAAAAACCTCCAACAATCTCCCCCTTTGTCATTAATGTCAACACCAATAACAACTTATACTTAGACTTTGTCTCTTAAAGTAATTTCTCCCCCTTTGCCACAATGACAAAGTGGGCTCATCTTCTAATCTTGAGGACCTGAAAAGACTTCAAGAATCAACAATAGGAAAGAACTACCTCTGAGAGATGATACAAACTCCCCCTAACATTTTGCATACCTCTTTTTACCTTGAGATTCTTAAACATGCTTCAAAACTATACTCTTCTTTGATCATACTTTGTTCTATGAAGACAAAACATATAAGAATAGTAAAAACTACTTGAACTCACCTAGACAACATTAAGAGAGACTCCCCATTGCATTATGAACATTTATTCAAGCCTCTCAAACTATCTGAGTTAGCCTCTCCTAACTCCATGCTCCACTTGATGCATTTTATTACAGACTACTAGAGTAAACTCATGAACCAGTTGTTCCCCTCAACCAAGAAGCTTCTATTGATTTGTAGACAAGGAGATGACTCCCAATATTTGTCTTAGATACTCAAAAATTGATTTTGTTAATGGTTTGGTCATAATGTCTACAATTTATTCTTTTGTAGGCACATATTCCAACTTAACATATTGATTGCTCACTTGCTCTCTCAAGAAATGATATCTAATAGGATTGTGTTTAGTTTTTGAGTGCATTAAAGGATTCTTTGAGGTATTAATTGCATTAGTATTGTCATAGTAGATGGGGAAAGCTTTTTTTTTGCCTTACCTTATAGTCTTCCAAGGTTTGCTTCATCTATATAGCTTGAGTGCAACATGAGGCAGCAACTATACTCAGATTTTGTAGTGGATAGGGATACTAAGGATTTCTTCTTGCTTAACCAAGATACCAAGCATTCACCCAAGAAGAAAACACCACCACTGGTACTTTTCTTATCATCCACACAACTAGCCCAATATGCATCAACGTATGTCTTTAGAGTGAATTCTTTGATCCTGAGATACCATAAACCATATTCTATGGTGCCCTTAATATACCTTAAGATTCTTTTGACTGCTTTCATGTGAGATTCTCTAAGATCAACTTGAAACCTACAAACAAGTCCTACTACTTGCATGATGTTAGGTCTAGAGGAAATGGAGTATAAAAGACTTCCAATCATGGATCTATACAAGGTTTGATCAACCTTTGGTGAGTCATCTTGCTTACTCAGCTTGCAACTTGTAACCATTAGTTTACTCATTGGCTTACACTCCATCATATCAAATTTCTTTAACATATCATTCATGTTTTTAGCTTGTGAAATGAATATCCTTACATCTAGTTGGTTAATTTATAATCCTAAAAATAATGAAATATCCCCCAACACAGACATCTCAAATTCAATCTTCATGACATTTGCAAATTCTTTACTCATATTTTCATTGTCAGAATGAAATATTATGTCATCAACATATATAAATACAAGTAATTGATGACTACCTTTAGTCTTAATGTATAAATTGCTATTAGTTGCCCCTATTTTGAAACCTTAACTTAGCATATACTTGTCTAGTCTATCATACCAAACTCTAAGAGCTTGTTTAAGACCATATAAAGCCTTCTTCAATTTGCATACATAGTCTTGATCACTTGACAAGAAGAATCCTTCAGGTAACTCAATGTATACTTATTCTTAGTTTCCATTCAAAAAGGTAGATCTCACATCCATTTAGTATACCTTAAAATCTTTGAAACTAGCATATGCTAAGAAGATTCTAATTTCTTCCATCCTTGCCACTAGAGCAAAAGTATCACCAAAATATATTACTTCAACCTGTGCATATCCTTTACACACCAGACTAGCTTTATTTTTTCTGACCTCTCCTTTCTCATCCATCTTATTCTTGAAGACCCACTTAGTGCCTATTACATTATTAGTTTTTGGTCTAGGAACTAGATCCCATGTTTCATTATTTAATATTTTATCAAGTTATTAATCCATAACACATGTCCAACTTTCATCTTTGCTAGCTTCCAAGAAAGTTTTGGGTTCAACCGATGACAACAAGATAGTGTTTTGTTGATTTTGGTTGATCAACATTATTTTTCTAGTTTGTAGCCTTGATTTCACATTACCAATTACCTGAGAGGTAGGATGATCCTTTTGTATTGTCTTAAATGGAGATTTAGTGTCAAGTCTTGATTATTCCTCTTCATCTTCATCATCTATTTGAATAGATGACTCATCTTTGTTTGAAATAGAATTCTGAATAGTATCACTTACTTTCAAGTTTGACTTCTTGACTCTATTTTTCTCATCTAAACTCACATTTGAGATTTAAAAAATCTTGTGAAGTATCTTGTGGAAGCGTCTATAGGTAGAAATGATAGAAGAGTAGCCTAAGAAGATGCCCTCACTAGATCTTAAATCAAATTTTCCAATATTTTCTTCATCCCTTTTGATATAACACTTGCTCCCAAATACTCTAAAATGTTTGACATTAGTAGCTCTATTCTTCCATAGCTCATATGGAGTTTTATCACCATTTAATCTAATTTGGAACCTATTAATAATGTAAACTGAAGTGTTTGCTACCTTTTCCCAATAAACATCTGATAGTTTAACATCTTAAAGCATAGTTCTACTCATTTCTTGAATAGTTATATTTTTCCTTTTAACAACACCATTATGTTGTGGTGTTCTAGTAGTATAATATTGTCTTCTTATCCCATGTTCTTCATATAAGTCATCAAATTCATGAGACCAAAGTTCACCTCCTCTATTTGATCTTACACACTTAATTTTAGATTCTTTTTCATTTTCCACAAGTGTTTTGAATGATGTAAATCTTGCAAAAGATTCATATTTCTCTTTAAGAAATCATATCCAAGTCATCCTCGTGAAATCATCAATGAGAAGCATGAAATAGTTATTACCTTGAATACTTTGAGTCCTCATAGGTCCACACAGATTATTCTGGATCAATTCTAATGGCCTTGTAGTGAAATGTTCCTTGGATTTGTATCTCTTCTTGATTTGTTTCCCATGAAGACATGCTTTACAAAGAGAATGAGTAATTTTAGTAATTTTTGGCATATGTATTACTAACCCCTTTGAACTGATCCTTACCATATTGTCAAAATTTATATGTCCAAGTCTTCTATTCCAAATTTAGCTTTCATCCAATTGACTTATGAAACATTCCTCCTTCTTGGGTTCATAAAAGATATACAAGTTATTTTTTGCTTTATGAATGTTTACAATTATTTTTCTAGAATTTTCCCTTTTAACTTCACATTTCTTATCATGAAAGGTTAGAATATTTCATTTCTCACACATTTGACTCACACTTAAAATATTATGTTTCAGACCTTTTACATAGAAGACATTCTCAGTTCTAGTATGACCATTATCAAGACTCACAATACCTTTTCCAACAATATTAGTAGATTTGTTATCACTAAATCTAACTAAACATGGATTGGTATTCTTGAGATAGATAAACTTGCTCTTATCTCCTATCATATGACTTGAACACCCACTATCTATGTACCACTTCTTGTTCTCATCTTATTGACTGTGAAAAACTATTTGAACAAACATTGATTCTTCCTTTGGTGCACTGTAAGAGTTTTGTTTATTTTCTTCTTCTTTCTTAGGCTTAGTTTCCTTGAACCATTTGATGGTGTTAATGACTTGTATTTCATTTTTCCAAATGGCTATTTTTTAATTCTTGGCAATATGACCTTTCTAATTGTAGTTGTAGCGAGCCATCCTTCTTGAAGTGAACTCAACTTGCCTTACCTGATTTGGAAAAAATATTGTAATCTGTCATATGTCATAAAAACTAAAGCATTCAAATTTGTTCATGCTATTTAAATAATGATTCCACTCATTCTTATTAAGTCTTCTACACTCTCTAGCCTTATGACCAATTTTATTGCAAGTATAACCTTAACCATTAAAATTTGCATACCTCATGGCATTTGGTTATCTAATCTAAGTTGTCCTCATTTTGCCAACATCTTCAGTCTAAGACTAATTGTTGACCCTCAAAGTCTAATTTTATTTGTTCACATTAGTCTTCACCTTATTTTGAGTTGCAATCTTTTGTTCTTCTTTTTAATAAAATCTAGTTCTATCACTATCATGCTTTTAACTATTCAGAATATTATCTAGATCACTTGAGCTCTTTTCAAACATCACAAATGACTTCACCTTACTAGATGTTGTTTCTAACTTAGCTTTCAATGACTCATTTTCAATCACATACCTTGAAAACTCATATTCTTTAGCTTTCAGGCTTGTAGATAAGATTTTTGATTGACTATTTAGATGCTTGATGATACCTTTATGCTCCTTAGAGTTTCCATCTATTCTATCCTCATACATACTAAATTGATCTATATATTACTTCATATGTAAATTTAACTTCTTAGTCTTCTTCTTCTTAATATTTAGATCTTCAAGGGCATTCATCAACTTAGTTTCACAGTCCACCATGTCTTCTTCATTATCTATATCACTCCAAGCAGACTCATTTTGATATGACTAACTTCCTTCCTCATCCATGTAGAGGACTTTATCTTCAACATGACCATTATCTTCATCATCAAACTCAAAATCACTATCTTCACTCTCATATGATGAGCTACAATCTTCATTAGTGTACAAAATATTCTTGTCATTATACCTCTTCAATCCTTTCTTCTTCTTATCATACCTGAATGTCTTCTTGCCTTCATCTTGGTATTCATCATCCTCTTCATCATCATACTTATTATGGTTATGAGGGAACTTATTGCAAAAGTGTCCTACCTCTCCACAACTGAAGCATTTGAAGGGTAGTTGACCTTTATACCTGCTTGAACTTATTTTCAATTTCCTTCTAAACAAAGCAATTAGTTCATCTTCATCAATATCATCATACTTGACTTCATTACCTTAATTTCTGTTATTCTTTATCTTTATTTTTGTCTTGAATGTTGCTTCTTTCTTTTGTGGTTTATCCTCATCAACTCTCATCTCATAGGTAGTAAATATGCCATGGAGTTCATCCATCTTCAACTGAGTGAGATCATGAATTTCTTATACATTAGAAAATTTTGAAATAAATTTGAGTGTAAGAGTCTTCAATACCTTTTATACTATAGTAGCTTCATCAATCACTTCTCTAAGACCTCTGATCTTGTTTACTACCTCATCAAACCTTATAAGATAAGATGCCATAGTATCTTCTTCATTGATTTTGAGACCTTCAAATTACCTTTGATAGGTCTATAATTTAGCCATTTTTACCTTTGAGTCTCCTTTATATATATTTTATAATTTGCTCCAAATTTCCTTGGTAGAATTTCAATGGATCAATTTGGTGAACCCAACCTTAGATAGACCACAAATGATAGCATTCATAGCTTTAGAATTATTCTCACTCAACTTCTTATCAACAACACTAGTTGGAGGAGTAGATGGTGTAGTATAACCATCTATGATAGATTACCAAGTATCAAACCCTAAAGACATGATGTATGTCTTCATCCTTGAACTCCAAAAATCATAATTTGACCCATTTAACAATGAAGGTCTACTTTTATTGATAATCCCTACTTCTATTGATTTTATATATTGTACCTTAGATCACCTTCAAGTGGTTACATTTTAATGAAGGTTTGACTCGGATACCAATTGTTAGAGTACAATCACTGAGAGGGGGTGAATCATTGATGCAAGATATTTCAAACTTTAATTGTAATTATTTTAAACTCTTAAGAAAATACCACAAAAATTCATAAAGTCTACAATTTATTCATAACAATGAATCGCAGAGATAATGCAAGATCATAAACACAACACATGAATTCTATGGGAAACCCTCATGGGAAATAAGACCCACTCTCAAACCTATAAACACATGGACTACTTGTCCTATAAGATGATAAAAAATAATAGACCTTTTAGTGAAGCACCTACTTCACAAGGAACACCCACCTCCAAGTGTAAACAAGAACCCACTTGTTCTAGATGTTGAGAACATACACAACACCTATGAAATCAAAAACTCTAAAACTCTGATTAAATTTTAATACGATTGTAAAAATAATATATAATACCTCTCTTTCAACTCTTCACACACACTTAAACTTGATCATACAAGAAATGCATCCAAACACCCCTTTTGGATCATTCTAGGATTCTTCACTCATCCTCAAACTGCTATGTACTTTAGTCCATTTGTATGCAATCAAAAATGCATCATGTCTATAAATCAATCCTTTCTTAGAGAAGATAAAACATACCTACACTTTCAATTGGGGATACACTTGTTAGACAGGAGCGTGACCAATATGGGGATATGCTAGACCCGATTAGGGGATCACTTGTCACAACATATCATGTTAGGAAGGGTTCAAAAGCTGACAGTCTAACATAATTACACAACAACCCTAATGGAGTCCTAAGATTTAAAGCATTTAGTAATTATAATAACAAGAAAGTAAATCTAATCTAGTGCACACCAAAGCTTGTGGCACAAAGTGGGGCTTAGAAACAAAAAAACAAATATGTATAGGGAACTTCAATTAAAGTAAGTATGAGTAACACCCTAATACATGAAATATGAAAGATAGTAGTATTCAAGTGAACACTTATGCTACTTATACCCACTAAAAGATATGAGACAAAGTTAGAATATACTTACCTAAATATAAACCTATCGACGCTCAATCTCTCCCTTGGCCAAAAGGGCTTCGTAAGAGGTTTCTATGGTTTGTAAGGATCACTAAGAAAGGCCAAATCATCTAAGACTTATCCACAAGACTAGATTCTCCAAATAAGAAACCTAAGCTAAGTCTCCTCAAGTAGAATGGTGGAAGAGTATATTGTGAATAAGCATAAGCAAATAATAACTCTTTATTACACACATGAATAATGACCTAAATGATCTTGTATATTTAGGTGGATCTTGCCCTAAATCCTCCCAAAAACATTGACTGTATAGGGTTGACCCAGTCAAACCAATGTGTTTTTGGGGATAATTCACTAGGTCTAAGTTAGGTCGGTTGAAAGGCTAATAGGCTAAGAAAGTGAAAAATACCCCTAAAATGTACTAGGTTGACCCAGTCAACCTAGTATAACTAACTGACCAAAAGGGGTTTAAGACAAGAAAAGGAGGGATGGAAAGAGGAAAAGACTGGAGGATTATTCAAGGGAGGAAAAATATCTTAGGGAATGGTTTTGAGAACTAGTTAGATTGGTAATAATGTATAAAAAAGGGACAACAATCCTATGAAGCACCAAAGGTCTTCCCACTCCTTTCCTAGTGCACCCCTTAGGGCATACACTCAAAGAGATTGAGTCTTGACAAGTTCTTGTGAGATGTAAAGTGTCAATATTTGATAAAAGTTGAAAAAATTATGTGTATACATATGCCCCACTCAAATCTCATCATGTGTCACTAAGGTGTAACAAGGGATGGTGCTTCGATAAAGAACATAGTAACACACAATGCTAGTGCTAAAAAAATGCAGTAATTTACAGCAAAAATAAGTGAAAGTAAATAATTAAAAAGTAAACTAATCTAAAAAGAAAATAACTAAAAATTAAATGAAATGTGTACCTTAAATTACCTTTATCATGGGATGGTTTTCTATTGTGTTGTTAGTTTTGATTGTGTAGGGTGCAGATAATGCTTTCGACAAACCCAAGAATACAAAACTAAAGAGCAAAACCAAAAAAATGCAAAAAAATCCAATATAACTGGTGCTATGAGGATGGTACATACTTGGTAAATTTGGCAAGATGGGGGGATAGATGCTATGTTAGACCAAATGACCAAGTAAAAAATAAGAGTAAATCAAGTAACTAAAAAGTTAAGGCTAGTAAAGACCAAAAAACTCAAATAAGTTATCCTTAGTAAGAAAGGTAAACTCACAAAGTCAAATGAAGGATACATGTCAAATGTGATGGTAAAACAAAATAAAATAAAATAAAATAAAAGATGAAACAAAATGGTAAAACAACATTGATGCGTGATCAGTAACAATCCACATCTCAATCATCAATGGAAAAAAGATGCATAAAAGGGAAAACAACATTGTCGAGTGAGAAGAAACAAGCAAACCACACTCAACAATGGAAAAAGGGTGCAAACTCAAGTGATCATAATAGTAGGATAGTTCAAAAATGACAAATGGTAAAAAGAAAGTAAAATAAGTGTATATAATATAAAGTGATGGTGTAAAGAAAGTAGAATTCCATAGTTGCTTGAACATGTTGTTTCACTCTATAAATAGATAAAACTGAAATAAATTAGTGCTAGCATGTTTTTAAGAGGTGAAGAAGGAATTAAAAAAGAAGGGAAAATATATTTGAAATCACAATTTGTCTATTAAGGGGGGAAATGAAATGGGTGGAGGGGAGAATGAAGTAAAAACCAAGGTAGAGGAAATCTTTATCGAAGTCAAGACATTCTAATTAGGTTTATCAAAACAAGAGGACTTTATGAAGAGCTTCTTTTAGCTACAGAAGTCTTAGGTCAACAAATAGATTATATAGATCATCCCATGAGGGATATATACATGAAAAGTAAAATGGACCTACTTTATCATGACATGTTCCCCATTCTTTAGGACCCATGATAGAGCCTTCAGTCTACTGTGAAGATTGGGTACTTGCATTAGAAAGTAGGTAGCACTATAGAGTTTTTTGAATTCCCCTATTCCAATCTAATGGTTTACCACACCCCAAAGGACCTCAGCTTTATTTGAGACCAATTATGGAGTTTGAGCTTTGATTGGAGATAGGAAATATACTTATAATCTTATCTTTTGGTATGAATTTGACTTATGAGATTTGTATGTTGCCTTTTAGATATAATTGCCTTTTATTTTAAAATGATTTGGATTTCAAATTTCTTGATGTATTTTTCTATTCCTCCATATGGATTTGGAAAACCAAACATGAGTTCTAAAGATGACTTTAATTTGAATACTTGGGACAAGGTTGCTAAGAGAGAAACTTCAAAGAGCATTGGGTATATGAGTCTCATAAATCTAAGTAAAATAAAAGTGTTATCTTGAATTTGACCTTGTTTTATCCAATGTGGAGATGAAGGTAAGGGGAAATCAAGAGGAATGACACATGGAATAATTTTAATTACTTCAAATCACAAAAAAAATTGACAAGTGAAAAGAGGGATACAATGATAGTAAAGTGTGATTATTTATCATAAGAATGAGGGAAAAGGAGAAAAACAAGATAACATAGATTGTTTGAACAAATTTCATCTAATAAAAAAATCAAAAGCTAAAGTTTGAGGACAAGGATCAAGGACATGAAAATATGGTAATTTTATGAGGAGGGCCAAGTCCTATCCATGGTCTTACATTGCAACTACATAAAAGAGAAACCCAAGGGGTGCCAAAAATAAAGTGAAAGATAAAGCGAAAAGAGATAAGTAAAAATATGGTAGTTTTATGAGGGATGTTGGGTCCTATCCATATTCTTACAAAGAAACTCACAAAGAAAAACCCAAGGGATGCGAAAACAACTTGGTAAGCAAAAAAGAAAAAAATTATGTGAAAAATAGGTAAAAGATGTTGGTTTTGTGAGGAATGTTGGGTCCTATTTGAGGTCTTACAAATCAACTCACAAAAGAGAAACCCAAGGGGTGTGAAAAAAAGATAAAATATAAGAAACCAAAAGAATAAAAGGGAGGACTAAAGGTGTGTGAAAGGAGAGGGAACTTGCTGCAAAAGGAAAAACCCATTCTTAGGTAACCTACAAAAATGTGTTCTATAGATGTAGATAGAAATAATGATAATAAGTAAATGTTTAGGCAAAGTAATTATTAAGGAATTGAGCATTGGTGGGATCTTTGAAAACATGGACTTGATTGGTTTAAATATAGTAAGTGCTTGGACCAAGAATATATTTATCTAAATATGGGCCCCACCATTTTGGGTGTATTTACCTTCTTTATTATGGGTGTAATCTAGTTTAAGGACAAGATCACTAACATTAAAAGTATGTATTTTAACACATTTGTTATGTTGTCTGTGATGCAAGCCTTGTATTGCCAGTTATGTTGTAAGGCAAAAAAATGATGTTCATCAAGAAGATCAAGGGCATGAAGGTGAGCTTTCTATAATTCTTCATTAGGAATAATTCCATGAAGATATGTACGAAGAGAGGGAAACTTAAATTCTAGAGGAAGAACTGACTCAGAACCATAGACTAACAAAAATGTAGTTTCCCTAGTGGTAGTACGTATGCTAGTCCAATAGGCCCAAAGAGCATGGTAAAGATGAAGATGATAATTTGTGTGGGTTTCAATAATTATATTTTGGAGAATTTTGTTTAGAATTTTATTAGTGGCCTCAGCTTGGCCATTGCATTGTGGATTATAAGGCATGGAAAAATTGTGATTAATCTTGAATTTTTTGCAAAGTTGTTTAACATGTTTATTTTTGAAGTTGCGACCATTTTCTAAAATGATGGTATGGGGAATTCCAAAATGGTAAATAATTTGGTTAATAATAAATTTATAAATGGTAGGACCAATGATGTTAATGAGGGGTATCACTTCTACCCACTCGGTAAAATATTCGACAACAGTGATGATAAAGACATGCCCATCTTGGGAGTGAGGAAGTTTACCAATGAGATCAAATCACCATGTGGAAAATGGCCAAGGAGATTTGATAGTTTAAATTTTAGTAGGAGGTGAATGGATAAGATCATTATGAATTTGACAAGAAGTACACTATTTATCATATTAAATTGCATCCTTTTCAAGAGTAGGCCAAAAGTAACCCATACATGGCATTTTTATGTTATAGCATGTCTACTACAGTGACCACCACAAATGCCCCCATGTGCTTGTTCAAGAAGAGGAGGGACCTCATCTTGCATAACACAACGGAGCAAGGTACCTTTAGCATTGTGATAATAAAGGATTTTATATTGAAATACTACTTGAAAGTTTGTTTGATAATACATGTTTTTTCACAAGAGTCTAAATTAGGAGGATAAGTTTGATGTTCTAAAAATTGAATGATATCTTGGTACTATGGGTTTTGTCTAATGGTAACAGCATCAATATGATAGATAAGCAAATTTGGTGATTAAGTTTAAGATGGATATTTTATTATTTGTATAAGGAAAGAAGGACTAGAAAGAACTTGATAAAGATGAAAGAGAGAAGTTGAAGAGGCAAGAGAATCAGTAATAGAATTTTGATCTCTAGGAATAGGCTCAATAATAAAAGATATAAAATCCTTAGAAAGAGTGGTTACAATTTGATGATAGGCAATAAGGTTCTCACTTTTACATTGATAATCACCACTAACTTGATAGCAAATAAGTTGAGATTCACCTAACGCATAAATGTATCGAATGTCTAAGTCAAGAGTAGCTCTCATGCCTAAGATAAGAGCTTCATATTTAGCCATATTATTGGTGACATCAAAGGTGAAGAAAAATGCTAAAGGAATGATTTTATCAAGAGGACTTGTGTGAATGCAACTTGTCCCAACTCTTTGAAGGCATTTAGTAACATCAAAGTGAAGGGTCCAAATATCCTCATGCATGTCAACATTAATTTTAAGGAGCTCCGCGATGACTAATTTTGGTTTAGTAGTACCGGAGGGAGTGGAAGACTTATTAAGTTGATTGGCTTCAAGATTAGTAATAAATATATGAAATTAATCTTTGAGAGAAATAGCTTAATTAAGACCTTAAATGTAAAGGATATTATCATTTGGAGGGTTATCTTAAAGAGAAGAAGTGGCTAGAATGGGAGTTGTGGCAAGTTGGTCAGCTATGACTTGTCCTTTGATAACTTTTTGAGTGACGATGTAGAGATCAAATTTCATAAATAAGACCATCAATTTATCAATTCTATCTCTAGGAAGAAATGCTTTGGACAAGAAATGATGAAGGGGGTCAGAATGAACAATGACATAAGTAGTTTGGTAAAACATGTAATGATGAATATTTTTAGCTTTAAAATAGATGGTGAGGAAATCATGCTCAATTTTGGTATAACGTGTCTCATAATCGATGAGACCATGACTAATGAATTAGATAGCATACTCTCTTATAGTATCATCTTGTTGGGAAAGCATTTCCCCAATTGAAATATGTGTCGAAGAAGTATATAGAATTAGAGGTTTATCATTGGAAGGAGGATGAAGTGTGGGTGGGTGAAGCAAAGATTCTTTCAAGTTATCAAAGGATTTTTGACATGGATCCATCCATTCTAAATCAATAACTTTATTGAGAAGGTAATTGATGGAGTGAATTTGATATGCCACTTTGGTGATGACTCATCTAATTGCCCCAAGCTTACCTAAATAAGTACAAATGTATGAATAGAATGAGGAATGGGCATGTTCATGATAACACTAATTTTGATGGGGTCAACATCAATGCCATGAAGAGAGACTAAGAATCCTAAAAATTTTCTAGATGTGAATCCAAAGACATATTTGTAAGGATTAAGTCTAACCTTATATTTAAGAAGGTGTTCAAAGATGATAGCAATATTGGAAAGATGATTTTTATGATGTTTGGATTTAAAAATAAGATCATCCACATAGGTTTCAACAATTTTATGAAAGAGATTATGAAAGATGTGAGTCATTGTTCATTGATAAGTGGATCTAGGATTTTTGAGACTGAAGGGAATTTTGACATAGCAATAAGTGCCCCATTCCATGGTGAAAGTAGTCTTATGTTGGTCTTCAAGAATAATATGAATCTGATTGTATCCTAAGAAACCATTCATAAGAGATAACATTTCATAACCAACCATGGAGTCAATAATGGCATCTAATGAAGGTAAAGGTAAGTTTTTCTTGGGATAAGAAAGATTAATATTTTGAAAATCAATATAGATGCGAATGACCATAGTGACTTTATTTTGAATAGGGACAATGTTGAAAACCCATTCAAAATAATCCACTAGTTTAATAAATTTAGCATCGAGTAATTTGATGATTTCCTTATGACATAAAGTTAAAACTTTAGGCAAAAATTTTCTTTGATTTTGACACATAGGTTTGGCATCAAGATAAGTAATGATAATATGCACCACAATGCTAGGGTCAATGCCAGGCATGTCCATATAGAACCAAGTGAAAGCCTCATGATATTTGTCAAAGAATAAGATAAAATTATCATGTTCAATAGGTGAAATCTCTTGAGAAACTGTAATCAATCAAGGATAAGATCGTGTACCATATTCAATGTGAGTGGTTTCTTTATTGTCAGATTAAAAGTGTTATGGTGCAGTGGGTAAGGCAGAAATTGGATTTGTTTTAGAATCAATGCTAGCAACAAATTTGTTAAAGCAAGGAGTTTTTGTCTTAAAATTTCTAAGTTTATGATGTTGTCGAGGAAGTTGAAGTTATCAAGCATAAATTAACTTGAGGATAGATTCATTAGTATGCAAGGTAGGAAGAGGACCATAGTACTCAACATCTACTTCAAGATCTAGAATTTGATTACCATGGTGATTAGACTTAGAATGTATCTGACGAACATCAATTACCTTGGCATCAAGTGTAATTTTGGTAGTAGAAGAAGTAGATGGAGTAGAAGAGATTGGTGCATCATTGGATTTGATGATGGGAAAAGGATCAAATATAGTGATTGGATCCAAAGGTGATAAAGTAAATGTTAAAACTTTGAAAAATCTAAAAGGCATAATTTGCTCTACCACCTAAGGAGTATCAATAAGAGGAGGATTGGTAGGAGGCACATGACCCTCAAGATTTAAGGTATGATCCTTAAAAATGGTATGAACATCCCAATTCAAAACATAGATTTGGGATAAAGTTTTCTTGTAATGCTAGAGATCCAAGTCTCTAGATTGAGCTTGAGCATGATATAGTTATCATTATATGTTGGAGAAATCATACATGCTTGAGAATCAGGGGGAGTTTTAGAGGATGGAATATTGATATTAATAAATGTATGAGGAGACATGATGAGAGGATCTTGAAATAATTTAGCCATTCCAAAATCATTACAATTGAAGGCATCTTCTGGTAGAGAAGGCTCCTGATCATTACATGGAGGGGAAAAGTTGGTAATATCATCCATGAGAGGAATAATATGGTCTCTTGGTAAGAGATAAGGAGGAATCCATTGTAAAATATATGGAGGTAACTTGGTGGTGTTGCAAGTATATTGTAACTCATTGGGCTCATCATCATCAAAATCCATAGGAGTAACTTGTAAATCAGGATTCAAGTTGATGAACTTAGGTAAAGGAACACTATTGATTTTAGGAATTGTAGGAATATAATATTGAGGTTTAGGATTAGGTAATTAGATACTCCATGGGTTAGGATTGACTTCATGCTTATATAAATTTCCATTATGTAATAATTTAATACATTGACTACTGAAAGAAGTAATGGCCCTCATTCGATGAGTCCATGGACGACCAAGGAGTATATTGTAAGATAAGGAAGATCAAGGACCATAATCTTAGTTTGAACCATTTTAGGTCCAATGATTAATGGAAGCCAAATATAACCAAGTGGATTTTGATTAGTCTTATCAAAACCATGACAAGTAAGATGAGTTTGTTTACGATGATCCTTGTTATAACCAAGTTGTTGTATAATCCATATAGATGTGACATTAATACCTGAACCTTCATCAACTAGAAATTTTTTAATAAGAGTAGTATCAATGGTTAATTTGATAAAGAGTGGTGAATTATCAGCACGAAAAAGAATTTCATCATTGATCATGTCTTTTTTAATAAATTCAATGGAAGGTTTGGAAGAGGGACACATAGTTTCAATGGTATTGACATTAATAGGTTGAGAATTAATAGAAGGTGTTTCTTCATCTATGAAGGATGGATATTCAATTTCTTAAAGTTGTTTCATAAGGAATTTATGATGATAAGGTGAAGTATGAACCAACTCCATAATAAGAATCTTACAAGGCATATAGTTGAGTTCTTCAATAAAATTCCAATGAGATTTAGAAGAACCAGTATGAGGTTTAGAAGGTAAATGAGTTATGGAAGGTATAGATGTGGTTGGAGGATTGGAACGAGGAATTTGTTCCTTAGGTGCTTCTAAATGAACATTAGTGGTGGTAGTATCTTTAATAAATTGTTCTTCTAAAGATGGATTTTTAGGCTTGGTAACAAGATCTTTGTGAGTCAGCTTATGATGATAATTGACCTTGGAAGTGTTGACATATTGAGAGTTTTTATAATGTTGGTCGTAATCAGTGTCAATGGTAAAAACATCCTTGACATTTGCTTGATTATTTGAATAATATTTTTTGTTATTAGAGGTAGAATCTTTGAAAGTTTGCCATTTTTGGGAAGAAGTAGTGTATGCTTGATGATGAAGATTGATTGTAGCTTCATTATTGAATGAATCACCAAGCATATAGGAGACAAAAATTATTGACCCCTCTACAAGATTCATGAGAATGCCCAATGTCAGCATGGAACCAACAAAAGAGATTGGGGTCATACCACTTAGGATAAGCATTGGGATAGATGAAAGGTTTTGAAGGCAATAAACACTATTTCATTTGCTGAATTGAAAGAGGTATATGAGAAGGTGAAGGAATATCAATTTTGGAAATTCCTTGTTTGGTTTGTGGAACATTACTAGTGATAGCATTATATGTTTGGAAAGATCCATTAAATAGTTTAGGATTAGGTTTGAATTGTTTCATGATAAAGTCTGATGCTTAGCTTGGTCAAGAGCTTCATTAAGTATTTAAGGATCAAAGGTTTGAACCTTATATTGGAGAGTGGGAATCAAAGCAGTGATAAAGAGTTTGAATAAGTTATCATCAATGATGTTATGGTAGGCCTTATGAGCTAAATATTTCCATATTTTGATAAATTTATGAGCTGATTCAGTTGGATATTGCTTAGCATTGATGAAGTGGCTACGATAATTTTAAAGGAGATCATTATGTTGAAACTCTTTAACTAAAGGATTAACCAAATATTCAAGTTTCCAAATAGAATGTTGGGGAATATGATTATACCATTCTAATACATCATGAGTAAAAGTTTTGACTAAGAGTTTAGTAGTTGTGAAGGTATTAGTTTGGATCCACTCTTTGTAAAGGTTGTTAAAGGCTTGAAGAAATGAAGCAGGGTCTTTAGTCCCATCATATTTGATAGTTGGAGATATGTTACCAAGATCAATGGAAACAATGAAGGGAGATAAAGGCTCATTTTGAAGGGTTTGAAGCATCTTGTTCTTCATTATGGGTTGAAGAATAAAATTACCTGAGGCATCCCTAGGAGGTGGAGGAATATAATTAGGATTAGCTTGAGGATGAATAGTTGGAGGTTGATTGGATACATTAATTAAGTGTTGTTGAAGTTGCATCATTTGGTTGGTATTATAATTTTTCATAATGTTCATTTGTTTAATGACTTGGGCTAATAGTTGGGTTATATTAGGAGGTGGGTTGGTGTTTATAGGAGCACTCCTCAAATTGATATTAGGGAGAGAATTGGAAGAAGATGGATTGTTAAGTAAAATTGTATCAATCATTCCCACATTATTTTGAATATTTTGAAAAGTTTCTTGGTAAGTAATAAAATGATTAGATCCATCAAATTCATCTTGAGGTGTTATTTGCACCATATTATAGTTCATAGATGAAGGAGGAGAAGAGGTGCCCCAAGAGTGATGGTGATCTTGGGAAGAAAAGAGAGGGAGAAATGCACATCCCATATAATATCTAAATGGATTTAAGTTATCCAAGAAAATTCTAATATGAGACTTCATTTTTAGTAAAGAGAGATGAACAAAATGTAGAATTAGAAAGATAAGGAACTATATTGACAAATAGGGAAAGGAAAAGATAGTACATGGTTGACTGGGTTGACCAAGCACAGAAAACAAGACCTACAAATTATATATGGTTGATTGGTCAATCTAGTACAATGAAAAGAGGTAGGAAAAAGAGATAAAAATTATACAATGTTGACTGGTTTGATCCATTATAGTGAATATGGGTTGAAAAAGGGCATAGGGTTGATTGGGTTGACCTAATACAATAGACAGGGAGAAAGAGAATGATAACAAGTTATGAGCTAAAAGCAAGACAATTTTTGTAGTTAATCTAGGAAAGAAAGTATTGAAAGGAAACAAATAGTCAATTGGATCAACGTTGGCCAATCTAATTGAGACACAAAATAAAAAGCACTAATGCTAGCTAACACAAATTTTTGCACATAAAATTGAGTAAAGAGCAAGAAGTTTACTTGAAAAGTAAAGAGCTAACTAATTGGTCAACCTAAATTTTTATTAGATTATTGAGAAATGATTTTTAATGTGCTGGGAAGTTGGCTTTAGAGCAAGGAACTAGATATAAATCTAAGGATGGCTTCAACTAGTTTGGGATGAAAGGGACTATAGTGGCAATGATATAGGCTTGGTATTGGGGCCTACCCCCTCACTTCACACATCATAGTGATAAGGGTGTAAGGTGTTTAGCCATAATATACCATTAAGCATGCTTTATACTTGACCAAAGCATCAAGTTTGATTCCCCCTTAGTGATGAAATCAAAGTAGGTTGGCCTTGGGAAGACAAAATGTTAAAGTGCTTATTTATGTTTTTGTGATTTGGTCATGTGTGCATAAAATAAAAATAGTGAAACTAAGTGATAAATCAAAAATCCCTTAATTAGACTAAGTGAACTATTCTAAGCATGCAAGCAATAAGAAAAGAAAGTGTATACTAATTAATAGTAGCTACGATGTTAATTCCAACTTTGAAAAAAGGTATAGTGTTAACACTATATGCAAAAAATATAGAATAGAATTGATAGGGTCCAACCTATACTATGGAATTAAGGTCTAAAAATGTACAGGGTTAACAGGGTCAACCTAATTATTTTAGATAACACATAAAATACAAAATTAGATTGGCAGGGTCGATCCAGTTGACTATGCAAGGACAGTTTTAAAAACTACAAACTGTGAAAGGAAAGATAAAAAAGAAAGAAATAGAGAGGTAGAAAGGAACCTTGGTGGATTAGATATGAAATGAAGAAAGATTTCTAATGAAGAACCTTGAAGTATGCTTGAGAAACCTACAAACTAGGTCGATAAAATCAATCAAGCTTATGCAAAAACTTGCTACAGAGTGCTAAAGATGTATAGGGTCAATTGGGTTGACCTAGTAAATTGAATTGGATGTTTGAAAGGCTAGAAACTTGTACTAGGTCAACTGGGTCGATCCATTTTCTTGTTAATAGAAACCTCCACATAGAAGTTAGAAAATTGGGTTGACATAGTTAATCCAGTATGATACAAATATGATAAAAATAATGACCAAAAGAATGAAAATAAGTGAAATAAATCTTGTAAGGGTTAGTTTCACATTGGGTTTAGTAGAATTTATGCAATTAGAAATAAATCATGTCCATAAATCAATCTTGACTTGGAGAAGATAGAGCATACCTACACTTTCGATTGGGGATACACTTGTTAAGCGGGAGCATGACCAATATGGGGATCCACTAGACCCAATTAGGAGATCACTTGTCAGAACATATCATGATAGGAAGAGTTCCAAAGCCTGCTGTCTAACATAATCACACAATCATAATGGAGTCCTAAGGTTTAAAACATTCACTTATTATAATAATAAGAAAGTAAATCTAATCTAGTGCACACCAAATCTTGTGGCACAAAGTGGGGGTTAGAAACAAAAAAAACAAATATATATAGGGAACTTCAATTAAAGTAAGTATGAGTAACACCCTAATACATGAAATATTAAAGATAGTATTATTCGAGCCAACACTTATGCTACTTCTATCTACTAAAAGAGAGGAGAACAAAGTTAGAATATACTTACTTGAATGTGAACCTGTCGAGACTCAATCTCTCCCTTGGCCAAAGGGGATTTACAAGAGTTTTTTATGGTTTTTAAGTATCTCTAACAAAGTCCAAAGCATCCACGACATATCCACAAGACTATATTCTCCAAATAAGAAACCTAAACTAAGTATCCTCAAGTAGAATGATGGAAGAGCAGATTATGAAGAAGCATGAGTGAATAATAACTCTCGATTGCACACATAAATAATGACCAAAATAATCTTGTATATATAGGTAGATCTTGCCCTAAATCCTCCTTAAAATGTTGACTATACAAGGTTGACCCAGTCGACCTAGTGTGTTTTCAAGGATAATTCACTAGGTTTGAGCTATGTCCATCAAAAGGCTAATAAGCTAAGAAAGTGAAAAATACCCCTAAACTATACTGGGTTGACCTAATCGACCAAAAGGGGTTTAAGATAAGAAAAGGAGGGATGGAAAGAGGAAAATATTGGAGGAGTATTCAAGGGAGGAGAAATAACTTAGAGAATGGTTTTGGGAACTGGTTAGATTGGTAATAAAGTGAAAAAAGGGACAAAAATCTTGTAAAGCACCAAAGGTCTTCCCACCCCTTTCCTAATGCACCCGTTAGGGCATGCACTCAGAGAGATTAAGTCTCGATGGGTTCTTACAAGATGTAAAGTATTAGTATTTGATAAAATTTGAAAACATTATGTGTATGCACCATCTACTAAGTACACTCCCTCTGATCTCTTTCCTTCATCTCTATTATATACTTTGTCAACACATCCATATCCAAGTCTAGAAACCATTACCTTGGTCTTCACAGTTTATAGAGTACTCATGAATGTCAAATTCTAGGTTAGTCATAATAATTTCCTTAACCCTTAAGGCATATAACACGCTAACACATAGCTCAATTCCATCCTCACAGGTCAACCATAGCATCCATGGGCACACTTAAGAAACTATGCCTTTTAATTAGGCCTTAGTATCCCGTATAGGTCTCATGGAGATCTATTCACTCATTTAGCACTTCACTGAGAAAATTAAGAACATAAGATCACTTTCAAATACTTGGGTTATATGACCTCTAAGACATCTTCAAGTGATTACTCCTGCCAAAACACTTTTTTGCTAAAGCATAATTTACTCAAATAATAGTCTTGCATATAGTAGCACCATGAACAAAAAAACAATCAAATTTGAAGCTCCATATCTACACTTTTACAAGCATTCAAACCTTCTAATAATTTTTTTTGGATTAACCTTGAAGTCCTCTTCAACTTTGATTTTTACACTACCATGAAATTAGTCCTATATCAAAATATATAGCTCAAAAAATACAAACTAGTTTTCTTTTGTTAATTTGAAAATTCAAATTCCAATGGTCACTATGTATTGTAAAAACATCAGCCACATGTCTACATCTCAGTTCTCCTGGAAGCTAGATCAAACACGCTATGTCAATCTCCTCAGGAGTAGTTTGATCTTTACTTTACATTGCTCACTATTGATCTTAGATCCTTACTTCCAAGATCAATCCACTTGGCATCTGTGCATGCCTTCTATACATTTAACTATTTGACTTAGCCTGTACCATTGATCTCTAACTTCATGAACACCTGTGTATCATTGATCTTCTATCAAATCAATGAGATTGAGACACATGTCACAAGCGAATACAATCTCAGGAACCTTTGACAAATTAAATTCACTGACATCATTGATCTCTGTCTAAAAATATCACGCATTATATTAGATCCTTATTTAGTCATATTAAATGTTCACTATAGATCTTTGATAATACAAATTTGGCTAAGTATGGGAACTTAGTAAACTCTATCTGATAAACTAAATTTGCACCTTAATTAATTTTGCTATGATTCATGTCTAGGCCTAAACTTAAACCATATGATCTTCTCACATAGGTGAATCTATCCATGTATCAAGTTGCTCTTGAAACCTTCACACATGTGAAATATGATATCATCAAACTACTTACTTAGCCTTATCTATCAAGATGACTACCTGATCCTAGACACTCATATGACTATTCTGATAAATTACATTCACTTCCATAATCACTCTAAGCACTCATAACATCCCATAGGGTTTATACAACATGTCCATACCATCATTATCATCCATCAATTTCCTTACTAAGTCAAACATTGAAGAACTATGCAAGAAAACTAAAGCATATTAAAGCACACTTTATCAATGTCATTCTAGCATAAATGACACCTCATAAACATCCTTGGTCACCTTGGATACATCATTGAGAAACCTTAAACACATGGCATATTAAATTCCTATGAGATGAGATCAAATGAAGGAAGACCTCTCAAGAAGGAAGTTGCTTTTAAGGTTGAAAATAAGTCAAAGGTCAAGAATATCAAAGATGAAGTATGTTTAGATATTGATGATGATGAACTCATAACTATGTTTTCTAGGAAATTAAGGTTTGGCTTAGGTAATTATAAGGGTATGTTACCCTTCAAATGTTTCAATTGTGGAAATATTGATCACTTTGAAACCAAGTGTCCTAACAAGGATAGTTTTGAGCATAATGAAGAACATGATGAAGATGACAAAAACTCCTATAGGTCTGACAAGAAAGAATTCAAGAAGAATGAAGGAAGGAAAGGGCCATTCAAGAATAACAAAAGTTTTTATACCAAAGAATATAACTCATCTTATGTAATTTATTTAGACACATCTAATAGTGATGATGACAGGAATGAATCTGAATATGACAACAACGAAACTTTGTTCATAGGCATAGAATCAAACAATGAGGGTTGTCCAAATAGGAAAGGCCTCATGATTGATGTAGAATCAGATGAAGAGGTATACTATGATAGTGAAGGAGGAGAAGCTAAAGTATATCTTAAATCAAAGAGGGTAAGTGCCCTAGAAGAGTTGAATATTATGAAGAAGAAGAACAAGAAACTGAAGTCATTAGTTTAGGACTATGAGGAATAGATTGGATTGTTTGTAGAAAGTCTTTAAAACACCTTCAAGGAGTATGAAGAGATCATCCAACAAGTTGAAACCTAGAATGAGATTGTGGTATCAAGACTAAAGTCTAAAGAAGAAGGCTGTAATAAATATAAAACTGAAATAGAAGCTTTAAGAGTTGAGTTGGATCAAGCATATAACAAAGTGGAGAGTTTTATGAAGTTTAAAAATAGCAATGAGGATCTAGATGATATCTTAAATAGTCAAAAGTTTGCATGTGATAAAGTAGGTCTTAGATTTAAATAAGACCAAAAGGAGGCACCTCAAGTCAAGAAGAATAATGTTGAATATAAGAAGTTCAACATGAAAGACTGATTAGACAGCCCAATACTATAATGTATGCTAGTTCCTTTAATGGTTATTGTTTTACATGCAGTCAGTTTGGTCATAGAATAAGAGATTGTAGAAGACCCTCCAAGAATGAATATTCATATAACTATGGAAGGAGAAGAAATTGGTTAAAGGGATATCACAGTCATCATCAGTCAAATGGTATGTATAAGGTGGTCTATTATAGTTGTCATAATGTAGGACAAATTTCAAGATTCTACCCTAATCGAGTTAGAAGGACATCTAGTCGAAACAAGAAGGTTGATAGTCATGCCATTAAGAAATGGATCAAGAAATCAGAATTTGTAGATAAAGTAAAAGTGGAGTAAAAGAATAAAGAAGAAGATTTTGTAAAAACTTAGAGTATAGACAGTGGTTTCTCAAGCCACATATCAGGAGACAAGAAAAGTCTTGGTTCTCATATGGTTGATCAAGTAGTAAGAATTAAGTATTGGGTAAGAAGAAGAATAATGATAAAGTGAGTCACGATCATCTCATAAATCAAGGTGTAATGTTTGATACAATAGAGCATAAGTCAAAAGTGAAGGAATGCTAAGAATACTTGTTATTTACATGTATTAACAAGGAAATCAAAGAAGAGAAGAAGGATGATAAGGTTGATAATGAAATCAAACCTAAAGAGCCAATCAAGATTAGAAAAATGTTGAAGAATATTTAGTCTTGTGAAAAAGATATGGAGATCTGGGAATCTCTTGAGTTTATCTTGTTCTAGAGCCCTATGAAAAAGGGGTGGATTAATTAAGCTTCATGGAGACATTATTCAATCAATAGAAGAATGAGGTTATAGTTAAAGAAGCTCTAAAAATATAATGAATACAATTGGTATATAAGAGGTAAGTTTATGAGATTTGTTTGTTTTGAGTAATTGATCTAGATCTATGGAAATGACGGTGGAGTACCTATTTTTACATTTGATATCTAGTATGGGATAGCCATTTTTATGGTCAAGAGTTTGGTATCTTCTTCTAGCATGTTAATAAAGGTATGTAATCTAATATTCTAGTTCTTTGAAGGAAGATATGCTTGGTCTAAGGGGGAGCTTGGTAGCTATATTTTATTTGTCAATAAATTGATTACTTTTTGATATGAATGGAGATAAGAAGAGATTGATTCCGAGATGCTTCATTGATTTTGTTTGTTGAGCTCTTGATGAATCAATTGGGAGAGTGACTTGATTGAGAATAGTTGTCATAAGTGGTTGCCATTATTTCTAAATATTGTGTGTCATCTAGTGTATTTAAGTTATAGTTTCAACTCACATGAATAAGAGTATGATTTTAGTAAGTTGGAGATGATCTTTGATATCTACTACTAATAGAAGCATGGTGGATACTTGGTTTGAGGGGGAGCTATTCAAATTGATTAACCAAGTCTAATCTATGTTGAAGTGTTTTTATAATCTAAGTTCATTATGAAAGAGATGATATATGTGTAATACCTTTGTCATTAATGTCAAATGGGGAGAAAGATCAAAAAAGGATGAGAAAAGGGAGAAAGATTACAAAAGATGAGAAAAAGGGCAAGATCAAAAAGGGAGAAAGAAAAGGTAAGAACCAGGTCTAATAGATGAATGACCTCAAGAGTCATTGAGAGATTTTTCTAAGTATATTTTCCATCAATGACAAATGGGGAGATTGTTAAACATTGTCATTGATTAAGGAAGAGTTTGTTGAGCATTATCTATTGAGTGTTGAGTTTTGATATTTAATATTGTCATTGATGTCAAAAGTTCTAATGAAGATGCATCATTATTTCATTAATGTTAATATAATTTCATTTAATGTCAAATATTATTGTGAATATACTTGGTCAAGTAATCCTTGAGATATGTGTATGATGAGTTTAATGTGCCAACATAATGAGTGTTATTATTGTATGAGAATAGTGATGAGAGAGTACGATCTGAAGAATGATAGTAATATCACTGAAGATCATTGAGTAAATACATAATAGTACAACAAATGTAAATAATATTTTAATACTTTGTTTATACCTTATGAGATGGTATTTTTAGGTGGCATGATACAATGAGTGAGCTCTGAAGAAGAAACTGTGTACTCTGAGATCTGTGTAAGCAATTCTGAAGATGCTCTGAATGAGTTACAAAGATGCTCTGAAGAGAATAATACAAAGAATACCTGATAGTATTTGAGTATGAGAGAGATTATTTAAATTTGTATTTAAGGTGTTAAATATCTTAAAATTATTTAAAAGGTCAATTCTGAATATCTATGTATGCAGCTCTGAAGATGCTATGAAGATCCAAGTTGAGCTCCAAAGATATGTATGTAGCTCCAAAGAAGTTCTATTGAAACATCTAAATATGAATGAATATATGAGGTTTCTTGATAATATATAGGAGGAATTGGAACATAGGTGAGTTCTAAGGTGAAGTCGACAAGGTGGTTATAAGGTCAGGTTTAAGGCATAATAAGACTTACGGGTCAAGGCTTAGAAAGCAAGAAGAGAGATGGTGGCCAAATGAAGTAATAATATTAGTATCTATGATATAAGTGAGTTTTTAAACATTGATAGAGGTTATTAAAGTTATTTTAAGTATGTGCAAGAATTTTCAGGTCTTAATCTACAAGAAAAGGCTTGAAAAAGTATTTCAAGGTTTTTCAAGTGCATAAAATGAAGCATTGTCTACCTGAGAAGGTTTTATTAGTGCTCATTTGAACATGGAAAATATTCATAAGAACATAAAATATTCATGAAAGATGAGGAAGGGTTCTAGCTCAATGTTCTAAGCATTGGTTTTTGGAAAGAGGAGCTAAGTTTTATGAATGATCATTAAGACTAGAAGTTGGTTTAAATCCTCATAAAACACTAATTGTGACCCAATGTTGAAGATATTTTTATAAAGAGATCATAATGGTTTGATATGGTCATAAAAGTGATTGGAGGTTGAATACAACTCTCCCAAGCATCTCCATGTGTGATTGGTTTCTTAGGTGAGTGACCAAACCCTACATAAAAGTACTTATCCTTCCTAAATTTATTGTAGAAGATAGAGTTGAATGAGTCAAATTTGTTGAATAGATGAAGACCAAAGTGTGATAATTTTAGTTGTTCATGAAGAATTATGGATATGTTCCAGATCTTAGATGTGTGAAGTTGGTGATCCAAGTTGGCTAGTCGCTAACAGACCCTATGGTGTAGATAATAAAGAAATCAGATAAAAGAGAGAAGATGATTTTTGATGTGTTTTCATGAAAGAGTGATGCATTGAAATGAATGATAATGTTGTTTGGGTATTTAATGAACTATCCATGATTTTTTAAAGCTTAGAATTTAGTGTAAGAGGTTGAATCATTGAAGCCAAAATGGTTTATATAGCTGAGTAGAGTCTATGGAAGATAAGGTTAGAAGATTGGTCTATAAGATCAATATTTTTCATTAGATCTCATGATCTAATTAATTAAGGTTGTTATGAGGATTTTATAAGATCTTATTCATATATTGAAAGCCTTTTAAGATATTCAATCGTGTGTCAAATATGCATGTTTCCTTGAATGTATTTGGAGCTAGTTTGCCCTAAGTTGAAGCATCAAATGAAGTTTGTGATGACCTTGAGTTCATGAGGTTTATGAATATGTAAATTGTTGACATGGTTGTTTGGAAAAATTGATTGTATACCTTAGTTGTTCGGTTAGAGTTTCTCTATATATGCAAGATTTTTATAAGTAGTGATTTGAGTAAAGGTTAAGTGGTGATTGGACCTAAAAGGTGTTGTAGACCTAAATTATAGTTGGATAAGATCTATTGAAGTGGTGTATGACTTTTTCCTACCATTTAAGGTGTTTGGATATGCTTTAATAAAGATAAAAGGGTAACGTGTTGTTAAGAAGACCTTTTAGGTCTCCATAAGCCTAAAAGAGGAGTTAGGGCTAATTGATGTATGACTGACCTATTATAGTGATTGATTCATGATTAAGGCATTTTATTTTAATATGAAAATACCTATTCATGGCCAACCTAATTAATTTGAATATGAATCTAATCTAGAAGGATATGATCAAGTGACTTGATTAAAAGCAAGGTAGTTAGGCCTATTTTTGTGTGTGCTAAGAGTGAGAGAGTAGAGTAGGATAAGCAAATGATATAGATCATTGGAAAGACAAAGGAGGTCATGTAGACCATCAGATATGTATTATGAATATCTAGCATAGGTTTTGCATATGAGGATCAAGGTCAGAAGATCTAATCAAACCATGAAGAGGGCTAGTTAAGTGAAGAAGGTTGAAGGTCAGTTTGAGAGGAACTGAAATGAGAGCAAAGAGATGGAGTAAGTCATCATCTATTGTATAAGTAACAAGGGTTTCTAAAGGTGATCAAATAATTAGGTGGCTGAGTTGGTGCTGAGTCATCCAGGGGGTTGGTGCCTCTTTAGAAGTGGGTACTTGATAAAGCCTATTTGAGTTGGTGTTGAGCTAGTTGGAGTTGGTGTTCCATGTGAAGTGGGTGCTTTACTAAAGGTTGATGTTTGTCTTATAGTAATGTAGTCCTTTTGATTCATCAGTGGGTTTTCTACCCTTAGAGGGTTTTCCACGTATATGCTATATTGATGTGTTTCATACTCTTATGTTTTGATGTTTATGCTTGCTAAGTTGTACATGTTTATTAGAATGATTCATGCATGGTTAAGTGGAATTTAATAAAAAGTTTTGAATATTGATTCACCCCCCCTCTCAGTCATCTTATTTCCAATAGCTTAATGCATGTTAACCCATCATTGTCTATGACTCAATGCAATAGAAAAAATTACCAGTGGCAGATAAATTTTAGAGATGTTATGCATGTTATATTGACATTTGTAATATCTTAGATGTTATTTGATTTGTGTTTTATAATGGATATTGATTACATGGTCGATGACTAATTAGAACATTTGTAAAGTTTGTTTCTTGAGGTTTGTCTTTAGTCTTCAATTGCCTTGCTAATGAAAAGATCCATATTGTAGCTTATATTCTTTATTGCCATAATGGTTATTATAATAATATATAATATTAATGTATAATGATATTTCTTAATCTAAGTGGACAATAATTTGTTTATAACATTTAATGCTTTGTCACCAAATGTAGGCTAGTGTTTGACTCATAGTTGAATGTTAACATTAGTGTTAAGAACACACATTTAAATAGTAAAATAGTGTTGAGAACATATTATGGCAAGTTAACATGGATAATCATAGACTTGGAATATAAGTGAGTTCAGTTCACTTCCGTATTGTGAACTTATGAATTAATATTAATGTATAAAATAACTAAATAATCAATTTTGGATTTGACCTACGTAGTTGAAATTAATGAGCGAAGTTAATAAATTATAACTCAGGGTATTGTAGGTATCTTGACATAATTTGTGTGACCTTCTTAACATTAATGTTGTAGGAAACCATTTTGAGTAGGTTGATCGTAGTGGGTCTATAGGTATCATTTGAAATCTTATTAGAATAATGTAAATGTATTTAAGACTTAAATTTTATCCTTTGAATAGCACAGATAGTTTTAGCATCATGTAGGATCGTTTAGTGGATGTTGGTTGATTGCTTGTATTTTTATGAGATTCCATGCAATCTTACATTATGAAATTTTCTGTTTTAGCATAAACCAAATCGGTCCAGAGAGAGGTTCTAAATTAATACCTGAACTTGAGTTTTCATGAAATGGAAACTTACAAGCTATAGAATTACCTTACATGAATTAGAATCTATAACCATAATTTTCCTGTCTTGTTGTATTCATTTTTGGCAAATCTAATTTTGGAGGTACTTGTCAATTTTTTGTACTTGTTTTCCTTTTTCAGCCTACAAAGTTGATGCAAAATTTAATTGCCAAAAATAGAAAGTGGAGTCCTAAAGAGAAACTAGTGTTTGATAGTGATTAATATTAATTTCAAATTTATATAAGATATTTATTTTAGTACTTTCAGATGACTTGGATATTTTTAGTCCTTGTTTCTGAACCCAATTTATTCAAAAATTGCTTAGTAGAATAATTTTTAGCATAAAAACCCATTTAGATCGCTAAGTTATTTTAGCATTTAAATTATTGTAGGTTGTTTTTTTAGGTTCTTAATGGTATCTTGTAGCTAATATATTGTATAATAACTTCCAAAAATAATTTTTTCCTTGTAGAATTATTTTTCCCATTACCATTTCATAAACGATTTAATGACATTGAGATTGGACTAAGAGATGAGCTAGTCAAGTCTATTTGCTTCAAAATTGAGCTTTTTTACTTCAATATGAATGGTTAATATCAATTATTGTAATCTTTGGTGGTGCAGTGGTTATTTGATAATTTGAGGGAAATAGGAGTTTGGCTACTCTCTTCATTTTAGTGTGCTTGAGGTCATAGTTTATAGTGCCTCCTTGTTAGTGAATCATTGGTGGATTATGTTCCTTCTATTAGGGACGAAATTCAGTGTTGGTATAATTGGTATAACTATAATTGACTACCCTTGAGTATTGAAGTCAAATGTAGTGCTGAAAATTGATTCTATTATAGATGACACAACTCTATCACAAATAGCTTGTCGAACACCTTAATGAATCTTGCATTTTGAGATTAAAGGTGAGCAACTATGTAGTAAGTTACATACTTGAGTATGAGTGAATTCCTATAAGTTTGTATTGATTATGGGCATGAGTTATAAGATTCATGCAATCATAACATGGGTGGATGGAATTAGTTGGGGTGTTCACTTGTGTGAAGACAATGTTACACAAAAAAAAAAAATTAGTAGTGTTTTAAAGGGTTTTGTTTGAGATTTTTTGAGGTGAATTTTTGGGCATTACATTTTGGTATTAGACCCTAGGTTCAACACCAGGAGCTCTGCGGGTTGTGTTTGGTATTTACGATAAAGTTTTAGAACTTATCATCATAATATTTCTTTGTTCGATTATACTCATAGTGAGTTAAGATCATAAGTTGAATTGTTGATCATGTGCTTAGAGATTGGGTAAAGTTTCCATGAATTTTAGATTGGTGAATTCATTGGCATGTTTTTAATTTAGGTTATTGTTTTGTGTAATATCTATTGTGTGATATCTATTTACTTATATAGGGTAGTGAATTTTAGTGATTGCTTATGACTGTGTAGCCTCTATAGGTGGATTGTGAGGTATTTTTATTATTTTACACTCCCTAAGTATATTTTTATAATTAACTAACCCTATTTTAGAGGGGCAATATAGGATTCATTTCACTCAAGGTTTCATTGTCGTATGATTATAATTCTTGAATGTTTTGATCTTATTTACTATTATATTATTAGTTAGCTATAGAGATGCTAGTGTTGTTGATAGTGAAGAGGAAGCGATAAATATTAATGGTATGTAATGGTTATTAGGTTGAATAAGTAAATTAGTGAGATATACAAGGTTTTTATTACATGTTTGTATCTTAGATTAGTTATGAGGTGATATTTATCTCTTGAATTGATTTTTCTTTGATCTAAGCTTGATCTCGTACAACTTAGCCTATTTTGAACCCATAAATAACCTTATGGTGTTAAGGTAAAGGTGGTAATAATAGGTCTATTATATACTTGTCCAATTGATGGAATGTTGCTAAGTGAATAGTTAAAATTTATCTCTTAGTAGTGTGAAGAAAGTATCATTTAATGATATACTATATAGTTATTCAAAAGGCCTAGTTAGAACTTATTAGTTTGTTTTAATATAGCCAATTTTTCATATTTATGTAAGATATTAATGGATTACATGATTATTGTTCCTTGAAGAGTTTATGACTTGAAGGGTCATTCTAGCCATGAAAATACCTTGAGTAAACCTAAGTTGTCTTTGTTTATGACTTTATACCACTTTATGATGGTTAATAATCTATTAATCTTGTTTTGAGACTAAGTAAGCATGGTTACTTCTTCTAGTGGACACTTTTAAAAACTTGTCATTGGTTTGATCTATCTAAGAAATAGGTTGTCTCATTAATAGATTCATTATGGGATTTATTATCTTGTGTTATGTCTAAGATGGAAAAATTAAATTAATAAACTGCAAAGAAGACAAAAAAAAAATAATGAAAAAGAAAACAAACTATTAATTTTGAGCCAAGTAAGAATTGGTAACCTTCTTCAGTTAGAGATTACTTCATGAGGGGTCAATGAATATGGTGGATTACCTTGATTATGTAGTTGCAGAGGTCTTAGATTTGGCATGAGTACTTATAGAAGTGAAATTAGAATAGGGTAATTATCATAAACAAGGTAATTGGTGTTATTAATATTTACAACAATAGGGAATAGGTTAAGCCCTTTGATTGGTCAGATATGTTACATAAATTCTTGATACTTATCCTTGTTTAGTATACTTGAAATGAATCTAGTTGTACTTAGTTTCATCAATTGTGGGTATTAATGTATGATACATTTGGATAGTTTAATTTTTAAGACTCTTATAATGATAAAGACATTTACATTGGGAAATACTAGATGGAAACAATTGAGATTAGAGCTTTCTTTTTCAAAAAAGACTTGTGCATTTCCATATAATGCACCTTGATACTATGAAAAAATTTGACATGTATATTATTTTTTGGATACGATAGAGGATGATGATGAGAAATGATGACATTAGAGATAATATATATATATATATATATATATATATATATATATATATATATATTTTAGGCATATGAGATTGCATTGACCCTTGTGAAAAACACGTAAATTATGTTATGTTTTTAAGAAAGCTGTCCCTATTGTCATGATACTATATAAGCCTAGTATTTATGTCATTCATGTGCAACTTTAACATGTGAAGTTGTGTGCATCTATAATTATAATATTTTTTGTAAACCCCTGTAACATTTTTACCCTCATTAAACCTTAAAATGATGAAGTTGTGTTATGTAATTAACCTTGTTGTGTGAATGTCATGTTTATATGATTGAGTTCTTGCATGATGTTACGTTGTTAAGGCTATTTGTATAATTATGTATATGTTGTGGAAACCTTGTATGTAACCCATATGTGTCAATTAATGTCTCTATGGAACTAATGATTGTGGTGTTGTATAGTTTTAATCTAAGGTATAAACCCTCGTATTACCTTAGGACATTATGATACCAGATGCATAGATTATTAGTGGTTAACCCATTTTGATAGTTCATATATTATATTAGAGGGTTGTAGTTAGTGGACAACACTCAAATAGTTTTCACTTTATAGTACTTTGGTTGTATACTTTCAATAAGTTATTTTTTTAACATGGTTGTTCTTTATGAGCTATGTTAATTGACATCATATGGGTCATATGACAGTCAGTGATATGGAGTAATATGATTAATTTTGGGTACTTTTATATCATGGAGATGATGTGTAAGAGAGTTGTGCAATTGATATGTATTGTGACACTATTACATATGATGATGTACAACTATTGTATTATCTCTGGAATTTATAGGTACTTCCTTACCTCTGGGAGGTAATAGATAATGTTTATCATGCCTCTGGGAGGTATTTGATATGCCTTGAACCTTTGGGAGGTAATAGAAATGCATCTTACCTATGGGAGGTAATTGAAATGATTGTATTCCTTCTCCCCTTGGGTGAATTTTATAGTCACATAGTGTGCATGATGTGATCTATTTTGTATATGTTTTGCCAAAATTATTTTAGTTAATTACACTTTATTTTTTTAATTGATTTGGAAACCACTTTTTTATTTTATTTTATTTTACTTGAATGTTTTAATCAATTGGATGATTATGAAAATTGTTGTTGAAACTAACAATTTGGATTTTCGGTTATATTTTTCATCAATTAGATTGTTGTTGAGACTAACAATTTAGATTGTTGTTAAAAATATTTTGATCACTTGATCTCTATTTTTATTTATTTATTTCAGTGATTATTATGTTAGTTTCCCATGTATACATATGTGCATAACTATTATGCAAATGGATTGGTATGGGGGAGAATAAGTATCTTGGAATATAGCTAGTGGGACTATGATGGAGAACCTATTGCACAGGTCAAAATACCATTCTTTCTACCCCATTAGACATGGTGGTTATTTATTACTTGTTATTTTTATAGATGGGAGGTCTAAGTAGTGATGTTTAAGTTAGATGGGAAGTCTAAGGTGGTATGTTGATGATGGGAGTTTTAAGTAGATGATTTGCCTTTAGCCATTGCTTGGTCATTTATGCATATGTATGCTTATTTTAGCATAATTTAGTTTTTCATAGTTTAGTGTGATTCAATTTTTCTCTATATTATTTGCTAGGGATTATTATCATGACAGTGTATTGTAATTTCACCAAGGGATGGTGCTAAGATTTGTCATTATGATTCGTGATAGGACAAAATTTTGGTTATACACATTACTAGTTAACATTATATTATGGTAGAGTATTCTTGGGATTCAGATGACATGCAAATATAGTGGATAAAAATATGGCCATTTGATACTATGGGAACTAATTATAGAAATGACATCATAATTATTAATTTAAAGCAAACACTAATTACAAAAGATAATGAGTAAAAGAGTCATAATATTAAAAAATGCAAATAACATTAGAATTTAAATCATAAAATCTTGATTAATTTTAAACTCAAATAGTTGTTGCACTGTTGGTTAAACTTTTGCATCGAGGATGATGATTTTATTGAAGGGGGAGAATGTAATACTCCTGTGTCGAACCATTGTAGACACCTTCATCTTTATCATTTTATCATAAGTAGAGACCCTTTTAGGTGTATGGGAATCCAATGAGAGATGTTTATTGTTGTCCTGATGGTATTTGAGTCTGATTGTGTGTATTATTCTATATTATGGACTGGATTATTTTATGATTGTTGGGTGATTTATTAGCTAATTTAATATTATGATTTGGATCATGATATACTTGTATTAATTGATACATATATATTTGTTATTTTTCATGTTACTAGTTATTGATTATTTTATGGATGTTTTATGCACATCAATTATATGAGTTGTTGTCTATTGAATGCCTGAATGTGAATTTCTAGACCCCAATTATGATTTTATTATTATTGCATGTTATAACTATATAAATTTTTTTTACCGACTGAGAACTGATCGTAGGTGAAAGCCTCTGTGATTGTGTGTTGTGTGAATGAATAGAGTAGAGAAGTTTGGGTTCAAGGGACAAATGGTAACTGAGACCTAATAACCAATGGTTGTAGCTATTTAACTAGTTACTATAAATAATTAATGACTTACTTAGGTTCATAATAAATAAATAAATATTTATAAATATGCTTTTGTAATAAAATATTATATTTTTCTACCTAATAAGAAAAAAATTAAATATTTAATATTAATATGTTTCATTATCTAAATATTATTTGTTGTAATAATAAATTGCTTTAGTGGAGCCTAAAGCAAGTGAGGTCATCACTCTACCCACTTAGTGGGTGACTAAGCATGTGGTAAAGTGAGAAAGTGGAGGTTTTTTAAGATAGGAATAAAAAATAAAACTAAAAGTGAGGCGAAAAAGGTCAAAACCAATTTAAGGTTTTGAAGTTTCATTTTTCCCCTCCAAGATCTTGCTTCCATAGGTATTATTGTTACCAAGGGGATCCAAATAAGGAAGGGAGAAGAAAGCAAGGAATGGAGATTAGTTGAAAGGCCCAGATTCAGGTGTATTCAAGCAAGTAAATATTTCCTCATAGATTTAGTTAATCATTTTCTCAAATTGAGAAATGAAGTAAGCAATGAATGATTATTTCTATTAGACTATTGAATCAAATTTATTGTTATTGGTTTGTTAAATTTATAATTAGTTTCCTTTTATAAACTAGTTGGGGTTATGTTTTATTAAAATAAATATACATATGTATATATCAATATTCACATATATACATATTTATATAGATTCAATATATATGAACTTTTATTCTTTTATACAATCCATCTATACAACTGTTGAAATTTGATGTTTATATAAATGAATAATAATAATATATTTATTTATATAAATGTTGTGCTTTTTCCACAACACTATGTTTATATAAAAAGAAAAAAAAAATAATGATAAATAGAATGAAATAAAAATAAAGAAATAAATAATTATTTATTTTTGTTTTTGTAAGAAGAGGAGAGGGGCAAGGTTGGGTCGACTCGTGCCCCCTCCCATAATAGGGAGGGAGGAGGGGTTGATCTATCCGACGTTTTCCATCCCCATTCTACAAGCCCAACAACCATGGCCACGACCAGGGCATATTTCCCAGCCACCGGCCATGGTGACTAGTGTTAGGGATTTTTTAAAAATATATGTGTGTGTTTTTTTTTATAAATAAAACTTAGCTTAATAAAATATTATAATATATATTTCATATTTTGAAATATGAGTTTTAATATATAGTTATTAAAATATATGTTATAAATTATATTTTATTTATTAAGTATATTTTATATATTTAGGTGTTTTTATTTATATTGGTGAAAATATATTTTATAAATTATATTATATTTTTATAATTTGTCTATAATATATATTATATATACTTCATTGAGAATTCAAGTTGTATATTTTATATTCTTGTATTTTAGATTGGTATCTTATATTATATCCTTTTTTTTTTAAATATAAATATTTGTATCGTTGTTTATAAATCATAATAATTTATTTCAAAAATTTAGACTTGAAATTTTATAATCAGGAATTTATGTTGGAAACTAATTCAAAAACTAGGGAATAGGCATAATCTTTATTTACAAACAAAGAAGGTGAGGCCTATTCTGAGCTAGTTTGATACTTGGGTTTAATCTAATATTGTTGAATATATATCATTGTATAATTTTATGTATGAAAATATATATACCTTTATACAAACATGCATATTTTTATAAGCTTTGAGTGAGACTCTTTTGGGAAGACACGAACATAAGTATGACAAATTTGTAGAGACAGTGATTGAAGTGAGATGTATTTAAAACATTTAGTTACTTACATCCCCTATTTGTTGAAATTGATGATAATGACTAAACAAGAATATATTGATAATAAATTTCCTGATTTGGTTGAGCAGACGATGATAAATTATGTTATAATTAATATTACGATGAAGCTAGTTTCATTTTATTATTTTGTGGATTTTATCAATTATCCTCTTAATGTGATTTATATAAAAATAAATATGTATGTCTATATTTATATTTCCATGATTATAAGGAATGTTGATTTCATCGTTATCTTGTTTATGACTCTATAAAATGAAAAAAAAACTTTGTGAGGGTGTTTTTCAGTGTAAGTTGACCCATCGTTGCCTATGACTCAGTACAGGGGAAATAATAACTAGTGGCAAATACAATTTACATATATTATGCTTATTATATTAACATTTGTAATGTCTTGGATGTTATTTGATTTATGTTTTATAATGGATATTGATTACTTGATCGTTGAATAATTAGAACATTTGTAAAGTTTGTTTCTTGAGGTTTTTCTCTAGTATTAAGTTACCTTGTTATTGAAAAGATCCATATTGTAGCTTATGTTATTGATCACCATAATGGTGGTTGTAATAATCTATAATATCAATGTATAATGATATTTCTTAATCTAAGTGGATAATAACTTGTTTATAACATTTAATGTTTTGTCACTAGATGTAGGCTAGTGCTTGACTCATAGGTGGATGATAAAATTAGTGTTAAGAACACACATTTGAACGGTAAAATACAATTGAAAAAATAATATGGAAAGTTACCATTGATAATCATAGAATTAAAATATAAGTGAGTTTAGTTCATTTTCATATTGCAAACTTACGAATTAATCTTACTATATAAAATAGTTAAACAATCAAATTTAATTTTAACCTACACAGTTGAAATTAATAAGAAAAGTTAATAAATTCTAACTTGGGCTATTCTCGGTGTCTTGATGTGATTTATGTGACCCTCTCAACATTAATGTTATAGGAATCAATTTTGATTAGGTTGACCGTAGTGGGTCTATAAGTATCATTTAGAATCTTGTTAGAATAATACAAATGTATTTAAGACATAAATTCTATCTTGTGAAGCACATGGATAGTTTTCTCATTCTCTGGGATTGTTTGGTGGATGTTTGGGTGATTTCTTGTATTTTTATGATATTTCATGCAAGTTTACATTATAAAATTTTCTATTTTATCAACCAAATTAGTCTAGAGAGAGATTCTAAATATATACTTGAACTTGAGTTTTCATGAAATAGAAACTTGAAAGCTCTAGAATTATATTATGTGAATCATAATATATAACTGTCATTTACCTATCCTATTCTATTGATTTTTGGTAGATCCAACTTCAGAGGTAATTGGTAATTTTCTACACCTATTTTCCTTATTTACCCATGTGAAGTTGATTCAAAATGAAATTGCCAAAAATAGCTAGAGGAGTCCTAAAGAGAAACCAATGTTTGATAGTGTTTAATATTACCTTTAAATTTATATAGGAAATTTGTTTTAGTACTTTTGGATGTCTTGGATATTTTTAGTAACCCTATTTTTGAACCCAATTTATTCAAAAATTGCTTAGCAGAATAATTTTCAGCGTAAAAAACCGTTCAGATCATTGATTTATTTTAGTGTTTAAATTGTTATAGGTTACTAGTGGTATACTATAGCTAATATATTTTAGATTAACTTCCATAAATGTTTTTTCCTTCATGGAATTATTTTTCCAATGCCATTTCATAGGTGATTTAATGACATTGAGACTGGACTAAGAGGTGAGCTAACCAAGTTTGTTTGCTTCGATATTGAGATTCTTCACTTCAACATGAATGGTTAATCTTGATTAGCTTATTCTTGGGTGGTGTTGTGGTTATTTGAGAGTTTGAGGGAAATAAGATTTTGGTTGCTCTCTTAGTTTTATTGTGCTTGAAGTTATAGTTTGTAGTGCCTCCTTATTAGTGAATCATTGGTAGATAATGTTCCTTCTATTGGGGATGAACTTCAGTGTTGGTAAAATTGGTAGAACTATACTTGACTACTCTTGAGTATTGGATTCAAGTGTAGTCGACATAGTATTTTTAGAGCTAGCTTTTCAAATGCTTTGATGAATCTTGCATTCTAAGATTGAAGGTAAGCAACTATGTAGTGCGTGACATACTTGAGTATGAGTGCATTACTTTGAGTTTGAATTGCTTGTGGGCATGAGTTATAAGATGCATGCATTCATAATGTGCATGTGGGTGGATTGACTTAGTTGGACTGTTCACTTTTGTGAATATAATGTTACACACAACCAAAAACCATTAGTAGTGGTTTTAAGGGTTTTGTTTGAGTTTTTTTTAGGTGAATTTTTGGGCATTATAAAAACTCACATTTTTGAACCTCAGGTGTTTGATGCAAGAGTATCCCATGTCTTGAGTAATCTTGCATCATAAAAAATAGAGTGTGCTTGTTTTTTTAATATTTTCTTTACTTTGTTTTGGTGTGTGTTTTGGTATAGAGGAAGTATTTTTAGAATCTGGGCTAGATGGAAAACTTCACCTTTTGAAGTTGATAGATCCTACAGTTAGAATTGGGACTTGTATTGACGTGGACTTAAGGATAATTTGTATGAAAATTGAGACATTTCTTTCTAATTTGGTCTTAGTTTCTTGTCACTTGTGTTGGCTAGAAGCATAATTGGTCTTATGAGAGACCAATACTCCATCTATTGGTTTTAGTAGTGTTAATCGGGCCAGGTCATGTTATTTTATTTTGTTTGTATATTATTATGTTTGGCCTTAAAGTGCCAATAAGGTCATGGCAACATGCTTTGAAGGTCTTGTGTGTTAAGCATGAGATTATAATTGAATAAGTCTTTATTTTATTCCTTTGGTAATTGATAGTTGGTTTTTGACTAAGTTTTAATGTTTGGTGAGTTAATCATAGAATATATCAGGATTCAAAGCTCAAAATAGTCTTTGAACATGACCAAACCATTCAAATAATGTTATAAGGATAAATGAAGAAACTGATAAGATATATTTTTTTAATCTTGCCTTAAGAAAAAATGATAGGGTTTAAGATCTATTTAACTAGATGAGTGGCTTTCAATAAGGGAATAATGGTGTTAGTCAATATTTTTTTACTGATTGGAACACAAGAACATACGTTGGGATTCCTCTTTGTTCACAAGTTTCGATACTAAACAGGCCTTGAACAAGACAAACCATTATGTAGGGGTGATTAGAATATAAAGCCTAAGTCAATTATGAATGTAACTTAGCTGTGTTTATCAATAATTAAAGGCCATATAGAGTAAATAAATACTTGTTGATGCTCACAATGCAAATTGGGTCTTGATAATTTCAAACTAGTTTTTGACTCTTAGAGAAATTTTATTTGGTCTTGTAAGACCAAAATAGATTCCTAAAGTCTACCTAGGAGTACACATTGGCAAACAACTTCATACAAGAATAACAAAGTGTAAGAATAGACTAGAAACATGTTTCCTTTTCTTTGCATAGTCCAAAAACTCTAATTACAACACCTATACATTTTAAAACAATTTTTTTATCTTTTCCTTTGATTTGTTTGTGTATAAAAACACTAATAATGGCTTTAAAACACCCTAGGAAGTTGAGGAGACATTGGGAGAAGACCAGAGGTTATCCCATTCCCATCTATATAGATAAAATGGCATTCTTTCAATGGGGTTTGACTGGAAAAATAAGAATAAGACCAAATTTGAATTGTTTTTATGTTTTTTGGATTTGAATAATAATTGTAAGACTACCAATAGAAGGCATAGGTGTATATATATATATATATATATATATATATATATATATATATATATATATATATATATATATAGACCTTAGATGTTTGTATTATTTAATCCATGCAATGTATTATTGAATAACCCAGATTATGACATAATTTGAATTGTAATCCACTATGTAAATGAAATATTTGAATCTTTGTAATTAGAATGCTTATTATTTGACAAAATGTTTGTGTCAGTTTATATTTTTAAACCCCTGAAACATGGACGTTAATGGTTGTGCTGAAATAGACCTCCCCATTTTTTACTTGCACCAATGGTATCAGATTAAGGTAGTGTCCTTATGATTGGAAAACTCCTCATTATGTATGGTAGGCTATGAGAGAGAGGTCTACTATTGGTTTCAAGTTGTTAAGGGATTTACATAAGTTGTTATAGATGTGTGAAGTCCTAAAATATTGAAGAAATTTGTGAGAGACTCAGTTTAGAGTCCATTGTAGGTTATGAAATAGGAGCCTATTGATTTGTGGTGAGATAAGACACACAAGAGAAGGGAATTTGAGATGACTAAGTTGATAGAGATGCTAAAATTATTTAGGGCAAGGCTAGACATAATGGGAAGGACTACACAAGATGATGAAGATGTAGTTGCATGTGATGTTGATGAGGAAGAGTTGATGGTGGGGCTGTTGTCACTAAAAACATGGATATATGCTTTGGATAAAGTCTAACAAGTAGAATAAAAGAGGCCAACAAAAAAAAATACCAACTGAGTTTGTGTGAGAGAAGATGTAAATATTTGAATAATATTTCTTTGTTTTGTGGATAAGAAAATTCAAAATAGCTTGTGACTTGGATAGTTAAGTTAGAGAAGTATTTTGAGCATATGAATTTTGTTGACCCCATGAGGGTTAAGGTTGCATATAAGTGGTTATATTGAGTTTCAAAAATGTAATTTAAATATATCTAAGTGAGGAGATAAAGAAAGGGTAAGATAAATATAAATGAGTGGTAACATGTGGTTTTTAAGATGTTGGGGCATTTTGTATGCCTAAAATTCTAGTCAGGATGGTTGAAAAAGCTTCATGTGAAGAGACTTGAGAGTGGAAGTGAGAAGCATATTTCTAAGAGGGTCAATATGGATGGGGAATTGTATTTTAAGTATCCAATAAATACTTCAAGAAGTATCATGGGGGTGTATGGGTACACCAAAGAGTAACAAGTTGTATTGAAAAGCAACAAGGAGAGGCTTATATATGTAAAGCCTAGTCTCGATTTTTAGAAAAAAGGTGTGGAAATGAGTTGTGGGCAGCCCAAAGATGGATAAAACCTTGTGAAGGATAATGGAGAGGTGGTATATTATCCACCAAAAGTTAGATACCCATTGTGTGTTGATGGGTAAATGGTTGATAAGTCTCGTGAGTGGGCAAATGCTGATTGGTCTTTAGTTCATGATGACAACAATATTGTCACTTTTATTTTGGATGGCAATATGGTTTAAGAGAACCAAGGCATGAATGTTTATATGAATGAAATAATGGATTTGAAGGAAATTGGAAGCCATTTAGATTTATAGATAGAAGAAGAGATCATCCAAGTAGAGTTGCATGTTTTCATCGTGGAAGAATTAAATGTAGAAGTTGTGAAAGTAAGTGCATACAAGGAGATAACTGAAAAAATTTAGTTATGAAACGAGCCTAAATTAGATGTGTGATTGAGGAGAAGACAACCTTGGAGGTGGCTGATATGGAGCTTTTGAGAACCCATAGTGAGAGTGAAAGATATGAGAAGTGTGTTAGCATTAGAAAAGGGTTGGAAAACATGACTTTGAAACATGATGAAGTGGTTGTTGAGGTGAATGAGGGATCTCTATTTTTCCCTAATATGTTTTTGTATTGTGTAGGTCCATCCATGGATAAGATAACAAATATAAGGATTAAGTATGGAGTGGTCCAACATGTTCATTGGTATGAGAGGTAGAGTGAAGAAGTTGTCTACGAGATGGATATGGAAACATTGATAGAGGAGTAGGTTGGTGATGGTATTCTAGATATAGAGGAATGTCTTCAAGCTAATTTGGAGACAAGAGAGTGTAATGGATCATGGGAAAAAGTTGGTTCTCAAGGAGATGTGTAGGTGAATATAAATTGTAGTATTTGGATGAAGAATAGTTGTCCTTAGAGAAATTGAAAGTTATTAGAGAAGGCTTTGAGAATTCAAAGCTTGACATGTAACAAGCTTGTATCAGGGTGATGGATGAAAGAGCGTAACTAATTTTGAGATCAACCATGGTATGTGTGGAGGAACCTAATGTTTTAGGTGTAGAGAGTGATTTTATTGAGTTCAATAATTAGAAGGAGTTGTTAATGTGTATGGAAGCCCAAGCATGTGAAAAGGAAGTTGAATTTGCAACTGAGATGGAGAGATTGCTTGTTATATCAATGTGTACAGTGAAATATGATAACGTAAGGACTTTTATTAAGGTGATATTAGATGATATTGGTTATCATTTGGATGCCCAATTATGTGTTGATTTAGTTGTGTTGAGATTGAGAGTGCATGATGAGATTTTAGCCATGAGGGAACAGTTACAAACGGTAATATGTGATGGTGTGGCTGATCCAAAAACTAGTTGGAAAAGGTGTGAACACATCCAAGTGGGATTTAGGATGAGGTGTTTGGTATATGGTGGATGTTATCCCACATGGGAGAGTGAGATGCATGCTCAAGAATCTTGGCAATGGTGGACAAATGAGAGTGGGTTTCAGCCTGCAAGTCAGTTTATTAAGAGATGGTTATGCCTTTAGTGGAGGAGGATAGATAATGTTGGGTCTAATACCATAAAGGAGAGAGATTATGGTGAATGGTAAAATTCCACAAGAAGTGATAGAAGGAACATAAATGAAGAGAGAATAGGTTTGAAAACAACATGTAGAAGTAGGAAATGGCATAGGAAAAAGAAAAACTAGTAGTTAATTTTCTTGGTGTGTTGGAAGGGTATGCCATGGTCACTTTGCCTCATGACCAGAAGAGTATCTTTTCTACTTATCACATCTATGTGAGTTAATCCTCACAATTTTTAACCTTGGGTGTCTGATGCGGGAGAATCACATGTCTTGAGTAATCTTGCATTATTAAAAATAGAGTGTGTTTGTTTTCTAGTTATTTGATTTGCTTTATTTTTGTGTGTTTTGGTGTGGAGGAAATATTTTTAGAATATGTGCAAGATGGAAAATTTCACCTTTTAAAGTTGACATATCCTATATTTGGAATTAGGACTTAGAGTACCAATGTGGCCTTGAGGAGAATTGCTTTACAAATTGAGTCACTTCTTTCCAATTTGGTCTTGTTCTCTTATCACCTTTGTTGACTAAAAGCATAATTGGTCTTGTGAGAGACCAATACTCCATCTATTGGTTTTAGTAGTGTTAATCTGGCTGGGTCATGATATTTTATTTTTTTTGCATTGTGTTGTTTGGCCTTCAAGTGCCAACAAGGTAATGGAAACATGCTTCAAAGGTCTCATGTTAAGTAGGAAATTATTTAAATAAGTCTTTGCTTTATTCTTTTGGTAATTGACAGTTGGTTTTTGACTAAGTTTCAATGCTTGATGATTTACTCATAGTATATTTTAGGATTCAAAGTTCAAAATAGTTTTTGAACAAGACAAGATAATTCAAATAATGTTATAAGGAAAATGAAAAATTTGATAAAATCTATTTTTTTTAATTCTTGCCTTATGCAAAAAATGATAGGGTCTAAGTTTTATTTAACTTGACAAGTATATTTCAATAAGTGAGCGATGGTATTAGTCAATATTTATCTATTGATTAGAACATAAGAGCATATGTTGGGATTCCTCTTGATTCATGGGTTTCCATATTGAACATGCCTTGAATAAGATAAGACACTATGTAGGGGTGCTCAAAACACAAGGCTCGATTCAATATTGAACATAGCTTCACTATGTTGATTGACAATTGAATCCTATATAGAATATGTAAATACTTATTGATATTCACAATGCATATTAGATATTTGTGATCGGATTGGGTCTTGACAGTTTCAACTAGTTTTTGGCACTTGGACAAATTTGTTTTGGTCTTATAAGACCAAATTGGCTTCCTAAAGTCTACCTAGGACTACACATTGGAAAATGACTTCATCCAAAATTGACAAAGTCTGAAAATAGACTAGAAATGTGTTTCTGTTTCTTTGAATAGTCCAAAAATCCAATTGAAACACATGTATATTATAAAACAGATTTTTCTCTTTTCCTTTGAGCTATTTATGCACAAAAATGCCAATAATAGCTATGAAACACCTTGAGAAGTTGAGGAGACATTGGGAGAAGACCATCGGTCATCCCATTCCCATATATATAGATAAAATGACATTCTTTTGATTGAGTTTGGTTGGAAAAATAAGAATAAGACCAGATTTGAATTATTTTTGGGTTTTTGGGTTTGACTAGTAATTATAAGTCTGCCAATGGAAGGTAGAGGTCTCTGTATATACGTGTAGACATTTATATTATTTCCTTCATGAAATGTATTGTTTAATAAACTAAATTGTGATAGAATTTGAATTGTAATTCACTGCATTCATGAAGTATTTGAATTTATGTAATTGGAATGTTAATTATTTGATAGAATGCATGTGTGTTAGTTTATATTGTTGCACCCCAACACCACGAACATTGATGGTTGTCCTTAAATGGAATTCCAAATTTTTTGCTTTCACCAGTAAGACATAATATCTCAAAAATCACAGTGAGAATTATTAATGTTCGACTCACATTGCAAGTTTTAAATTTGAGTCTTTGTTCTTGCTGTCTCATTATTTCCTATTTATAGATGGTTGGTTTTGTTGTGTTGGATTTTAGAGAAGTGTTTGATAATTTTAAAACATCCTTGTGTAAAATTTTTAGATAGAGTTATAATGTTAATCATGTCCATGAAGACCATGTTTGGAAATACCTTGTACATTTATTACATTTTATAGTGTAAGGGGAGTGCAACTGCCTCACCCACTAGATATTTTCCCATATCAGGTGTCTCTAGGATAATTATTGTGTTTATTATGTGCTTTGGTCATTATTATACTTTATATTCATGTGAAATAGGCTAAACATTTCATTTATAACATTTTTTTATTTATATTTTTAACATGGTTAATACCCTAAAATAGTCATCTTTTAATCATTATGAATCTAGGAATGATAAGATACAATTAATGAAGATTAGAGTGGAATATCCATCTAGTTTATAGATCAAAGTGAGATTTAAAGTTTGTTCAAAAGGTATAATATGAGGTGATTATTCTATTAATCCTTTTCATCTTGCATATTTGCTCTTAGTTTTTGATGTTTTTGATTTTATTTAATTGTATAAAAATTAGTCTTATTATGTGTTATGTCTTCAATGTTCCTTCTAAGCATAAATTCATATATTGGGTTAAACACACCTTGAAATCTCATGATATTAAGTTATTAGGGGTATATAACCTTACCAATGGGGATTTCTTATTTTTCTTTCAAAGAGAAGAAATATATGCAAGTTCCACCTGTTAAGTCTAGCTATTGGTTCATGTGTAACACCCCGATGATTTTTTCACATTGGAATTTAAAGTTTTAATCTTCTTGAATAAGTATCAATTATGAATCCTATGTGGGTTGAGTTTATTTGTCTTATTTTCCCACTTTGCAACTTCATTAACCAAATAGTTTGACATATGGGGTGTGTGATATGTCATGAGCTCAAAAGATTCTACTCGGCTCGACCTAGCAAACAATTTTTTTTTGAGGTTGACCTCACAAAATACTTGAAAGAGTCTTTATACATTCAAGTAACAATTAAGGTACATAAATATTACTAATAACTTACTTTCTATGTCAATCCCCTAACCATAAAATTTGTAATTATTTGTTCATGGTCCACCTAGACCTTAAATTGGGAAACAAAAAGCTAAATTTGAGTGAAAAGGATAAGGGTTAGATTACCCTTTATAAAAAAAATATCGATAGCTAATTAAATCCATAAATATGGTAATTTCATTTCTAATGATAAACCACAATAAAATTTTAAAAAACTTTGAGTCTAGTGCCTAACTTCCTAGCCCTATGACACACAGTCAAGTTTCTCCAACTACTTTTACTAAAGTTATTACACCAAGTGCTAGGATATCCTTATAAATTCCTCTACCCTTTGGGTACTTGCATAATTTTTCTTGAGGTGGCATTGATTAATTGAGGCAAGAAAAGGGGACCAAGTGTCTTTCTATTTCATTGAGATATTATATCCTACCAAATTAACAAGATATTTTGAATAAAACATTTTCAAATCTAGATTGTAACAAAGGGTTTGAAGATGGTTAATAGGAATTATATAGGGATGATTCCTCCTTATGGAATGTCCATGGTCTCATAGAGGCATGGAATTAACTAGAAATTACAAACTATATGGGGTCTACGCTCCATAAATCACAAAATCCTTATCAAAAAGTGCTAAATATTAAAAAAATTGTGATTGGTTCCCCAAAAAAGTCAAAGGGTTGTGAGTGATGGATAAGCTTATCCCTCATAGAATCCTCTAAAAAATTATTTATGTGATCTACTTGTAAGTAGTTTGGTGCCTTTGATATTGTTTGTCTATAAGATGTTAAAGTTTTTGGTTTTCTTCTACCAGCTAGATTGAAGTGTATTTGATAAGATGTATAGTACACCATCCTCCATGAGGATGGGCGTAGAATTGATAGCGTATTGATTCTCCCAATATCCCATCAATATTTATTTCCTTAGGGGAAGATAAGATACATCATGTTGTATAAGTCATGTTAGATATTGATGGTCATGCTTTGAGCCTCATTAATGTATATGCCCCTAATGATGGCCTAGAGAGAGAAACTTTGTGGTGTTGGTTGGCATATAACTTTCCCCTTTATAATTGGCTCTTTTTTGGGGACTTTAATATGGTTTAAACCCTCAAAGACAAGGAAAGAGCTTTTCCAATGTGATGGTATGTTAGATAGTGTGAAGCTTGGTTTTATTTAAAATACCATTGGGGGTTGTTAAACCCTATCTTATGAAAATGGTTTAAAATAGTAGACCGTGTAAATCTTGTTGAATAACACATGTTCATGTTTCCCAACAACAATGGGCAAGAAGTCACTGCCCACTTAGAGATTGTCCTTTGGGACCAAAATGAGAAGTGGTCTTTAGAAAATCCCCTATATTTAGTTATTTTTTAACACATCACTCCTTATTCATGAGGGTAATATTTGACTCATCACTAGAGTGTGGAAATTTATTCCATGTTTTCCTTATGCTACCAACTAGATTGATTGATGGAATGATTTGGTCATTTGTATTGGCACCTTTATCAAGCACTATGATAAGGATGTGGAGAATATTAAAAAATGGGTTGATAATTCATTGGAAAAATAATTACAAAGGGTTATGACACAACTTGAGCATAGTCTATTTTATATTCGGTTACTATCAATAGTTTCTCGTCTCAAACATAAGCTTAAGCTTATAGAATTCCATGTTTCCAATGGTGTTAAAATACATGCTCACCTATTTTGGCTCGAAATGTGATCTTGGGCCTCAAATTATTTTTTAAAATATTTAAGGTCCAAACAATTCAAAGAGAAAATTAAATCCATTAAATTTTCTCATAGCTACCTCATAGAGCTTCTCAAGATCCATTCAACCTTTTTAGATAAATATAATTTAGTGTTTTAGGACAAAGAGGATTCTATAGAATGAGACAAATCTTTGTATAAATTCATTGATGTTTTTCCTCAAAAAATTAGCACCTTTGCTCAATGTATTTATGATACACTAACTTCACTCAAATAACGATATGTGGCAGTACAAAACAAGACTAGTGATAATACACTGAGAGTTAATGGGTTCCCTTGTGAGTACTCAAGCTCAAAACCAATCTCAAACTGATTGCATTATTAAATGTCTCATATAAAATTCTTTCTAAATATCTAACACTCTACCTGTGACATATCCTTCTTATAATTGATAGATAATAACTAATGTATTATTATTACAATTCATTACATCCTTGGAAATATCATTATTATGTGAGAAGGAATAGAACATTGAAATTTGTTTCTTAAATTAGATTTTGAAAAATCTTATAGCCTAGTGGAGTAAGATGTATAGGATAAATAATAGGAAAAACTACATGTTGAATTTATCAAAAGAGGCTTTGCATAATATGGTAAGTGCTACATTGAATTTAACATTATTTATTACAAGCTTAAATAGGATTTATGGGATTGGTTTTCATATAGCACCCAATGGTTTGTCAACCACCTATGACTCACTAATTAGTAAATAATTATCAAAATTAATTACTACTAACTATTGACATTTTATTAATTAATTTATTGAAAGGGGTGTCACACTAGGATACACATGCCCCATATAACATAGTAAGCTATAATATTATAAACTTTGAATCATAAACCCAACAAATCCCTTTTGATTCAAAGGGGACCAAAAGATGATCTAGAGCATATGACTATGAAGCCATCGAATAATCTCAGTTGCACATGTGAATTGACACTTTGTATTTCCTAGTATTAATCAACTTGTGTCACTTCACAAAACATGTGATCCACAAATCATGACATGAATGATGAATATCTTGTTGGGCATGCTCATCCTCTTTGACCATTATATACCCAAACTATAATATAAGCACTATCATGAGAATGTTCAATGTAACACAAGAATAAATATTATTAGCGATGTTAGAAATATAAATAAAATGGAAATTAACTAAATATATGCAAGTGTACTTCAAATGAGCTATCTAAGAAAGGAAATAATAAATAAAACATTATACCTTGATTGAATCTTATTAAGATAAATATGCTCCTATCTTGGATTGGATGTTGTTTAGATGTGATTGTAGTTGCAAAAGGTTGATGAAGCGCATAGATAATTTTGCAACACCTCTCTTTACAATGTTAATGTTTTGATTGATTGGCTTGATGATGTTTGAAGCTTTGATAGATGGATTTGGATTTTAGTTTATTATGTAATTTAATATTGCTAATAATGGAAGAAGATAAGTCTATTTATAACTTTGATTGATTGATGAGATTCATTGATCTTGGTTAAAGATAAATAGTGCAGGATTGGTCAAATTTGTTTTTTGAATAGTGAGAATCTTATACTTACAAAATTATATGGTGGGAAACAAGTGGGAACTTTGGGATTATAAAATTAAATAGTGAAGAATATTTTATTTTGATAATAGAGATAGTGGAGATAGTTGGGAATCTTAGCGGATTAAGTGAGATTATTTAATTTGATAGTGGAGATATGTGGGGATCATGGAGGATTAAGTGTGATTATGAGGTGGATTTGATTGAATTGGATGATGATGTGATGACATCATGGATTTTAGATTGAAAAAATAATTTATTTGATTTATAAAATTATAGAATTTAGCATTTCATGAATTTTATTATTATGGGAGATTTAGCTAATTAATATAGGTTAATTAACTAATATGATGAATAGTGAATGGTAAATAGTGATGTTGAATAGTGATAATGAATAATGATGATGAATAGGATTATGAGTTGTTAGCATGATTAGAATACAAAGTAATGATATTTAAAATTGACAAGAAGTGTCCAATTTTAAGTGTCTAAATTTTACCCCTTTTTGAAAGGGCATTGTGAGACACAATAGGTGGAGTAACAAAATTTCAAAGAAAATAAGAATTAAAAATAGGAAGGTTAGATGATGATGATGAAATAATGTGATGGATGACACCCACTCAAGAGGGCATGCAAAGATGAAGGATGTGTATGGGATTTTAAAAAAGAGATGAAGGATCTAAAATGGAAGAATCAATGGGTGAGTGATGAAGAAATAGGAGTTGGGATACTAGATGTGATGATGATTATATGATATTAACCCATGGGTGACATTAAACCACTTGAGTAACACTTGCATACTCTGGTTTCTAATGATGATGGATGGATTTGACCCAAGCAGGACATATTTGGGAAGGATACATCTCAAGATAAGCTACACACTTTAACTTTCACCAATCAGGGCAAACATGGAAAAATATCTTGACAACGTTATGGGCTTGAATTTCCCTAAGTATGGTGGATTGAGGAATGATCAATCTTGATGATGAGCTGCACACTTTGATTTTCCCCAAGCAAGGTGAAAGTTGTAAGCTTAGATGGATAACTGATTGATTACCTAATTGATTGATTAATTTGCAAGCATAGATCAATGATTTAACTGATTACAAAGATTAAGGATAAGATGAATGATGTTGATGGAAGCTTAAAGCTGATAAGTTAATGCAAATGTATGTGCAAATGGTATAATTATTTACCAAGAATGAAGAAGCTAAAAAAAATAGGCACATGAAGATGCCCCAAAGTGATGAAATAATGAGTGAAGAATGATGTGATAATATTTGGAGAGAATTAGATAAATTTTGGATGATAAATGGATTAGATAGGGGGCATGGAAAAGTGATGTTTGCACACATATATTATGAGGATGAATGTTATATATGGATAGTTAATTAGATGAAATAGATGATAATAGGGATAGATGAAAATGATGGTGATGATGGTTGAGCTGACCTCAGAAACTCCATGTGATTGAGTGTTGCCTACATAGTCTAAATAGACCTTAGGTCGATGTAGTTATCCCAAAAAAGGAAGAATGATGATGATAAATAAATTATGATAGAACTTGATCTGATGTTGACAAATGCCAAAGGGGGATGAGATAATTGGATTTTAAAATGTATTCTAAGGTATGTATATATTTTGCAAGGAGAATACATTGCCATTTAGCACATATCCTCATATACTTTACAACCTAATTTTTTATATTTCACGTGTAAATATACACCTTGATATAAAACACAATGATAACCTAGCTATAATGTGTGTAAATACTAAGCCCTGATGCAATAGATGAATGACAAAAATGCACCATGATATGGAAAAATTAGGATGTCATTATTGTCATATGTCGACTAATAGACTCAAGTACAAATATGTGATAGGAAGCACCATGATATGGAAATATCATGATGATATTTTTAACACACATGTACTGAGTCAAGGAATAATAAGAAAAGTAAACAAATAATCAAGTAAACAAACATATGTAAACCTGAAAATAAATTTAACATAAAACATCATGTCATTAACCAATTTAAAATACACATGTGAAAGTTTGATGATATTGATAGTTATATGGTATCCCCAAGCAAGGATACATTCAAGGGGATGGATTTGGGAAAAAAATATCCCAAAATGAGTTACACACTTTGATTTTCCCCAAATAGGGTGAAAGCTACGAGCTTGGATGATGATTTTTCCCAAGCATGGTGGATGTGGGAATGAAATATCCTAAAATGTTGGAATGATTGAATCAAAGATTTTGATTGGATTTAGGACAAGAATTTTTTTTTGGGATTTTATGGATTTATATCACTATTTATGTATTTTTCTATATTGTTTTGATGTTTATGGGATTTTTAGAATAATTATATACAAAGTGGTTATTAGCAAAGGGAAACCTATTCTAGCACTGAGATGGGAGATGATGGTGAATGAAAGAGATTCATGATGAATGGGTGGAGGATATTAGATTATGAGGGATAGATGGCATAAATATAAAGACCATGTCACATGGGAACCAAGTGTCTAATCATCAAATGACCAAACTCAGATGATATGCTAGGATGTTTCCCAAAATAGGGCATGCACAATAAGATGGATAAAATGATGGAAAATGATAAGGATTTGGATAAGATATGAATGGTTAAAATGGGATGGATGAGGATGTAAATCAGTTTGCCCCCAAATGTCAAGGTACTTGTAGACAATAGATTATTTACACATAACACCATAAATATGGTTTTCATCATGATACTTTCCCAAGGCACCATAAACATGGTTTTCATCATTGCAAAAAATATTTATCTTTCTCTTTCTCTTTTGATTTTTTTTATTTTTATTTTTATTCTCATTTTAATGGCATATCAAGTTATTGGAGGCTTTTGAGATGCATAATGCTAACCCATTGTGATTTATAGGCCATACTTATTTTAGAAAATTTATTTTCTATAATCTTGCTACTAATATGGACTCCATTGATGTTCCTATGATCTTCATTGATTGTTGATTATGCTTTCTATAAACCTATAAACAAGGTGTATTCATAGCCTATATGAAATAGAGTGCTACCAGGGAGGGTAAAGTATGATAAGAATTGGATAAAATATCTAATTTGATGATGGGATATAGAATTTGGATGAAGGATATGATCATGAAGGGAGTTATAAATGTTAGGATACCAAGGGAAATTGAGACTTACAGTCACACATACCATTGTTGATTTTAGATTTGACATGATTTTGGATGTTGTGGGGTCAAAGACCTCTGAAAATTCTCTAAAAAAGACCACAATATTTTTTTGCTCCTTATGCCTAAGAGTTGCTATAATTTGGATGATTTTTAGATTATTAGTTGTTCTTATATTAAATTTAATGATGTCTTCATCAAACAATACAAAATTGATTTGTTCATATGTTGGTGCCTTTAAGAATTTTTCACCAATAGTCTTTTTGATTAAGCTAATTTTGATTTTGATTATCCAATAATGCCTTAAACAAGTTTTTAGTACGGGACAAGAATTTTTTATTTTGATTTCTTAGATTGTCCCATAGTGCCTCAAACCCTGTTTCACTAGGGGATTTTTCTTCTATCTAAATGTTTTTTTGGATCCCTTAAATTCTTCAATTGATGTGTCATTATGGAAGAAATCCAAAGATTGTGATATGTTGGTTCTAATCAATGGGTATCAGAGATAGGATGGGTGATTTTGATGAAAGGATTAAAGTTAGGAAAATCCTCATAGAGGCTACTAGGAAAACCTATTTTGATGCTGGTGGAAACTTCCTCAAAAATAGTGTAAGGGTCTCTAATTTATTCAAATTGATCTATAGGAGGTGTGTAACCAATGGCATGAGATCTTTATTCTAATTTGGATATTGATGCTAAATATGATGTTGATAGTGGTTCTGACTCTAATGCAGATTTTAATGCAGATGATGATTTTGACACTAATTGTGATGTTGATGTTAATGTTAATGTTGATGTTGATGTTGATTTGAATTTAGATTCTGATATTAATGGTGTTGTTGATGTTGGTTTTGATTCTAATGTTGATGTTGATGATTTGGTCAAATGGAGGCCCTATTAGATTATGTTGTCGATAAGTACCTTTTTTAATTTCTATTTGGAAATGAAGGCTTTGGGATGAAGGGATTCCCAAAAATGGGATAATTTTCATTATGGGTGAAAGATAGATTGTTGGTTAATGATGTATTCTTCGGCTATGGGTTCATCATAGAAGGGTTCCTCAAATATAGGTGGACTAAAAAGAAGTTTATCAGAGTGAGTTTCATCAAATATAGGTAATTTGATAAAAAAACCTTTATCAAAGATGGGTTTATTATCTTGACCTTGATTTGGAAGTGGATATGAGTCTGATCATTATTTAGAAAGGGATCTTGGCATATCACTATTGGCTGATCTTAAAGCGTGAATGTATTCATTTTATTTTTATGTCACCATGGTCAATCAAAATTTGGATGTTTTTTCTTAAATTTCACACATTAATTAATAAAATGACCTTGGATCATGTGATACCCATAATATTTAGCTTTGTGATACCATTTAGGCTTTGGTTTGCTCTCATCAAAAGGCTTAGTATGGGAGTACATGATCATGTCTGCAGTGATTAGTTGGTGTAAAATAAATTCTAGAGATTCATTGAGAGGAGTATATTATCCTTGTTTAAAGTCTTTTATGAATGTGGATGGACTTGATTCTGGATGTGAACAATTTGGCTCAAGGGCCAGATGGATGTTGGATAGGGGTGTCAAAAGAGGTTTCTATTTGTTAGTGTGATGGGGAATGTGATGTTCAAGATTGTAGCTAGTGGATGAGATGTTTTATTGATTTTGATGTGAAAAGGTTTGACTTTGCCTTATTAGGATGGAACCTAATTTTTTAATATCAAAATACATGTGTAGTTAGGCACATATTTCTATGATCAAGAAAATATGTCATCTTTATTTATAAGTATCATCACTAATGTGATGCCAAGGAGAGAGCATACACAAAATTTTATCACACAAATAAGTAATAAACACTAAAAAAAAAAATCAGTTTTGTAAGGAACAAAATTGAAATGTTGGTTTGTTTTAGGAACACCAAAAATAATTGTGTGTTCTTTTTAAAACACCAAAATAAGTGGTTTTCTAGTGTTTGTTTGAATAAAACCACATTTTTATTAATGTAACCTTTCAAACAAAAACATAATTAGTTTGACTTGGAATATCTTCAGAAAATGAAACATGCACTCAAAAGACCTAAAATCTAAACCAAATAAGAAACATACAAGTTAAAATGTTAATAAGGAAAAACCTACAAATTTAAAAGTTAGAAAAAAAAAAACTATCACTATTTTAACAATATCTCCTAATATATAATATGGAGTTTTATGAAATTTTGAAAGTCTGTTATCAAGCTAAAGATGAATTAACTTACAAAATATCAAAACAAATCAGATTTTAAATTAAAAGGTATAGTCATTTTAATAATCATGTTAAAAAAAATAAAAAATGAAAAATGTCAATCACTATTTTAATGATATATCCTAAACCACAATATAAATTTTTAATTAATTTTGAAAGTATGTTTTCAAAATAAAGCTAAACCAACTTTTAAAATTAGAAAAAATTATATTTTAAATTAAAATTTATAACCATTTTAACAATTGTGTTATAAAAAATTAACTTAACTTTGAAAAAAAATAAAAATAGAGAAAAGTAAGAAAATTAGATATTCAAAATAAAGATACTTGATAGAAAACCTACAAGTATAAAACTTAGAACTAAATAAAGATCTTACTTGTTTGAAGAATAGGTTTATTTTGCTTCTAAATATGGTTGTGGGGTGCGTAGTCCCACCAGACATGCCAAAATGTAATACAAAAAAAATATTTATTAGTGATGTTAGAAATCCTAATAAAATAGAAAACTAACTAAAACTATTCAAATGAAATATACTTTCAAATTACTCTTTGGAATAATGGCTTATGCTAGGAAGTGATGTGATTGTAAATGGATTTTCAAGAAGCACGTAAATAATTATGTTGTACATCTCCTTACAATGTTGATATTTTTATCGATTGGTTTGATGATGCTTGAAACTTCGATAAATGGATTTGGATGATACTTCGTTATAAAATTTAAGCTTACTAATAATAGATGAGGAGCCCTCTATTTATAGGTTTGGTTGATTGATGAGATCCATTGATCATGCTTGAAGATCAATGGTGGAGGATTGGTCAAATTTGGATTGATTATTAAATTGGATAGTGGGAATCTTATGATTATAAAACTAGATGGTGGGAAATAGGTGGGGACTTTAGGATTATAAAATTAGATAATGGAGATAGTGGGGATTATTTTACTTAGATAATGGAGATGGTGAAGATAGTGGAGAACCTTGGAGGATTAAGTGAGATTGTTTAATTTGATAGTAGAGACATATGAGGATCATGGAGGATTAGGTGGGATTGAGGTGGATTTGATTATGAATTGGATGATGATGTGATGATATCATAGACTTAAGAAAAATAATGATTTATACGATTTATAAAATTATTGAATTTAACATTCCTTAAATTTTATTATTATAGAATAATTAGGTAGTTAAGATAGGTTAATTAACTAATATGATGATTAGTGAATAGTAAATAGTGATGATGAATAGTGATTATGAATAGGATTAGAGTTTGTTAGAATGATTAAGGTAATGATAGTTAAAATCAACACAAAGTGTCTGATTTTAATTGTCTACACTCAAATACAGACTATTCACTACCTTTATATGATGCATCTACCTTAATGCCCAATAATGCTAACCTCCATTTGCTCAACACCACTGATGATAGAAACTCCTATCAACTTATATAATCATCGATGACTAATCTAATACCAATACAATATATTTCCCTATTAGGTGAGAGTGAGAAGTCCTTATAACATAAAATATGATCAATTTTTTTTGTCTACTCCTCATTAATAATATCAAAAAATGAAAAATTAAAATTTTATAGAATAAACATCAAAATAATATCCAAATATGTTATTATAACATAACCCAATTTTAGAGTTAATAATGAATTCAATATGGGTGGGTTGTTAGCTCTATTAGCCTGTCAGATTGCTAAGGAATTTAAATCCTGAAAAGCAATATGGTCATATCCAAAAACACAAGTGGTGAGAAACTTTGTTACATCCATGTTTTTCAATCACAAACTTCCCATTTTAAAAGCTACAACAAAAATAGGGTGTCAAATTCCATTGAAAATTGACCTCTTATACATTAAAATGTCTTATTTCTCTAGTTTTAATACATTTTTCTTAAATAAATCAAATGAAGAGATGTAAAATAAACAAGTTAACCATATAAATAGATGTAAACATTCCAAAACCTAGGGAATGAGTGGTTGCACAGCTATGGTTGAAAAAAATCTCAACTAGACAAGAAAATTATATAACATTGTCCAAACACAAAAAAAAAGACATAATTCAAAAAATTATTTTGACACTTAAGGGGAATTGATGTCTTGACCTCTAGTATGGTCTAAGTCTTAAAAAATGTGTTTTCACCAATTTATCTATGCAACAAATTAAAGTACAAACTAAAGGACTCAATATCAAGCTACTTGTATTCTAATTATTTGCAATCAAATGAAAAATTAACTAGTAAGAACTGCCCATATAACCTCTTTGTAATATAACTATAATGTTAGTATTATGTGTATTTATGTAATATATATAGGTAGATATGGTATTGTACATGTATAAGGGAATATGTCAATATATGGCACACATTCTCTTAATGATTATTATAATCCTAGTGGGGTTAGTGGCCATTATAAGTTGTTGGCCACTAAACATATCTTAGTGGGGTTAGTTAGACACTAATCATAACTTAGTGGGGTTGGGTACTTAGTAATAGAGTAGTGTCCATTGAATATTTTTTGGCCATTGTGTATATAGGGCCTTATGCCAAGTGTTAAAGTGCCCAAAATGTAAATTATAATCAAATCTTTGCTCAAGGAGGTAGCCCCTTAGAAGTGGCATGCCATATGAAGTTATTCCTTCCATAAAACAAATTATTTGTATGTAATATATGTGTTCAATCAATATTTGTAGTTATAGGTTATTATTGTGTGAGTTATGAGTATGAGGTTCTTAACATTTAGTATCAGATCTCTTTCCAAAGCTTGATTTTTCTTAGTTATTATGCTAGTTAGTTGTTAGTTGTGCACTCTCTATAACTTATGATTTGAAACACATGATTTATTTTTAGCTCATTATTTTGAAGGTATTTGTGTAAGTCTTATACTCTCATTTGCATTGAATTTATTTTGTGTATCTCTACTTGAGCGAGATCACTCTACCTATTCAATTCATACAAGTTAAGACTTTGCATCTCTATGTTTGGTGCCTCCCTAGACTAGATTACTCCCTTCACATCATGTATCTAAGGTTTTGAAAATTCTTAATGTATCATTGTGAAAAGTTTGAGCATTTATTTCCTCTATGTACATAATTTGCATCAGCTATGAATATTCCATTGAATTAGAATATTGAACCACATCGATCTCAAATTGGCCTCAAAAAAGCAATTCATGAAACCTTCGATCGAGCATCAATATAGCCTTTTGAACCTATCTACACTTGAATCCAACTTGCTTCAATTTATTCATTACCACATCACTATTTTTCACATGGTCCAAAATATCCTCGATGTCTCTTCATATTCTAGTTAGCTCCTTGCTCTAAGATCCCTCAATATCCTCCTCATGGCCATGGTACCATTCTCCATGTCTTCCCTACCTCCCAAACAACGTCCTAATCCCAATTCCAAACCATCATCCAAATATGTAGTTTTTTTCATTTTTGGCACCACTTTACCATACAAATCATGATTATTCTCATTTCCATTCTTGGTTTTTTTTAATTATTACATGGTAATTGGTGTCTAGGTTTAGGTTTTCCATTGTATAGTTAGGTTTGTTTTTTGTTCTCTTTTGATTTAAGTCATTTTTTAATTAAATTTGTATTAGTTTTTAAGAACCAAGTCTATAGGCATATGTTCTTAAGATCATTGGTTAATTTTTATCATTTGTGTTATGATACTTAGATCCATGGATTTAGTGATGATTTAGGTTTCCATCATCTTGCCATGTGTTAATGTAAAAAAAATAAAATATTGGTTGTATATACAATTTTATGTATATAGTCAATTTTTACATGTTTTATAGAAGTCTTGGTATATGTCATGTTTTAGTATGTTAGTCTCCTATGTAATTATTTAAGATGTTTTTTCATTTTATTTGGTCATTAACATTTAATAATTTTAGTATAGGTTTTGATTATTATTTTTACATCTAGATAATAGTCTTAATTAATATGAGTAATCATGTTTATATTTATGTTATCATCCCTATTTATAAATTCATTAAAATAACACATTTTTGGTTGAAGCTGACGTCCACTCCTAGTAATATATTTCACATATGGTTCTCATGGGGCTTCCAATTTTCTATGGAGATAATTTCATAGGTTCCTTACCTCAGCGTTATCAAACCGGCATGGTCTGAGAATATCAAAAAACATTTTCCAATCTAGCCACTCATACTATAGGCCTATTCGGGGATTTCATCACAGCTTGTTTCATCAATGGAATCAAGGAGAAACTTTGACCAGAGGTTAAAATGTTCCACCCTCACATAATAATGGAAGCCTTCGGCTTGTCTAAGTTCTTAGAATAATGTATTGACCAAAAACATCACAATGGGTCACCATGGTTTGTGTTCCCATGTCCCAACATAACCACCCCTCTCTAAGTCTCTAACAAGACCAAGTAGGTAACATAATCACCCAAGCAAGAAACATATGCACTTATAGACCTGAAGAATTATTTGCATTAATTAAGTAGTGACCTACATAAACTCAAAAGTGATATGCATAAAATTATTCTTCACTCCCATATAATTGAATAATATGAAGAGGAAGTGTATGCATGGATTGATTTGGGGGAAAATTATAGCAAGTGGTATGATGATTTATTTCACTTGGATGAGAGTGATCTCTTTATTCTTCTCTTCACATAATATTTCACAAATAAGGATGACACTTTTTTTCTCATTCCCTCAATAGATTCCAAATTATCTACAACAGTTCATCCACTTGAAGAGGTACCCATTCCACAACCAATGTGTGTCAATGGGGTTTTCATGAAACATTACCTCCTCATTACTTCAAGCAATTCTAATAACCTCCTTGAATCTTGATTGGCTAACCCATTAGATTATTTTATGCATCTTTGTTCTAGATTTGAGGTATCAATTACCTTTTATGGCACATTGTCCTGCATGATCCATTACCACTATGATCACATTCATCTAATGTTCTTTCACACATTGATCTATATGTCACATTTGAACATCAACCTCATGTTCTAGTGCTTCCATTCCCAATATTATCATACATTCTTATCTCTCAGCACTAATAGATAAAGTGGAATTCTGATAGAATCATCCTCTATATGGGGTAATTTTAGTCCTCTATTTGTTATGTCCTTGGGTACTTGATCATGCCTAGTTGTTAGGACCCAATTTTTCTACCCATCTAAGCTACACTTAAGGGGGTGTTAGTGTAGGTTTTCACCTTTGCATAGGTTTTTACTACACTTCTATTTTCACCTTGCTTAGGTGGATATTATAGGTCATTTAAAGTGAGTATAGCATCATTATGATGACATTATACACTTGTGAGTGGATGAGGTCACCATAGTGAATGTATGGGGTCACCATCCCACTTTGTCCCTTAGGTTCTCAATCTACTTAAGTCACCATCCCATTGAGTCCCCTTAGTAATTAATCCACCTTGAGTGGAGGAGCCCACAACCTTCACTTATTTAGTTGAGTGCTCAACCCACTCGCTAGTCAATATATTGACCTATCCTCCAAGGCATTTAGTGTGGAGTGTGGATTGTAGATTAAAATATTGTTTTAGTGAGCTAGTTGAATCATTGAGCTTGTAGTTTGTGCCAATATGCTAGAGTCATGAGATACTTAACTATGAGTGTTGATAGTTGCGAGCTATTGTGCTCTGAGATATAAGATTTAAGCCATTGTAATGCAATCCTAATTATGAATATGAGTTCTCTAAGTCCTGCTCATTATTGATTTAGTCTCAATTCTTAGAAGCTTGCAAATGCAAAAGCAAATATAGAGTTGAGACTGAAATCAACAATGAGCATAACTAAAATAACTTATATTCAAAAATAGGATTAAATTACAATGGCTCAATCTTTCAACTCACATAAATCATGAAAAAATAGTTCACAATTATCACAACTCATAGCTAAGTAGATCACACCTCTAGCTTATTGGCACACACCACATGATCCATGCTTCAACTAGCTTAGTGGCATAATAGCTCAATATACAATACACACTCTATACTAAATGCTTTGGAGGATAGGTCAATATATAGGTTGGTGAGTGGGTTGAAAACTCAATCAAACAAGTGAAGGTGGTGGGATCTTCCACTTAAGAAGGATTAAGCACTAAGGGGACATAGTGGGATGGTGACCAAAGTGGAGTGAGCACTTAGGGGACAAAGTGGGATGGCGAGTCCATCGACTCAATTTGGGGAGCCCATCCACTCATAATTGCATAATGATTCCATAATCACTCTAAATGACCTATAATATCCACCTAATCAAGGTGGAAATAGAAGTGTATTAAAAACCTAAGTAAAGGTAAAAACCTACACTATACCCCCTTAAGTATAACTTAGGTGGGTAGCAAAATTGGGTCTCAACAACTAGGCCTGATCAGGTACCCAAGTACATAAAAAATAGAGGATTAAAATGACCCCCAAAAGATGATGTTGAAGTAACATGCATTCTAATTAAAGCTCATAAAATGATCAATGTCAATGATGAGGTCATATGATTGAATACTAAAGAAGGTCCATTAATATCAAATAATGTTTATTTCATTTGTAAGAGGAAGAACACATTGAGTGTAATGGAAATATATTCATCCATAATGGAAGATAAAAGCAAAAATACTAATATCCTTGAATATGGTCTAACTCTGAAGTGCAGTATAGGTCTGGAAAAATCATGCACAAGAACTAAATGTAATGCCACTAAAGTAGACCTAATAGAAAAATGACATGAAACATTCACTTAAATAATGTCCATGCAAATTGGAGAGCATGGCTCAACAATCCTCGAAACTATGTCAGAATACGGAGGGCTCATAAGACATGATGAGTTTTTGATGCTCTCTGAGAATGTGGAGGTGCCACATAAGATAATATGTGCACTCTCCCTAATGGAGATAATATAATCCTCTAAAGTAAAAATTTGTGATGTCTCTAGAAGAGAAACATTTTATATTGAAACTAATGTGGATTCTATAAAAAGACATTTCAGTTCTAGAAAAAAAATCATCCCATAATGGTGGCTCGATAAAGAAAATAATGATGTCTGATAAGAATGAATCATCAAAAGAAATAATAAGATGAGAGATTACAAACTCAAAAGAGGTAGTGTGAGGAGAAGAGAATACAATCTCATAAGGATATTTGAAAATATTATGAAGAATGATCCAAATAGTGCAAGGACATTATGTGCTCCAACTGGTGTCATAGATCCATGAAAACATGCATCTTTAAGTGACTAAAATCCATGTCACGAGCTGGCCTAGTAATTTTACTAAATTAGATCATTAGGAGTAGGAACCCATCCATATAGAAATGGTATAATGCCCCTTTTAGTGATTGTATGTTCCATGTACAAATGTTATGAAGCATAGTTTGTCCTTCCAAAAAGAATTGTTATAGATGGATCAAATTTATTGATAAGTTATCTCTCAAATGGAGTTGGTGAGTTGATATGACCACATGTAACCCAAAAATGAGAGTAGAGACACCATGGAGTGTAATGATAAAACCTTTCACAATGTAACCTATAATGAGCCCCCTAGTTACAAGAATAATTCATCTCAATGTGATAGACATCAGACTCAACTGATAATGCATTCATAAATAAGTAATATGTGTAGAGTTCATTATGAGTAACTATGCATGATCTGAGTACAAATGTCAGAATCAATCAAGAATGGGTCCACACAAATGAGAATAATTAGTGCATAAGTGACAATGCATTTCAACTAATAGACATCAAAATTAGTTGAAAATACATCCTCAAATGCAATCAATCAATATAATAGTGACACTTTATAGTTGCAAAAACTTAGTGTGCAAGAGAGAAATTAGGGTCATAGCAAGCCCCATAAAACTGTCAATAATGACCCCCAAAGTTTGTAAGTAACTATATGTGCTTGGGTGATGGAAATTGGACTCAGTTGAGAATGTGTCCATGAATGATCTATATGATGATATTAAAAAATAATGGCACATGTGATATTGTAAACTTCAAAAAATAAGGATGTCATACTCTGTCAATAATGTGTTCGTGAGGAGTACAAGTACAAAATGTGGGCCAAGAAATGAAGGAGAAGAAAATTTATTTTTATTATGAGGGGGTTTGACCTCCTACCAAACTTTAACTCACCCTCTGTGATGTGGCCTCTGACCACATAATGGATTCAACAATCCATAATCCTCACTAAACACATAAGCAACTCATGAATTCAACTCATAAATTCAGCATTCTCTCATTTAATATCTCAACATTATGTAAAACTTATCAATAAAGCATTACAAATAAAAATTCCATGCCTACAATACATGCCATTAACACTCTCATTACTTGGCTAACATGCCAAGGAGGCCCTTCAAGCTTCTCTCTAAGCTTATCTCCCAAACTTGCCTACCTCAACCAAGAATTGATATATTCATATATATAATTTCAAGGAAGAATAGAGATAATAAAACATATATGCCCCATATCCCACATGGATGAAAAATGACAAATAAGACCACTTGGAGTGATCAATTCTAAAGATAAAGGTCTTCATTGAAATTTGGCACCACCCTTCACATGTGAAACACTATTGATGAATAGTGAAAGGCTAGTCACATGTGCCAGGTCAAAAAGGAAGAATATCTACTTTAGAAAAGATAGGTCACCACCTTGTGCTTTCATGTGACACTATATAAATGCACCCCATACCACCTAAGCAATCAAGATTAATGTTGTGACATCTCACTATGATGAATAGTGTCTACCATCTCATAAATGAATAGTAACCTAGGAATAGTGTTGCATGATTAGTGTTTTCCCACATCATTATCCTCTAGTTGAAAACATCTCAGCTCCTACAAGTTGTCCCAATTGTATCCTTTCCATTTATTCTAAAAAAAAGAAAGCACACCACTCTATTTTTGGGTGATGTAAGATTTCCCAAATCCTTGGATGCTCCTAAATTAGACACTCGAGGTAGATAATGTGATCTCTTGATCACATAGATTGGGTTAGTGGTAGAACCAATCTTTTGGTCATGAAGGGTAATGACCACAACATCCCCATCCAATATACCAAGTGCACCTAGAGAATATTCTTTTTCTTTCTCCACTTCTAGTTTCTACACACTAGCCTTCCCAATACCATCTTCCTCCACCAAAGGTTAATCCATATCCCAATAGATCCACATGTGGGACTGTACCCACTAAAAATTATCCTCCTTTGCCAAAAACATATCCATATATCAATGGATTCATATGTGGGCTCCAACCCACCACCACAAACTAAAATTGACCACCTTCACCAAGATGCTCTATCATTCATCTTTCTTTATCACATGAGCTCAAGCTTACCACTAGCCATCCACCTCCACCAAAATCCCACCTAGATTTATTCACTCATCATCTAACCACCTGTTAGATTATCTTCCACATCATAAAACACATCCACTTGTAGCTCTCTATCATGGCTACAACAACATTCATATTCTCCTCCACATTCTCCTCACGGGCATTCACTTGCACAAAAACCAAATCTATTGCTTCCTTCATGGAAACTTTCAAATCCTCTCCATATCTTGCATGCTCCTCATGATTTTCCTCACAATAAGATCTCAAAATATCCATATCATCCACTTACAAGGCTAAAATATCCTCATCCATATCTCCATTTTCATCTCCATCACATGGCTAAATTTCTATCATAATCTCCTCTTGTGCACTTCCTTGCAAAATCTCTTTTTCCAAATTTTCCACCATGGAAACATGAAACTCTATTTGGCTTCCCTCTTCCTCTATGTGAAACTCCTCATGGCTACAATTTTATCTTTTTTGCAACTCCTCCTAGTTACCACCTTCACTTTCATCAAATGTTTCACCCATGGAAACATTTTCCCACTCATTGGTCTTCATACATTCTTCCCCATCATCACACAATGGGTCTTCTTCATCTAGTGGACAATATAACACCTTCACATCATCCTTCATGAGGATGTATTCATCTATGGGATGCTCACATAATAGCTCATTTTTATCTTCAAAGATAACCATCTTCTTCTCTTCCTTCTTCTTCAACAACTCTCTATGGCTGTACTCTTCATTTTTCCATGTGATTATCTCTCTCTTCAATGCAACCACCTTTGATCTCAGGGAGTCGATCATCTCCCACACCATCTCTTCTTCCTCTTCACTATCACACTCTTCATATCTCTCCAATAAAAAATACAACAACCTATCCTGGGTCTTCAATTTATTCACCCACTATTTTTCTAATGGTACTCTGCCACTCTTCTTCTTCATCTCTTCAAAACCTTCAAAATAAAACACAAACTCACAAATTCAACTTAAAAATCTCTTATCTTCCCAAAAATATTTAAACTTGATTCAATAAAATTTATGTGGCCTCCAACCACATAATGGATTCAATAATCCATAATTCTCAATAAACACATAAGCAACTCATGAATTCAACTCATAAATTTAGCATTGTCTCATTCAATCTCTCAACATTACATAAGATTTATCAACAAAGCATTACAAATCAAAAGACCATGACAATAATGCATTCCATCAATATTCTCATTACTTGGCCAACATGTTAAAGAGGCCCTTCAGGCTTCTCTCTAAGCCTATCTCCCAAACTCACCTACCTTAACTAAGAATGGATACATTCATATATAGAATTTTGAAAGAGAATGAAAACATCAAAACATCTATGCCCCACATCCCATATGGATGAAACATGATAAAGAATACCACTTAGAGTGATCATTGCTAAAGAAAAATGTCTTCATTGAAATTTAGTGCCACCCTTCACATGTGAAACACTATTGATGAATAGTGAAAGGTTAGTCACATGTGCAAGGTCAAAAAGGAAGAACATCTACTTTAGACAAGATAGGCCACCACCATGTGCTTCCATGTGACACCATATAAATGTGCCTCATACCCCAGCATGAATAGTGTCTTCCACCTCATCAATGAATAGTAACTTATGAATAATGTTGCATGAATAGTGTTTTCTTGTTGCATCACTCTATCTTCATCAAGAGAAAAATGTAAGAAATGTGATAAAACAATAATAAACACTCTCCTTATATTTATAATTGTGCACCACCATATAATTTTGTTTTTATAAAAAAATAATTAAAAAAATTCTCACTTTAAAGGTAAGCACAACCATTTTTTATAATGCCCCCTAACTATGTTTGCCACCAAGCAAAAATACCCCTCACTTGCCTCAAATCATCCCCCCCACCCAAAAAAAAAAAAAAACTTTTTCTTTAAATGATGAAGACAATACCTCTTAACCAAAAGAAGTCATTTTAGAAAACCACAAGTTGGTGGAAAGAAAGTAGTTGGATGGTTTCAATGTGAAAGCCATGGGCTTGGTTTCAAAACCATAATGAGGAGATGAAAGGCCATGATGAGGAAATCATATTATGGAATGTCAAATAGGGAATATTTAGATTCTAAGTGTCATAGAGAAGTGTTTTTGGGGAAGGATATATGATCCAAGCTAACATAGTCTCTAGTTTGTTATCCATCTAAGTACAGTCCTAATCAAATCTTTCTCAGACATGAGCAACTTCAAGTCAAGAATTGATCGATAAGACTGCTCCTTAGCGAGCTTAAAGGTCTTGATAAAAATTCCCATCCCCACTCTCATGATATACACCAATAGAAATCTTTGACATAAATTAATTATTATATTAGCCACACAAGAGTCACCACCATGAATACACAGAGGATGCCAAATGACTCAACCTATGTGTTGAATATATGCAGATCTACAAAGAGAAACATATATGACCAATATAAAAAAACACATGCAAATTTTGTTATCTATTTGGCATAGGCCAAACAAACACCACAAATAAATGTAGATGTTGTATTATTGTTAGAGAATAAACTATAGATGAAACACTCAGATCTATACATTTCTCAATAATTCAATTTGTTAGAATATAAATTTAGATAAATAGTCCAAACATTATTACAATAAAAATAATGGTGTTTTTTACTAGAACCTTCACTCTGATACCAAGACAAAATCATCTAGGATGGATACATCCAATATCAAATACTTGTTGTTCAAAGCCATGAGCTCAAGCTTGAAAATACATAAGAAAAGAAAGAGTTGAGATTGAAATCAATAATGAGCAGAACTAAGATAACTTGTATTTAAAAATAGGATTGTATTATAATGGCTCAAATATTATAACTCACACAACTCACATCGAAATATCTCACAACTATCACAACTCATAACTAAGTAGCTTATGGCTCTAGCTTATTAGCACACACCACAAGCTCAATGGCTCAACTAGCTCATTGGCACAATAGTTCAATCTACAATCCACACTCCACACCAAATGCCTTGGAGGATATGTCAATATATAGGTTGGTGAGTGGGTTGAACACTCAACCAGACAAGTGAAGGTAGTGGGCTCCTGCACTTAGAATGGAGTAAGCACTAAGGGGACACGATGGGATGATGATTTAAGTAGAGTTAGCACTCATTAGGCAAAGTGGGATGGTGAGCCCATCCACTCACTATGGTGACCCCATCCACTCACAAGTGCATAATTACATCATAATGATGTTATAATTAGTCTAAGTGACCTATAATGTCCACCTAAGTAAGGTGAAAATACAAGTGTAACAAAAAATTAAGTAAAGGTAAAAATTTACACTGATAAAAGCCAAAAAGGGTGCATGGTTGGGCCTATTCACTTATTTTGATGTGTAATTATTATAATGTTTTGAGGGAAAAATATTTTAAAGGGGATGGAATATAATATACATATAGGGGTAGTATTATGCATATGTAATATACCTTGTCATATATGTCATTACATATGTACATGTGGATATGCTGACATATGGCACACATCCTATTAGTGATTATTATAATCCTAGTGGGGTCAATGGCCATTATTGATGTTGTAGAAAAACACTATGCATGTTTTCACTATTCACTGATGACATGGTAGACACTATTCATTGATGAGGTGGCAAACAATATTCATTAGTGAGGTGGTAGACACTAATCATGATGTCTAGGTGGCATGGGGATCCACATTACTTGTAAGGCACACAATGGTCTTGATGTTGACCTCCATTATGAGAGTGAGACAAATTCCATGTGGAGAGCAAAGTTAATGGGTTTAATCTATGTCAAAAGGAGACTACACTAGTTTTTGGAAACACATGTGGATTGGGGAGCACCTTTTGAAGATTCTACTTATTGGAGTGGTCCAAACTAAAGTGGATCACATGGTGGAACACCTTTTACTATTGATTAATAGTCCTTCCAAGTGGAGGATGTTGAATTTGTGGGCTTCCTTTGTTTCTCTCTCATCTGTTCATGTAAAATCTATAAATGGTTGTATTTTTTTCTTTATTATGTGGGCTAGGCTAGTTTGGTAGAGAGTTTGATCTTAGATGAAGTTCTGTAGATCCTCCTTATCATGTTGAAGCCAAGTATTTTGTAATGAGAGAATACTTGTTGAAACTATGTGATTTGTTGAGAGATTAATGAGAATATGATATTATTTTGTGAGGGGATTATATGTTTTATGAGAGAATTTTTGAGAGATATGGATTATTGAATCCATCATGTGGTTAAAGGACACATCAATTGGTATCAGAGCTCCATTTTGATGAGGATTTGAGTATTTTTATTTTCATCAACTGTTATCAGAGCAAATTCTTATTCCTTGGGTAGAGGATGTGAAATAAAGTCATGTGTTTTTGAATTGCATGTAGGAATATGGAAAAGAATAATGGAAGAACACCACAAATGAAAGAGTGGGAGAAGAAGCTGAAGACTTGGGGTAGACTATTAGATTTGCTGCTAGAGAGATTTGAAGAATGTGAGAGTGAAGAATAAGACTACATGGTGTGGGAGATAATAGACTCCCTAAAATCAAAAGTGGCTTCATTAAAGAGAGAAATAACCACATATAAGAGTTTATAATGCAACCATGGAGAGTTATTGAAGGAGAAGAAAGAGAAGAATAAGATTTACATGGAAGGAAATGTGAGAGAGGAGTTGTTATTTGAGCATCCCATTATTGAAGACATCCGTGTAAAGGATGATGAAGATTTACATGAGTGAAGATTGCAACCATATGGAGTTGCATGAGGAAGAAGATTTCAGCCTTGAAGAGGTGCATGTGAGTGAAAGGAACAACCAAGAGGAGTTTCATGTTTCTTTTAAATTAACATTGGATATGGTGGATGTGCAAGCAAGTGCACATGAGAGTGAAGAGAATGATGTTTTATCCATGAGTGAGAAGTTACAGATGGTGATGAGTGATGATGTGGATTGTGATTTTTTGGTGGATCCAATAGATGGTTGGATAAGTTGTGAAGAAATAAAATTGGGATTTAGGAGGAGGTGGATGGAATTTGGTGGGTTGGAGCTCACATGGGAAGAGAATATTCATGATAAAGCATCTTGGTGGATGAGGATGGTTTGTAGTGGTGGATTGGATCCCACATGTGAATCCATTAGGATAAGGATATTATTTTGGTATAGGAGGATGGTTTATGGTGGGTGTAATCCCAGAAAAGTAAGGATTTTAATTTTTGATGGTGGATGTAATCCCTCAAATAGAGAGAGAAGAGGTGTGAAGATTAGAGGGGGAAGATCGATAAGTAGAAGCTAGAGGTGGAGGAGGAAAAAGGAGGAGTACATGGTATGTTGGAAAGGGATGTCATGGTAATCAAACTCCATGACAAAAAGAGTGGTTCCACCACTTAACCCATCCATATGATCAAGAGATCACATTATAATAACGTGGGTGTCTGATGTAGGAGCATCTAGGGGTTCGTGCAATCTTACATCACCCAAAAAAAGAGTAGTGTTTTTTTTTTCATTTTTTAGAATAAATAGCAAGGGTAAAATGAAGACAACTTGTAAGAGCTAAGTTTTTTTGAACTGGAGGAGAATGTTGTGGTATAAAAACACTATTCATGTTTCCACTATTTACTAATGATGCGGTGGACACTTTTCATTGATGAGGTGGTAGACATTATTCATTGGTGAGGTGGTAGACACTAATCATGACATCTAGGTGGCATGTGGCACCACATTAGTTTCAAGGCACACAAGGGGCTTGATATTGACCTCTATTATGAGAGTGGGATGAATTCCATGTGGGGAGAAAAGTTAATGGGTTTAAACTATGTCAAAAGGATATTCCACTAGTTTTGGGAGTCACATGTGGAGTGGGGAACATCTTTTGAAAATTCCACTTGTTGAAGGGGTCCAAACTAAAGTGGATCACATCGTGGAACACCTTTTACTATTGATGAATAATCCTTATAAGCGGATGAGGTTGCATTTATGGGATTATTTTTTTATCTCACATCCATTCTTGTAAAATCTATAAAAGGTTGTATTCTTTACTTTGTGAGGTAGGATAAGCTAGTTTGGTAGAGAGTTTGATCTTGGATGAAGCTCTGCATAACCTCCTTAGCATGTTGAAGCCAATTATTTTTTAATCATAGAATAACTTATTGAAGATATGTGATTTTTTGAGAGATTAATGAGAATACGAGATTATTTTGTGAGGGGTTATGTGCTTTGTGAGATAATTTTTGAGATATATGGATTTTTGAATCCATCATGTGGTTGGAGGCCACATCAACTAGTATCAGAGCTCTAATGTGATGAGGAGCTGAGTCTTTTTGTTTCCATCAATTATAAGTTATTGGACACTAATCACACCTTAATGGGGTTGGTTGGCCACTAAACATACCTTAGTGGGGTTGGGGTTCACTCAACACTACTTAGTGTGGAGAATAGTGGCCACCGAATAGTGTTTGATCATTGTATATATAAGACCCTGAGCCAAGTGTTAAATCACCCAAGAATTTTATTTTAATCAGAGCTTTGCTCAAAGAGGTATCCCCCTTGAAGTGTTACGTGGTATGGAGTTATTCCTTCTATAAAAGGAATTGTGTGTATGTAATGTATGTGTTCAATCAATATATGTAGTTATAGGTTGTTATTGTGTGAGTTGTGAGTATGAGGTTCCTAACACTCTTACCTTTTAATTATTTACCTTAACACTTAAAATCAACTTGCCTATGTTAGTAAGTGAATCTTTAGCTTTAAAAACTTTATATATACCATGTTTTAACTATGAAACCATTATATATATATATATATATATGGTCAATTGAAAATAATAAAAGTTTTACCCTAAAGTGAAATATGGTACCTATCAAGCTTGAAATAGGACCCACATTTTGAAATTCAGTCCAATTGTAGACAAAAAAACATTATCAACGTTTCAATGTCCATTATCAAATTCAATGCCATGACAACATTGTTGAAATGCCATTAATTAGATTCGATGTCATTTCAGTAATTGGAACACCCAATGCATATTTCAATGCTTATGGTATATTTTAGATCCTTTTGGCAAATATTTGTTTTATTTCTAGGAATATTGGAACACCATATAGAGATTTTTAGCACTCAAACAACTATTCACACACCCTTAGGCAAAAGAATGATGCCCTGGACCAAATTTCTAGGTTCTCCTTAAAATACAATGTCACTCAACATATTTAAATACTTTAGGCAATTTTTAGACTTTCATAAGGATATGCTATCACTTTTGCAAGTGTTTCCTTTTCCAATGCCTTCCAATAATAGTTCAACAGTTTTATTTGAATTTTCAGGAAAATTTCAATGCCCTTTGATTAGATTCCAACTACAAATTTATTTTAGGAAAAATTAGAAAAGAAATAAAATCAAAAACTTCACCACAAATTATTTTTCAAAAAAATATTTATCATGAATTTTGCTTCAATCATATAGGCTCTTCAATATGTTTCTTCTCATGGCTCTTCCATGACTAAATCTTCTAAAAATATTGTAAGTGCTAAATTCAATTTAACATTGCTTGATAAAATATTAAATGAGCTTTACATGATTGGATTCATATGGGACCCAATGGTCCATCAACCAACTTCTTACCCAACCATGCATGACTCACTATAAGTCATTAATGATTAACAATAATTACTACTAATGACTGACACTATATTATTTTATTTATTGAAGGGGGCATCTCACTAGAAGATACAAGCCCTGTACAACATATTACTATCTAACATTATAAAATTTGGATCATAAACCAACATAACCCTATTAAATGGCCTTTCATTCTTGCCATGTTGAAAGATTTATGGTTTGGAGTTTTTTTCCTCTTTATGTTTTACAAACCCTTTTTTCTAATGCAACAACTTATTTAACCATTAGTGGTTGTAATTCTAAGATCTTTATGATTTTATGCTTTATCAGATAATGTTTCTTCTTAGCTCATGCACTAATTATTTTGGGTGTATAATCTTTTGGTTATTTTCAGAGCCACACAATGGAACAAGGTCTCATTCGAAGAATCATGCTTCTAGATACAAAGAGGTATCTTATTAATGGTAATTTCACTCATGAATCATTTCTCACTCTCAATGAGAATTGAAATTACCTCTACCAACATTTGGCATGCATTAACACCTTTTATAAAGCCTTTACATCACATTTACAGTGGTAAAAAAATCAATATTATTGCCAAAGTAAGATGCAATTTCCAGTCTGGTTGAATAATTTTTCGTGGAAGTAGATCAACAAAGGATATATTATTAAATTTTTGAGCATCCCTTTTGCCTTTGAAAGTTCCCATTTTGAGCTTTGGCAATATGTTTTATCAAGAGTTTTAAAAAATTGCTTTTTGGATCACCAAAATCTTGTCCTTGGTAGGGAAATTCTAGATTTTCACTAAGATTCTCATGACTACAAATGTATACTAACATTTTTTTGGGCACATTCTAAAGTAACATATGAAAAACTTTCAAAGCTACTTAGATACTTCCTATGGGTTAATGTCAAGCAAACTCAAGGCTTTCATACACTTATCTAGGAAGTTTGTTGTCTCCCAAAGTAAAAAGGAGATATGGGCATCATTGATGTTTATAGATAGAGCATTATATGTGCACTAAATAAGTTATTTGTGATATTGAAGGTCCCAAATATTATTAACTTTTACTTTGGTATTTTATTTATATAGGGTCACCTTATGACAAGACTAGTTGGGAAAATATTGGGTTACATACTTTGTTCATTACCTTAGGCCTTATCAAGATTGAGGGGAATTTTGTTGCTTTGTTACTTAGAGTATTTGGAAATCCTTTGACATGGTCAAACTATTTCTCAAATGGGTAGGGAATGGATTTAGATATGGTATTTATTTTAATGATCATAACATCCTATGGTCTCCTATTGCTTCCAAAAACAACCTTATGCTTGTTGAAACACCTGATATTAAAGTACTTCAGTCTTTTAAAAAGGAATTTTTTATGTGCAAGATATTATCTCTTCTTGAGATTTGACTCCATGACATGTTCTACACTAAAAGTATAAGTTATCTACTTTTGATATGCATTCTATATTACATATACATGAGCTTCTGCCTAATGCTATGATTCATAAGTTGGGGCTTCAGCTGCCAATGTCATGGTGGAAAAAATGGGGTTGGAATTGTGACACAACATTTAAGTTTATTCTCATGGTCTTATGTATCAAATTATGAGTCCCTTTTCTGGATCTTGGCAAGTTAAACAACCACTAATTGTCAGTGGAGTCTAAAATTTTCACTGTGGACTTGGCTTACCCATCTTAACCAGATATGGGAAGTTAAGCTTTAGCCTAATCTTGGTCAATTTTTATGGCATTTAGTCTAATAAGGCCTTCTAATAGGATATAGATTACACCACAATGGGATTTCTCATCCTAAGTGTCCTCCAAGTAATAGGCCAAAAACTTTCAAGTATTTGTTTTAGACATTCCCACCAAAATATCCATTAGAATTGATAGTAGATCCATAAACTTTTCATGCATTTTCACCTAAAACCCATCAATTGAAGGATGGCTTTGTTTGAAGACTCTGATTAGTGGTTGACCTACATTACTTTTATTCGAATTTTTTCTAGAGCTTCTATTATTTTTTAGGTTTGGAAAACTATGAATTCTTGTCTTTAGTAATGATATTATTTCATAGTAATTTTTCACTAATGATAAAGTTTATGTGCTCATCTCTACCTTCTTTTAGTTTCAAGGGAAGGCCAAGAAATTAGACTCAAAATTTCTCCACTTGTATGGGTTGTAACATTGAGAGAGTGTTCCTTGAACCATAAGCAAGGTTCTTCTTGATTTCTTGTTGCATAACACTCCTATGCTCACATTAAGGTAGTGGTAAAGTTGGCCACATAGTCATCTCTCCACCCTTTTTCCTTAGTGGAGAGGTTGGAATCTATTATAATGTGGAAATTCTGTCATTGGTATGTCTCATTGGACCTCCCATGTTTGTGATGATGTGGATATTAAACTGTATGTTCCCTCATCAACTAGGTGGGGAGTGTGTGCACCTTTGGCTATGCAAGAAAATACTCACAATGGTTGGTGTTGTCACTCAAATTTTCACCCTTGGAGAGGTAGTTCAATCCTACTTCAGTTGAATGAAACAATGGTATTACCCATAGACCTATGGGTTGTCTATAATAGGGGTAAAACTCTAAATTAAAGGGCTAGCTCCCTTGATATGTCTATTCAAGCTCATCACCTATGCTACTAACTTATTTGGATGAAAAGGGAGAGAAAAAAAATGAAATAAACCTAACCTAATGAGGTGATGCACCAAATGTAAATTTATCACTACCAACAAACTATAATTGCCTTCAAACAAGAGCCTAACCTGCACGTGAAACTAATCCAAATATGCCTTTCTACATAAGTACTTATCATGGAGGTTTGTGAAGAAAACTTAAGCTATGAGGACAAAACAAGAGGTCATGACATGACACTAGTGAAGAGACAACTAAATAAAACTCATACACACTTCATTTAAAAACTTCAAGAGACCTACAAAAAGACTTTCAAAATTGAATATGAATATAAACAAGGACAACCTACCAAGGAATTGAATTTATCACTTAACAAGATCAACTAATCTAACTTACACGTTGAAATAGTCCATGGATAAGGTAAAATAGGTTTTTATTCATTAATTAAAGGCTAAAAATTAGTAGGACTTCAACATACTTAGGTGGAGGATACAAACTTAGCCAATTAAGGCTCAATATATAACACAAGTGAGAGATAAGAAGAGAAGGGCATAGGAGGGAGAGAGATGATAAGTTTCTCATGAGTTAAAAATAATAAAGTATTTATGGAAATACATCAATAGGTATTAAATTACATGTGTATCTCCTCTGAAGATGGTCCCTTGTTTCAAGTGGTGTAAGAGTTAGAATGTTTGCTTGACACCTTAACTAGCTCTCCAAAATTGCCCTTTTTTTCCATTATTGAGTGACAAGTGAAATTATTGATGGTCATATTAGGTTATCTTACATATTTTATATGCTCTTGACACCTCTCAATTGACCCCTTCAAGTTCTCTTTGACACATCACATCCTTTTCATGTTAGGTGTCTAGAGGAATCTTCATCTCCTTAGGCCAAACTTGCATACAAGTGTCAAAACTTGGATTTTTATTATTCAACTCATCATATCTTCATGGATGTCCTATTAAACTCATATCAGACCTAAAATAATCCATTTTGAGGGCTCAAACTAGCCCCAATAATTCATTCTCTACTAAAATTTCTAATTAGGCTTCATTCATTGTAGCCCTAAAATCATGAAAACCTCCTTGTGTAGAGAGTTTTATGGATGGTAATAAGAATATGAAGGCATATTAGAGGACCTAGTATGGCTTTACATCTCCATGTTCAATTTTAGGATTAAAAAGTTGGTGGAAGTCTATTATTATGTTGCTTCTCTCTCCTAACTAGGTCTCAATTAGGCCTCCTTGCCAAGAAACTAAAAATTAACTCTATACGCTTCACACACATTAAAAAACAAAAATACTCATGCGATTAAATTATATAACCTCCTCTCCATTCTCCATGCCAATTTTGAAGCTTTGACAACTTGTATAGACCTCCCAAATAGCATAAAACAACTCTTTTTGACCTATTCCATATAGTTTTATACTTACAAGTATGAACCAGTGACATGGGATGATGATCAAGGGAGTCTCATACTTTATTAAGGTCATTTTAGAGTTTTTATAATTCATTTTGAGGAATATAAGTTCATTTCTCTCTCATCAGGTTGAAGTTGGCTTTCTAGGTAGCTTGAAAGTACCTCATGTTCCTAAGGATGATTCATAAAGCTTGGGGCATGAATCAACCAACCAATTCCAAAAAATAAAAGTAAATTATGGTATATAACTTCCCCTATGATCCCAATGTCCGATGCAACATCTCTAAACCATACCAAGCAAAGGAAGATAACCTCTTAGATTGCTAGTAGGTGTTTTTATGAGGGCTGAGAGCAAATGGAGGTCTGTGAGAGCTTTCCTAAATTTGTCTTGGGTTACCAATGACCTAAAGAGGTCCATGACATCCACATTTTCTTATTCCAATGTTTATCTTCACCATTTATTTTCATTAAGTCTCTAACCAACTCATTCACTCAAGTTTAGGGTTCTTAAGCCAACCTACCTAGCATACCCTAACTTCATTTTGTTACCTATTTTCTTCACTATCAGGACTCTAGGACTTCATGAAATGGCTATGTAGACCCCTCACCATATTATTAGGGTTTATAATACTTCACTATCTCTAATGAATAGCCATCTCTTTAGGTCTACCTATTGGGTCTATGCATTTAGGCCTATGTATGATTGAATAGGGTTGTCATGATTTCCAAGTCTCTGTTGCTTATGTCTAAATATTTCATGGAATAATTTTCTCACCTTTAAATCATATTCAAACATATTTTTATATATTATGTCCCCTATATACCTTTATATCTCTCAAAACAACAAATTTTTTGAAGAATGAGTAGGCTAGTGGCATTGCCTAGTCTGAGTAGGCAGGGCTTCAATGTTTGACTTTATTTTAGCCAAGTCAGAGATTTATCTGAGGATATATTATGACCATGAGAATCTTCCAAAATTTTATACCTTTCTCTTAGATCTCGCATGTACCTCAAAACTTTCTCAAGCAAAAATCTTCATATTGGCTAGGCAGACCGACTAGTATAAGGATTGTGTGTATGCACTTAGGACTGTGACCCTTGTTTGGTCATTTCATCTACTCCTTACTTAGATCCTATTTAATCTCAATTTATTGAGGACCTTGAGTTATTTTCTAGATTTAAAACACACACAAAACACTAACTCAAGTTTTGGAAGACCTTTTGTCACTTAGGCAAACCTACAGGTGACCATCTATCTGTGTGTATGATCTTGAAGTGGTTTACAATTTTGGAAGCAAACATTGAACATTTTCAAGGAATTTATCAATAAAAAATCTCATTTATAGTTGTTTCTCATCTTATACAAGGTTAAAATCCCATTTTCATAGCATTTAAACTCCTATCTTCTATCCTCATCTCCAAACCTATACCTAAGTGTTTTAAGCATGTGTACTCTACCTTATCTAATCCTTATTGGCTCTATCTTGAATTCAAGTCAAGTGATTTCATTCATTTGAAACTTAAATATGACTTTAATTATTTAAAACCCATTTCTTTCATGAAATATGTCCTCCTTTCATCTTTAAACTCCCATACTCTTGACTATAGGCTATGCACCCTCTTTTAGGTTTAGAATTAGTTCATATCACCTAGCAGACCTATAGGTATCTATTAGGAAAAGTTTGAGTATGTTTAGGATTTATGAACACATTACATTCTTTGACATATCAATAAGTCAGTCTCATTATTCAAATCTTGGGACTCTTGGCTTTGTAATCTTAGATCACCCTAACCCTACAGTCTACAGTACTTCCTTTTGATTTTCTCTAAGTTTTGACTATAAGTGTTCTCTTTAAGAGTTTTTTGTGAAAATTTTATATAGGGTTAGAGGATTTTTTCAAGGAATTAAATATTATACCACCCTACTAAGGGTTTTCATCTCCCTTGAAGTTGGCTAAACCTTGTATCTCCTTCAAATATACTACTGATTGTAGGCTGCCAAGCTTTAGATCACTGTAGGTGTCATTTTTAGAGTTTTGATTGTGTCTTAGAGCTTCATGGACTTATCTTATCACTCCCTAAATCTCCCAATATATCTATCCTACTATTTATGATTTTTAACATTTCCAAATACCTTGAAACTCAATACTTCATCAATCAATGTCTAAGACAATTTCTTATATAGGTGGTTGTAGGTGACTGTCTGAAAGTTTTGAGCATGTAGTTAAGGATTTGGAATTTCTCAATTCCACTTTGAAACATAAAGTGTTTAGCCTAATTTATGGGTATTTATTACTTTTATCAAGTCTATTAGACTTTTCAATACAACTCAAACTTCTGCCTTCATTATCCATACACACAGTCACTTGAACTCAGTTTAAGACCTGACTATACTTTAACCATGACACAAAAAATTGACTGACCTTCAAACACACATAAACAAAGACAACAAGATGCAAAACAAAGCAACAAGACACAACCATGTGTTATTAAACACTTAACAAACACAATAACAACATAAGCAAACTAACTATATACAACTAACTTGAAAACAAATTTTTCCTCCTGGATCAAAGGGGAAACTTGTATAATATCTTTCTCCATGACATGGAGGGAATGAAGCAAATTATCTCTTGAGCATTGTTCTTGATGTCTTTATCTCCTTCATGCTTGTCAATCTTCTTGGCATGATTTCAAATGACATAATGGCAATTGTAAAAATGTCACCTATGAAGGTGAACTCATATTTCACTTTAACAACCCTCTCACGATACTCCATAACTACAAATTTGTCCAATGATGCTTCATCTAAACATGCTTCTTTGACCCTCATGGCATTTTGAATGACATTAGACGTCTTACCAGCTGTTGCAAGCTCATCAAGTTCTTTAAAGAGCTTTGCATACTCACTCCAAGCTTCATCATTATCTTCAATAAAGACATATTGTTCAATCTCCTTATGAACATGATATTCAATAGGCAACATACCCTTACAAATGCCTTCAATCTCTTGAAGGATTTCAATATGTTGTTGCAATCACCTTTTTCCTCTTTCTCTTCAAGAATCATAGGGCTATCAAGAATTCTAAGTCTTTCTATGCAATCATGAGGTTGTAAGGTAGCTTATTCAAGTTCATTTTCTTTTCCATTTTGTAATTTATAAACCTTGTTCACTTAGAGAGTCTTCAACTTCAAGGTTGGCTTTAATTTCAAAAAGCTTGAATGGGATAGGATCTTCTTCTTGAAACACACCATCAAGTCCATCTCTAAAAGTCTCTTAAAATTGACCGTCAGGAGGTGTATCCCCTTGAAGAGTCTCAAACTCATTATAAATATCCTTGACCCTCAGCCAAATATCATCTTGGTCTATGGAGTTAGCAACAACTTCATCTTCTATTGGTTTTTAAAAGTCAATCTCTTAATCAAGCTCATGAGATTCAACCAACTTAGCCAATGTGATGTTCCTCTCTAAATCCTTCTTTTCTATATCTTGATCAACCTCTTCATTGGCAACTGGAAACTAATCTAGATCATCTCTTTCTTTACTCAAGAAGACTGATTTATGTTTGGTTTCACTAAGGGGGTTACTAATAATGAACTTTTCATCATAGACACTTGAGTTATCTCCTTCATTAGCTGCCGCTTTAGCTTTATACTCTTCACTTATCTCCCATATTATAAATTCTTCTTTAATAAGGGATGTGGGGGGAGGGTGTTGGAAAATTTCATGGGTTGGAGAGGGAGTATGAGGTTTGATGGATGGCTCATGAATGCGCTTGGGAATGGATGATTCTTGATGGAGTTATTTAAGATATGACAAGTTGAGTTGGGCAATGGGAGAGGCATATTATTCAAAAAGAACTTCACTTTCCTCATAGCCTTCTCGAGGCTCTTCAATAGCTATAAATTGATCTTCAACCTCTTGAGGCTCTTCAATAAATGAAATTGAAGTAGGGAAAGAAGAGTTTGACTGCTGCAAGTCATGGTAAGGTTGTTGAGGTGTGTAATTGGAATTGTATGAAGAAAAAGTAAGACAACCATAAGACTTATATGACTTGTGACAAGGCTAATAAGAATCCAAGTGAGGTTGATATGGATCATAGGGCTGGTAGGAGTTATGTTGAAGCTGATAAGTAGGTACATCTTCTTCAACACTAATTTGATTTTTCATATAGCCCTCCTCATAGCCTTCTTTATAGCCTTCTTTATAACCTTCCTCATAACCTTCCTTATAGCCTTCTTTATAGGGTTGCTTGACAACATCATGGTCATGTAGAGGGAGAATAGGTTGATATGACTCCTAAAGAGGGTAACAAACTTGATATGGCTATTGAGGCACATAGTTGGGGTCATGAAAAGGTTGATAAGTAGGTATAAAATAGAATTCCTCTTCATACCTAGCCATCCCAACTACATGAGTCAAAGGAAAACACAAGATATTATCATATACTTTTCACAATAAGTACCTGGTCTGCTAGAACTAGCTAATTGCATTTGGAGTCACCATTGATGTTTTTTGAATGTCTCCAAAGGTTGATAAATAGAAGAACATACCAATAATTCTTCCACAACTTTGGACCTTAGTCTCATTGAGCATGTCAGAACTATTGTCACTCAATTTTTCACCCTTGAGAGATAGTTCAAGCCTACTCCAATTGAGTGAAAAATAGGATTATGCCTAGAATTGTGAGTTGTCTATAGTAGGGGTAAACCTTTAGAATAAAGGGCTAGCTCCTTTGGTATGTCTATTTAATATCATCACCTATGCTCCTTACTTGTTTGGATGAAAAGGGAAAGAGAAAATATAAAATAAACTTAGCCTAATGAGGTGATGCACCAAATGTAAACTAATCACTACCAACAAATTATAATTGCACTTCAAACAAGAACCTAACCTGCACATGACATTAATCCAAATATACCTTTCTACATAAGTAATTCTCATGGAGGTTTGTTAAGAAAGCTTGAGCTAAGAGAACTAAACAATAGGTCATGATGTGACACTAGTGAAGAGACAACTCACTAAAACTCATACACACTTCATTTAAACACTTCAAGAGACCTACAAAAAGACTTTCAAAACTAAATATGAATACAAATGAGGACAACATGCCAAGGAAGTGAATTTATCACTTAGCAAGATCAACTAGTCCAACATACACATTGAAATGGTCTATGAAGAAGGTAAACTAGGTTTTTATTCATTGATCAAAGGCTACAAATGAGCAGGGCTTCACCATACTCAGGTGGAGGATACCAACTTAGCCAATTAAGGCTCAATACACAACACAAGTGAGAGAAAAGAAGAGAAGGGCATATGATAGAGAGATGACAAGTGTCTCATGAGTTAAAAATAAGAGATGAGTTATGAAACTACCTCAATAGGTCCTAAATGCCATGTGTACCTCCTCTGAAGATGTTCCCTTGCTCCAAGTGGTGTAGGAGTTAGAATGCTTACTTGGCACCTTAACTATCTCTCTAAAACTACCCTTTGCTTTGCATTATTGAGTGAAAAGTGGCCTTCTTGATGGTCAGATCAGGTTCTCTTACATCTTCTATCTATTTTTGACACATCTCAATTGACCCCTTTAGGTTCTCCTTGACACATCACTTCCTTTTCTTGCTAGGTGTCTAGAGGACTCTTCATCTCCTTAGGCCAATCTTGCATACAAGTGTCAAAACTTAAATTATTCTTCTTCAACTCATCCTATCTTCATGTATGGACTATTTAACTCATATAAAACTTGAAACAATCTATTTTGAGGCCTCTAACTAGCCCCAAAAATTCATTCTCTACCAAAAGCTCTAGTTAGGCTTCATTCATTGTAGCCCTAAAATCATGCAAACATCCTTGCGTAGAGATTTGTATAAATGGTATTGATAATATAAAGTTATATTCTAGGACCAAATATGGCCTTACAACTCTATGTTCAATTTTAGGATCATAAAGTGAGTGTAAGTCCATTTTTCTGTTACTTCTCTCTCCTAACTAAGTCTCAATTAGGCCTGCTTGCCAAGAGACTAAAAATTTACTCTAAAAGCTTCCCACATGTGCCAAACCCCAAATGAGCATGTGATTCAGTTATATTACCTCCTCCCCATTCTCCATGCCAATTTTAAAGCTTTGACAACTTATACATACCTCCCAAATAGCATACAACAACCCTTTTTGACCTATTTTGTATAGTTTGCACCTACAAGTATGAACCAATAGCATGGGATAATTATCAAGGGAGTTTCATACATGATTTAGGTCATTTCATAGTTTTTTCAATATATCTAGAGGCATATAAGTTCATTTCTCTCTCATCAAGTTGAAACTGACCTTCTAGGTAGCTTGAAAGTGCCTCATAGTCTTAAGGATGATTCATAAAGCTTGGGGCATTAATCAACCAACCAATTTAAAAAAATATAATTAAAATAGGTTATCTAACTTCCCCTAGGATCCTAAGGTCCCATGTAAAATCTCTTAACCATATCAAGCAAAAGAAGATAGCCTCTTGGGTTGTTAGTAGGCATTCCTTGAGGGTTGATAACAGATTGAGGTCTATGAGAGCTTTCTTGAATTTGCCTTGGGTTGCCAATGACTTGAAGAGGTTAATGACATCCACCTATTATTATTCCAATGTTAATATTCACCATTTCTTTTCATTAAGTCTCTAACCAACTGATTTACTCAAATTTAGGGTTCTTAAGCTAACCTACCTAGCATACCCTAACTGCCTGTGGTTATCTTTTTTCTTCATTGTCAGGACTCTAGGACTTCATGAAATGTCTATGTAGACCCCTCACCATATTATTATGATCTCTAAGACTTCACTATCTCAACTGACTAGCCATCTCTTTAGGTCTACCTATATGGGTCTATGCATTTAGGCCTATGTATGATTAAACAGGGTTATCATGATTTCCATGTCTCTGTTGCTTGTGTCTAGAGATTTCATGGAACAATTTTCTCACCTTTAAATCATATTCAAGCATATTATTCTGGATTAGGTCCCCTATATAACTTTATATCTCTCCAAACCACAAAAATTCTCAATAATGAGCAGTCCAGTGATATTGCCTAGACATATTAGGCATGGCTTCAATGTTTATCTTTGCTTTAGGTGAGTCATAGAGTTTTATGAGGATTTGTTATGACCATAAGACTCTTATTCAATGGGATACCTTTCTCTCATATCTCACACAGACCTTAAAAATTCTCAAGCAAGCAACTTCATAGTGACTAGGCAAGCAAATTTGTGTAAGGACTGTGTGTATGCACTTAGGACTGTTACCCTTGTTTGGTCATTTCCTCTACTCCTTACTTAGAACCTATTTTATCTCAATGGCTTGAGGGCCTTGAGTTCCTTTCTAGCTTTAAAACACACACAAACCACTAACTCAAGTTTTGGAAGACCCTTTGTCACTTAAGTAGACCTACAAGTGACCATCTGCCTGTGTGTATGATCTTGAAATGGTCTGCAATTTTGGAAGCAAACATTGAACCTTGTCATCAAAATTATCAATAACCAATCTCACTGAGATTTGGTTCTCATAGTATACAAGGTTTAACTCCCATTTTCATAACACTTTAAACTCCTATCTTCTTTCCTTAGCTCTAGACCTGTACCTGAGTATTTTAGGCCTATGTATTCTTCCTTATCTGACCCTTATCGGATCTATCTTGACTTCAAGTCTAGTGATTTAATTGGTTTGAAACTTGCACATGAATTTATGAAGTTGAAGCCCATTTCTTGCATGAAATTTGTCTTCCTTTCATCTTGAAACTACCATACTCTTGACTATAGGCTCTACCCCCTATTTTAGGTTTAGAATTAGCTCATATCACCTAGCAGACCTGTAGGTCTCTATTAGGATAAGTTTGAGTATGTTTAGGCTTTAGGAACACATTCCATTCTTTGACATCTTAATAATTCAGTCTCATTGTTCAAAGCTTGGGACTCTTGAATTTTCAATCTCAGATCACCTTGACCCTATAGTCTATAGTACTTCCTTTCAATTTTTTCTAAGTGTTAACTGTAAGTGTCCTCTTTGAGAGTTTGTTGTGTAAATTTTATCTAGGGTCAAAGGCTTTTGGTAAGGCATTAAATATGACACCACCCTACTGAGAGTTTTCAAATCCTTTTAAGCTGGCTAAACCTTGCGTCTCCTTCAAATATACTCTTGACTGTAGGGTGCCAAGCTTCATATGGTTGGAGGTGTCATTTTTAGAGTTTTGACCATGTCTTAGAGTTTCAAGGCCTTATATTATCACTCCCTAAATCTCCCAGTATATATATCCTTCTATTGATTATTTAGAACTTCCCCAATTCCTTGAATCTCAATACTTCATCAATCAATGTCCAAAATAACTTCCTATATAGGTGGTTGTAGGTGACTGTTTAAAAGGTCTGAGAATGTAGTTAAGGATTTGGCTTTTATCAATTCCACTTTGACACCTAAAGTGTTTAAAATATTTGAGGGGTATTTCTTAATTTTCTCAAGTACATTAACCTTTTCAAGGCATCTCAAACTTTTGCCTTCATTGTCCATACACACAGTCCTGTAGGTGCATTAGGCTTCTTAGCTCAGTCATCAACTCTCTTTGACTTTAGTTGCTTTGGAGATATTCATTTGTCCATGACCCTTTTCAACTTGAAATATCAACATGATTTCATGCCTGGGATTTCAAATTTGAACATTGATAACATTGGATTTCCCTTGGATTTACAGACGTATAAGTCTGCAGACCTGCAGGTTTGCAACCCTGTGTGTTGGAAGATGGAGAGTGCAAATATGATTGTTAAGCCTTAGATACCATTGATTCCATTACACCAATATATTTAACATGAATCCACAACTTTAAAATATTTAGAAACACTTACTTAGACCCACTCAAATTACCCTATTATCGATGGACACTAGAACATAGTCTACAAGGTGAATGAAGATGTGACCATATTAAAACTAGTAAGGAATGTATGGTTCATTAAAAGGCCATTAATGAATTAATGGGATGGTATAATACAATTAAGAAACACTTAGATGCATTAGACCATCTGGAGCACTCTAAAACACATAAATATTGCCCATCACTTACAAATAATGCACAAGAGAAGCTTTTCTTGCCAAAATACCATCCACACATGACATCATGGTGAGTGGATGTGTATGGTATATCTAAAGACCTCTAAGAACTCACTCCAATCAGTTTCATGTAGCCAAAAAGTTCACACTGTGCATTAGAGTTACACAAAACTCAGCCTGTGGGGATTCGAGTCTTCAAAAAGCAGTTTAGCTCCTTAGTGATTGTTCATAAAGATAGGGAGCTCAATCTAATGACCAATGCCACAAATTGGAAGCCCATATGGGTCCCAAAATTTTGATAAAATCTTAACCCTCGGCTCTAACATGTATGGCCTGTACCATGTAGTTGAAAATGACCTTTAAGAGCTTGTGAATGAAGCAATGGAAGAGAGAGATAGTTTTCTGTAACTGTGAGATCTAAAACTTCTTTCCATGTTTGTTTCTGATGTATGAAAGTTCAAGGGACACATCTACAATCTTTTCACTTGCAAGTGACTTCAACAAGTCCGTACAAATCTCTTAACTTTTCAAGATGGTGTTGAAACTCAAGATTCTAACCCTTATCTGACTCTCTAACAAATGTGACAATTATGTAACTATTCCAAGATTCCTAGAAGGTATGTGGTATGAATTTACCACTTGGGGAGCTTTGACATACATTAATGGTAGCCAAAAATCACATTTTCACTCATTTTCACCACCTTCAAGATAACAAATGAACCTTAAACAGTTCAAAACATCATGAAATGTTATGACAAAGTAATTGAAACATAAAATGATCTTGAGAGACTCCTAACAACCTATAACACCACTTGATCAAGCCTTATCTCTCGATGACATGTCTAGACCACTATGTGACCAAAACAAGACTTTAACTTAACTTCTCCAAACTAACCTTAAACAATACTAATAAGGTTTTATGAAGACTTTTAGGGACCATACAGGGATGACAAGACCACGTGACAATCCTATTAAAATTTCATTTTAGAGGAGTTGTCCAATATTAACTTGAAGTCAAAATTTGATCAACAATTAAGTGATGTTAAAGTCAGGGGAACCCTCTTTTTAGAATACGATCCCTCATAAAAATAATTTACTACCTCCTCCCTCTAAAACAAGTACTTATATTTAATATTAATTATATATTTTGAAACTCTTTTTATTCTACCATAATTTTTAAAAAGACACTATGATTTTATTTTAAACTATAAATACCAACAAACAACCCTTTTATCATAAACCATCTTACACATTTTATCTGTATATTTTTTAATTAATAAATATGACAATGTGTTTCCAATAAATAAAACCATATATTCAAGTTCTTAAAAAATATTTTGTTCACCCAAAAAAACTTCTCAATCAAGCTTCAAATACCTTTTGATTTAATTATTTATAATACACAGTTGAATTACTAATTATATATTTTGAAATTCTTAAAACCATCTTACACATTTATAAGTATATTTTTTAATTACTAAATATGACAATATATTTCCAATAAATAAAACCATATATTCACTTACCTAAATTGTATTTCATTCACCCAAGGAAACTGCCCCATCAAGCTTCAAATACCTTTTGGTTTAATTATTTCTAGTACACAGTTTAGTTTCTTAAAATTCATTCGCAACTATGGATTGCAGAAGCTTGAAGTCTTTAATAATAATTTTTCGGGGGTAAAATTTATCAGGGCTTTACACCTGCATTAGCAGAGGCAATGCATTGGGACCCTGGAAATGATCCAGTTTCACAATCAATATTCACAGTTACATTCAATGGTTATTTATATTTTTTTCCTTTAATATTGTAACACTCATCCCTGTTACTGTGGACGTTCGCCAGAAAAGAAATGATACTATTCGCAGAAAGAAACAAATGGGTGCGGTACCGCTTTCGAGAATGACAACAATGGTGATGTTTTATTGCAATAAAATAAATACCAACACACATTCCCCACGCTCTATTCATACAGTGTCATTCATGGCGCAATTCACAGCAGTCTGCAGAGACAGTCGCCTGAACGAATCCCTACACATTCTACTTACTACCCACAACCCTCCTCCGCGTTCTTCTACATATATTCATCTATTGCAGAACTGCATTGCCAAGAATGCCCTTTCAGAGGGTAAGTTAATCCATTCTTTTGTCGTTGACAGGGGATTTGCGTTTTCTTCAGCCACGTTTTTTAAAAACAAACTTATCAATATGTATGCAAAGTGCAGAAATTTAGCGAATGCGCGCAAAGTGTTTGACGAAATGACTGAACGAGATGTCTTGTCATGGAATATCATAATTGCAGCGTGTCGAAGACATGGGCTTACTCAAGAGGCGTTGACATTGTTTCATCAAATGCAACGAATGGGTGTGGAGCCTGATCAGTTCACTTTTGCTAGCATTCTCCCAGCTTGCGCAAAATTGGGAGCTTTGGAACAGGGTATGGACATCCATCAAAGCATAATGGAAAGTGGATTTGTGACAGATGTTGTGGTTGGGAGCGCCCTCATAGATATGTATGCAAAATGTGGAAGTGTACGGAAGGCGCGTGAAATGTTTGACAAAATGCCTCAACGAGATTTGGTCTCATGGAATGCTATGATTGCAGGATATGCACAAAATGGGCTTGCTGAGAAAGCTTTAGAGACTTTTAATCAAATGCAACGAACAGGTGTCTTACCGAATCAGTTCACCTTTGCGAGCGTTCTTCCAGTTTGTGCCCAAATGGGAGCTCTGGAACAGGGTATGGATATTCATCGAAGCATAATTGAAACTGGATTTTTGTGGGATGTTGTGGTTGGGAGTGCCCTGATAAACATGTATGCGAAATGTGGAAGTATACAGAAGGCCAGTGAGTTGTTTGAAAAAATGTCTGAACAAGATGTGGTTTCATGGACTGCAATGATTGCAGGATATGTGCAGAATGGATTTGTGGAAAAGGCCTTGGAGATTTTTAGGCAAATGGAACGTACAGGTGTAAAGCCAAACTCAGCAACCTTTTCTAGCATCCTCCCAGCTTGTGCCAAAATAGGAGCTTTGGAACAGGGTGAGGACATCCACCAGAGCATAAGGAAAAGCATATTTTTGTTGAATGTTGAAGCTGGAAATGCGCTGATTGACATGTATGCTAAATGTGGAAGCATTCAGAAGGCACGTGAAGTTTTTGACACAATGACTCAACGAGATGTTGTCTCATGGACTGCAATGATTGCAGGATATGCACAGGATGGGCTAGTTGAAAAGGCTTTGGAAATTTTTAAGCAAATGCAATTAGATGGTGTAAAGCCAGACTCAGCAACCTTTGTCAGCATCCTCCCAGCTTGTGCCAAACTGGGAGCTTTGGAACAGGGTATGGACATCCATCAAAGCATAACTAAGAGTGGTTTTTTCACAAATGTTTTAGTTGGGAATGCCCTGATAGACATGTATGCCAAATGTGGAAGCATACGGAAGGCGCGTGAATTGTTTGACACAATACCTCAACGAGATGTGGTGTCATGGAATGTGATGATTGCAGGATATGCAATGCATGGCTATGGCAAGGATACGCTCAAACTTTTTGAACTAATGAAGCACTCTGGAACTTACCCTGACCATGTAAGCTTCATTTGTGTTTTATTTGCATGCAGCCATGCAGGTCTGGTGGATGAGGGCTGTAAATTCTTCAATGGCATGTCTGAGACTTATTGCATTATGCCTACAATGGATCATTATGTATGCATGGTTGACCTTCTTATACGTACTGGCTATCTTGAAGAAGCCCTAAACATTATCATCAAAATGCCAATCAAACCTGATGTGGTTGTGTGGATGTGTTTACTTGGCTCTTGTAGGTCACATAAGAATACAGGATTAGGAGAATTTACCGCAACTCTCCTTTTTGAGTTGGATCCCATAAATGCTACACCTTATGTTCTTCTTTCAGACATTTATGCAGAAATGGGCAGGTGGGGCGATGTTCAAAAGATAAGGAAAATGATGAAAGATAGAGGGGTTAGTAAGATACCTGGATGTAGCTGGATTGAAGTCCATAAAATGGTACATGCTTTCTGTGTAAGTGACAGTTCATCCCCACAAACATAGGAGATGCATGCAAAGTTTGAGAAATTGTCTTGGGAAATTAAGGCGGCAGGGTATATTCCAGATTGAGGATATTTACTGATTGACGAGGAGGGGGGAATGAATTATTCCTCTGTCAACACAGTGATCGGTTGTTAATCACATTCAGGCTGTACACATCACCAGAAAAACTATCAGAGTGGTAAAAAATCATCAATTTGTGTTGAATATCACTCTGTAATGAAGTTTTTCTCCAATTTTATTGCAAGAGAATTTGTTGCGAGGGATGCAAAGTAGCTCCATCATTTCAAGCATGGACAATGTTCTTTTGGAGATAACTGGTGATGCTACATGAAGGAAGGTATAAATACAAGCTTGCACTAAAATAAGGTGCATCATGTCAGGCTTGCAGTGGTAAGAAGGAATCAGGTTTTATTTTCAGCTTCTAAAATGTTTTGCTTTAAAGTGTTTGGAGAGCTCTACTGTGCTATTGACTTGATGAAATCATATGTATCACTGCTTAGATATACCAATGGGATGTTTTCCAAAGCCCTGTTTTATAATACCATGGAGGAGTCTTGACATATTAATTGTTTTCCAGAAAGCCTGTACAGCTCTGGAATGAAAAGCTGGAGGCCGCGGAAGAATAGGAAATGTGAAAGCAGAGGAATGCTTGAAGGAAATGTAAAAGATGCTCATCAAGCATGAAATGTTAGAGAGGGGCTTACAATCAATCTGATGTTTGGATACCATGAAGAGAGCATATCTGATAGTTATTTGTTCCAAATTCCATTTTCTTGTGCCTATATCAGGTCAGCCATATTGGCATTAAATTATATGTACCAAATTATATATACAAATTTGTTTTGGTTCATGTGGATTTTGTGTCATTTATGTTTAGAGATCATATTGGGATTAAAATTATATGTACCGAATAATCTATGCAAATATATAGTTTTTCATACAGATTTCATGTTTTTTATGGTTAGAGATTTTTTATGCCGCTTTGCATGACCATTGTTTTCTTGGAGAGCTAATATGTTTGTGGCACATATAGTGTTTTTGTTTTATGGCAACTGTCTATAATTTGCATGGTAGCTTTAACTGAACCATGGACTTGATTGCGTGAATTTCTTATTTTCCCGCTGTAGACCCATGTTGAGCAACACTAGAAAATTGAGTTGAAGAACATTAAGGTTTTTAGTTTGAATTCGAGGCTCTAAGAAGATGAATGCTTGAGTTGCAGGTTGGGTTATGGGTTTGGGGCACAGCTAGGGTAGAGACAGTTAATGGATGGCAAATGGGAACAAAGATGCACAGGGTGTGAGGAAAGACACAACAGGGAGGGCGCATAACATGGTAAATTGGACCAGAAGAGAAGAGGTTGTAGGTTGTGGACATGAGGTATAATTGTAGTTGTGTTCGAGAGGCGAAAGAAGAAAGGAATTGGGTTGGGGGGCACAACATAATTTGAGCTTTCATTGAGGGGGTGAGGATTCAAATACAAGAGGAGTATATAAAATAGAAAGTCACTAGGGGAAACAGATCCGGGTCATCAAGAGAAAATAGAGGCGTTGGGGACCTTGTGAACGAAGTGATTGTGCTTGATAAATATATTAGAGAGTGTTTCCACACTGCATGATGTAAAAGAAGACAATTTCTAGTTAACCGTGTAAAATTATTTAAATCAACGTTTCAAATCACGCTCCATGATCCATCATCAGGTTGAGAGAATAGTATGTGTAAGTAATAAAATATGGTATGATGAGAGAGATTGCAGACTCAGGGTTCTATTTATAGATGTTCGCAGTGAAGTGTTGTGTAGTCAGGCAGTTGGGAAAAATAATAAAATATAAAATGATCAATATTAAAAGTAATGTCAACATTATGAGTATGGTGTTAAGGTGAGGGTGCTAAATACTACTTAATGTTGGTTTGTAATGGTTAAAAACTAAAAAACTAATGTCTCCATGCACAAAGGCATAAAATAAAATAAATTCTAAATAGGTAAATTTATTAATTTTTACAAGGATTAAACAAATAGGATCCTAGAGGGATTTATGATTTTGCAATATTGTTGAAAAATATATAATAACTCAAATAATTGATGAAAAGACATTAGAAAATTAAAACTTTTAAGAATAAAGAGTAAGGAAAGAACTGGTTGTAAAGAAACAATTATGATATTAAGAGCAATAAGAACACAGGGAAATAGAAAGGATGCAATAAGGGGCAAGATCTGAGACGCCTTGAGGATTAAGACTTCACCCTATGGAGAACAAAAAGGATGCCAAATGAGGATGCTTACATCAACTCATTGTTTTTAAATAACTTAATGATAGGCCCCCACGATTGGTTTAATTCAAGAACCACATCCTTGTTTTGTTATCATACTTGCAAATTTATATAGCTTCTCTTAGATGTCATTTGAAGAAGTGGTCCTCTATGACTAACACCTTGGTATTCTCAGTACAAATATGATGAATTTTGAAGGAATATCTTGTTAAAGATGACTTTCCCTTGTTGATATTTGCAACATGTTCAATAACCCCCGTGATGGCAGAGCAACCCATCTCCTCAATAAATGACACGTTGTAGGACTAATAAATTTTATACACTCTTCTGAAAGTTGGTTCTAATTTGTCTTTCGATGACTTGACCAAAAATTTTCTATCAGGGTGAAAGGTTGTATTGATGTTTTTACTCTTTAATTTTTTTGTGATTTTGTTAGAAATTCCTTCAATATATAGGAGGAAAGTAGTAGGTCTATTAGAGTTTCAGCTAAAATTCTAGGTTTAACAAGATTGCTCTTAGCTTATTTGAAGTCTCTAGCAAACTGTTTCCCTTTGTAACCATTCTTTTAAAGAAAAATATTCAAGTGTTTGCTCTCATCTTCTAAATGATCACCATCAAAGAATTCTCAAAGCTCTCGTGGCAAGGGCTTTAAGGACCCCTATTTTTTGAGATGGATGATGGTGGGATTTGTCATGTAGATAGAGATCAGTATGGGTAGATTTTATTTAAACATGTCAGGGGAAAGATCCATCATGGTTCCTAGAGAGGAGGATGTCTAGGAAGGGTAGTTTTCCTTTGGATTCCAGTTTCGTCGTGTACTTAATGGTATCAACAACTTTGTTTAAGTGGTTATGAAAGTCTTCTAATTTCTCTAAACCATGTGCCCAATTTACATGTGTGTCATTTACATATCTTTTGCACCAAATGGGTTTCAAGGGGAATGAGTTTAGAGCTAAGTCTTGGAAATACTCCATAAACAAATTGGCTACAACTGGGGAAAGAAGGGAACCCATTGCAATGCCTTCTGTTGTTCATAAATGACCCCTAAAAAAGAGAAGAATGTGGACTTCAAACAAAGGGCTATTAATGAAGTAGTCTACTCATCAATATGACTACCTATCACTCTAATAGTGTTGTCAATTTGGGGCTTTTTGTGAAAAGTGACATAACATCAAACTTGACTAAAATCTCCTCATTCAAGGCCTTCTTGTCCTTGATAAATTCAACAAATCTTGAGGAGTATTTGATAAAGGAAGATTTTTTTGTCTTCTAATGGTTTAAGTTTGTTGGCCAGGAAGGAGGCTGAGGCATACATTGTTGAGTTAGTGGTATCAATGATAGGTCTAATTGGGACAACTTCCTTGTGAATTTTTGGGGCACCATAAATTCTCAGAATGATATCATTTTTAAGGAGTCGTTTCTTGGTGTGTCCATCAAAAGGGGTTTGATTTATCGCTTTTTTAACAATTTTAGAGTTTTTGGACACTGGGTTTGAAGTTAAAACTCTATGGTTCCCGCTATTATGTAAGTGGTCAAGCATCTTCATGATGTAATCACTTTTGTTTAAAACTACCATTACATTCCCTTTATCTACTTTAGTGATAACAATGTTATCATTCAAATTGGGATTTTCCATGGCCATCCATTCATCTTTGGAGATATTAGATTTTGGGTGTTTGGCTTTTCTCAAAGCCATGACACAGTCCTGTCTAACCTCCTCAGCTGACTCAACATGTAAGACTTTCAACACATTTTTAATCTCTACCAAAAAATCCTCTAAGAATATACTTGGGGGTAACAACGAATCAAGCCCCTTTTTTAAAATGTTGGAAGAGAGGCGATCTAAAGGGAAACTTGAGTGTGATCTAAAACGTTGATTTAAATAATTTTACACAGTTTAACTAGAAATTGTCTTATTTTTGATAAATATATGTTATCATGGTTACCATTCTGCTCTTTAAACTCGGTCAAGATTCTAAGACCAATGATATAAACTAAGCCATTATAACCCAAATGCTTCTAACTCCTAGAAGATATTTTGGTATTCATCATATCTAGATGTACATGGCACAACAATGAAGGAAAACATTAAATGAAACCAAGCAATCCCTAACATAATCCCACTAATGGCAGGTGAAACGATTTAATGCATAGCCATGAATATCATTTTTTTTACATTCCTGGGCAACTTTGAAATCTAAAATACTGGGCGAGAGTTTATTTGTAAATTACTCTTCTTTTAATTGCCCAGAACATAGAAAATTTGGACATTCTTGGGCTATTTTGAAAACAAATGAGCTGGATTTTTTTTTGATAAGGGTATATGGTGGGTTTTGATAGAGTCCCCAAACTTTGGTACATCACAAGAAAGATAATACTTGAAAGCTCAGACAAAACAAATAGGGAATAATTCTACTTAACAATAAAATGAACAAAAACAGGGAAAATTGTTAGCTTACCATCAACATAATAGCCCCCAAACAACAATAAAGAGTCAATCTAAGAGTCTATTGTAGATCCACCTTTTCCACTTTTTTCTTTTTCTACCCTTAGGCCTTCCTGCTAGATTTTGCTTGAATTCCTTGGCCAACTTTGACCTGTTGAGTCATTTCTTCCCTTTCCTAAAGATGATACCAATTTTTTGAATTTTGAGGAGAACCTACTAACTTCCAGGATCTTTTGGGTTTCGCTTACCACCTCTCTTGTTATTTGTTCAGCTCGGATATCTCCCAACTTAGGTCTACCTAGTTTGCTATCCTCGTCCACATCAACTTTCTTCTTAGAACATTGGTATTTCTGGGCTGAATTTCTATTATGAACTGAATGATTTCACCCTTTGACTTTGAAATGAGCATGGTACCAAATCTATGTCTGTTGAGGTTTCTTCCTTCTTTGATACTCATTCACCTTCTTCTAATTCACCTTTCCTAGAACCTTCTCCCCTTTCTGAAAATTTTTCAGTGTTTTGGTGCTTTCTATGTTTCCCCTTACCTTAAGACTTTCCTCTTCTAAATTTTCAAGGATCAACCTTCTTTCCACAATATTATCCTTGATGGGTAAGCTCGAGGGGGATTTTGGACTTTCCCCCCACTTACTCTTTTTTACTATTTTTCTTAGTGTCTTGCCTTTACTCCATAACCTTACTATGATCTATTGGGCCTTTGGCCTCCCCATTAAGGTGGGGAGCAGTAGAAACCTCTTTCCTTTTCCATACTTGTTCTACCTTTTTACTAACAATGCATGGTTTGTTATCATGGCCCAATATGTTACAACTGGTACAGATCTCACTTGATCTTTCATATTCAGTCTCTTGAATCCACATTCCATACTTGGATTTTAGCTTGATGGATTTCGGGAGAGTTGTTCCATAGGTAACGTTGACACATAATTAGGAAAACACCAATCTCTTCCTAGATTTGGTGACAATATCTAAAGCAACTAGCTGACCTATCGCCTAGGCTATACCTGCCAAGATTTCATGTTCCCAAAACTCTAAGGGAAAGCTTGGTAAGTAACTTTTAAGGTTTCTTTGTACAGATCAAAACGAGGTTTCCACTTCTTGAGGACCAAATTGGTTTTCCCTAGAAACCAAGGCCCTTCAAAAATCATTTTGAATGAATTGGACTATTTCAAATAATTTAGACTTATACCAACTAAACTAGAGTGGATAAAATTTTATCCATAAATAATTTTCTTATGTTCCTAATAAATTGGATTATTTCAAACCATTTGGACATAGATCATTTTGAATGAATTGATCTATTTTGAATAACTTGGACTTATACCCACTAAAGGGGAGTGGAGAAAATTTTCTTCAAAAAGTAAATTTCCTATATTCCAAATAAATTAAAGTGTTTAAAACCATGTGGTCATAGATAATTTAGAATAAATTAGGATATTATAAATAAAATCGACTTGTACCCACTAAAGTGGAATTAAGAGAATTTTCTCCATAAATAAATTTATTATATTCAAAATAAATTGGACTATTTCAAATAATTTTCTTATGTTCCAAATAAAATGGACTATTTCAAACCATTTGGGCATAGATCATTTTGAATGAATTGGACTATTTCAAATAATTTAGACTTATACCAACTAAACTAGAGTGGATAAAATTTTATCCATAAATAATTTTCTTATGTTCCTAATAAATTGGATTATTTCAAACCATTTGGACATAGATCATTTTGAATGAATTGATCTATTTTGAATAACTTGGACTTATACCCACTAAAGGGGAGTGGAGAAAATTTTCTTCAAAAAGTAAATTTCCTATATTCCAAATAAATTAAAGTGTTTAAAACCATGTGGTCATAGATAATTTAGAATAAATTAGGATATGCATAGTCTTCTTGGTTCAAGAAAAAGATTAGGAAAAAACCATTAGCCATAGCTGAGATTTCCATATGGCCTCTTGGCTTCCACTTATCGTAAGACCATTCTTTGAACACATCTATGCTGGGTTTGTTTCCCATAAACTTCCTATTAAAGTGTTTTCCATCATAAGGCTAGCTCTCTCAACCAACTTATCTAGGATCCTTAGGCAGACTCCTTCCTCATCTAAAGCAGGATTAATCTTATGAATTTCATGGGACAAGGGGACATAGATTTGTTTACCTACTAGCCTCTTTGCCCAAGATCTCTTGTCTCATTCACACTTTTATTCCCTCTTCTTTAGGTCCCTTGGTGGGGTCTATTTATTTTATTCTTTGCTATCCGAAAACACTTCATTTTCTTCATCATCCTTCTTTCCCTTGACTGTGGTTTAGCCATCATGATCCTTGTTAGTCTTGTTAGCCCCTAATTTGTCAAGGTCCTTTGAGTCTTCTTCATCATGTTGTTCTTGTTTCTGCTTCCCTACACCTCCCTGCCTAGACCCATTTTCAAACTTGCTTCTGCTCTTGCTCTTCATGGTAAATAGAAAGTCCAAATGGGCTAGATTTTAACATTTGAAACTCACAATGATTATTTATTTCAAAATTATCCAAAAGATATTTTTTTTGACGTTTCTTGAAAGCTTATGTGGTAGTTGAGAAGCCAAAATCCATTGACATATAAGTAGGTGATGTGTCATGCCAACTACCACATAGGCTTGTAAAATGTATAAAATTAAACGTTCTTTTAAATTTTACACCTATAAAGAAGAATGATGCAATGCTTCAAGGGGATCAAATGTTTGACATTATCATTTTAGTAAAAGCTGCAACATTCAAGGGGCCTTGACACGTCCCAAAAAACATGATTTCAACACAGAAATGTTGAAAAAACTTAAAAGAATATTAAAATTTATAGCATGTGTAGTAGTTAAATCTTCTCATAATCACAATTAGATCCAAAATGGATCAATTATAGTAACAAAGATGCACTTCAAACACTTAAGACTATGAAAACACAATCCAAACTTTTTGAGCTGTAAAAATCAACAAGCCATGAAGAAAATGTTGAAGAAGATAATTCACATACGAAGATGTTTTCGATCAAGTCATAGCCTTTGAGGATGTATGAAACCTTATAAAGCCATTGGTTTGTAGGGGCAAAATTCTAAGTAAGATGGGACTAATCCAACACCTTCCAAATTTGTTTGGATGGATTTTTACATTTTTGACGCATGTTGGTTGTAATGGACAAAAACAAATATTGGACCATGTCAAATTTGTCATGGGGAAAACACAATTTTGGCCCACTCTAATTTTGTCATGCAGAACGCACAATTTTGGACCACACTAAATTAGTCATTATTTGATAGCATCTGAACTCACCAATTGGAAACCAAATTGATAATGTAGTGCGACCTTTCCTTTTATCATTCTCCAATAAGGTCATAGTCATATGTTAAGGAAAAGTAACGTATTCAGGCATGAAATTGATCATGTATCTAGAATTGTAATATGTGAGGAACCTTCTGCACATATTTATAAACTACAAAAAATAATGAAATAATAAAATTAACTTCAAAAATTAACTCAGAGTAATTCAAATATGCTATATTGATCGCAGAACACTTCAAAGGGGCAACCTCCTTTGAGCAAGCTCAATACAATAATGTTCATGAATGCCTTCATTAGGCCTCAATACTTCCTTAAATACTAATTCTATTCTAGTAACTAATACTTCCCATGCATGTGGGATAATTCAAATATGCTACTTAAATATTAATTTTATTCTATCAACTAATACTTCCCATGCATTTGGGATAATTCAAATATACTAAAGGGATGACTTACAAAGCATATGTGTCCATAGTGATTAATACACTAATAATGCAAAGAGAAGGGTAGGACACATGTCCCTAACATCACGTCCCCCTTAGAAAAAGCTTTGTCCTCAAAGAATTAGATGTGGGAATTGTTGTTGAATTTGGAATAATGGTTCCCATGTGGCATCTTCGGGTTGCATGTCGTGCCACTGGATTAAGACTTTTGTGATGGAACAAGAGTGAAGTTGGCAGGTGTGCGTGTCTAGGATAGCTTTCAGTTCGAGAAGGATTGAGCCTTCATTATCAATTTTGAGTAAAACTGTTTGCACTCTAATGGCAGGTCTAAGAACTTTCTTCAAACATGAGACATGAAAGACTGGGTGAATTCGAGGGAAGGTGGAAGCTCCAACTTGTAAGCAATAAACCCAATCTGTTGGAGAACCTTATATGACCCATAAAACTTTGGGGCAAGCTTATGATGCCCTTTTAGTTTCAAGGATGATTGCTTGTACAAATGCAGACGAATAAAAACCATATCACCAGGTTGAAAGGTGCGCTCCGAATGGTGTTGATCTGCCTGCTACTTCATTTGGTTTTGTGCCAGATGGAGATTATCCTATAGGATGTTAAGAATATGATCCTGATGGTAGAGAGTAGTGTCAACTCCCTAAACTAGGGAACTATTGGGTATATATGGGATCAGTGTTGGGGGCACTTGACCATAAAATAATTCATATGGAGTTATTTTAGTAGAAGTGTGGTATGAGGTATTGTACCACCATTCTACAAGGGGGAGCCACTTTGCCCATTAGTGCTATTGTTCTGATGCAAAGAAACGAAGGAATGCTTCCAGGTATTTGTTGATGATTTTTGTCCAGCCATCGGTTTGGGGATAATACCCGAAGTTCATCTTCAGTTGTGTGCCTGTGCATCATAATATCTCTTTCCAAAAATGGTTAGTGAAAGTTGTATCATGATCAAAGACAATTGAAGAAGGGATGCCATGAAGATGGAAAATATGATCCAAGAAAACTTGTGTGACCGTGGAGGCTGTATAAAGGTGGTTGAGGGCACAAAAATGACTATATTTAGAGAGGCGATTGACCACTACCAGGATCATTGTTTTGCTACCAGATTTAGGGAGCCCCTTAATGAAATCCATAGAAATATCAGTCCAGATCCTAGTAGGGATGGGCATGGGTTTGAGCAAACCATGAATCATTATGGTTTCACCTTTGTTGCATTGGCATGTATCACATTCAGCCACCATCTGTTTAATTTCCCCTTTCATCCCCTTCTAGAAATTTTTTTGATGTGCCCGCTCGTATGTTTTGAGAAAACCTGAGTGCCCTGTTGATGGAGAAGTATGGATTTCATAGAATACATCCTGATGAAGGTCTATGCTATTGGGAAGCACCAAATGACCCTTGTAACACAAAGAATCACCATCCCATGAATAATGTGGTACTACAGAGGGGATAATGGTCAATTGTTGAATGAGTTGGTGTAAAGAGGGATCATGTGCATACCCTTGGCGTACAGATTCCATCCAATTTGGAATGGGTATGGAGATGACAGAAAGGGAAGTCTGGTTCTCGAACGTGTAGGAGAGAGCATTCGCCACTACATTATCTTTACCCTTCTTGTAAGTGATCTCATAATCATAGCCCATAAGTTTGTTAACCCATTTCTATTATGTCGGGGATGATACTTGTTATTCTAGGAAATATTTCAAACTCCAGCGATTAGTTTTAATGCAAAAATGATTTCCAAGTAAGTATGGCTACCATTTGTGTACTACATGCAGAATGGCCATCATTTCTTTTTCATATGTAGACAAAGCCAAATTTCATCTAGAAAGGGCTTTGCTAGTGAAAGCAATGGGATGACCTTCTTGGAGAAGAACAACACTGAGGCCACTACCACATGAATCACTTTCAATGGTGAAAGCTTTGGTGATGTTTGGCATGGCCAAAATTGGTGTGCTACACATAGCTTGTTTGAGTGCCATGAATGCTTGGTTAGCTGCAACATCCCATGTGAATGCATCCTTTTTCAATAAGGAAGTCAAAGGAGCCATGATCTTGTCATAATCCTTGATGAACTTACGGTTGTATCCTGTAAGGCTGAAGAAGCCACGAAGGCTCTTGAGGGTTGTTGGCCAAGGCCAATGTTGCATGGCACTGATTTTATTTGGATCCACATAGACCCCATCAGCTGAAATAATGTTCCCTAGATATTCAACTTCTTCTTGAACGAAGGAACACTTGGACTGCTTAGCACATAATTGATTATCTTCTAGAAGTTGTAATGCCCTATCAAGATGTCATAGATGTTCATCCCATGTGCGACTGTAGATCAAAATATCATCTAAGAAAACCAAATAAAATTGATGGAGGAAAGGTCGAAAGATTTTATTTATTAGGGCTTGAAATGTTGAAGGGGCATTTGTAAGTCCAAATGGCATGACCAAGAATTCATAGTGACCTTCATGAGTGTGGAAAGTAGTCTTTGGAATGTTGTTAGCATGCACACATATCTGATGATAGCCAGGATGACCCCATGGAGCTCATCAATGAATGGAATTGGAAACTTGTCTTTGATAGTGAGGTGGTTAAGGGCACATAAGTCAATGCAAAGGCACCATGACCCATATTTTTTGTGGACAAGAAGCACTGGGGAGGAGTATGGGCTAGTGCTTAGGTGAACAACTTTGGACTTGAGGAGTTCTCATACTAGCTATTCAATCTTAGTTTTTGGTAGATGGGGATAATGGTATGGTCGGATGTTGGGTGGGATGCTTCTTGGAAGGAGCGAGATGCGATGATCTTCAGGATGTGAAGGGGGAAAACCCATTAGCTCTAGAAAGATAATTGCATGCTTTTCAATGATGGATTGCAAATCAATAGGGTAGTTTGTAGAAGCGGGGAGTTAGAGTTGGATGGAGTGCAACTAGGCAATGACCCCATGTGAGCCTTTCTTCAGAAGCTTTTACATGAGATGGGAACTGATGATGTTAGTAGATCCGAGCAATAACCCTTTTAAGGTGTGTTTTTGGCCACTATCGGTGAATTGCATCCAAAGCTCAAAGAAGTCCCATAGAATAGGTCCCAACATGCGAAGCCACTGTGCCCTTAGGATCACATCACATCCCTCTAAAGGTAGGGAAAACATATTTGAGTGAAGAGTGTAATTGCCTATCGAGATACACACATTATGACACTTCCCTTTAGAAGGCAATGTTCCCCCACTAGAAATTATGACTTCAAAGATGGAACAAGGGTGTATAAAGCAATCTACATGTTTAGCAATGTGGGGGTCAATGAAATTGTGTGTGCTACCAGAGTCAATGAGGATTTTGAGAGGAATATTTTTAAAGAACTCCTTAACCTTCATGGTTTTAGGGGTGGTCACACCTACGGGTGCATCAAGAGAGATCTCAGGTTGGGTCTGAGCCATGGAGTCATCGGAGGGGCTTTGATTTGCTTGAGCATCCTAGAATTCTTGGACATTAGAGTCAATAACTTTCTCTGGTAATGATTCCACATCTAGCAAGTAAAGCTTTTGTGCATTGATGACCCTTAACCCATTTATCATCGCAATTATAACATAATCCTTTCTCCTTACAAGCCCACTTCTTTGTCTCAGTAAGGCGCTTGACTGGTGTGGTTGTCGCTAGCCATTGGTTTGTTGTGTTCTTTATGGGTGGAAAAGTGGGAAGTCGATGCTGCACTGAAAGTTTATCTTCTGATAACTGAGCTAGACTAAAGTCAACCATCAAATTATGGGCTGAAACATTTTCACCTCCAAGCGGATTTGCTCTTTGAGGCCACTAATAAAATAACTCTTGAAAAAGTCATCTGATAACCCTTCAGTGTGATTAGATATTGTCTCAAATTCAATCTGATAATCATGAATGATGTATGCCTGGTAGTGTTTGGTGAGAGATCTTGTAAAGTCCTTGAATGCCAAAGGACTAAACCTACCCAAAAGTAAGGATGCAACGATTTTTCAATCAGGTTCATCATTTGGATTGAGATACCAATGATACCATTGAAGTGCTTCTTATTTGAAGTGAAATGAAGCAATTGGGACTTTGTTGACATAATAAGTACTGTGAAGGTTAAAGAATTGTTCTAGTTGATATATCCATCCAACAGGATCTGTACCATTGAATTGTGGAAAGTCCAACTTAGGCCCACGTGATATGTGGGGAGAAGAGAAACTATTCTCTGAATAAGACTCTTTCTGCAGCTTGTTGAGGAGAAGGTTATTTTGTTGATTTAGTCCATGCATCCTAGTGGTTAACTCAATGACCTGGGCTTTCAATTTGGTGAGTTCTTCCTCCATGATTTTTGTGCTTGTACAGGGGACTATCATAACTAGTGTTTTTTTTATTACAATGGATAGAAAAACAAATTTTAAGACAGTCAGTAAAGCACTTTTTTAATTTGGACTAAAGTGGAAGGGGTAATTGTACGTTTACAATTTTTTTGGCACTGTCTGGGTATGATTGATGAGGGCAAGGGAAATTTTGGAATTGAAATGGAAAAATTAGAAAATTGATCCACAAGGGACAAAGGAGAAGAAAAGGGAAAGGAACACTGTGAATTTTTTTTGAAGCAAGAAGGTAAAAAATTAAGTTATGGCAAAACCCTACAAAATCAAAAAATGAGATTGGTGGCTAATGGAAGTTGAATTGGGAGATGGGACCTCAAGGATGAAAAGGTGATGAATGAAATTTTAGGGGTCCTGGTAAATTTTGAGGATAAAAAGAGATAGAGATGGAGAGATATGATGCAAAAATAAATAAAAAAATTACTTGGTTACTCTGAAATTGGTTTTGCTTGGTTAATCCTACAAAAGTTTTATCGACAGGGTTGCATTTGCCACTATGCTCATCTGTAGCTACTTCTACTGATAATCTAAAACTAGTTTTTCTTCATTACTCTTGTCAAAAGTCTTTCGACAGGTTTACAATTACTATGGTGCTCAATTGTAGTTATTGCTACTAATAATTTAAAACTGGTTTTTCTTAGTTACTCCTTTCAAAAGTTTGTCGATAGGTTTACAGTTACCATTGTGCTCAACTGTAGTTACTTCTATTGATAATTTGCAAAAAATGATATGTTTGATATGGGCCCTAAGTTTGTTTGGCTACCTAAAAGTTTTAGTAAATCTCTCTGGCCACCAATGTTGTCTGAACGAGTCTTGCTCTCTAGAAATTTCTAACCACATATTTACCCCTAAAAGACAGCTCTTGGTTTACTTCACGGGTGGGAACTAATCAATTAGGATGGAGTCATTTCCTTTTTCACTGGTAGGTCCTCTTAATGGGCCAGCTCCTTCAGAGTTCCTATAGTACTCACAATGAGTTTTAGGGCTATATGCCCAAGTACTTCCTATAGTTATGCAGAGGGGTATTTACCCTTATCCAAACCTGCAAATGAAGATGTAAAAATTGATACAATGAAAAATAGTTTTTTGTAAATGGTGTAGCTCTTGGAAAGATATTGCTGCAAGAAAAAATAAATCTCCAAAATCTAATTGCAGGCTGAGGAAAGTGCTCCGTTACCAAATGTGAGGAGCTTTTTGCACAGATTTATGAACTACAAAAAATAATGGAATAATTAAATAAACTTCAAAAATTAATTCAAAATAATTCAAATAGGTTATATTGATTGCAGGTCGCTTCGAGGGAGCAACCTCCTTTGAGCAAGCTCAATACAATAATGTTCATGAATGCCTTTATTGGGCATCAATACTTCCTTAAATACTAATTCTATTCTAGCAACTAATACTTCCCATGCATGTGGGATAATTCAAATATGCTACTTAAATATTAATTCTATTGTATCAACTAATACTTCCCATGCATGTGGGATAATTCAAATATACTAAAGGGATGACTTACAAAGCATATGCATCCATAGTGACTAATACACTAATAATGCAAAGAGAAGGGTAAGACACGAGTTCCTAACATAGCAACAATATGAGAAAACATGTATAATAGATAAGAGGTATGCATAATTTGATTATGTAGAGAAGAGGGCAAGAGAATATTATATGGCATTGCATTGGTGTCCACAAGAGTCCACCATGGTCCATTGAGAACAAATCTTTGTAACTGTAAGTGTTGATTTTAGTTTTAATTGAAAATAAAGAAAACTATTCTCATGATGGAATTTTCACAGCATGGCTTTATCTAAGGTAAACGAGGTGTTCATATGATGAAATATATTGTTTTAACTTCTTTTCCCTTTTGTTTTTAGTCCTTTAAATTTTTGAGTCAACAGCAACTTGTACACCCTTGATATTTTTCATTTTTATCACTTAAATGACAATTTATCTTGCAGGGGCTTATTGACGCATCAATCTCCCTATGTGCACACTTTAAAAGGTGCATCAGGAATGGGGTGGGATTGATTTGTGGTACTTTATGAGATATGTTTGCATACTATTATGTCATGCCTTCATTACTATCAGTTTGATCTCTTATGAGTCTTTTTCTGTCTTACCTCTATGTCTACTTTTCATTCAGTTTTGTTATCCACCCTATACTCCTACTATATTGGTAATGTTGATACACTCTATTTCATACTTATCTCTCATTGTATTGTATCGATATGGCACCGTTATGAGTCATGCCCTTGTGAATTGTAATGTATTTACCTAGTTGATATAGTTCTATGTTAGCCAACATCTTTCTTCCTGTATCACCCTCGCTGATATAATTATATATTAGCTGACATCTTTTCGTTTGTATCACCCCGGCCAATCTAGTTCTATGTTAGCTAACATATTTCCACCTGTATCGCCTTGGACGATACTTTCGATTTAGATTTCAAGGTTAGTTTTAGGTATTAGATTCAAATATATATGGGTCATATTTCAATCTCAAACCATACAAAACACTCATTTGCTCTGCTTGTGCTCACATTTTTGCTTGTTAGAGTCTTACCTTGGAGGTGTAGTCTTGCTTATGGTCTTTGAGGTTTGTTAGGAGTCATGATGAGGAGGTGTCACAGTCTTTGGAGTCCCCAACTAAGGATATCTAGGTCTTCTTCTTGCCATTTGAGGTATTCAACTACAACATCTCTTACAATGTGCCACTTGAGCCAAAGGGAGAGATTGAGGCATTGATGAGTTCACTCAAAGACAAGTATCTATATGCCTACATTTAGTAGATAAATATGACTTGCTTATTTTTATATTAGATGTGTTGTTTATCCTTGCTTATGCTCCTCTTTATACTGAATAAGTTAATATAGCTATAGGGTTGCTTAGGCTTTCTATTTATCACCTTAGGTTGCATAGACCGCCCATTAGTTGACCATTGCACCACTCATCTTCTTATTAGTTTCATACTTATAGATATATTGGATCTAAATTACCCTTATTCATTAGTTCATTGCATGTGTTATATTTATTATATTTTTAATATACTCCTTTACAATCATTTATTTATCTTGAACCCTAGTGAAAGCTATACCCCATGTCATAAGCTTAGGATTTGGAACCCTATCCTCTTAACATTTGAGTGTGGATTACCCTCTACTTGGTCTATGGTTAATCTAGGTCCTTACCCACTCTTATAAATATATAGTGGTTATATTGTTATGACCTTGTTGGTGCATGGAGGTTGCATTGGAAGATAGAGCTCTGAATAGAAGAAGGTAGAGCAACTTTGTAGGAGAGTTGAGGGAGTTTTACCAAGGAAAAAACTCACTCTGATTACTTGTATTTTTTTATTCAATCTTTAAATCTTTCTGTTAACATGCAAACACTACGCTGAATAAACCAATATATGAATAAAATTAGATTAGGTACTTCTTTTGTGGTTGCATCCTTGTTATAGAGATTTGTTTCTCCTCATAATTGTTTCCCATTTGGTGAATATCCCTATATGCAAATATAAACAACTGTAGCATGATCTTGCCAGCTAAAAAAGGATTTCGTACTTCTCTATGTTGTTTTGTTCATTATTTAGATGAATTCTAAAAATATAAACAATTGTGGCTTGATCTTGCTAGCTGAAAAATGGCTCCATATTGCTGCTTACTTGTTTGAGTGTTTGTTTGGAAGCAATATAATTAATTTTCCTATACTAAGTTTATGTCTAAAAATGGCATAGATGTAGTTATTCATCTTGGATTTTTTAATCCTCTTATCTTAATACTCTTTCCTAGTTGTTAGAGAATAAAATATACAAAAGTTTATCCCTTTAATAGTGCCTTCCAGTATGTGTGTTGGTAACAATAAATATCTAGTTGTTTATTTTCACCTAGTTAATTTTTACAACACTTTTTGGACTGAAAAAGAAAACATGGATAGATCCTTCTTACTGCCTATATCCTAATGTTATGTTTTATGCTCCTTGTAAACTATCATTTGATGCTGTGGCGTTCAAAGATTTTGGAGCAATCCAACAAGTCTTACACAACAAAGGTATTTTGGTGGATTTGGCCCATATGCTTGTGCCATAAACATAATTAAGTCTAAATATATGGTCAAAAATAAGAATCTCACATCAACAATAGGTGTACAAACTATTAAATTTGAATGAAATGTGCACAAATAAGAAATTTAAAGTGAAACTTACAATACTAAAAATTACACAAAACATACTAAAAACCATCTAATGTAAGCACCATAGGGTTAATCACAAGAGTAATATAAGAATATATATGTATATATTCATAATGTTATAAAATGGATTTACATATACATATACATTGTGACTTGATAATACAAGAATGTCACACACAAATATAAATATGGAATTCACATTTTGGGTGCCTCTTGTTTCATTGTGAAAATTATATTGGCATCATCATTCATGGAAATCACTTCATTCATGACCACATACTTTTTCACCAACCATGCCCACATTTGGTGCATTCAACACTTGAGAAAGCACTGAGAAGAAAAAATCTCCCTTCCCTCACAAAAATGTGTGTCATACCATTCTTCTTCACCAACTCATATTTATAGGGTAGTTTACTATAATCACATCGATATGTTTATTATTAAGAGCTTTTCACTCCATGTTTTCATATCCAAGTGTGTTTGTGAATCATCCCTTCTGATAATTTCCACTTCCTTGACCCACATGAGGCTCACACTTAGGGAATTATAGGGTGTTTCTTCAATGGAAACCCAAGATTAAATAAATTAGTAGTTTTCATTGATTAAATATCACAAATAGAAATGAGCTAAAATCTCCAACAAAATAAATTGGCCACGTGCATAAGAAATGATAGTGCATCCATTAAGCAAATTGGATGCAATTTATAGAATAGTGGGAATGGCTAGTTGAATGACATTGATAGAAGACGTAATTAACAATTACAAAATTTAACATAGAATTTATTGACAATTCACATGAGCAAAGAGCCAACTAAGTGCAAAATAAATGAATCATTTGATAATAAAAAGAGATTGCATGATAGTTAGAGGTTTGATATCGATGTGACTGAATTATGACCATGCAAAACTCATAAAAATCATTAAGCTTTATGACATCTGATATATTCAAAATATATTTAGATTTACTAGTGCAATGGTTAAAACTTGCTTGGATAATTCTCGCATTGCAAAACACTCTCATTAATGAGGTTGACAAGTGGAAAATGTGTAAAGTAATAGTAGAAGCATTATTTCCTAGTTTTATTTATGTAGTAGGACAACGCAAATATACCACTTTAATAAAATTTGTTATATCAAAAAAGATGTGGCAATCATTTAAGGCTTACAAAATCACAAATACATGGAGTGCCTCTTTCTTCTCTGTGTCCTAGTGAACTTTGCAAATCCATTATAATTTTAAATCTAATATATCTTTACACATTTATACTTTATCCTAAAAATAATAAACATACCCATGATCAAATATTTTAAATAATTCATGTGCCACCTTCACATTTACTAAGTCTAAGGTTCATTTTGTATTCATAACACTTAAAATTTTCGTAACACATGTTTGCATCCTGCGATAAGGAATTCATAAATCACTAAAGCCACAATGATTAATTTTTAAAAGGTAATTAATATATGTAATCCACATTTCTTTCCATTAATACAAAGCGCCATGAGATGAATATGAAGCTACACATAGTGGCCTTTCGAATTTGAGGATCTTCGTTTCTTGAGATTGATATGCCACTGACAACTAATCATGATATATAATTAATACAAATTATAATATTTAAATTATAATTTGAATTGCATATTATATTTTGAAATTCAATGATCAATACCATTTAAACCCTTATCATATTTTTCAATATTAAATACCATGCTACAATTAGTGTCGATGTTTTTGGCAATAATGTCAACATTTCCCCATTTAGATATAGTTTGTCCCCATTTAGATATAGTTTCTGTAATAAACATGGTCTTTATGTTTTTTGTTCTTATTTTATGAGAAAGATATTCTTTGACTCATGTTTAAAATCTCCTTATCAATGTCTCTTCACTATCATGGTATGATATGAACAACATATTTTCCTTATTAAAGTTTTCAAATTCAATCTACTCATTGTATACTAAGCAATGTTGTAGAAACTAAGAATAATTGAAAATTATGTTATACAAAAAAGAAAATGCAAGGCCTCTTAAAAAAATGCACAAGTATTGTGTATGCTTCACCAATTTCAAAAATCAAACCATTTTAAATTTTAAACCACTATCATACATTCCTTTCAAGCGTTGGTACTAAAGCCACATCACAACACTTAGATTTACATCTTACCAATAAACTATTAATTATCTTATACAATAGTAAAATATATTTAAAACACATTATTTTGTTGATCATGGTTTCTTTATGATAAGGGTAAATTGGGGGTTTTGACAAATTCTCGCAACCTGTTGCAAAGCCATAAAGATAAACATGGAAGCCAAAAAAAACTAACTTAAAACAGGTCCACCTAAGAGTAGACTAGATTACATTAGGAAAAAATGTTGGCGAAACATCACCCACCCATATGCTTAAACACATAGATATTCAACAAGGCACAATGAAGGTCAACATCATACTGAGTTAATAAAGCCCAAAACATCAACTAAAACTAGAGATCGTCTTTTGAAACCCTCATCTAAAGCAACGACAGTCAACAAGCAACACTCACCAAACACAAGATTATCTAATAAAACTAACTCAATAGAGGCATGATGCCAAGCTAAAATTTAACATAGATCAGTGATCAACAATGTGATCTCCATAGAATAAAACCCAAATAAAGAGATTGAATTGAAACATCAATCTTTCCTCAAAATCTATGATAATAGAATCAAGATCACTAAAATATAAAGACTTAGAATGCCAAGAGCTCATGATAAAGACTAAAAGTAGGAGACATATTTGCATTACTAAGTGCTCCTCCAATAAATGGATATCTCTCTTCATAACAAACCAATAAAACAACCACAGAAGGATACCACCATTTAGAGCCACAAGGCCACAATGGACAAACCAAAACCACCAACAAACTGTTGAAACCAGATCTAAAGCCCAAAATAGGGACACATAGGCTTTCTAGTTTGCCAAGCTTAAGAAATGGGTCATCATTCTAACCTATTTTCAAATAAGTCCTCAACTAGTCTCTAAACTTCATTTTTGATCCATATCTTGAGTTAAAACTAGAAACAATCCTTCTAAGTATCCAACAAAGGCATTTAGTGGAATTTCAAAAGGTATATATCTCTATCAGTCAACATAAAGACCCTACACCAATCGACTAATACTGAAACTAATCACCTAATAAGAATCTTTCTTGCCCAAAAGGGCCTCTTTATGCATGAAATCAATGTCTCTCCCTGTATTGAAAGGTAGGGGAAACAACTCCATCAAATTCTAAAAAAAAATCAAGGGGAAGATTAAAAATACAGCTTGATGGTTGGTATCTCATACCAGTTGATGAAGACAAACTACTCAAGGGGGATGGGGAGGAAACCCTCAGGATCCTCCACCTCCTCTGCCTCTACCTGCTACCATGTTTGTTGATGTTGCTTAATGTGTTCCTTGTTGTTTGTGATTTTATTTATCCTTTTTTCAGTTGATATGCACTAAAGTTAATTCAACCTTGGTTATTCTGGCGGTGTGATGGCCTTCTGTGGATTATGATCTCTTCTCGAGGCTTGCTTTAGCTTGGTTTGGATATGCTTTTAGGGTGTGACTTTTCCACCCATATTTTTTTAATGATTAATGATGTACTATATCTTGTTTTATAAATGAAAGTGTGCTTTTCAATTTAAAAATATGGCTTGACCCAAACAAATGTAGATCCACCATGAATATACCTCCACAAAGTGTAGAAACATAAATCCAAATGTACAAACCAAAATCTAAGCAAGATCCCTGACCTAGAGTGGGAGGACCAAAATTCAAACTAAGTAGGGAGCAAAAAATGGACACTTTCTTTCCCTCTCTCTAGTTGTTGATCACAAATTTGCATTGGTAATTTTAGAGAGCATAATAAAAATTAATTTTCATATTTATAGTCCAGTGAGCGAATACGCTTGCATTTTATTTATTTTCAATACAATTTATGAACCAAATGACATTAACATTTTATTCAAAATAACAAGTTTTTTTATGTTGGAGGCATTACACTGGCATGATGCTAGCATAAATTCATCTCGACATCTTGTTTGATGCCTTCTTTGCAAATCCATGAATTCCATGTGTATCCCTAATGCAAATACAACCTGTTTACCTAAATAGTTTTTTAGTTGGTACCTTAGATATTATCCAAGCCAAACAACCTTTCAATTTTTATTTGTTAATAGCTGGTAGGATTCTATTCATACACAGTTGGAATGTGATCTCATAGAGTTTGATTCCATTTAATAATGGTTGACAACTATAATGTGGTCTCGTGGAGTATAATGATTATTTGAGTAGAGAAAATGACCCAACTTAATATATACATATATAAGTTAATTACAACATTAATCAAGTGGGTTGTAGTCCAATGGTGAGGATGATGGTGTAAAAAGTGTTGCCTATCCATCCACCATACCAAAAAAGGGATGAGGTTGAGATGATACCCCATGAAAATTTGATGGAATGGATACTTCTCAATCCTTGAAACTAAGCCGAAGAATCATTCTGTATACCTAATCCATGTAAAAGTAGGATTTCAATAAAAAAATATTACAACATAAGGATCATATAGATATGGGTTTAGTTTCACTTTAAACTATTGGTGCTTATTTACTTATTAGTACTGGAATAAACAAGACAAAGGGTGAATTCCAATAGATTTTACTAGCACTTCCCCAAAAGAGGTCCAAGAAGAAAAATAAGGGCAATAATTTAGTTAGATGTTTCATCTTAAGCGAGTACATGTAGTGTTGGCACAACAATCTAATTATTTCTAATATTGATAAAACAATATTTTCAATTGTGAATTAAGAATGTAGAGATCAAATGTAACAAATTCATTTGTAAATATTTATTCCTCTTTTCTCCTATATGGAGAATTTGTATATATAGACTAGATTTGATGGGAAGACACTTAAGGTGAAGATAGATCAAGATAGTCTAAAATACTTTTCAGAATAGATGTTATCATCAAAATAAAAACAAAATGGGTTATAAAGATGTTGGGATAATAATTTGAGATCATCTACAAGAAAGGAAATGAGAATGAATCTATTGATAAATTACCTAAAAAGGATGACTCCACAAAATTACTATTATGTGTCATGTCCATATTACAAACAACTTAGGTGGATGAGGTAATATTAGAATGGTAGAATGGCATAAATACATAAACTCTAGTGTAGAATATCTAATAATATTTGAGAATGTTATAAAAATTAATATGAAAAGGGATGCTCTATGTTATAGGGATCAATAATACATGTATAAAAACTCAGACCTTAAACATAAGGTTATTGTAGAGATCCATGCTTCCCCACTAAGTGGGCATTCAATTTTCAATAATGAATTATCATAGAATCAACCATAAATTATTTTGGAAATGGTCCAAATGGGAAGTGTATAAATTTTTGTTAGAAAAAAGTGTGAGACAATCAAGTCCCAAGTATTTTAAAACTAGTATTTATTCCTTGATATAAGTGGGGAGAGGTTTCCATATATTTCATCATAGGGTTGCTAAATTCTAAATGGAAAAATTTTATCTTGGGTGTCATGGATAGACTCACTAAATATTCCCAACTTTTGTGCTTTGTCACATTATCTTTTAGCAATTATAGTATCATAAAATTTTATGGATACAATGCAAAAACTACATGAGATTCCAATGATCATGGTAAGTTATGATGATCCTATATTTACCAATAAAATTTGAATAAATTTATTCTCATGTTGGGGTACTCGGATAACTCATAATTCCTCATATAATATCTAATATAATGGAAAAATTGAGGTGGTTAATAAGTTATAGGAGGCTTAAATATAATGTTTTTATTTGGATAAATAGGAAATTGGGTTAAATCACTGTCACAATGAGAATGGTGGTATAACACTTATTTCTATATCACATCCATAGTGCCTCTATTTTTAGCATTGTATGGGTACCGTCCACTATCCATCACCTTAAAATTGGGGTTTTATCCAAAGGTTTAGGTTGTTGATGAACACATTCAACGCCAATAGGAGGAACTCTCTTGTCTTAGAGATAACTTGAAATGACACATAACAAAATGAAGTAGAAGTTAACTAATACTATGTACTAAAAGACATTTTTAGTTAGGCAATTAGGTTTATATGAGACTATACCAATATAATAAAATGTGATTGAAATAATATAATTAGGATAACATGATTTTTCATAAGTATTATGAGCCCCATCATGTCTTTTAGAAGATAGACAATGTAGCGTACAAACTAGAGTTGCCTCATTTAATGAAAATACATCTAGACTTCCATGTTTCATGTTTAGAGGTGTTTAGATAGAGTTTTAGTCTAGATAGAGTTATATGAGCTTGATGAGGAGGTAAGGATATTTTTTAACTTGATGAAATAATCTAGATATGCACAGATAGGTTGTGAACAAGGGTAATTATAGAGTACCTAATCAAGTGGAATAATTTGACCAGTGAGGATGTGTCAAGGGAGGATGAAATGTTATATTAGAAGCATCAAATGATTATCAACATTGAGAAAAATGTTTGTTTTAAGGGGAGGATCATGATATGCTCTTAATCACTAATGTGTATTAGGATATGTGTGGTCAACTTGTGGCTAGCGTGATATTTTACTTAGTCATATGATCATTTTTATATCTTCATGTTGGTTGGGATGAGATAGCCACACTTTATTTTAGTATGTTTTATATTCTCTCACATTGAGAGTTGATTTTACCTTTTTTATGGATGATATTCATATTTATTTAATTTACATATTATCAGATGATTGATTTTATAGTCCTGAGGATTGATGATGAGTTCCTTGATTTAGGGGAAATACTCGAGTTATCCAATATTTTGATATTTAAGGAGGAATTTTATATATTTTAGGATCATCTTCAATCAAATAGCATATTGAAGTCTAAGTATAAGTTTACTAGATTGGAGATACCCAAGTTTTATAAATATTTCACTAAGTGGGGATGTTCATTAAATTCTCTTCCAATACCCCCTTTTACACTAAGGGGGGTTGTTGAAATGTGTAAACATTCACTTTTATCATGTATGACAAATTGTCCTTGAATGTTGGCAAATATAATGTCTTAAAGAGGCAAATTACTATTGGTCGGATAAATTATTGAGTTGATAATGCTTCATTTTTTATGATTGATTGAATTCATTAGGTGACCAATATGTGAACCTAGTATGAGTGGTTGTACACATGTTAAAATAACCAAGAATGGGTATTTAAATAGATACTTAAATTCATTGTTTTATGAAACTAAGCCCTAGAACCAATTTATCTATCATATAGGATATGAAAACAATAACCATAATGAATCTTTATTGAGCTTGCATTTTTTTCAAGATCAATTTTGGAAGAAGTTAAAGAAAAATGCACCCTGTTTGGTCTTTTTGACTTTTAAAGTGGCTTTGGAATCAACCTAATTAAAATATAAAAATTTGAAGTTTAAAAAAATTAAAACTTGATTATGTTTTCTTTTAGCTTCATAATACTTGAGAAACTTTGTTTTTTCTCTTTCAGGTAAGTTTTCTATTTTTGGCAACTCGATTCCCAACCCGTTTTACTCTAATTTTTTTGGGTGAAATAGTTATTTTCACTTAAATTCATTTGAAAATATTATTCATATGGGTTTTGTTACTTAGATTCATAAGTTTACCTCATACATGAAGAAATTGGTAATCACTGACAAAACATTGTTTCTCCTTATGGAAGCATTTTATTCATTAATGTTTTGTAGGTATTATATCATGTTGTGAATTAGTTGTGACGTGTGCTAATGAAGAGGGTTTGTGTCAGCATCTTGGTGATTTTTCCACATCACACTTATTGCCTTGTCTAATTCACATCCAATTTTTAAGATATTTTGGTCTTAGATGAGAAAGCAAAGAAAATATTTAGACATTATGTTTTCAATTTCATATGAGTTAGAATTTTATACATAACACTATGCTTTATTTGACAACATGATTGTGTTTATTTATTCTACTTGGTAAAAAGTATCTTTTATGCTAACATGATTTGATACTCTCATTTGATTATTTTATCATTTGATTGTTTATGCTAAATTACTTACATACTTCATTTGATAAGTAGAGAAATTTTATACTAACATGATTTGATATTCTCATGATTATTTTATCATTTTATTGTTTATGCTAAATAGCTTGGATACTTTCATTTGATAAGTAGAGCAATTTTATGCTAAAATTCTTTGATACTCCCATTTGATTGTTTATGCTAAACTACTTAGCTACTTTCATTTGATGAGTAAAGTAAGTTTATGCTAACATGCTTATATACTCTCATTTGATTGTTGTATCATTTAATTGTTTATGCTAACATGCTTATATACTTCATTTTATAATGAAATGCAAGGGTAAATGGAGTTTTCATTATTAGTTCTTCATCATTTACCTTACTAAACATTCTATTCATACATCTCTAAAATGATTTGTTTCAATCTTATATCTATTTTATTGGATGATTGCATATTATGCTAATCCATATTTGATGTATGAGAGGGTACATAACCATTTTTTTAATTCCAATTCTATATCACTGGAAAAATGAATCATAATAAACTTGCAAAGTTTTGATAAAACTCAACTAAGTTATTGCTAGTAAGATATCTAATTACTTAATATAATATTATTAGTGAAATTATTGTATGAGCATCACATGGCAGATGGGGATGCTCATCTTCTCAATCTTAGAGATGTCTACTAATGAATTGAATACAGTAATTTATTTTGTCACTAGATTTGTAATCAAAGTAAACTTATTTACTTAAAATATGACTTGATGGTTTTAAATGTGCTTTACCACAGAAAAATAAATGCATCTTTTATATATTGTGATGCTAACCATACTATGATATCATTTTTTAGATATGTGTTTAAGAGTTGTGTAGGTGCTAAAGTTATATAACTCTGGTGAAAAATACAGTGTAGCACCAACAAACTATGAATACTGAAGTACATGTACATGTTATCCGAGAGAAAGTCTTCAATGGTGATCTGAAATAATGTCCTATGAATACATAGGTGGCAGATATCTTCACAAAACCACTTGGTGATACCAAGTTTTATCAGCTTCATACAATGTTGGGCCTCTCAGAGTTGCCATTGAGAGGGAGTGTGCATGACAATGTCACTTCCTAATGGCCATGTATCTTTATTATTATTATTATCTATATTTATTCTCATTGTATATCATTGTTATAAATCACTTATGTAATTTAAGTAAACTTCATATAAAAGTTTTGTTATTCGTAACCAATACTTATTAGCATACATACAAGTCCTATTATAAAAGGCTCCGATGCTTAGTTGATTATTCACGAGAAACTGTGAGCAATAGTCTCATGATCATGCTAGCCTAAACTTACTCTAAGTAGTTTATGGATTATAATTCCTTTTTTTTCAAAAGGTGATTTTGGAATGATGAAGGTTTTTAAATCCTTTACCTCCTAAACTCATCATAAATGGTTTACGAAGTATAATTTCTTTATTTATGAAGGTGACTATGGCATATATTGTTGGAATAATTAATGGTTAAGGTATGTTGTTCATCTACCCTTAATACATTAGATTATATTGGTTAAATAATAATAAATTTAAATTATTTATCATGAGTTAATCCTCATGTAAATAAATAATAAAAAATATTAATATTATCTTCGGAGAGGTCACCTCCATAAATGATAGAGTATTAATATGACCATAGGAAAGTTTGCACATGGGTGGGACCTTTCCATGTGAATGTCATCACTACCTATGGGTTGTCCATACCCACTCATTCTTTTTATAAAGGAATGTTTGATTTAAATCTCCAATTGTTATTAAGGGGGAGTGTGATGGATTTTCCTTTTGTTATAAAGCAAATTTTGATATAAATATACACTTAACATTAAGGGGGAGTGTTGGGACAAGATGTTTAAATGGTGTATTTATTTACCCTTAATACATTAAATTATAATATTAAATGAATAATCTACTTTATTATTTATGAGGTCATGCTCATGTAATAATAAAGTATATTATTATTAAGGTTGGAATTATTGGTCAAGGTTGGAATCATGACCTTTGGTCAAGATGCCAACCCATGTGACCTTTGGGACAAGGTTGAACCCATATAATGTGACTTTTGGAAAAGGGTATTGGATTCTTAAATATGACCATTGGAGAGTAGGACCCTTCCAATGGTCACATTATAATGGTCAAATTACCTTTCCTATATCATGTATATTTTACATTGTAAAATCTAATAAATGAGCATTACTTGTGTATTCTATTTATCCATTTAGCTAATGTGAAGATCTATGTGAAGAAGAAGTGAGGAATAAAGATTGTATTGGGTACTTGTTATTTTATCATAATATGAATAATCTTTGTGAGTTTTTTTATCTCTTGGATGTTTTTACAGGTTATATCTTATGTTCATTATGTGTGTGCCATTTGTTCTTGATCTCCTATATAGATACTATGCACATATGGATTATTTTTTGTTTTATCATGAACAAGCATCTTCCTAAGCTTATGCATTTATTTATTAGTGTATTGGGGTCATACCATTATATTTTTAGGCTTGTTTTTAGTCCTAAGATTAAGCACACAGGTTTCTTGGGTAGGTTGAGTTTTATTTTTAGATGTAGTTGTGATGTTATCTAGGTCAAAGATCCTCTCTAAGGATAACATACCCTTGGGGACTCTATTGTATTTTAGTTATACAATACCATGATGACTAAATAGATTATCATCTGAATCAAGCTTATCCTCATCAATTATATGCACATCAAGTACATTATAATTAGTTAGGAAGTCCAAAATCTATGTCATCATCAAATACTTAAAAATGTTATATGTTATCTAGAACCAAAGGAGCAAAAATTAATTCATAGTGAATCTTTGTAGATCAGAACTATTTAGTGGTGTTAAACTTGTAACTGAGACAACCAATGATTCAACCATAACATTTTATTCCCTGGGAATAATTGAGATGTTAAATGAAATATAGTCTTCAATTATATCCCATGCAAGATACCTGTACTTCCTCAGATAAGAGAGATTGTATTGGAATTGACTACATAAATGATAAAAACTAATTTAAAATCAATAAAGACTCTCAACATATACACTTGATGACTAATTCACATTCAGCCATGTTATTGATGCATGGAAACTTTAATCTAAATGATTTCACATACCTTTTTATATTAGGGTCAATCAATACAATGTTAGCCCCTAAACCTTTCTTGGAGCAATCTCTGTCTATGAAGAGAGACCACATACTAAAAATCATAATTTTTATATGTCATCTTAATCATTGATACCTTGGTGGTCAAGGTATACACACCCATGTTGGTGTAATTATAATTAACTTGATCATTGGGATCATTATATATAGTGATCATGAATTTAATGCAAGGATTTTAGTTTACATAGATTTGGTTTGGAACTCCCTACCATGGAAGCCACATGTGAGAGAAGTTAGTGGCCACATATCCATTCAAGGACTTAGATTAGTCTTTGCTTAGTATCATGTCATAGCCTTCAAAAATGTTAACCAATTAAACATCCATGAACATCTGAATATGAGTGTTAGCCTATAATTGTATATGTACATTCAACAAGTCACCTATGACCTTGAATTCAAATTTATATAATTGAAACACAATCTTATTAGATTTGATAGGAGTTAAACCCATCCATTTTCACACTCATAGAGGCATGACATTTTTAGATGCACTCAAATAAACTAAGTAGTTATATACATTCTTTTTAAAGATTTAGATAGTAATAAAAAAAAAGGGCACTTATGTCTTAGTTTTGTGTATGCACACTTGGTATTGGCTAAACCCTTTTGTTTAGGATGGCTACTCTAATCATTGAGAGATTTGAGGATCATGTCTATTTGTTTAGGTATCTAAGATATCTCATAGTGTGTAATATTAGCATTAATATTCTTCATGTCCTCCAAGATGATGTGCCCAATCTTTCTCATGAGAGGTTGCTTGTCATTAGCCTTACGTGGAGGAGGATTATTATTTGCCTTTAGATTTGGGGGCATAGAAGGATTATTAGGTGGAGCAAAATTCATTAAAGGTTGTTGAGTTTTATTCTTCATGACATAGTTATACTTTTGAAACTATTGGAATGCTTAGACATAATTGACATTCTCCATTGGTTCATTGTGCTCTACCTTTGAGAATTCCACAATCTCTAAAACCATAGTAGTGCTAGGGGATTTTGAGGAGATAAGGGAATTTATATGAGCCAAGGAATTTTATTTGTTCGAAATAATCTCATATTCATCCATATCCTTTTGGAAGATCTCAAAATCATGGTATAATTTGACACAATCTAGTTCTCCATGTTTTGTTGTGCTATGCACCCTATACCAATTTGGGAGAGCAATCTCTAGTAAATTTATTTTAGGTAGCTTGTTTACATTTGACCCAATTTGATTCTTAGTCCTATTAGCATGTTTGAAATTGTGTTGGTAAGGGTAACATTAGGATATATTTCCACCAGGTGAACTCCCTACTTGTCTTTGTAGATTTAAAAATTAATTTGAAAGCCTTTGGACCATTCTTTGAATATCATCTAATTCAGGTTTGGCTGACTCTTTGGGAATGGTCTGAGTGTTATTAGCAGAAAATGAGACCAAAGATTGGGTATATGGTTATGGTGTAGGCTCATTCACTAGAGGAATAAAGAATTCAAGGTGTTGATTAGGAATAATTTGAGCTAATGGTAGATGATTTATGATCTAGAAAGGCCAGGGAAAGGGAACATTTTGTTGAACAGTTGGAATTGTATTAAGAGTAGACATGAGTGGCATCTAGTTTAGAAGGGGATTGAGCTTATGCACATGAGGTTTGAGATACCTATCAACATTAATTTATTCTAAATATGATAGTAGTAGAGTGTTCACAGTCGAGTATCTATGAAAAAACATTGTAATCCATGATTCAAGAATTTTTTTTAACATCTCTAAGGAGAGTTGAGCATTGGGCCTATACAAAATAGAGATTCAGGCAGACATCTTTCGGAACCAAGCATTGAAATTTTGAAAGAGATTTTTGGGATCTCTCTTCATGTAAGTAAATTATTGATAGACTACATTGGGGTTAACTACTTGGCCAAATTGGGATAGAAATGTAGTGTTTAATTACTTCTAATTGGTAATGGAGTCTAGAGGAAGGTTAAAAATCTAATCATAGGTTAAAAAACTAATCATAGGCATCATCCATTAGTGTAAAAGGGGAACCTACATGCCACATATTCATGTTCAAAATTTATTAGTCTCAAAGATGTTTTATAGGTGATAATATGTTCTTTTGTAGTTCTGCTCATGTTAGGGGTGAACCTTGGAAGCTAGCATTGTGGATTCCTTAGCAAATCATGTATGTCACTAGGAACATTAATAGAAAACCCTAATAACTAGGTTGTTACCATTAGAATAGGTATGTGGATAATAGGTTGGGTAAGCACTAAGGCTGAGAAGGTTAATTTTATGGGTCTTGATTTGCCTTGATCTGATCTTAGTTTCCTATATATTTATAGGGGGATAAAATCAATCTTTTAGAGATCGATTTACTAGTAGAACGTGTAATCTAGGAATAAGGAGCCAAAGTGATAAACCAAACTTAAGTAAGTAATAAAATTCACCCAACCTTGAAATAAATTGAAGCACACTCTAACAGTATCGAACAAATCTTTCCATTCCAAACATATTACATGAAGCTTAATCATTCACCAAAACAAACTAACCAAATAAAATTAGTCCTAACTAATTAGAATCTATTGATAATTTTGAAGTCCTAGAGGTTAAAGGTCCTCCTTCTATCATGAGTAAGTGTTGGTTTTAGCAAGTGACTCACCTTCAAAAATTTCTCATTGGTTTAAATGTTTTGAGAAAACACCTAGAGATCAAACCCGATAGGATAGAGTCCCTTTTTTTAGGATTTTTTGGTGAACCAAGGGCTAGGATTCCATTGAAAAAACATAGCATAGGCAAACATACAAACTATTCTATCAGAGGCTCACACTTGATTTTTTACTTCACTTGTGTCAGTATTTTACACGCTGATTCATAATATAAAGCATATGTAAAAAAAGAAGGGTAAAACAAATATGAAGTGGTGTCATAAATAAAACAAAAAGGAGAGTCATAGTTGGGTAGAAAAAGAATTGGTATTTGAATAAGCAAAACTAATTAATACTAAAAACATACGAAATCATCATTGGGCTGCATCAAAAAGCTATTACACTAGTTCAGTTAATGCACAAATTGAAGTGAAATAATAGGCAAGATTTTGAGGGAGCACACAAGAAACACTTAATTCAAAATCCTTAAGCTAATGAAAATCTATTTGGCAAGTAGTATATTACACACATGAGAAAAAATAGTTTCAAAATTAAATAGATAAGGAGAATGAAATTAATCAAACTAAAAAAAGCTCAATCTAATAGTATTTCATCAATAATCCAAGACAATAACAATGTTTACAACATCAACTAGAATTTGCATTCAAGCAATGAAAGATAAACAATGCATAAATAGAGTCACAATTGTAGGTGTATTATTATAAATAGTTATATAGAGTCTTAGTGCACAATATCTCAACCCTTTATACAAAAATCTATTGGGATTAAATAGACCAATTCAAGCTCAATGCCATTAATTGCATCATCTGTAACTAGATGGAAAAATCATATTTGAAACTAAATTTTCAAGGCTATCCTTCACTACAAATATGATAAAATTAGCTTGTCATTGCTGAAATTAGTTCAAACATGACATTATCCTTTTGAAATAATTTTTTTTTTGAATGTCTTCTCTATCTCTTATCTCCATGAAACTCTACATAGTCATTTCATTACTCCCAATGCCAATGTCTTTTTCTCTATGCCATTTGGATTATCCAAAAAATTAGCACATTATTGAATGGATTAAATAATCATTATGAAAATAATTAAAACAACCTCCTACCTTAGACTTAAAAGTACCTCTAGATTAGTGTTCATTTACTATGCACAAGGAAGCAGTTGGGTCGCATCAAGAATACCAACTACCCATTCTTCTGTGCAATCAATTGTTATTCCTCTTTAAGGCTAGGTTTATCTTTCATGTTCTTCATGTAATCCTATTGCACACATAATGATAATTATTTCCATCTTATTCATGATTTAGTTGATATATGATTTGATTCTACAAATCAAATTGAATGCATAGTCCATTGTAGGCCTTTGACAGTTTTGAAGGGTAGACTTGTCATAAATTTTATGCTCATGCCTTTTTAGATACACTAACATAGTGTCATTTATTTATGTGGTACTTTATACATGGATTCTCCTTTCTTTTCATTCTCCATGTGATTATATTAGCTTCTATGGGTCCCATTTTTCCACTTGAAAAATTGTTGTCATTCATAGGATTTAGCTCTGCCATTTTATTTTATTCACTTCATGGATATGCGGCCTCTTTTCACTCTTCTTGGGCTCTGGAAAACTAGAATACTAATAGCTCTAATAATATGGCTGATAGATCCACATGGCACTTGTTGATTATTTCCCAACCTCTAGCAAATTTTGATGATTCTACCCTGTAGCTCTTTCTCAATCTCTCATTATTCAACCCAGGCCTTTATGTTATGCTAATAGTTTTAGCCATGATGTATGTAGCTATATCATGCAATGCAACATAATCCCACTCACCAAGAGCTCAGCTAGGCTTCAAAGTTTTATAGACCACCCCAAGATAGTGGAGCATAGGGATTTACCATGTGGAATCATCCCATTCACTCACTTACCCAGGGATTTGACATCATTTATAGATTATACAAAAATATCCAATAGAGTGGAATAGTAAGATTTTTCCATGTGGAATCATCCCACTCACCCTCTATCCTAGAGCTTTATTGATGTGGAGACCCACCAGGAAAACTCTCAAAAATTGACTAAGTCTTTAGAAGTAGTGGAAAAGTCTCATGTGTCCGTGTGTGAATTTTATGAGATCAACTAAGTCACAAATGTCTTTTCAAATGGGATCAGGCTATCAAGAGTTATGAAAAGTTACCATATGGTGTCAAGATAAACTTAGGTACCTACGAGCACAATATAAAAGAAATAATTTATAACTCTGAATTAAAAGCCAATGGATAAGCATTTGAAAATAAATGGCTAAGATAATTCAAATTAAAATGACTAAGTCCAGAGCTAAAAAGCCTTTCTTTTGGAAAAAAAAGTTCCTAAAACCTAGTAATTGCAAACTTCACCTTGTAATGTTTTCATGAATTTTGTTGTCATGACACCTTTTCTGAACATAAGTCTTCATAACTTTTATTTACAACAAAAGCTTCAACTATATATTTGACATTTTTATCAAAGAGTAAAATATTTTGACAATTCTCATAAAATTAATTTACACACAAAAGTTATGATTATTTCTTTCACACACACAACTTCCAACCACCCATTTTCCAAAAAAGTGTGAATTCCAACCTGCATTTGAAAACAAATGGCTAAGTATTTGAATTCGAAAACCAATGGATATGAGGATTAAAATTAAAATGACTAAGTGCAAAGCCAGAAATGACTAATTATAGAATGGAAAATCTCCACAAAGTTATCCAGTTGATTGATTCCAAAGTCGATTTCATACATTTACATGAAAAGAGACCAAGTTAAGAACTAAAACCATATAAAATTTTAATGACTCAGATGGAAATTAAATTAGGAATGGATTCAATTGTTTAGGAAAGACAATAATAAAACTCTAAAATAGTCAGACAATTTACATAAATCTAAGGAAAAATAATCTATAGGGAGGCTATAAAATGTGTTTTAGAACTCAAACAGACAAAAAAGACTAAGACTTAGTAGATTGATTCAAATTCAAGCATTGAAACCAACTCACTGCTAGATAAAGGCTAAGACTGAACTAAAGAAATACAAAGACATTAAAATAAACTCATTCAATCACTTGTAACTAATGATCTTGTGGATTGCCAAAAAGGCAGATTTAATCAAGTAAGCATAATGAACTCCTGAAAGGTACAAGACCAAACATCAAAGCAAAAGAGGGTCCCCATTTTTAGCTTGAAAAATGGGGTGTGTTGGATCCCAAAAAATATCTCATGGATAAGCAAGGCCAAAGCATGTAGGATTATGAAAGTGAATTTCCTAAAAAATTTAAATGGGAAAATATGTGTTAGATTATGACATCTTGATGAAGTATGTAAGTGGGATTTAAACTCATATACAGAGGCTTGTTATGTTGGTTAAATTCAAGGATAGAGAATAGGCTTGCAATCAAGTACATTACCTCGAGATGGAAAAGGAGGAGGGTTCATATACCTCTTCTATTATGTACTTAGGGATGTTATATTATAACATATATGGGTTTATGGAGATGCCATCATATGGCACACATCCCCCTTAGTTAGTTGTATGGGTCAAAAGAATAATTTGTGGATTTAGTTATATTTAGTAGTGAGTTAACCTAAATTGGGATTGGGTGTTTACACATATATTAATATTAATAGAGGTCTATTTATAGGATATAAATATCAATGTAAAATATATTAAGTGTTGAGTCTTATATTTATTATAAGGATATTGAAGGTGTCCTCTTGAAGTAGATTAGTGGAGTTATTCCTTTCTTAAGGATCATTGTATGGTGTTTATTTAACATGAGGGTATTATTATATTTATGAATATACTGCATATTTAGGCCTCTTGGTTCATCAATATCTCCTATATTATGTTGATCAACATTACATTATACATAATTATATTATTATATTTATAAATCCTTGCAAGTGGTATAAGAGCGACAATTTGATTAGAGTGGGATAATTTTTGTTTTTGCAAAAAAAAATTAAGTAGGGAAAATAACATGTGAAAGATCATTCTCCTCACACAAATGTCCAATTAAAAAAGTTCTTTTGTGGTTGGAAAGAGGACTTCGAGATATTTTTGAAAAGTGGCCACACTAAAGATTTTGAGGAGTATCAATGGAGATATAATGATCTAAAGTTGATCATATGAACATGATTTTTTATGTGCAACACTCAAAAAAATAAATTCATATCTTTTATCTCAGGTAATCAAATCAAGCATTTTTTCAATTCAAAAGAAATATTCAGATCTACATTTATATATATTTTTATTCTCAAATGTTAGGTAGGAAAATATATTTAGTGAATACAAGTGGTCTTGAAACTCTAGTTTTATGATTTGTTGATCATAGGGTTTCAAAAATTCTCTAAAGATGATGGTAATAATGATAAAGAATGGTGAATCCAATTTAAAGAGCTTTATTTTTATTTAAAATTTAGGTGATTAGGGGTTTCCATTAATCTTAAGGGATTTGCACAAGATTGGTTTGTTTAAATGCGACAAGAATGAAATGATTTTTCATGGAAATAAATGGAAAAAAAAATATTAGATCAATGGGATAATAAAGGATAAAAATAATGAAATGAATGAGAAGGGGAAAAAGGAGAATGAGGATGCCTATAAGAGTAATGAAAAAAATAAGAGGAATAAAATAATGATGATGGTGGTAGTGAGGAAGAGAATGCAAATGATGATAAAATAAAAGAAGAGGAACATAATGATGAAGAGGAGGAGGCTAAAAATGATGTAGAAGGATAAGTAGAGAATCATGATGAGAAAGAAGGATAAATGGAGAATAAGGGCTTAAATAGTTTAGCTTGAAATGAATCAGCTACAATATTTCAATTTTATGGATGCATTCAAAATAATAAGGTCATTAATTCCATCAACATTAGCAATAAGTATAAATTCATTAACATGAATGTGGCACAACATATATAGGTTCAAGCAAGAAATATAAAAGAAGCTCAAGTATATGATAAGAATATTATTATTTTTTGAATATTTGAAGCTTACTATGGACAAATATTTATTGCATTCATATTTTTATGCTTTGGATATGGATGGTTTGGATATTTTTATTGGATATCCTTAGTTAGGGACTTTGGGAACAATAAATATTATTGTGCAAAGGAAGTTCATGAATCTTTTGTATAAGAGAAATAAGGTCACTTTGTAGGATATCACATTTAGCAAAGAATAAATAAAAGTCAAGGTAGAGCATGATGATTACTTTGAAGATGGTGAATAAAATCACAAGGAAGATTTAAATGAATAAAAATATGAAGAAGCATTAAAAGCATAGAACACTATTTACTCAAGAGACAAATGAATTACCAAATGAAAAGGTGGAAGAGGTACAAGAAAATGTTGTTAAGGTCAAAGTATTAAAAAATGATAGTAGGGTTAGGGCATATAGACACCCACATCATCATGAGAGTAAAAATCATGGAGGCATGTCAAAGATTTTCATAACAACAATCACTTTGGATATATTGAGAACTAAAGGAATATTAACTATGGCTATACACATGGAAGGAATGGAGAAAAAACTATGAATATACATGGAATTTGAGTAGGGTAGTGGATTATGGTATAGGGAATATACAGAGTAATCACTATGGATATGCATGGAATACAAATAATAACTATAATGGTCATGCATGGAAATAGAATAAAGCAGTGTAATATGAACATGGAATCATAGGAGGAATTATTATGGATGAACATAAAAGTTACACAACTATTATCGCGAATGGAATTATATTAGCATATTAGAATTTAGATGCAAGGTTGTTGAGTTATCACCTACCCAAATCACATATGAGTGATTAGATGTCGATTTAAAAGAATATTGGAGGTGTCCCTCTTGAATTGGGATAATGGAATTATTCCTTCCTTGAAGAGTATTGTATGATGCTTCGCTAATATAAAGTATTATTATATTTATGAATATATTGCATATTTGGGCATCTTGGCCCACCAATAACTCTTGTGTTGTGCTGATCTATATTAAATTATACATAATTATATTATTATATATGTAAATCTTACCATCTTCAAATGATCTAAAGTGGTTTCAATCCAAGAAAAAAAGGAAAATAAAAAGGTAAGTGTAATGATACTAATATTTTATCTCAAAATAATTTTCAAAAGGTAATGGTTTTATTGGATTAGACTTGTTGAAAATTGCATCCTTTCAATAATAAGAACAAAAAAGGATAAGAATTTTTTTCAAGTAAAATAAGTTGAGTACAACTCCAATGTAGAGGAGATGATTTATTGTACCTTCCTTTGTAGAGAGGTATGCCTGGGTAACAATGAGGCTCAAGACAAAGGTGGACTTATTAAATGTTTTCATATAAAAATTTAAATTAAGAAGGCACAAGTAGTAATAGTAGTTGTTGTTGTTATTATTATTGGTGGGATGCTAAAAAATAAAAAATTCAAAAAGAGACAAGCGGTGAAAAATAATTCAATGAATTAGAGTAAGAAGCTCAATGCTGATCTCACACCATCCAATGAAACATGAATTAAAAAAGAGGAAATACACAAAGTGGTTTAAAACTTTATCTTTCTTGTTTCAGTTACCAATCTTCTCTAGGATTTAGCCCAATGCAAAGCTCTTGGTAAGATATTTCATACTCAATTTGATTTTAATTGGTGCAAGTATATTCTGTGCTTCAAATTGATAAATTTTCTTGGAGATATGCCCCTCTAGTAGAAACTTAGACGCTATACTAACCCAACTCAAAAATTTTAAATACCGGGGTATTTCTGCGAGACCAACTAGTGTTCAGTCAAGGAGAAAGGACCATCAAGTTTCTATTTCTAGAAATAAGGTGAGATAGAGACAGAGGATCAAAGTTCATAAATATGTCATGGGCTATAAACTTGTTTGGTATGCAAGATGATCAATAAGACCATACCAAGCTAATAAAAGGACTAACATGAAGAGCTGCGACCTGAGAAATATTGAGTATTGAGATGGAATTCTTAATAAAAACTTTAAAAAAATACATGCAATCAAGGTTTTTCCTTTACTTTTTATTTATCAATAGAAAGTGTTTCATTACATTCTTTATTTTCTTCTTTATACATTTTAAAGTGATTATTTGATAAATGGAGTTGATTTTTTGGATTTTAGCACAATTCCCTTCTATATGTAGTATTTGGTCTTTGCCAGTTATTGTGTAAGATTGTTTTGGATCTTTTTATTAAAGTGTAATGATTTTTTTTTATATTTTATGTAATTGATGCAATTTATTGTGACTCTTATTTGTCTTTCCTTTAATTATTATCTTGATACTACAACTCCAAACTCACATTCAAGTTGCATCTTGCCCATTGCATTTATTTTTTAATTTGTGTTTATTTCCTTTTGTATATAAGTGATTGATCTATGTTTATTAAGATACAAAATCAAATCACTTATTATTTTAATGAGTCACCACTTTTACTTTAATATATTTCCCAAACTCTTTTCCTTTACAAGTTTTCCCTCTAGACATTTATGTTAGGTAGATTAGCATTATAATAAGAAACAAAAACAATTGACTCTTGAGGCTCTCTTCTAAGAATAATCCCACACTAGGAAAGGTTCCCATGTTATGACTATTGTACAGGTGTAACCAATTAGACATAATAGACCATCAATTTTTTTTTGACACCTAATGGGATGGGATTTGATGTTAATTTAAAAATTTCATGAAAATCATTCTAATTTAAATTTTTGTAACTGAGGGTTATTTGAGAATTTTAATAATTTTTTATTTTTAAATAAATTTCAATCACCTAATGACTATACTGGTTAAAAGAATCCAAAATATATGTTTTAGTAGACCTTGTCCAATCAAAAATTATTTGCTAAATAGTATAATGAATTCAATGTTATGACCAATCCAAGAGATTTACTTTTTGTCTCTTGCAATTCTACTAGCCCACTATACCTATAACAATGGAATGACATTCCAAAACTAGTTTCTTAGAGATCTTCCTACATTTAGAAGATATGGCTTTGTAAACCCTACATACCATTTTAAATATGTGTAAAATCTACGTATAGTCCATCACATCATTGAGTTTTATGTATACTTTAGGATACTTACATTTATCTCAAAGGTAAAGCACATGAACAAGTTTAGTCATTACCTCCATAGTCAATTACAAGTTGGGATGAGTTGGGAGAAAGACTATACAATCAATTCAAGGAGAATGTAGATATATTGTATTTCATGAAATTTTTTACAACAATCAAAAGAACATCCATTGAGATCATATTAAATTTCAATCTCAAATTTTTAAAAACATAGAAAATAATACCTTTAGAATTTAAAACTTTACTAGGTATGACATTCTTATATTATTTAAGAACAATTAATGTTGATATTTCCCTCATGATTCAATCCCTAAATGGAAAGACTTTTCCTCAAGCCTATGACCTTGTTGTATTAGTTGAGATATAACTCATACAATTTGATTAGATTGCTCCCATACCTATAATACCTTTATTTTATGTTTTACTTCCCAAAAAAAAAAATTATGAAAAAATTTAATACTTACCCCAATCACCCTAAGTCCTGTCCATAAGTTCTAGCTTAATGTCATAAGTGAGAAGCTTTGTAAAAAAAATTTCAAAAGAGTTATTGGCCTTTAAACACCAATTGCCTATTCAAAACCTATATAAGCCATTAGCTATCTAAAGCACCCCAAAAATTTACTATACAAATAATCAAGATCTCAAACCCAAGCCATTACTTAGATTTCCTTCAACATGCCCAAAAAAATAGAAATATGCCTCTTACTGTATTAATCCAGTCCCTTCTCAATCAACCGTACACCAAAAAATGATAATAAATAAGCCAATGATTGAAAACCTATCATATTTACTTGGAAATGAGAGAAGAAGTAATGGACCTTTTTGTCAATATGAGGAAAGAGAAGGAAACCAAGAAGAGAATGATTTATGTATTAAGAAATAAATAATAGAGTTAGACGATTATTTGATGAGGAGTGTATTCTCTAGAAGCTTGAGCATAAAGAAGAGATTGTAGATGATGTATGCCCAACTTTTCAAAGAGACCATTCACAAGATAAGAGAGAGTATATTTTAATTCAAAAAGGATTTCTTGATAGGTTTATAACTTAAAGGGGTGATTATGAAGATGAAACACTCTCTTCCTTTGAATAATTTGCATGTCATATGATGTTGGAAGACCTTTTAAAGCTTGAGGAGATTATTTTTTTCTATGGAATATATATAGAAGAAACAAAGTATCTAGGAACTAAAATAAACAAAATATCTAGGAACTAAAATCATTAATGAGGATTTATTTTTTATGAGTCATGTGAATCAATTTTTTATTTTTGTCAATTAATTTTTATTTTTTAAAATAATATAAATAATTATTAATAAGAAAAAAAAGATTTGTAAAATGATAAAATCTTTTTACTGACCTTTTTCATCTGTCTTTTTTTCCCTTATTTCACGATTTTAATTTGTAATGTTAAAGAGGAGGAAAATGAGTATGGTTGTAAAAACAAAGTGGAAGTATGCAAATATTAAGAATCATATATGAGTATCTCTTTGAAGATGGGATTCCCCATAAAGTTTAAAACTCTTACAAGATTTAACAAAGAGAAGTTATATGTAATGCTCATTTCAAAACATGAAAACAAACCTAAATTTATAGACAATCAACATAAGCACATATTCAAATTAAACTAAAAAATTAATAATGAAGAATCAATGCATTCCCATAAAGAAGTTGACTTCGAAAAGAAGAGGGAGGCCAAAATGTATGAATCACTCATGTTTAAAAAAATAAAATAAAATAAAATTGCTTATTACTTATCATAATTGCTTCAATGATGATCCAATGGCAAGACATAGTTAAGAAAAGCAACTGCTTTACCCAATCAGTCAATGAGTTTTTTAGTTGGCTCTTCAGGTTTTTTAGATTAAGATTTTGATTCCAACATCATAAGATTATTAGCATCATTCTACATAAATTTATTTAAATTTATGTATGGACTTTGTAATTAATTTTTCTTTGTAGCAAATGCAAAAATTAAAAATGTAATAGTCTAATAATTGAACCCAAAACAGACAATTTAAAGCAAAAACAAGGTATTATAAGGTCCTCACCCTTTAGATAATTATTTTATAAAATTATACAAATATACTTTCAAATATTCATACATACATATACATATAAATTCTATTATAAATATATATAATTTTATTAAACATTTTACTTCCCCTTATGAGTGGCACTATGGGCCTTAAGGTTGAGGTAGTGGTGAATAATAATTTACTAGAATAACAAAATTAATAGAAACAATAGGTATTGGAGGTACTGGTGTATGAACCATATGAATTAGAATTAGAAAAATAGATTCTAGTGTCAGAAGATCCATTTTGAGAGCAATAAGAAGAAAATAGGATACTTCTTTCATAATATCTAGCATAATAATATAAAACTTATGGAGAAATCACACACATTTGAGGTTTGTAATAAGAGGTAAGGAATTGAAGAGGAACAAGTTATACACCATCAATTAGAATGGACAATAAATTTGCCTTGAATAACTATTGGACTTTTTTAAATATATCTAAATCCACTTATGCTTACAGTTACTAATATGTTATGAATGAAGCATTCATATACTCCTTCCAGTCTTAAATAACTACTAGATTTTTTTCAATATATCTAAATCCACTTATACTTATAGTTACTAATATGTTATGAATGAAGCATTCATATACTCCCAGTCCAAAATTAAAACAAAATATGACAAGTTTATATAGGCCATATTGAATATAAAGAACATAATAAGCAAAAATTAACTAGGTACATTGGAATGAGGAGAAGCGTCATAAGCTCAAATACTTAAAAGAATGAATGGCACATGTGTAAAAATTTGAGAAAAAATACATTGAAAAAAAAAAACAAAAACAAACTATGAAGTCAAGAAGAGCAAACAAAAAGGAATAAGTGTCTCATCGACAATAAATGAATTTAAGGCTAATTTTAATATAATGATTGTGCTTGTCTTGAATGCTTTGAAAAGAGTAAAAATAAATTTAATGTGACTATGCAAGGAATAAAATACATTAATCAACGAGATAGTATTTTTATTGAACTTGAGAATAGTTTTATTAAGAAGCAAAGAAGACGTGAGATACTACAAGAGAGAAGATAGAAAGGGATGCACCTTTTTTTCGCTTAGAATTTTTATGAAAGCTTACATGTCCCTTAAATATTTATAGAGTAAGATTATTATAAAATATGAAGTAATGTAGTGACAGCGGCTGTGGCTTGGTTATATGACGAAGGTGTTGGGTGTAGCGGCGCTGGTGCTGTCCCTTACATTTTTAGTTTAAGTTTTCTGGTTTTATCTGTTGAGGTTTGTCTGATCAGTATGGTTGTTTTGAAGGGTAGTTGTCAGTTTGCTTTTGAGTGGCTTTACTCTGCTTGCGAGGGTTCATGAAGGTTGGTGTCATGTTTCACTGTGTAACCTTCAATTTATCATTTTTAACAATAAAATTATTTGAAACATTCTAATAATAAAATATAAAATATTATAAGAGTTTCAATATTTTAAAAAAAATTGATAATTCCTTGCAAAATGGATAACATCTGCATTCAAAGGTTAGCAGGCAAGCTTCCCTATGATTTGCAAAAAAATTGAATAAATTCTACAGGAATAAAATAAATAAAAAATACAAATATTTGTTTATAAATTTATATATCTCTCTGCAGTTAGCAATCTTCTCCACGATTCAATCCAGTGCAAATAGCTTGATAAGATATTTCATACTAATAAATCAGGGGAGACTAGCTGGTGCAAAAGAGTTTATAAATACTAGGATACTTCTGCTAGACCAGCTAGTGTTCAATCAAGGAGACCATTGAGCTGCTCTTTTAAAAAATCAGGGGAGATTGAGGTAGAGGAAAAGATTTCATAAAGGCACCATGGGATATAAATGATTAGGTATGCAAGATGATCAATTAGACCATACCGAGCTAGCAGAAGGATTAGTAGAGATAGTTGTGACTTGGGAAATATTGGGTATTATGCTCAACTACTTAAGATTTTAAAAAACAAAGACATAAAAGGATGGGTTTTCCTCTACTTCTGTACTTACCAATAGAGATTGTTGAATTCCATTCTTGTATTTCTTCCATAAAATTTTAAAATGTTTATTTGAGAAAAGGGAATTAATTTTTTAAAATTTTATCCCAAATTTATGTTGTGTGTGGTATTTAGGCTCGCATTTTATGTGTAATATTATTTCAAATCTTCTTATTTAAATGTGATACATTTATTTTTAATTTTTTTTATAATTGATGAAATATATTGTGAATCTTATTTAACTCTCTCTTATTCATTATACTGTCACTGAAATTCCATGCTCACATTCAAATTGCATCTTTTCCCTTACATTTTTGTTAAAGTTGTTTTCATTTCCCTTCTTACATAAATTATTTCTTTGTTCTCATTAAGCAATAGAATCAATCCACTTAGTAATCTAGTCCATCACCAATTTTATATATCTTTCTAACTCTTTTCCCTCGCAATATTTTCCTTCATACATTTAGTTTAAGTAGAGTAACATTAGAATAGGAAAGAGAACCAATTAACCCTAGAGATTCTTTTGTAAGATTAGTCCCACATTAATAAGAGTTCTCATGTTGTGATTATTGTAAGGGTGCAATTAATCAGTCACAATGGACCATCAACTACTATTTTTGAGAAATGAGCTAGAAAATGTAGTAGAATTAGATAATTCCCATAACAATTATACTACAAAGAATGTAGACAAATGGAAGTGTTACAAAAATTTAAGTTGCCCAAGAGCCCAAGAGTATGCCACTAATACTGAATTGTCCTCTACCCATTTTTTAAAGGTAATTAATGATGAAAGCAAATGAAACAATAAAAATCTTTGTTAGATCAAAGTGTAATATTTTTTTATCACTTTTTAATGTGATTAGCTTATTATGATTGTGCCTAAGAAATATAGTTCATGGAAAATGTGTATTGATTATAGATATTTGAAAAATATAACCATTTAAAATAGACGCCCTCTTCCATGAATTGATGATATTTTGGATCAACTTCAATATGCTATTTATTTCACCAAGTAGGATTTGAAATCTATGTATCACTAGGTAAGAATGAAAGAGGAGGATATATGAAAAATGTCTATCATGACAAAATAAGGTTTATATGGGCTGCTCATTTTCATTTGGGTTATGTAATGATCCCATTACTTTTTTGATATTGTTAAATGAGTTCTTAAGACTATTTATAGACTCTTATGTCATTGTTTAATTAGATGATATATTGATTTTTAGCAAAACTTATGATGATAATTTAATGATTTAAAATACATTTTACAAGTTTGAAAGAGGGAAAAAATGATCTAAATGAAAATAAATGTTAATTTCAATAATAATCATTTTTCTAATTAATGCATGTAGTTGGAGATGGATGATCAAGAATTGATTTTGAAAAGAAATTAACTATTTTAAAATAGCCCAAGCCTTCTAATGTAACTAAAATAAAGATAATTTTAAATGTAGTTAAATACTTGAATAAGCTTATAAATATTTCTCTACCATAAAGACACCTTTGAATTCCATAACAATTAGTAGTAAATATTTTACTTGGTGTAAGAAACAACAAAATTCATTAATTTAGTTTAAATAAAGGACTAGCAATGCACTAGTGTTAGCCTTTCCTAATTTGAAGCTACTTCTTAAAATGGAAATGAGTGTAAGTGATTGTGGTATAGGGGTATCCTATTGTAAGGATGTAATCGAATATGTTATCAACAAGTTTTTTTTTCATGGGTCAATTTTAAATTAAAATAGTTATGATAAATAATTATATATATTTTTTCAAGCAATTAATAAATTGAAGTATTATCTAATGGGAAAAGAACCCATTCTTTACATAGATCATCAATCCATCTAATGTTTTCAATTTTAATAATATTTTTTAGGAAGCATAACATTGTAAATGGTTGCTTTTCTTACAACAATTTTATTTGCTTATAAAACATAAAAATAGGTATAATTAACAAGTTGGTTAATATATCATTTAAAAATACATTAATTGTAACTTTAAGAACTATAACTCAACTTGAATATTTTATATAAAATGATTTTTTTTTTTAAAAATTAAAAGAATAATACATATTTTATAGAAGAATTTAAGCAAGCAAAAAGTAAAACAATTTCATATTTTAATTTAAAGGAAGCCTAATGTCTCTAATAGTCAATGTGCAACTTTTTATAAGCCCCAAAATCCTTTCCATATATATACACCCTTCCTTAATTTCCAAACTACAAACCTAAACAATCAAATTTTGACAATATAAAAGTTCAAAACTTCCTTAAAAAATAACAATAATAATTTATTAAATAAATATTATAAAAATTATAAAACCCTTTTAAAAATGTTTTCCAAGATTAATATGTAAACCACACAAAAATAAATAAATAAATAACCTATATCACATAAACCAAGCTGAAAAAAACCTAAACAAGAGTAACAAAAACCCATTGCAAACCCATAAGAGAACATGTAAAGAAACATAAAAGCAAATAAATGGATTCATTGTCATGGGTCCTACCTTCCACTCTACCACTTGAGTTAGTTTCTCCACATATTAAAAAAAAGTCTCATTTATAGAAAACATAGAAAACATAAAAACTCATGAGAGGTGACATGTGTCCCCTCGTGTCCCCTCATTTTGATCTCTTTTTTTCTCATAAAAACTCTTAAGCCATCTCAAGCTGCTTTCTAAAACTTCCTTGAACTTACATGATATGGGAAACTTAATTGTAAAAATCATCTAAACAATAATATTTCCCTTAAACACTCTTAAAAGTGGGTTTTTGAGAAAAATCCGAATTTATTATAAAAGGAAAGTGTTTGTTTTTGTTTTATTTCTTATTTTTTTAGTTATTAAAGATATTATTATTTTAGTAGTGGTGAATTTTTGTTAATTTATAGATATTTTAATTTTTTGAAGTCGATATTTAATAATTTTGTGGGATAGTCGATAATACGGGATCATTTAATTATGATAGAATTTAAATTTAAGGGTTAGCATATTTTTTAAAATAAAATATCTTATAAATGTATGTCATCAATACCAAGAAAGCTAATCCAGAGGCATTGACCACTATATATTATATATTAAACTTTCTACTTTGAAGTATAGTATCAGGTTTCGAACGATAGGAAGAAGGCATTAGGGGATAACAATTAGTTATTGGATGATTGTACCCTGAACTAGTTTCTAGGTGATTGCAATCAACTATCAAATGATGGAAACCAAGTGTTGAATGACTGTAAATAGCTATCATGTGACTAAATCCAATTGTCATATGACTGCATTCAACTACTGGGTGACATCAACCAGCTTTCGAGTGGTAGCAGCCAACTATCAGGGGATTGTCTTCAAGATGCAACTATCAGGTGACTATACCCAACTATTAGGAAACTACGCCTAGCTATTGGATGACTGCAAGAATCTATCAGGTGACTATACTAGATGTTGGGAAACTGTAACTAGATGTCATTTATCTGTAAAGTTGATTTGATGGATTAAACTGAGAGTGTTAAGGCATCAAAAAGATTAAAAAAATAGAACAACTTGTTTCTTATTTTATCCAGAGGGCAAACACATGTATAAATATTAAATTATATATTGTTATTATTTACTCATTCCTATTAGAGTTTAATAATAATTAATATCTACAACCATTTTTATTTCAAAACCCATTGATAATTGTATCAAAGATATGCCTCCACTCAAAGACATACCTACGTATGAAATGCCAAATAGAGGTATCTGGGCAAAATCCAATGATATTCCTACAAGGGAAGACTTACTTGGGTATGAAATGCTAGACATAGGCACTAAATCTTATTTAATTTATTATTTTGTTATTTATTTGCACTTTTGTTACAACATTTATTAATAATTAGTCTACAACCATTTTGCATGCATTACCTAATGATAATAGTATTGAAGATATGCCTCCATTGGAAGATGTCCCTAGATATCAAATTCCTAATAGAAGTACTAAATATTATATGATTCACTATATTTTTAATTCTTTACAATTTCATATTAAGGACCAATTTTTAATAATAATTACAAGATCTATACTCATTTTACAAGAAAAAGTCACTGATACCCTTTTAAAGATATGCCTCCACTAGAAGATGTTCCTAGGCATGAAATGTTGTCACCGAATTTAAGGAAAATGACACTGAAGAACATCATCATGAGTGTCAATAATGAGTACCCAATACCACCAGATGAGATTTCTACTCAGCCAACACAGTCTACAATTGAAAAAAAACATTAAAAAACTTATGCAAAAGAAGAAAAGTACATGGAAAATAGGAAGGTCATTTAAGTTTGATTGAGTAACTAAATACCCATTTATTGAACCTATACAACATGAAAAAAAAACCAAAACACTAAAAGAATGTAAATGTATAATATGTAATTAGAAACTTGGAAATGACAACAAAATGAAACTCAAGTTGAACATAATTGAGAAACATTGTGGCAAAATATATGAATTGGTAAAAGACAAATATGGATAAATCAAAAGAATAATGAGATGGGAAAATATAAAAGAATACATGCATCAATGTTACATAGTAGCTTATGAAAATCATTAGACATATCAATGACACCTTGTTTATAAATGAGGAACAATTACAACTCAATTCAAAAAAGTTTCTTAGTTTAATCTACATGGCAAAAATACGTAGTTTTCTATTTTATATCACATTCTAAAAAGAGGTAGACCAATCTCTAATTTTTCAAATTATAAAATTTTATTTCAACATATTGGATTGCATAACATTCCACAATCACATTATTCAAATATCAGTGCTTAAGAGATAGTAAAATGCCTCACAATGATTGAAAAAGAGGATTTGATGGAAAAAGCAAAAGCAACATGGTTTATATCACCATCCATTGATATGGTAATGGTAGTTGAAAACACATCATGGGTTTGCATGTATATTTATACATTTGATAACCATTCAAGGCAACCTCACCTACTATGTGTAAGTAAAATGAAAGAATATTGTAATGTCGAGAACCTTTACAAATTACTTATTTCTAATTTGATAGATATTATTGAGATGAATTATGATATAGGTACTAATTTAGTGTGTGTTGGTGTGGATGGTTCATCAGTAATACAAAAGAACAAAATTGGTCTATGTGTTCATCTACAAAGAATAGTTGCTCTATAGATAACTCTAATCCCTTGCATGACATATCGAATGAATCTTGCTTACAAAATTGTTAGCACATTTCAAAATGTCGCAAAAGTGAAGGAGCTCCTCCATGACTTGCATGAGTACATCAACCAATCCAAAATTGTTTTTAGAGTTTCATAAATTTATGATTGGAGTAATAGATGGTAAAAAAACTATTAAAAATTGTTGATACAAGATGAATTTCTATAGATGAGCTTGCATGTAGAATATTTGAAGAATATCAATCGTTGATAGCTTTTATGTTTAAATATAGGATGAATGTTGATAAGGTAAAAGATTTATTGTACCGTTTGAAAGATTTTGAAACCCTAATAACATTGTGTGGTATTTTGTCTATGTTGAAAGAAATGCATTGTTTGATGAAACACACACAAAAGAGATCCATATATATTGTTAAATTCATATGGTTAAAGAAATAGTTTTGTCAATCTCTTAATATATTATACTACTCAAATAAAAAATTTAAGGGACCAATATTTGATAGTTGGTAAATTTTAATAAATATTAAGGACCCTAAAAAATATTTAAAATTCAATATTAATGATCATTTTTGTATTGTCATTAATGGAAAGGAGATACCATTACACATTTTTCAAAGATGAACTAATGTGGTTGGAGTAGAAATTAAATAAGTACATATATCATGGATTCTATATGATAATGTCATAGATGAGACATGAATGAAATTGAGAAATATTTTAAAAGGCTTATATGTTAAAATTTGAAATTGATTTCAAACGGATGAGTTACTTGAAGCCACAAGAGTGGTGAATCCTACAAGGTGAAATATTCTACAAGGTGAAGAAATAACAAGTAATTTATTTATCAAATACATGGGTACTCTCATTAATCATTTCAGTAAGTCTATATAAATTAATGGAGTTCAAGTTGAGGATATTTTACAAATAGATTTATTGAAAAAATAGTAAACATATTTTGAAATTACAATGGTTGAATAATATTAGTTCTTAAATGAACCAACAGAAACATGTGTTATTATAAGGCTATGGAAGAAACTATATCCCAATATTGTTCTACAAGAAATAATTAGTGAATATTTTTAATTATATGAATTATGCCAAACAATGATTTTGGGGTCAGTGAAAGATGAAAGGGTATTTAGTGCATTATCTTTTGTCAAATCCAAACTTTAAAACATATTGGATAAAAAATTTGATAGATGTTTGAGGTTGTATATTTTAGGTTATGCAATGGATGAGTTTCCATATGAAAGAGCAATTTCAATTTGGATTTATCTTGATGAAAGAAAAGGAGTCACAAATAGAAAAGCCAAAAAATCTATTGAAAAATCCACTAAGACAATACATACAAATATCAACGATGAAACACATGCTATATCTACCTAAGTTTTAATTTATATGCATTTCAAATATACTTTAATTAAATTTAATTGTGATAAACTCATGTTGTTTACTGAACTTTTTTTTAAAAATTCATAAATCAATTACGTATCGAGTAGTCTTGTATTGAATAGTACTTCATATGTTCAATTATGTTGTTTATGAATGGATTAATTGATTTCTTTATCAATAGTATGTATGACACTAGTGTAGTGACAAAAAAAGTAGATGGACATCTAGTCCCTTAATAAATTTAATAATTATCCATTTTCATTTCATTAAATTAATTTATTTTCCCCAAAACTCAATCATAAAAACTTTTTTACTGCAAATAAAATTGAAAATCAACACACATTTTAAAAACATATATCATAGATATAATGTACCTAAATTAATAAAAATAAAGCATTGTATTTCAGTATATTATCTAACACATCATCAACTACAAACCATCTAAGAAGTAAGAATTCAATGCATCTTCTAAAAGCCATAAATACAATATATATTGAGTTTGAAACTGATTGTCTTAGAATATTATAATATTTATACTATAAATAAATATTACAACTAATATTCATTCATTTTTTTTCTGTGTCATGTGAAGTGTCTATCTATTTTTCTATTGCAGAAGGCACTTTCTCTCTATGGATTGTATCATATTTTAAGATTCTTAATTGGAGAAGATCCTTAGCTACAAAATTAATATTTTCAATATTTGCCTTTTCATCCTTTGTTGCATCTCCTGTAGAAACTAATGAGGGATCTACAATAGCTTTATGTTTGAACAAAATTTCTAGATCCAATCCATTCTCCTTGATGATTTTATTCAATGTATTATTTTATTTATTCAACAAAAGAAGTTTCTTTCAAGGAAATAGCTATATTTAAAAAATTTAATGCATTTTGGAGGTGCAATTTGAGTACATTGACTTGATTCTCAAATATTATCATATTTTGACAATAATTAAATAATAAAAATTATTTAGCTAAAAAATTACAATAATTAATGAAAATGACAAAAAAAAAAAGAATGAGTATAAACTACCACAACTTTCTCCTTTTCTGCATCAATAATAATCACAAGACTTTTATCTTTTGCCTATTTTTGTGGTATGCCTATGCATTTATATTTAAATTCAAAACCTTATTCAATATTATATATAAAATATATCATTGTAATCATTTATAAAAGTTACCACTCTAAAAATACCTTGATTCAATAAAACATTAATTTTTACTGGTTGATTTTCAACCAATTTGAACAATTGGGCACGTTGGGAGTGACTGTGAAATTGGGCATTTATTTCTTGTATGAAAACTTTATCCCTTGCCTCCCATGTCCTCAAACACTCAAGTTCAGAAAGAAGAATTTATTTTACATATGCATTGGTATTAATTGCTAATAAATAATCTAAAATAAAAATTTTAAGATCATCATTAGTCTTAGGAATGTCAAGAGTAGGAGGGATAGGGGATGAGTTGGACAACAAAGAGTTAGGGGATAGCAATTGTTGGGAATTGGTCTCTGACACATTCTTTTGTGATCCTTGAATAATATCATGGGGATTGAAATGAGTATATTTATCCCCACTCTCCATCCCCAAAAACTCATCATCAAGATTTATATGATGTAAAATAGTGGTCATTGAGCTAGGCATACCACCAAGAGAGAGGTTTGGAAATTCTGATGTTGTTAAATAGATAGTGCCATTACTTGGGGCCACAAATGATAAATGTTTTCCCTTGGTTAAAACTTGGCAAGTTGATGGTGGCAACAAAAAATGTTGCCTTTGAGAATGGGTCTCTGCAAATTAGAAAAGAGATCAGAAACTACTAGATGAGAATAAATTTAATATTTATATTGTAAAAAAATATTAATAAGTGCATACCTTATCATTGAATATGACCTAAAGATATTTGTTGCAACTAAATACTTGGAGAAGTTATTTTGGAATATTGGGGGAAGATTTAAACAATGCTATAAAATTAACATGAAGCAAGTTAAACACATCTATTATGTATAAATAAATTATTAATAATACCAAAAAGACAATGGTATTACCAATAGCATGAGATGTGGTTTGAGTTTACGTCAGTGAAACTAGATTGGGTGGAGGGCTTGGAGGCATAATAAAACTCTACATTCTTTTGTGTCTAGTCAATTGAAGAGGAGATGATTCAGCATCCATCCCTAATTCTTTAGAGGCCTCAAGGGGTTGCTGACCTTTTATCACTACTTTTCTTCTTAAAAATAGTGTCACAATTCTTTTCTAAGAAGAGGGCATAATTTATTCATTTAAAAAGATAACATCAAATAAATTTTCAATAATTTAAAATATAGTTGTAAACAATAATTTACCTCTTGTTCTACAATCTAAAGAGAGGTGAACTATATTTTTTCTTGAAGAGTAGTTGGAATATTCATGTTTTCCATTTGTAATTCATGAAATGCCTCATTGTACAAATAAATAATATAATTGGTTCATGTAAAATTAAAATTATCAATGATAAGATCAAAATTTAAATCACTGATAATGTTTTTCAATAGATAGAAACATCAATCAAATTTTTGGCCACTCAAAGTATGCAGGATGTAGAGCATACCCCAAATCAGTATGTCTGATGCTCTTCCCTATAGTACAATTCTAGCTTAAAATAATTATATCATGGATAGTAGAAAATGATTGCTAACAGATTGTGTAAGGAGGTCCTTGATGGACTTACAATTCTTCCCAATTATAACAAAAGCAAATATACTAGTTCATAGAGAATTAAAATTTTACTTGATGATGGTACTTGGCACCTTATTGAGAGTGATTAGTGAATGGATAAATTTAAAATAAATAAATAAAAATAATATTTTAATGAATTAGTACAAACCCTCAATCGACAGGTCAAAGTGAGACTCTAAATACTTTTCGTGTGACCCCAAATCATGAATCACCTGATTTAACCTTTACTATGAACATTGACTCTTCACTATCATATATCCTAAGCAAAGTGGTGTTTGTGTCATACTGGGGCATCTTGACAAGATCCTCCAAACTGCACTTCTCAACCTAGTCTGTGTATGCATCTTCTTGTTCTAGGAGTTGAAGTATCTGAGGGCACATGAGGTTCTTGTAGATTATTTTGGATGAGGATGAAGTTAGGGCAGCTATTGTGTTATAAGGGGTGTCTAGGTGGTCTCTAGGAGGTAATTTGATTTGTAAGGAATCATGTCTCTATTAGGTTAGAGTGTAATATTCAAGTTTTATAAGTGTAAAATGAACTAGCCTAGAAGTATTTATAGGCAAATTGCATTAAAGAATTGACTAATAGTGAGAAAAAGAAAGCATGGATGTTGGTGGCATTATAGGTGCATGATGGTAAAACACCAGATGGCAGACATTGATGAATGACAATAGACACTATTGTACGATGAAATACACTATCATTCATAGGTATACACATAAGGTTATCATCTGATTACATAGGCCATCCCCTGATTGCATACATTATCATGTGATATCACATGTTATTGAGTGATAACACATGTTTTTGAGTGATAACACATGCTATCATGCATCAACATAAAATGTGATACATCAACATAAACTGTCATGCATCATCACATATTGTCGAGTGATAGTGAATACTATCGAGTGACACCACATACTGTTAGATAACAATAAGTGAATTGGATATACCAGGTTAGGTGGTAACAAATCCCTAAAATGACAAAAATCCATCGAGGCAAAGAGGCCAGATAACAGCCAAATTAGTTACCTCACACCTTCATATACACAATTTTCCATGTTCCAACCTATGATTCACCCACACAATTATACACATTCCAAACTGATTTACGACCATTTCAAAATTGATTCACCTAAAAGCCTTAAAAATAATTTATAAACTACACAAATTTTCCCTAATTTTAATTATTGAAAATATTTTATTTATTTATTTTTAATTTTATTTTGTATATTTTAAATATCTTTCATTATAAATGTTTTTTATTATAAATGGAATTTGAAATTTGGTTATATATATATATATATATATATATATATATATATATATATATATTTTAATCATTATACTAAAGTTTAATAAAAATGTCTTTTACTTAAATTTATATCATAGATTACAAATTTTAATGGGTTTCACACGATAATCTCTACATTATAAAAGAATCACCCCACAACAACAATTGGTAACAGCCAAATAAACCCACCTTTACATACCCAACAAAAAGTATCAAATATACCATGATGAACTCTAAATAAGTTTTGGGATACACTACCAAAATTAAGATAAGATAAATCTATTCATTTTATAGAATTTGAACAAAGATGAAACATAACAACTTTGGGATAACATGGTTCGAGTATATGTTCAAGTACATCTCCATTTTTCAAGGATAATTTTATTTACAACAATATGTTTTGGATAAAAATTATACAATATTACGAAACCCTAAAATATATAATAAGTTGAATGTAAAGCTTTCAAATTAGCAACCATTGGTAGGGGAATGGTGGTTGATGGCAAGACTAGAAAATAAATGTTACTTATCTTAGCATGGATCTTGAAGTATATGAAGATTTGAGATAAATTTCAATATAAACATGACAGAATTGTTAGTTATTTTATTATAGATCTTGAATTGCATTAAGTTTTGAGATAATTTTTAATATGAACATAATAAAAATAGGATACATGTTGTTTGTGTTCATGAAAATTTAGATGGGATTGATTAATCATTCGATCATGAATCTTGAAGTACATGAAACTTTGAGAGGACTTTCAACATAAACATGATAAAGTATTATGTTTCTTGTGTTCATAACAATTTAGATGGAATTGATTAATTATCTTACTAAAAATATTGAACTGAATAAATCTTTGAGAGGATTTTCACTATAAATGTTGAAGCGCATGAATATCTGAGATAACTTTTAATATAAACACAATAAAACTAGAATACATGTTGCTTGTGTTCATGAAAATTTAGATGAAATCGATTAGTCATCCTACCATGGATCTTAAATTGCATGAAGTTTTGAGAGTACTTTAAATATAAACATGATAAAACTAGGATACATGTTGCTTGTGTTCATACCAATTTAGATGGAATTGATTAGTTATCTTACTAATAATCTTGAAGTGCATGAATCTTTGAAAGAAATTTCACTATAAACATGTTAAAAATAAGATACATGTTGCTTGTTCTCATGACAATTTAGATGGAATTGATTAAATGGTATAGTTGGGTATATTTACAACTATTGATGACATGGGTGCTAAATAAACTATATGGGTGTGAACTAATAGATTCTTAGATTTAAAATTCCAAAGTTTTAGCTAACTTGTATAGGATATTTGAGAAAAACATGGAATCCAAAATAAAATTACATTTGAATAAAAAAATCCATTTGATAGTATAATTTAAGGAAAAAATCCAAACATTAATGGAGAAGTGATAGATATTCTCTTTTTATATGAGATTAACTTGACATATTTATTTGTCCAATACCATGTTTAGTCCTATCTAATATAAGTGTTTTGAGATATCTTCCAATGCATTTTTATTGGTCATTTTAGACACAAATTAACATTTTAATTAAAACATTGTACTTATGACCACCCTTTTTACAAACGTAGTTCATGCCTTATTCCAGAGCCTTCTAACCACTTTTCTTCATTTTATATATAGATGAGCCATTCCTATAAGCAAACCAATGATCCCAAAATATCCCTATCCCTCAAGCAAAATAGCTCATGCTTGTCTACAAACTGTTCCATTCTCTCATATCAGTTGTTAGTGTTCTTAGGACATTTGCCTATTTGGACAACACTCCTCAGGAGTGTCCAGTTCCACTACTCTTGTCCTCCTACCAAATAATGACTAATTTCTCAAATTCAAAAGCACCTAATGGGTTGTCCTGCAAGTTTAAAAATATTTATGTAAAGGAATCCCCTCTTGACATTTCAAGTCATTTTCCACACAAGAGGCTTTGATATTGAAAAACACAATAAATCCAATTACATATTGAGAGATAATTACCTATTTCTCCCAATTTTGACTACATACAACCCTAGTAGCTTTGATCTAAAGTCTAAAAACACTTATAAAGTCACAAGTCATAGTTGAAACACTTAATCAAACTAGGATTGCAACAAAATTTAACATTTTTTACTAGTCTTTCACACACACCACCATAGCATGGGAGAACTACATGGAGTTTGATACTTCTTTGGAGTATATTGATATGTAGGCAATAATCAACATAGGGGGTGTTGAGATCAAATAAAACTTCAATCAATATCCCATTTTTACCTCGTAAATGTATTTATCATCATTGTTTATTGAGCTAGAGTTACAAGTGAAGGAAAAGACATAAAATGGTTTTTAAAAATGATCAAAGGCTCCTTTATAATACACAAAACACACAAGTGAACATCAACTTGTCATAAAAATCTTAACTCTTTACCACCTACCAGACACCTATGTTCCTTAGGGATAATAGCTCACTACTCTCTTGTCCAGTTACAACACTCATGTCAAAAGATCTTGTAAAACATTGTTTCATATCTATAATCAGTCAACACAACCTACCAATTAGTTTCAATCCATGATACACTCCTGCATTCCAATTTTCTAGTTAAGTTGTGTTTCTTTAGTACCTTCCTCTTTTAGTATATTTACAAATTTAGAAAGTTATAAATCATTTTGTATCATTTATTGTATATCTATAGTATTTTGATTTTACACAACAATTTATCTTATCTAAATAATTAGTTTATTTATTATCGAAAATTTGATAAAAAAAATCAAAAAAGTTTGATCATTTTAGTTGTTACTTATAGGTTTCTAGTGAAACATTGTCGAGGTGATCATGGTTGATATGGTAGGAATTATATTTTGATGTGGTAGCATAATTATCATATGTTGGCATCACTTAGGCTAAAGAGATAGATAAGGTGGTAGACAAACACCTAAAGGTTAAGGAGGTACCTAGGGTGGTAAATATTAATGTTGCCTAGGCTAAAGAGATAGTTATGGTAGTACAGGTCAATGTGACAAGTGAAGTGGCACATATTAACTAAAGAGTTATAAGTTGGTCAAAGCATAACAATGTGCTCCACTTTTTGAAAAAAAGAGGTCACACACTTCCAATCTCCCCTCAATATATATTGAGTTTAGATAATTGATATTAATCAAACATATGTATTCTAATTTATATATACAATGATGTAGTGCATAAATAATTTTTCAAAATTTTAAAAAATAATTAAGTATTTTTTAATATTTATTTTTGAATTATATTTTTAATTTTTTGGTTCACTTAATAAGACAATATTATTTTTGTCAATAAAATTAATTTGATGTCATAGTTGGCATTAGAGAGGAGATAGTGCATGCTAATGTAGTTAACACTAAAGAGGAGATATTACATATTGATGTGATTGGTTGTTTATGTGGCACACAATAATAAGATGATTGAGTTGTAGCATAGGAATTAGTACATGATTTGGCAATTGAGGTGGCACATATTTGTATGTTAATCTAGATATGAAAAAATACATTAATATGTCATGTTTGTATATGTTGATATAACATTTGAGTTGAAGTGATAGTTAAGATAACCAACCCAGTAATATAGTAGTTGATAGTTATTTGAAATAAAATGATAGTTGAAGTAGCATATATTAACTTACATATATTTAACATTTGGATTGATGTGATAATTAAGATAACCAACCCAATGATATCATAGTTGAGAGACATTTGAGATAAAGTTGAGAAGCATTTAAAATAAAGTGATAGTTAAAGTGACATATACTAACTTGATAGTTTTTTTGGGTAAGATTTCACTTGCACATTAAAGCTAAGGTGATAGTTGAGGTGACAAATATTGATGTGACAATTTAGTCAAATATAATGACACATTAACATATGACCTAGTAAAAGACATTATCTGAACTAAAAGACATGATATGTCACAATTGAGTAACAACTTAGGTTCTATTATTCTAGTAATTTTTCTTTCTTTTAGATATTTACTAATACCACCACCTTAAATTCATGCACATAAATAAATACTCTAAATAGTGCCTACATGACCATTCCATTGGAGTGAAAGATGATGTTGCTAAGGAAAATATCATATAAAGAAAACAAATTCAACCAATACAATATAGGAAGAATAATAAAATGCTTAAATCGAAAATATTGATTTTCTATTTGTATGGAATTTATTTTGCTGTTGTATTAAACCCTACATTCGCTTGGAGCTCTCCATAATGGTTTTGGCAACCTCCTCTCTTGGATGGTTAAAGACTAGAAACTTTTCCAGTCTGAGAGTATTAGTCTTAATTCATGAAGCTTTCTCCCTAATCCAATATAACCATAATAAAATTTTTAGTTATTTTATAATGAATCTTGAAGTGTATTAAGTTTTGAGATAGCTTTTAATATAAACATGACAAAACTAGGATACATGTTGCTTGTGTTCATGACAATTTAGATGGAATTGATTAATCATCCTACCATGGATCTTGAAGTGAATAAAACTTTGAGAGGACTTTCAATATAAACATGATAAAGTATCATGTTTCTTCTATTCATAACAATTTATATGGAATTGATTAGTTATTCTACCAAGTATATTGAAGTGCATAAATCTTTGAGAGGATTTTCACTATAAACATTGAAGTGCATGGAGATTTGAGATAAATTTCAATATAAAAATGATAAAACTAGGATACATGTTACTTATGTTCATGACAAATTAGATGTAATTTTTTAGTTATCCTACCATGGATCTTGAAGTGCATAAAGAATTGAGAGTACTTTCAATATAAACATGATAAAACTAGGATACATGTTGCTTGCGTTCATAACAATTTAGATGGAATTGATTACTTATCTTACCAAAGATCTTGAAGTGCATGGACTTTTTAGAGAAATTTCACTATAAACATGATAAAAATAAGATACATGTTACTTGTGTTCATGACAAATTATATGGGATTGATTAAATGGTATGGTTGAGAATGTCTACAACCATAGTGATGACACAGGAGCTAAATAAACTACATGGGTGTGATCTATTAGATTCTTAGGTCTAAAGTTCCAAATTTTTAGCTAACCTATATAGGACATTTGAGAAAAAACATGGGATCCAAAATAAAATTACATTTGAATTAAAAAAATCCACTAGATAGTATAAGTTAAGAAGAAAATCCAACCATTAATGGCGAAGTGGTAGATATTCTCTTGTTAGATGAGATTAACTTGACATTTTTTTGGTCCAATAACTTGTTTAGTTCTATCTAATATAAGTGGTTTGAGACAAATTACAATGCATTTTTATTGGCTATTGTGGACACAATTTACATTTAAGATAAAATAGTGCACTTATGATGGATTTTTTTACACAATTAGCTCAGACTTATTCCACAACCTTTTGACCACTTTCCTTCATTTTTCACACAGATAACTCATTCGTATAAGCAAACAATGATCCTAGAATGTCCCTATCTCTCATGTAAAGTAGCACAGGCTTGTCTAAAAACTATTCCATACTCTTAGATCAGTTGTTAGTGACCCCCTAGGAGTGTCCAATTCCACTGCTCTTGTCCTCCTACCAAATAATGACTAATTTATCAAATTTAAAATCACCTAATGGATCATCTCGCAATTTTAACTATCTATATCCAAAGGAATTCCCTCTTGAGATTTCAATTCATTTTTCACACAAGAGGCTTCCATATTGAAAAGTACTAAAATTTCAATTGCATATTGAGATAAAATTACATATTTCTCCCAATTCTAACTACATACAACCCTAGTAGTTTTGAGCTACAATATGAATACACTTTCAAAGTCACTATTCATAGTTGAAGCACTTAATCATACCAGGATTGCACCAACATTTAATATTTTTCACTAGTCTTTCACACACACCACCTAGAATGGGAGAAATACATGGAGTCTGATACCTATTTAGAGTATTTCTATGTAGATAATGCTCAACATAGGGGGTGTTGAGGTAAAACAAAACTTCAATTGATAACTCATTTTTATGTTGTAATTATGTTTTTCATCTTTGGTCTATTAAACTAGAGTTACAAATGAAAGAAAACACATATAATTATTTTCATAAATGGTTGAAGGCTCTTGCATAATCCACAAAACACACAAGCGAAGGCAAACCTATCGCATAAATCTTAGGGCTCCACCACCTACCAGACACCTACACTTTGTAGGGATAATAACACACTACTCTCTTGTCTAGTTAGAACACTCATGTCGAAAGATCCTGTAAAATAGTGTTTCAGATCCAAAATTAGTCAATATAGCCTCCCAATTAGTTTCAATTCTTGATACACTCATGCATTATAATTTTCTAGTTAAATTGTGTTTCTTTAGTACCTTCCTCTTTTAGTATATTTTAAAATTTTAAAATTAGTTTCTGTCATTTATTGCATGTCTGTGGCATTCTAATTTTACACAATAATTTATCTTATCTAAGGAACTAATTCATTTATTAGCCATAATTTAATAAAATAATCACAAAGGTTGAGAATTTTAGTTGTTGTTTGTTGTAGATTTCTAATGAAACATTGTTATGATGATCATGGTTGAAATGATGAGAAATATATTTTGACGTGGTAGCTAAATTGGTATATGTTGGCATCACTTAGGCTAAGGTGGTAGATAATTGGCTAAAGGTTACGGTGGTAAACAATGATGTTTCCTAGGCTAAAGAGGTAGATATGGTAGTACATGTTAATGTGACAATTGAAGTGGTATATATTAACTAAAGAGTAATGAGCTGGTCAAAGCATAACAATGTGCCCTATTTTTTAAAATAAGGAGGTCATATACACTTCCAATCTCCCTTCAATATATTAATCAAACATATGTATTTTAATTTTTATATACAAAAATATAGTTCATAAATATTTTTTTCAAAATTTTAAGAAATAATTAAATATTTTTTAAAATTTATTTTAAAATTATATTTTTAATTTTTATAATCTATTTAATAGGATAAAATATTATTTTTGTCAATAAAATTGAAATAGTGCACGTTAATTTAATTAACATTAGAGAAGAGATAATGCACGCTAATGTAGTTAACACTAGAGAAGAGATATTACATGATGTGGTTGGTTGTTTATATGGCACACAATAATAAGACGATTAAGTTGTAGCATGGAAAGTAATACATGATGTCATAATGGAGATAAGAGAACATACATTAATATATTATGTTAGCACATATTGATATAACATTTAGGTTAAAGTGGTAGTTAAGATAACTAACCTAATAATATGGTAGTTGGGAAGTATTCGAAGTAAAATAATAATTGAAGTGGCATATATTAATTTACATATATTTAACATTTGGGCTGATGTGGTAATTAAGATAACCACCCTAATGAAATGTTAGTTGAGAGGTATTTGTGATAAAGTTGAGAAGCATTTGAAATAAAGTGATAGTTAGTGACATATACTAACTTGATAGTTGTTTATGGGGGCAAGATTGCATTTACACATTAAAGCTAAGGTGATAGTTGAGGTGACAAATATTGATGTGATAATTTATTCATATATGTTAACACACTAACATATGATCTAGTAAAAGACATTCTCTGAACTAAAAGACATGATATGTCACAATCGGGTAACACCTTAGATTCTATTATTCCATTTGTTTTTTTCTTTTAGATATTTACTAACTCCACCATTTTAAATTCATGCACACAAATAAATACTCTAAGTAGGGTCTACATGACAATTTTATTGGAGTGCAAGATGATGTTGCTAAGAAAATTATTATATGAGGAAAAAAAAATCAACCAATATGATATAATATAGAAGAATAAGAAAACTCAAAACTCCAATACATCAATTTTTTTATTTATATGATATTTATTTCATTGTTAAATTACAACTTGCATTTATTTGGAGCTCTCCATAATGGTGTTTGCAACCTCTTTTCTTGGATGGTTAAAGACTGGAAATTTCTCCAGTCTGAAAGTATTAGTCTTAAATCGTGAAGCTTGTTACTTAATCCAATACAACAATTGGCATGCATGGTGCAAACCTCATTAAAATCTTTGCTTGTTTCACAAAATCCACCAAAAAATTTGGTATCCATGAATTTCATTGTCATCCCTATTTTTCTGATGGTATCATTATGTTTAATATGATCTAGCACATCTTGATCATGCTGTCCAGGGTACAATCTCTGTGATGAGTACCAATATTTATAGAATTTTATCGTCCGGTTATTGGATTTTACATAGTTGAATCCTCCATTTGCACTATTTTTTAAATCTGTAGGGCTGCCATTAAAATGGTCACAAGCAATTTGAAAATCTGTATCTGCTATAAAATGAAGGAATGGACTTCTAAACCACATTATATCTGCATCCTGTACACACAATCATGATCCAGGGGAAATGTCAATCCACGCTATGACAATTAAATTTATAATGTATTGAACTCTTAAGTCTAGCATTTTAGAAATAGGTTTTTATGAACTACTATTAACTGGATACAATACTTTTATGATGACATATTATTGTAATTACAACAAGTTATATTTACTTTTATGATGGCATATTATTGTAATTACAACAAGTTATATTTTAATAATTTATTTATTTCATAATAATTTTCAAAAATTTAATTTTAAAATTTAAGGTTATAAATACATAAGTTATAATTATATTATTTACAAATTATAATTTTAAAATTAAAATATTATTAATATCCGAATAATGTTTTTTAATTGTATTCAATCACAACTTTTATTTTGACATATTAATATAATATTTATAAAAATTAATAATTAAAAATAATAAAATATTATATTAAAATATTTCATTTATTTAATTTGATTGAATTAGTATTTTGAAATAATTAAAATTAATTTACTTTTTGAATTTAATAATTTGTTATTTTTAATAAAAAATTCATTAACAATAACACAAATCATAAAAAAACACATCATCAATAATAATAATAATAATAATAATAATAATAATAATAATAATAATAATAATAATAATAATAATAATAATAATAATAATAATAATATTTTTTTTTTTTTTTCACTACCTCTCACACTTCAATAACCTTTTTCAATTACTATGGCTTTCACATGTAAGAAATATTTATTTAATTTTATTTTTAGTTGTAATCAATTCAAAAGCTTGATTTGATATAATAGCTATAAAGTTTGGTAGTAAAAAATGACAAAATAAAATGTTATTTTAAAATTATTTATTTATTTGTTAATAATTAAATTAAAATTTCAAAATCTTCTAAACAATTAAATATGGTTTGATTCATTCAAATTTAATAAATTGTTATTTTAAATAGTAAATTTCATTAACAATAAAAAAATTATGAATAAATCATAAAAAATACATCACTTATATTTTTTTAAAATTATTTATTATTAATTAACTTAAACATTTCTATGATATGATGAAAGTGATTAAGTATGAATGACTTTGCAAATTGTATTTACAAATATTTTTATATGCATTCTTAAATTTCATAAACAATTCTACAAATTATATCTACAAACATTTTTATATACAATCTAAAATTTCATAGATTCACAAGAATCAAAATAGATTTAAAATAACATTTAAGTAAAAAGATTTTTATATAAATGAAACATTTTCTCCATTCGTTTGAGGTAAGTGAAAACATTTTAAACTTACAAATAAACTATGATAAAAAATGGTTTTACATATTAACATATATGAAATTAATATTGGAGGTGTAAATGACAAAGGTAAAGGTGGCAGGGTAGGCATATTTGGAGATGGCTGCAGTGGAGGTGATCATGGCAGTAACTATGACAACCATGGCGGTTGAGTCGGAAATGTTATCTATGACAAGCTTGGCAGTTGAGGTGGAAATGGTATATTTTGCATTTTAGTTTCAATGCAGATTTATTGGTAAACTATATTAATTGCAAAGTGATTTTTTTTAAAGAGAAAAGTATTATTGTAAAGGATTTCATATAAAATTTATTTAATTGTCAAATTTAATTTTTATTTAAATTATACAAACACATATACCATTAATGTGATCTTTTATTAAAATTTATTGATAAATTGTTTATTCAATAATTTTTTATATTATATTTTATTTAGAAATTGTATTGATTTTTGTTTTTTCAATATTTAGAGTGTCTATTTTATACAATTTTTCATATCTATATATATATATATATAAATTAAGTATATTATTTTTTCTTTTTTGAAAGATAATTATGCACACCATTATATATTTTAATGTTTGTATACAATTACACTTTGCATCGAAAATAGAGTATTGGGTAATTGTAGATGGTTTTAATTTATTGAAATTGATGGGAATACATTTACTTCCACTTATTGATTAAAAAACTACTTTTACACTTATTCATTTTTACAGTCATCTAGAAATATTATAGCTCATAAAACAATGAAATATACAATTATTTGGTATTGCAACCCCCATTATTCATATAACCATGAAATTCTTGCTACAACTTACTAAAATATAATTGATATTACAATTCTTAATACAATTGATTAGCCACTAAACAATATTATTCAATATTAAGATTTCATAATTATAAAATTTGTAAATTTTAATTATATATATATATTTTTATAAAAAATTACAAATCCTTATTTATGAATAGATTCTATTTTTTTTAAACTTTAAATTATAATTTATACAATTTAAATTTATTAATTGTGAAATTTCCTAAGTCTTAATTTAAGTTTGTAACATTATAAATTAGTTTACAAATTTTTAGTTATAGAATTATAATTTTTAAATTAAGAAACTCTCATTTTCTGAGTTCTTAATTTTTAGATTTAAATTTTTACTTTTAATTTATAAACTTTAAAATAATATTAGTTTTAAGAAAATAATTGTAAAAAAACTTAGTTTTTTTAAAATAAAAAATTTAAAAACTTTAATTTTATAAATCTTAGATCTTAACATTCAAGCCTATTTTTAAAATTCCACGTATAATATATACCAGCATGAAATCTCATGTCAGGTGAATCAGATTAAGAGAGAAGAAAAAAAAAGATAATGGTAGGCATACCGTAAAAATAAAGTTATATCCCATCTGAAGCACAGTCCTCAGAAAATCAATTCTCCTCCACATCATCTTCAAATAATCATCAGACATGAAAGGCTTCTCCCCGGAGAAGTCAATTCCCTCCGTCTCCAGAATATAGCAGTGAGAATGGATGGCTATACACCGATCATAAGCCTTTTGATCCAAAGCGACTATGATCAGATGATTCAAAAGCATACTAATTCCTTCCCCACTATGAAAGCTCTCCAAGAAAAGATCAATCATAGAGTTTGGTGCTGCCCATGCCTGATTCAATGTAGTTATTATAACTGTCTTATTAACCATAGAAGCCTTCTGTAAAACTGTCTTTAGCTTCTGCAAAGCAGCAGCAATCATTAATATTTCAGAGGTGCATCAAACAAAACAATCCCTTGAAAAAGAATCTATCATATCTCTATTCTGATCTGTCATAGAATTTTTTACTTAAAGTCCTTTCAAAAAAAAGACAACCCTTATTTCAAAATTAGAGCAAAAAAGAGAATAATATGCTTCGAAAATAGTCAACAGTTTCCATTTATATCAAACAAACATGCCATCAAGAGTACAAGATAAACAATGCCTCCAACCCTATTTGTGAGACAGAAATTGCTTCCTTCTGCTAATGATTTATCAGTAGTCTTGCAAACATAAGGAAATCAAGCCCTAGCTCTATGGGAGAAGTCTGTTGGTATTAAACATGGCAGCAATATCTGCATTGTGTGGATGCTTGTTAAGTAACTTTTAAATACTGGAATAAAGAAAATCATTAGGTGCCACCTTTTTGTTAATTGGTTGAAAGGCTTGGTCAGCAGTTAGATATATATAATGAATGGTTACGGCCTCTCTTGGGTGTAGATTTATTGGGGAGTTAATTTGGTGACTCGAATTTGTGATGTAGTTTTAGTAAGTTTTTTTGGTCTATTGTAAAGTCATTTTTGATTTATTGTAAGATACAAAACCAATGTACCATAATTTTTATGTTGACGGAGTAATGTTATAAGGGAAGTGGCCATCCTATTAATATAATGATTGATTGATTAAGGATGAGCATGCTTGATGTTGATGGAGTAATGTTATAAGGGAAGTGGCCATCCTATTAATATAATGATTGATTGATTAAGGATGAGTATGCTTGATACCTCTACCTCCTGTCTCCTCTTCTTTAACTTTAAAAAAAAATTAAAAACCAAAATCTCTCCTACAACAAGCTTCTAAAAATTCTTAAAAAATAAAAAATAAGTACTCAAATAATAGTTCTATGAAGGGAGCTGCCACTCCTACTTTTATGTTTCAGATGGTCCCATGCAATTTAACTAGCATCATTCCTAGCTAGTTGTTGGAGGCTGAAAATTTGCAGGAGCTGCAGAGAGATTCTAAATTGGGTTCGAAATGGGTACTAAAAAAAACATTCCAAATATAAATTGGGTTCCGCACTGATCGTTAAGTCAAATTCTAGCTAACTTGAAAACTTTAAAAAGGAAAGTATTGGAAGTGGGTTTGGCAATACAGCAGTTACGTTAAAAATTATAGAAATTTGTTTGATTTTTTTTATAAAGAAAAAATTCCCTTTACAACAAGTTTTTAGAAAAAACATAAACGAATACCTACAAACTTTCCAAATGAGAGCACTGTGAGTGGATTTGGCAATACAGCTGTTAGGTCACAAACTACAGAAACTTTGGTACAGGCTTCCGAAAAAACTGGGCACTTTGGAAACTTGTGGAAACTCCTACAGCCGATTGCCAACACAGAAAACTCCATAATAAATTTTCTGGTAATTGAATTATAATTTGTACTTTACCATCATCAATTCTGAACACCCTTTTTTCGGCCTATACTAAAATCAACTAATAAAGGGTTCAACTCATGTCTAGATTTTCATGGAGGGTATGTTGTAAAATCAGGAAAACCAGAACTCTGTATGGTTTTAGCAGTTCAATTGCATGTTTCAATTTACTATGAAGGTTGTCAAAAAGGCTGCTAAAACATGAATGCTTTCAATTTATGAAAACCTTCCAATGATAATTCGCCATTTTTCTATGTATTATATAAGATATATATGCAACCCAAATCATAAGGCATTGGGGTCTCAAATCTGGATATTATTTAGATCAATAATTATAAGAGAGATTCAAATGATTTTCAATGAAATAGATTATATAGTGTGATTTGAAATATCAATTTAAAAAGTTTTTACATAAATATATATTTTTTTTAAAATTCATTCAATATTATGGATTGCCATAACCTTATTTATATTAAAAAGACATTTTTGTACTATAATATTTATTTAAAAAAAAAAAAACCAAACACTGTGAGAATTTGCATACCAGGTTGGTACCTTTGGGCCATGAATTTCTGGTTAAGATGCTTTTCCCCGATCTCCATGGAACCACATACTCGGTATATGGTAGAATAACACAAGCCATTGCTACTAATGCAACACACAATAGGATTGCTAGAGAATCCCTTGGTCTCCACATATCCGACATGGATTGTTCTTTTGATTTTCCTTCTTCACAGAGGGACACACAAGTTTTTCATTGAATCATAATGATCGAGTCAAACGGGAAAAGATAAAACCAACATTCCTTATAAAAGGAAATATAAACGGGTGCCCACACATTAGGAGCCGGATTTTTTGCCGCTAATAATTTTGTAGGATTTATATGTAACAGGGTAAAAAACAAATCTGTCATGTCAACATTGCCAGCTAACCCACTCACAGTTAAATCTGTCACAAACGTCACTTTCAAAAAAATCTTCATAACATTTAATAATTGTTTTGATTTCGGCACTTTTTCATCCGAATCATAATGCCATGCATATGCAAACTGCCCCACAATTGGGCAACAATGCCATGCATATGAAAATCTATTTAACTACAATAACTGCCTGGTCCCATACAGCTGATTATACGAAATTTCTCAGTGGAGGCTGTTTTCAAGAAACATAATTTCTACGTATTTATAAAATAATTTTGATTGGTTAAAAGAATTTCTACAGATCTGAAAATACTTGTCCAAGAAGTCACTACTTATAGATTTTAGGAAAATTTACTTATTTTTGCAGTTTTAAATGTTTAGCAGTTGCATGGTAATCTGACCAGCAATCCCTTACATGGGACCACACTATAATGAAGAGTATATTTTTTACTTCACACTCGTCACAGATGAAGTTCTATTTTTCCAATTTCGCTTTGAAAGATTTTGTTTTATTTATCTGAATGTCATCAATTTAACAAAATAAAAGTTTACATTTTCATAGAGTTTAGCTTTTTTTAATGAATTCATTTCCATTTTTTGAACTATTATTATGCCAAATAATCCCAATATTCATGTGTTTATTATCCCTTACCTTAGAGAAACTGGGTAGCTGACAGCGCTTTTACGGTAAAGATAAGAGGAGACCATTTAGCAATTAACTTAAATTCTTGATAATTATGCATCGTAGAGGATAATCAAGGCATTCTCTCCTCCATTAGAGGATGCTAAAAACGTTAATTTCTAAGATTTTTGATAGGGTACAGGCATCTGTACATCTAGCTCAAGGTTGCTTGTCCTTTATCTTAGGCATTTAGTTTTGTGACATGAGGGCGACAAGAAAAGGTAGCATTCTCTCCATTTACAACATGGTTCTAATTTAGTTTTGGGAGACAAACTATTGAAAGCTAAAGCAAAAGCAATTGTAACAAATGTTTTCTCTGTTCTTCTGGGCCCATAGAAAAGATATAAAGAAGCAATCATTCTTCTCAGTATTGCATTCTCAAGGGATTTCTTAACAATTTTCTGTCCAGTGAATTCCTTAAAGTAATTTGATCTATACTTTTGGCTAACTAAGATCACCATGGTATTCTTGATTTTTCAATGAACGATGTCGGTGGATTTGTTGGGATTTCCTTCCATGCAATACAAAAGTCCCATGATTTTCATGGTTGGTGTTCATATATGCATGCATATTGAAATCATGTCTACAAGAGAGAATTGTTATCATTTTTGACATTGCAACAAAATTAAATAATAGATTCTTCCTATCATGAATTTGTTAACATTGGATTTCAAATGTTAATATAATTCATGGTATAAATATAAAGATGTAATAATACTCTTCCTATAATGAATTTATCTACATGTCCAACAAAATCAAGTAAACATTTCCATTTTTTTTTGTTTTGACACACACATATATCAAATTTAATATTATAATGATGTCTCAATAATAATATTTCTCTATATTTTTAATATAAATCTATGAAAGATATATATAATAGTTCCATATAAATTAACAATATAATCCTTTTAATCATATTTAATATATAAAATATTACCAATGAGATGTGGGTGAATTGGTTAAGATGTGGGTGAATTGCTTAAAGTGATTTGATTGTGTTCAACTTCACGTTCAAATTTCAGTGGTATGTTAGGCTGGTTGTGGTCGAAGAAGATGTCTGTGGGGCTCTTTGTGGTCATGGTGATGTCTGTGGAGTCCATAGTAGTTGTGGTGATATTTATAAAGGGTTGTTTGTGGCTGTTGTGATGATTGTAAGGGGGATTTGGGCCTCTCATTTGTGTCCTAGACTAGTTCAAGACTCCAGTCAAAAACATTCTATTTATAGCTCTAGATTCTAAAAAATGTTTACCAATAATAAAAAAATTAATATATAAAATATTTAATCAGCCACCTTTGAATATTCACACTAAAATATTAAATAGTTCACATTGAAATATAATTTAATATATAAAATATTAAACTAAAACTACTATATTTTAAATAAATCACATTAAGGTGGCATCTAGGAAGCAAGGTGATGAGCAGAGAAAGATAGAGTTAGTTTTAGGGTTGTGTGCTTATGAAGCCTTTTTTGTCACACTACCAATCAAACATATATTGAGGTAGGATTTTTTTTTTGTTTTCTTATGCATTTATTGCTTAGAGTCAGGTTGTAAATCTGCCCATGAGGCAGCTTTGGTAACAACCTCTATATTAATGGTCATCTCCTTTGTACCAACATTATTTGATGTGGGTTTAACTAATGGAGATCTTAATGATCATGTCATGAAAGAAAGCAATGAAGTTTTTCTTGAAGGTCTTCCATGAGGTACTACATCTAACCCAGTACCTCCTTTACCTGATGTTATGCTTGATTTTATAGAATTTTACATTGCATGCAATTGGTTTGAATCCTTCATGGTTGTGGGTTATTTTTTGGGCCAAGTCCCCCCTGAGATCTTGCTCAAGCAATGGGCACACAACCCACTAGCAAACCCATGTCATTAAGCTAAAGTGGTGCAAAACATGACCAAGAGTTCTTTTATGTTCCATTTTTCTAACATTGATCATTACAAGGCTATTGTCAGCCATGGACCCTAGTCCATTCAAAATAACCTTGTGGTTTTTTCCCATTATACCAAGGATTTCCAAGTTTTTGAGCTGGCCAAGCTAAAAATCCTAGTCTAGATTGACATTGACCTGGCCAAGAATTTGATTGGTGAAAAATATTTTTCATAGTTTATGCTTTATATCAACGTCCTCAATACCCAATTTTGTTTTCAATCCTTGAACCATATGATTCAATAATGCCCTTTTATGGCTAACCCTCGACAGGGTCCACAAGAGAAAAATACCCAACTGAACAAACCAACAAGCTCCACTAGAAATAGATGGACCACTGTGACTAATAAGAAAAAGAGTTCAACTTTGTGTGTATGGCTCACCCGTCACCTACTATTTATTGAACCATAAATGGTCTAAGAGCTAATTCCTCTACCTTGAAGGACAATCAAGACATACCAAGTACTACCAAGGTAGCACTATTGCTCATTTGCATGCCACAAATAGTGACCCCTTTTTTGCCTTCACATTTTGAGGGTTTCTCTACCAAATCATCACAACCTCTTTTTAGGGTGACTACCACAGATACAGAGGATGATGTGGTTTCTTTAGATTGCAAAATCATTCTTAGACAATATCGTAGTCCCTCTCCTTCAGTAGATGGAGAATTTATTCAAGATAAATGTCGACCATTTCAGATAAGTGATTTTATGAGGTAACTGGTCAAGGATTACATTCTCATATAATTTTTCAATCCTCGAATACCTTAAAGAGGGAAATAGCATGTACCAAGTGATGTTTCTCTATGATAGTTTATTCTTGGGATGTTCACAACCTTACCAAACTGACTCATAGATATAGGCTTAAGGATAATTGTCATAATTTTCATAATATGAAAGTATTATGTTTGTAAGAAGTTAAAATTTATTATTTTATACTCATACAATTTGGAAAAGTTCTTTGTGTTAGGTGTCTAATCATGAACTTGTAATCAGAGTAGTCTTCAAGTTGCTCACACTAGAGTTATCATAAAATATTGTGTCTTTGGGAGATGACCCTACCCATCAAGTGGTATGGACCCTATTTGATTATGACAATTGACTTTTTGGATTGGCCAACTTATATGCTTCCATCAATGATGCTGAAAAAGCCCTGATTTGGAGTTGGTTGGTGAAATCCCTCCATGCTCATTGGGTGATCTGTGGGGATTTCAATATGGTGTATTACAAAGAATGTCATCTCCCTATATGTTGGTGCATAGGGGAGAGATAAACTTGGTTCTATATCAAAATAAACTTGGTCTCTTTGATCCTAATCACCATAATAGAAGATATTCAACTTCCTCCTAGTTCACTTGGTCTAGCTTTAGATAAGACCAAGATAGATTCATTAAAATATTAGACTAGGATTTAATTATAGAGCAAGATTTTTTCTACTCATCTAGCTCCAAGTATCATCATGTTTTGGCTATTTATAATGCCATTATATTATACCACCATCCCATTTTTTTTGCATTGAATGGATCTCTCCTCAAACTAAAATATCTAAGTCTCAATTTTACCTCAACACAACTCATCTTAAGCATAAGTGAACTCTTAGCCATATCAATTGGATATGGAAGTTGATGCCCAAACTTGTAGGGATATAAAATGGAATAATTTGAGGTCAGTTGTTATTAATTAAATTGCCGCCTTTTTGCATTTATATGGGACACAAGAAACTATATTTTGACAATGGGCTCACGAAGCATCATACCGTGAATTCCTTAGGATTTTATAGGAAATTAATCATGCTCATTTTAATGTCAGTCTTCAATCTCAATTTGCTCAATAGAGACACAAGCTCAATATTGAGAAAAATTACAAGGCTAGGGGAGCCTAGCTTTGAGCCCATATGCATTGGTTAAGAATAGGGGATAGGGTTACTAAAGAATTTTTTACCATTATTTTTAAAAAAAAAAATTATATATAGGATTAAATCCATTCAATTTTGTAATGGTAGGTTATTAAACTCCTAGACATTATGTGGGCCTTTATTCGTCATTACTAGGGGATTTTATCATCCAATATTCCTCTCTACCCTATGAATCAATGTGTTTACAATGTATTCAAGTTATACCATGCAAGTTGTCTAAAACCTAGAGAGTTACTTATGATAGACATATTTCTCTAAAATATCTCAATGAAATGACCATGAAAATGACCTTTGATAAAGCAACAAGGAGTGACAGTTTCCCCTATGAATTTTATTTGGTCCTATTGGACACTATGGCTCCTAATCTTTACAAAGTGTATTCTAAATTTATTTTGTCCAATGATTTGGGCAACTTCATTAATCAAGGAAACATCAAGTTCATCCCAAAGGTTGGATATCCTGACCTTATTATGAGTTGGAGGAAAATAACCCTTCTAAATGTCTCATAAAATATCATTTCCAAAGCCTTTGCTCTCAAGTTGAGACACCTTCTTTCCCTCATTGTTACAAGTGAGTAAATTGGGTTCATATAGAACATATTTATTTTGGACAATGTTATTTTTTTCTAGGAAGGTATGGAATGGGCTATTTTTTTTGGTAAAAAAGCCATGTTTGTGGAAATTGACTTTGAGAAAGCCTATAAAATAATTGAGTGGCCCTTTATTATTACTATGCTTTAAGCTCTATATTTTGTCCCTCATTTTTTTCATATTGTTAACATGTTATTTCAAGATGTTGGATCTTGCATTACCATTAATGGGGTCCAATCCCACACTTTTTATATTTTTAGGTCTATACGATAAGTCTTTTCCTTAGATCCCTCACTTATGTGCTATTTGTAGAAAGGTTGAATTATATTTTGGCCAACTACTCATCTAAAATCTTGGTGAAAGGCATCTCTCCCCCATAGTGTGGCCAACAACTCATTAGTGGACATTGTATGGATGATTCATTTCTTACCCTTTTGGAGGAAGAGGTCTCTATTAATAATTCCATGGAATGTCTTGAAATTTTTTGTCCAGCATTAGAATCTTCTATCTAGTGGAAAAACACTCATTACTATAGGTAATACATTTCCCTCAAACATCCTTATCCAGAAGGATATCAATGGAAATGGATCATGTCAAGTGTGAAATTTAAGTTTTTGGGCATTCCTTTTTCATTTAGTACCTCCTCTACTAAGATTTGGTATTATATTGTGTAATATGTTGAGAAAAATAGATCTTAATAGATCACCAAGCCTATTTCCTTAGCTAGAAAGTTGTGTGTGCTCCAAAGTGCTAGTTGCTACTCACATATACTAATATTCTTATTGGGATCCTTAGGTTGCCTATGCTAAATTAGAAAAAATGTTGAGGGAATTCCTTTGGGTCAACTTAGAAGTTCATAAAGGTTTCCATAGGGTTTCCTAGGATACTTCTGTAGACCTAAAAAATCTAGGGGCATTGGGCTCATTGACATTGGACTTTAAGGATGTGGTCTAAATGTGAAATGGATCATCAAAAGCCTTGAAGTAAATGAAGCATGGAAGGTTATTTTGAAACACTATATTACATAAAGAATCCCTATTGGTCGAAAGGAATGGAAAGGTCTTGAGTTACATAGTCTTCTCCTTTATCCTATGCTAGTTCAGGTGGGTGGCACATTTGTAGTTAAAAGCATATGGAAAGCCTAGTAACTTCTCAAACCTAACCTCATCTAGGATAGGGATGAATTCACAACTAATATATTAGTTAACTATAATTCCCTCTAGTGTTCACCCATCCTAAATTTTCATAGTGTTCTATTTTATATGGATCCCCAGATTAAAAGGATTAGGCTCTTGAAAAATGGAATCAAGCCTATTGGGGGAATTTATATAAAAATATAGAGAATGGATCCTATGAGACATGTTGAGATTCAAGTACCGACTCAAACCTAAGGATGTAAATTTGCTTAAATAATTTAAGACTCCATACCCGATGAGTGCCTCCATATAATTGGTGTTTCTAATTGAGTCCTATGGTGGCAGGATTGGCACTAGACTACGACCACTCCTTTTTACATATATTAACCCTAGATTAAATATCATCTCCTAAATTTGCATCATATTCAAAGTGAACCCCTCAACCATCAGTGGAAGCTAAGTAATTTGGATCTTGTTTCCAAGATATAAGGTTTTCCAACCTATGGAAATCCCATATTAATCTAGAAAATAACATTTTATCTAGTACATTTTTTAACAAGTTCAGTTGGTTAGAGACCAACTTAAGCACATAGGGGTCTCAAATCTATTATGTCTTGCTTGTCATCAAACTAAGACTTTAAAATATTTATTTTGGTTTTACCCCCATGCTCAGTCAACTTTGAAATATATTCATACCCTTTTTCAACCCTTTATTACATAGTTATTTACTTGATAAATGGTTCTTCTTAGGGACTCAACCATGTGACTTGCAAGATATGATAATTTTTTGTTGATTTTTTATGCTGATATTATTTTTCATATATGGAAAGATACAAACTATGTTATTTTTAATAATGAATTCATGGAAAGAGTTTTATCCATGACTAATAGAGTTATTGTCATTTATGATGTTTTTTTCGATATTCAAGTTTAGGCAGATAAGATTCACCTAAAATTGGTGCATATCTAGACCCTTTTGGATCACTAGGGGAGTGCTCCATGTGTTTTCAATCATGAGCCTTAGGATCTCTATTACATCTTGATTCCTTGCTAAAAAAAATATTTGATTATACGTAGATATTTATAGTTGACACATTTGATTTGGTTAATTTTGACTAAGCTTTGAGATATATGCTATTATGGGATAGTGGGATATTCCTTAGGTTATATATTTGCATTAATTTAAGTTAGCTGTAGTGTATTTATTTACATTATGAACATGTTGATTAATTATTTTAGTTATATTTTATGATGTATGTATATCATGTTAATATGGTCTAACTACCTGCTTGTTTTGAGCTTGACACAAGATAACTCATCCCTTAGAGTGTGATGAAGGGAGTGCATCATCAAAGAGGGCGACGTAGATCGAGATGTAAAAAGATGACAAAGAAAATGACTAGAACTTTGTACACACCATAGCAGTTAGCACATACTAGAATGCATAATGAAATGGGTACATAAGTGTATTTATTATAGACTACATTAGATAGTTGTTGCTCATGAATTGTTAGTACAGTTTAAATGGTTTATGAAACTTGTTAACATGTGTGATCATTAAATGATAAGTAGAAATTTAATTTATTTAGTTAAACTAAATACAAATTATTAATTTATAAAATTATCATTAAAATTCTATGACAATAGAGTATGTTAATTAAATAAAGAAAATTAATGATTTTTATAATTAATAATTTAAAAAAAAAAAAAGAAATTTCCATTTGAGAGGGGGAAAATAAAAATAATAATAATAAAATAAATAAAAAATAATGGTTTAAAATTAGGAAAACAAAAGGAAATACATAAAATAAAAATTAAAAAAACCATGAAAAAAATAAAAAACTAGAAAAATATTTTAAAGAGAAAAAAGACTATGCCCTTTTTAGTATTAAGGGATATTTTAAAAAGGAAATCATAAGTATATTTAAAGGGAGGATTGGAAGCACATAAAAAAGGCATAGCACAAGGAGAAGGGAGAAGACACAGTGGTAACCAACAAAGCACCTTGTCAGGTAGGTGATGCATTTTTTTTCACATTCATGCTGAATTCTATATTATATAGGGAAGGATTAAATATTGAGTAAATTAAATTTTATATATGTATAATATCCTAGGTGTCCATAAGTATATGTTATATTTATTCAAAACCAACATAGGTGTCAACCTAGACTCTGCATATTTGTATACAAATGAATTAAGAATTTTAACATGACACAACTACCAATGTGTCAAAGTACTAATTCATGTCATGGGATGATAAGAGTGTAGAAAATATAAAAATTAACCATAATGTATGCACACACATCATAAAAAGAATCGGTAGCCAAAAATAACAATGTGCAAAGCACATGCAAAAGGATATTAGACTCAACCAAAAATGCATTCGATATAGTGCATGTGTAAATTACAATGCATGGCCCATAACACATGAAACCCCATAATAATTATAATTTATACTCAATAATAGGATGTCAAACTTAGTCAAAAATGCATTCATGAGTGTAACAAACGATGACAATGCAATCTAGAAGAAGCAAGAAGGAAGTTTATGTTGCCTGTGAGGGGGTCTGACCTCCTACCAGAATAGAACTCAACCTCTGATATCTAAAAAATGAAATAGATAAGGTATGAAAAAAAAACTTCCCTCAACAAATGCTCAAAACATAGCAAAATGTGTCATCACTAAAATGTCACCACATACTATAAGCATATGGTAACACAACCAATGAGAAGAGACCCCCCAGAATGTGAAACTTTATATTTTAGTACATTTTACAATGTAAATAAGTTAAATGCATGATAAATTAAAAAAATAATTTTTTTTCAAAAAATGGTACTCAATTTCAAGTTATCGATCAAAAGTTATTAAGCAATTATGTTCCTGTCAATAAGACCTATTTAATAAAAAATTACACTAAAGCTTTAAATGCTCAATAGATTTAAACACAAATCATGTTGTGTAACCACCCATTGAAATTGACTTGGAACCAAGAATTTCCTCAAGTCAATAGAATTCAACAATCATGCCAGTCATCTTGACCTTTACAAAGATTTGCACATCACAATATATTGTTTTTAAATAAAAATAATCAACAATTATCCCTTTCAAAGGAAAATGTGCTCCCATGGATTAAGTCACTCGTATAAGCATATTGATCCCCTTCCCATAATAGTTCACCTTCAGAAGTCAAAAAACTTAATACCCCACATTTGATTTGAAAAAAAAAGGCTTTGCAATATAAAATTCCCATATAGTGATTTTTGAGAAATACAAAAAACCTGTGAGGAAAGAGCAGTTAGGTAAAGGAGTGAAGCCAGGTGTGAACACATAGGGGCGATTGGATGGAAGTTGTGGAATGAGTATTTTTCCACAAGACAAAAATACTTTGTAGGGGACACTTTCCAAAGCCATATCATCAATGACAACCCTTAAAATAAGAAAAAAAGATAGTGAAGAAATTGAAAAAGAAGCAGAAGTGAAAAATGGAACACTATAGTTCCAATTTCCAATGCAAATCACCAGTCAATAGAAGAAGATAAAAAAACAATATTGCTCCACCTTTCATAAGTTCCTTATAATGTAATCTAATGCATAGAAAAGAGACACAAAAGTGTAAAGTAGAAATAATTACACAGTCCAGAATTCTAATGCTTGGTTGTACACCACACATTGAGATGTCATAAAGGTAGATATATAAAAATACTTCCCAACACTTAAGGATATATTCTACCTTTTGGTAGGAAGATATATAAAAATTGTAATGTTGTCAATGGAAAAAGGGTGCCAGATCTCACTTAGCACCTCACAAATAAATGTAGGTTTGAAAACAGCTTTCAAGATGGGTGAAAGCTAAGGAAATTTGAATGCCTCTTTTTATCCATTTAGTTTTTTTGTGTATTAGTTATATTGTACTCAAACTGATTTATAAAGTGCCATGAGGAGTTTGTTTATTCAACCTTGTCTACCTTTATGCATTTGTCTGCTCTATTCTTAGCACCTTTTCACTTCATCAATTGTTTATCTCTTCCATCATTACTATGGACCATCATATTTGAGAGATGTTTTTTAATTTTTAACACCTTTTTAGATAGTTGATAATCTCTCAAAACATGCATGTAGCTATTCTAGTAAATCCTAGTGTCAGTTTATCTTTTCTGATAGTTTGATAGTCTCTTTTAGAATGATATGGTGATATTTTGGTGTATATAGTGTCAACTTGTTCAGTGTTTGAGTAGTGGATTCAGACCACTCATGTAGATCTTTTCTCCACTCCACCTAGTCAATAGTATGGGGGGTGTGATGTACATTTTGCTTGTTAGTGTTGAGTGTTCCTTTCACATGCAATACTCTTTTGTAATTTGATCACCACTGATAGTCTTCTTAGTGCCTCACAAAGAAATGTAGGTCTAAAAAAGAATTTCAAGATGGGTACAAGCTAAGGAAATTTTAACACCTCTTTGGCACCTCAAATCAAAGTTCCTTTCAATGCATTCCAATGCTTAGAAAAGAGACACAAAATCATAGAGTATAAATAATTACACAATCTAGATTTATAATGCTTGGTTTTAAACCACACATTGAGATGTGGTAAAGATAGATATGTAAAATATTTCCTAGAACTTAAGGATCTCTTCTGCTCTTTGCTAGGTAGATCTGTAAAAAATTGAAACACTATCAATGGAAAAAGGGTGTCAAATCTCACTTAGCACCTCACAAAGAAATGTAGGTTTTAAAAAAATTGTAAGATGGGTGAAAGATAAGGAAATTTCAATTCCTCCTTAGTACCTCAAATCAAAGTGCTTCAAACCAACACCTCTAAGCTCCACTCCTCTCATCTACATCATCCTCTCTAGCAATGCAGAGCAGTTAAATTCCTTAGATTTCTCTTGGTAATAGCCAAAGCATATCTGCAAAGAAGGAGAAAAGGAAAAAATATGTTGCCTCTATATCTTGGGTTATTCAAGAAAAATAAAAAAATGCTCAAAAAGGAATGCCAAACTATAACCAGATCTGTAGACACCAAAGCCAGAAAAACATTAAACATAATACAATAATGATGACTAAGTAATGGCTGTTGGAGATGGCTCTGATACCATGAAAGAGTTATCAAAAATCTTCAGCCAAGATATCTCTAATGGCTCATTACTATATCCATTGATGCTTTAGCATACACTCAAAAAGAGAAAATGAATTGTAAACAAAAAAATTGTTATACACATAGTTAGATCTGAAAATGATTACAAAAGCATGTAATAACATAAAGTAGATTAATATTAAAATGAATAAAACTTACTTATATAGGCATAGAAAAACAATATTAAAGATAAAATAGCCAATGTGGGACTAAAGCCCACATAAGAATAAACTAGGTAAACACAAATACCTAGAGACTAGAACACATGAGTAAGATACTCTAACATGGGGTCAGCAGGTTATTATAGGAGTCTTTTTCCAAATTTTTCCAAGATAGCTAATCCAATTAATTATTTACAATTGAAGAACCATAGTTCTGTTTGGACAGATAAGTACAAAGTAGCTTGCTAGGAGTTGAAAAGAAGGCTTATTTCTGTAAAAGTGTTGAGAGTTACTGACCTTAATTGTCAATTTTTAGTGATCATATATGCTTCAGGGGATGGTCTAGTAAGAGTCCTTATGTAGGATGTTGCATTGGTGGCTTATGAGTCACAGAAGTTAAAGCCTTATGAGATAAACTATGTTGTTCATGACTTAGAACTTGCAACAATTATTCATGCCTTGCAAGTTTGGTGACATTACTTGTTTAGAAAAACTTTTGAGCTCAAGATAGATAACTTGGGACTCAATTACATATTCATCCTACTAAATTTGAATACTCATTAGAGATACTAGTTTGATTTCTTATCTGATTACGATTTTGACATCAGCTATATCAAAGGCAAGGAAAATAGAGTAGCCAATGCCCTAAGTTGTAGAAGGTACATAGCAGCCATAACTACTATCAAGATTACTTTAATTTTAAATATAAAGTAATTAAATTCTCACCAAGAGGCAAATTCTATGAATAGGTTAAAAAAGCATTGTCTGAGAATGCTTAGAATCCTTGATACAAAGTATTCATATTGGAGAGTGATGGTTTATTGCATTACAATAGAAAGATGTGCATTCTAGATCGATAGAATCTACATATCATAGTGGTAAAATAATTACACAATGCCCAATAATTAGGACATACAAAAGTAACTAAGCTCATATCATAGTTTAGACCACTATAATTTTGGATGGGAATCAAGAAAGATTTAACAGAGTATGTGTCATTTTGTCTTGAATGTGAGTGAGTGAAATATGAACATGTGTATCTAATTAGATTGTTATATCTACATGGTATACTAGAATGTAAGTGGTAGGTGATCAATATGGATTTTGTCTAAGGTTTATCTATATCATAGAACAAACACAATATGGTTTTAGTAGTTGTTGAAAAACTAACCAAGGTGGCTCATTTTATATTAGGCAATTTGACAAATGATGCACCTACCCTTGCGAAGAGGTTCATAAAGGAAGTGTATAGGTTGCATGGATTTATAGAGAAGCTACTTTTAGATCATGATCCAAAGATGACATCGATATTTTGGGTAACTCTAAATTTAGCTTTGGGTATAGAGCTAAATTTTAGTACAACATATATCTAAAGACTAATAGACAGATTGAGAGAGTTAATTAGGTGTTAGAGGATATTATTCATATGTATTGCATGGACTAATAGTATAAGTGGGAAGATTATCTTTCATTGGTTGAGTTTTCATACAAAAAGTCATATCAACCTTGAAGATGGCACCATTTGAGGCATTGAATGGAAAAAGTTACATGACACCAATCAGCTGGGATAGGTTAGAGGATAGGGTAGTCTTTGGAGCTGAGATGCTTTTAGAGATGGAATATCAATTTAGATTAATTAGGCATAAATTAGATGAGGATAATGATAGGTATAATAGTTATGTAGATCTGAAAAGGATAGAAAGTCACTTTGTAGTGGTGACAAAGTATTCTTGTGGGTTAAGCTACATAAGAGCTAGATTAAATTCATGAATTCAACAAAATTATCACTAAAATATGTGGGACCCTTCGAGGTGTTAGAAGCGGTCAATCATATAGTGTATATGCTTGCTTTTCGACTATCCCTAGCTCTTTTACATAATGTCATGCATGTTTCTTATCTTTAAGAAGTTTAGATCTGATCCCATGCATGTGTTGGATTAGAATGCTTTGTAGGTTTTGGATCTCAGGGTGGTCATGGTAGAACCAATAAAGATAATTGACATGTGTAAACTTTATTTGCATAATAAAGATATGTCACAGTACAAGGTCCAGTGGGACCAATACTTTGAGGATAGTGCTACTTGAGAGGACTATAATGAGTTCTACAGAAGATTTTCATATTTGTTTTTTTGATTAGATACTATTATACTATGATATTTTTTTGTTGAACAATATTTTTTAATTCAGAACTTATATTTGAATAAGAGTTATCTAGGATGATGAATAACTTTAGGGAGAAGGATGCTACATCTTGATTCCTCACTAAGCAAACTATTTAATTATCCATAGATATTTACAATTGACATATTTGATTTAGTTAATTTTGACTAAGCTTTGAGATATATGTTATGAGATAGTAGGATATTTCTTGAGTTATATGTTTTTATTATTGTGAGTTAGTTGTAGTATATGTGTTTACATTACAAACATATTGATGTGTTATTTCAGTTATATTTTATGATGTATGTATATCATGTTGATATGGTCTAACTACCTGGTTGTTGTGAGGTTGAAATAGGAGAAGTCATCCCTTAGAGTGTGACAGAGGGAGAACATTATTGAAGAGGGTGATGTAGATCGATACATCAAAGGATGATAGAAAAACTAGATAGAAATCTGCATACACCACATCAATTAGCACATGTTAGAATGCATACTAAAATAGGTAACATAAGTGTATTTATTACTACTTGCATTAGATAGTTGTTACTCATGCATTATTAGTATAGTTTAAATGGTTTATGAAACTTGTTAACATGTGTGATTATTAAATGCTAAGTAGAAATGTGATTTAATTATTTAAATTAAATATGGATTGTTAATTTATGAAATTATCATTAAAATTCTATGGCAATAGAAGATGTTAATTAAATAAATAAAAGTATGGATTTTTAAAATTAATAAATTAAAAAATTAGAAATTTCCATTTGAGAGGGGGAAAATAGAAAAACAATAAATAAATAAATAAGAGAGAATGGTCTAAAACTAGGAAAAACCAAAGAAGGAAATACATAAAATAATTTGAAAAAAAAGAAAAATATTTTAAAGAGGAAAAAGACTACGCCCTTTTTAGTCTTAAGGGAGATTTTGAAAATGAAATAATAATTATATTTCAAGGGAGAATTGGAAGGGCAGAAGAAAGGCGTAGCATGAGGAGAAGGGATAAGACACAGTGGTAACCAGCAAAGCACCTTGTCAGATATGCAATACATTACAATTATTTACATTCATGTTGAATATTATAATACATAAGAAAAGATTAAATATTGAGTAAATATAATTCTATATATGTATAACAACCTAGGCATCCCAAATAAATATATGCTAGATTTCTTCAAAACAAACATAGACATCGACCTAGACTCTGCATATTTGTATAAAATCAAACTATATATTGTATATATAAGTATATATATGAAGAAGAAAATTATTTTTTTGTAGATATTAAATGTACATATATATGGGATGATTTGGGTGCTGGGATTTTAATCATTATGCTAATCTATCTACCTAATCTCTAATTAAGGTAATTTTAATAAATAGGGAATTTGATAACTTGAGATATATCAGACAATAGACATTTCACTTGTCAGGTAACATCATTCACCAAATATATATATATATATATATATATATATATATATATATATATATATATATATATATATATATATATATATATATATATATATATATATATATATATATATATATTACACAAGATTGGAATACAAAAATAGGTGAACTTCATATTGTTTGAGTCAATTTTAGGGGCAACATCAACTCATCTTTAAAAAGAAATAATTTGAAATACTTGACTATTTTGATGTGTGTCGACCACCAATATGCCTTTATTAGATGATTAATAGAGTAGGGAAAATTGAGTAAAGAATTAATATAGATGATCTAGTTAGAAATATTATTAAATATATATTGAGTTACCTGGTTGCTGATCTACAATATTATTAGATTGTGCCACTATAATTTAAGAATATAGTTTTGGATATATAGATTTATTTAATGAATTTGCTGTAATAGATTTAATTCATATCTCATTATATATCTATACTATTCACTACATATAATAATGAGTAGTAGCTTAAAACACATGGCTTATTAAAGGGAATTAACTAGTAATGTTATATGAATGAGAGGTAAATGGATGTAATCTATGAGCATATTTCCTTCTTGTTCCACAAATATAATGTCACTATCTTATTATATATAATATATCGAAGTTATCTAAGTAGTATTTTTTATGAACCAAGTTGCTAGCTTATTAAATATAACATTCCAAAATATACATGCATGATGACCAATATGTAACATATCGATATGTCTTATTATATACATTAATACCCAATTTATTTTAATGACCAATCTAAATATTAACTGGTAAATGGGAATTCTCTATGCTTAATAAATTGACTAGAGTAGGGTGATCTAAGTAGTGGAAGATTATTGCCCATAGTGGTGATTATTCGTATGAGTTATCCATTTAAATCATACTTTAGAAACTTAAGGTGACTCTCACATAATTTCCACGTATTTATGGGAAGTGATTCACTAGCCAGGTGTATAAATGAAATATAAATATTTCCATATTACTTAACACTAGGAGATATATATGTATTTATATACTTAAAATGTCTCATATTGTGACTTAATCATTGAATTAATTAGATCCTTATTTCCTTGCAGATTATATATACATGTTTATAGATTGTCATAGACAAATGATGAATTTTATTAGGGAAACATATACAATCCTCAACTTGACCTAGATGGCTTGCTCATTATTATTCCAATGTTTAAATTGATAGATAAGATATTTTAAAAGACTATAGACATGTACTTGCAGTTATAGTATGTCAAAATATTAAAATATCATTTAATAAGGCATATGGAGTATATATAACTCAATGTAGTCTCCCATTATATCATCTTAATCTTTATGATGCATAATCTCTTTACATATGTAGCATAGGAAGAAAAACACATACTATGGATATAACACTAATGATAACTACGTAATTATGAATTACTAATGGTATGATTAATAAAAATATAAGAATACATGTGCCTGTTAGCATATACATGTACATAGGGGATTGTACTTATGATTCTAGTTCTTCAGGTTATTATAAACTATATTATATAAGTATGTTTAATAAAACCTTGAGTATGCATGCATACAAACCTTAAGAATATAACAAATCTTGAAATGGAGTATTCTATGTTTAGTGTGAATTGAGACTTGCTTATTATATCTATTTACTTGAATAAAAATTTATGTTTCCATCTATTTGTGACTACTTTATTAGACTAGTTGTAGTTATTAGTAGTTTTACTTAAAAACACTAGACTATGGTAATATGGGTTATAATAGGGTGTAGTATGTTTGGAAACTAATTATGGTAGTTAGAATCTATACTTAAATATGTATTTTTACATGGATGGTATTAATTGTAGTCATTATCTCTAGTATGGGACAGATAATAATGTAAGATTCATTCATACATTTGACAAAGTAAATGAATGCTTTGATTACTCCTATGTTTAGCATGTTATATGAGATGATTGCTAGTAGGATGTAAATTGTATAAATTTTTTGTTTTAATTATGTCAACTAATCTCGCATTGATGATACTAAGTAAGAAGTGAGATGGAATTCACTAACTTACTAGCATCACAATGCAAGATGAAGGCTATCCAATCAAGTGGTGTGTATAAATTTTGATTGATCTATAAATAACTATTATTTATTATTCTTGAAAACTTTGGCTAAAGTATGTTTAGTTAGACATTATTATTTTATGAGTATGATTTATATGTTTATGAAATTTTTATAATAGAATAGTTTTTATATGATACACTGCATGTTTAGTTTTAAAAATCATACAACACATGTATACTTACTTATCTCCCTAGATTCTCGTATCGTCACTATCTACTCATTCATGAAAGAAGGGCCATTCCTTGATGGAATTAGTGAGGGGGATCATTGGTCCATGATTAGTGTGGAAAAGTGATCAAATTATGCTCTCCCTCCCCACAATAGTAGTACTTTTGAGATGACACTTGATATTGCAATAGATACTAGAGTTCAGTAACTATGTTCCAAGGAGCCATGTATCTTATTTATGTAGGCTATATTTTAATGTACTTATTATTAAAATATTATAATGAAGAATTATAATTACTTACTTATTGCATATTTATAGAAGCAGATATAGACTTATATTAGACATGGATGATATATTGTAATTACTTTATATATTTGAGTTATGATGTGTTCTCATGATATTAGAGATCAGTGATATATGATGTAATATGCTTTATCTACTTTTTTGACACTTTGAGTATTTTGTATGATCTTTGATTAGATTTTCATAGTGTAATCTATTTATAGTATATGTATGTAATTTTTTAAAAAAATCACATATTTATAGGCAGATCTCAGTGGGGATGTTACAATCTCCCACACCAATAGTCTCCCTCTCAAGGTCAGAGCTAAATATTTTGGCTTCAATGATCGAGAATCAGGTATAATTTATTTCCTTACCACTAATGAACATCAACTCATCTTAGGGGTGTATTTTTTTTATTGGATTAGGCATAATTATAATAATGGTTTGGTGAAATCTCATACCTAATATTTCATATACTCTAGGTGTTAGTAGATAGGGTAAGCCAAAGAGTCTCCCCCTTAACCTCTAGAAGTTTCCATGTTTGTTATTGCTATGTAATGTGATTTATTTCTATTATAGCCCAAATTTTCACCCTAGATAAGTCAAAAATACCTTTTGAAATTTGTGATAACATGTAACTATATTTACATATAGACAAGTTGTTACAAGAGATAGATCTCTAGATAATGGGCTAGATCACTTGATTTATCTTTTAGGCTCATAGACTACACTAGACTAATCACTATTGAAGGTGAAAAGGGAAGATGGAAACATAAAATTAACCTAAATCAATGGAGGTTATACACCAAATATATCTCCACAAACAAACTTGCATTTTCACTAATAAGGTAGACTGCTAAAATTGATCTCAACTCAAAGGTTCTTCTAGCATAGGTGTTTTTACATGGAAGTAGATTGCTATGAAATTCCAAAGGTGGGTAATTATAAGGTATGATATTAAACATTGATAATCTCCTTCACACTTCAAAATACACCTAACAAACATATACACTTTATGAGACCTGTTAGAAGAAATGTTGCATAATGCATACAAGAGTAGAATGGAAGCAAGGAGAAAACATTCACTTGTCATCAAAATGGACTAATTGACATACTTAGGTAAGAATTAAAGAGACTAAATAACCCTCAAAAATTTATTCAAGGACAAAACAAGATTTCAAACCAGCAGGGTTTTACCATACCAATTATGGATTGTTTACAATGCCAAAATTGCTTCAATATATAGAGCATAGGAGAGGAAAGAGAAAGAGTGATGTTGAAGGGTCACGAGGCCAAGTGTAAAGTCTTGAAAAATAGTTAAAATGAATGAGGAGTTATATAATAATTAATGAAGTCCTATTTAACAATTATCAATAAAAAATATGGCATATCCTTGAAGTCATTGAAGGGACACTCCATTATCCTTCTTGAAACTATTTTCTTAATGAGGAGTCCATCTATCTATCTCGAAATGACATAAATTTTCTTAACACATGTGACATAACTTGGGAATGTGTAAACAATATTTTTTAAGTCATTATACACCCCTCAACTGATGACCTTCTCTTTTCCAATTGTCATTCACTTTGTTGTAGTCACTCACTAGCTCTCTAGGCCTCAATTCTTACACTTGTTACTGTGGTAACCTGAACACACTCAAGGAGATTCATTAAATAGATTTGGGAAACCTATTTAGAAATTAATTTACTTCTATTCTATTACATAGACCTCAATAAGATTCAAAGCAACACTTCTCATCTTCAACTTAAGTAGTCACCTTATTTCTCACTATTTTGTCTAAGACTACCTATAATAAATAGTTTAGTAGAGGGATTTTCATGAATCACTAAGGTGAGAATGGGAATTTAGGAGTTTAAATACATCTATACACACATTCCACCATGAATTTCACTCACTTATTCTCTTATTCACCTTAAAATCACTTCAAAACTTGCATAAAATAGAGAATTTGACCTATCCATATAAGTGACAGTATAAAATAATTTAGTGGCAAGGAGATTCAGAGAGTGAAAAATATATCTATACCAATTTATAGGTCAATTAACCCATTATTTATTCATTTATCATTATATATTTCTTATCGAGTTATTATGAGAGTTTTAGGTGGGTTTTAGGTCATTTAGGTTATTAATGATGATTCATAAAGCTTAAACCCTTAACCCTAAAAATAATGCCATTGAGTTTGATTACATGACCCTAATCAACTAACCTTATGTTATTGAGACACCATGCACGTTTTCCGTATATATATGATTTAAATAAAATGCTTCTCAAGTTCTTACTATGCATTCTAGACACCTTTGAGGAAAATTTAGGCCAAAGTGACTAGTTTTTAGTTGTTCTCTATGAATTGATGAATCTCATAAACCTTAAACTCTCATATGAAGGCTTTAAAATTTATTTTGAAGATCATATGGTCATATGAATTACATTAGACATCATGAAATTTTATGCCTAGTTCTAGGCCTAATAGGCATAGACTATGTTTCTGAGCATAACCACCTGTGAGTGATCATAGTGAATGTAAGACTTTATCAACCTTTTTTCAACTTCAATTTAACCATATAAATCATATTAAAATCATTATTGTCTCTCCCTTTCATCTTTTCTACTATCCATGTACTATGTTTGTAGGTTACTTTGATTGTGGAGTGCCCCTGGTCTGAGACAAAATAGGGGACACTTAGCCTATTAGTTTGACCCAAATTAGACCATGGAGATATTTTTTAGGTAATTAGGACCATCTATAATAAGTTTAAAGTACATGTCATACTCATATATCCCTCAACATTACATGTTTTCAAGACTAGTTATAGGCCTATTAGGACTTTGTGCAAGATTTTGCTTGACTGAGCATGGAGTTAAAAACCAGTTTAGTTCATATTCACTCTAATTCCTTTGCCTATTAAAATCACATTAAGTGTGATATCATCACTATAATAATGAATTCAATTTGAAAATTTCATCTTACACCTCTGCCAAACTTTCAAACCTGTATCCTCCATTAGCTTGAGGCTAGTGTGTTTGATGAATCAAATTGTAGGTGGAAATTAGTGGAGTCAAATGACTCCTATAGGTGATGATAAGTGATTTAGCACTATGTTTAAAACCTTTGGTTCCTTTTGAGATCACTAGGAATATTCATACTTGGTTGAACTCATTCTTCCTTGAGATCATGCATCATACTACTATCATTAATACACTAATTGTCACTTGCAATGTGCATTATTATAGATTCATTTGGACCTAAAGGCACTGTAGTTTTTTCAATGTTTCCATCAAGATTTTGACTAAGATGAAAACCACTCTACCATCATCTTCTCTTTGACCAAACAATCTCCTTATTATGTCAATATGTGACCTCTAAGCCTAAGTTACTTGGATGAAGCCATTACGCTTACACAAACCTTATAGACACTTGCCATGAAAAGACACTGTATGAGAAAAATTAATTTTTGGAGAAGTTAAGGTAAAATTTACCATTAAGAAATTTTATTCGGCCTAACTGACTGTAGGTCTTGAATTGAATTTAGGTCTTGACAATGTTGATGTAACTTGAATAACTTGAGAACTCCATTCAAGTCTTAAATTTGTACAAAACCAATCTCTTAGGTTTTAGATAGTTTTACAATTTTTTTATATACCTACAAGTGACTGTAGGTGACTATGCACATTAAGACTCTAATTATTCCTTACTTAGTATCTTAGGGCCCTATCTCAATCAACCTCTAGATCCTTCAATGGAGATTATAACCACCATGCTCTATGAATTGGAAAAAAAACATGTTAGCATTGACCTAAATCCATTCATAGGAAGATGAGACTTTGTAATAACCTAAAAACTATTCATAACTTCTCAATAGTGTTTACTTCTAACACAAAGATGATTCTGCTTCTCCCTTCATGACCACACATGTCAAATCAGTTTAATCAAAAATGAAAAGGAAGAACATGCTCTTAAATACTATATGCATCACTTGCTTCACATAGACCAATGAAAATAGATGAAAACCCTGATCCATTAGGAATGCATAGGTAGTTTGGAGGTGCTAACAATATTAATGATTGTTCATACAATATAGACCATCAATATTAAAACTATGGCCACAAAATTGAAGGTCATAAGGACTACTAATATACCCCAAGTGCACCCACTCCAACTCTTCTTACCCTATCCATACCAATTGAAAACCATTGACCCTTCATGACCTATCCAAGGGAGTGATAGGAGAGATAAACCAATTTTTTGGAAATTTTAGATTTGTTGAAGCCATATGAACCTCAAAATGACATGTGGGTATTTAAATACATCTTATTGAAGTAGTCACACATGCCAAATGAGTCATCCTACTTCGTACAACATCTAAAACTACCCTTTATACAAATGATCTTTGTGTTTTAATGTTGAACCTACAAATTTTTAGTTTCAAAACTAATATATGACATTACCTGACATGAAGTACATTATCTTTCTCTTTGAAATTTGTTCTTTTGTGGAAAAATCATACAACTTCCCTTAGAATGACCAAAAGGTGGCATGAAAGCTTAAAACATATTTTATGACACTTAACATATAATTTGGCCTTACTAATGACCATGTGATAATTTTCAAACCTAAATTACCTTATTAAAAGTTTTAAAATACAAGGGGTTGACCTAATTTGACCTAGGGTAAAATTTGGTCAATAATTTTTATGTTATATTTTGTATTTTTTTAATTGATCAATGCTTATGTATTTTTGCAGTACAAATGTTTTGGTGATGTGATTTGGATAATTTATTAAGGATTGCTTTAATATGATATAAAATATATGGGATGTGATTTCATTATCCACCCATTTTTTATATGTTGTATGTTATTCATTTTAATTAATAAAAGTGTACTTTTCAATTAAAAAATAAACCACATTAAAACATAATTTAATATATAAAATATTAAATTACCATATTTCACTGAGTGAATGTCACCAATAATTTATACATAATAATATACGTACGTGTACCTAAACTGAGTTAAAAGGTCAAATATCTAGGGGGTGTGGTATTACAAAACACAGTATCCTAGAAACCAACACATCTGTACATAAGATAGATAAATAGATAAGTATTTTAATAACATCAATGAGACCAAAAATAATTTATGGGACCCCAAACCCAAAAATATATCCCAAAGGAGTGGAGAAAATATCAGAAAAAAGAGTATATTTGAGTTGTTGGACCCTAGTTCATAATCTTGTCATTGTTTTGCCTTTGAAGGTTCACTCTCATATGGATCTTGATATAAAAAAATTCTCTATTTCTATCAATATTCTCAACTTAAAATATATTGAACATAAATAATCCATGTAGGTTGCTTGAGTATTTAGCTTGGATGTTATCATAGGTGGAGCATTTCATGAAATAATACCATTCTGTCTCAACCATACTCAATGTGCACATAGGACATATCCTCTCTTCCCAATTTTATTTTTAGATCTTCCACCTACCTGTCTCACATTGTAGTTAATGTGACCCAGTTCTCAATTGGGATATGAACATCTTCATTCTCCATTTAATTTTTCCCCTATGTATGTTTTTTGGTTATGCTCATAAGTGGGGTTGAACTTGGTTATGTAGTACTACTTTTTCCTCCCTATTTGTTTTGTCCACATGTTTGTTTTAAATGTTTCCATCACATAGCTCTTTATATCTTGATTGGTATTTGGGCACTCATGTATGTTAATATCCCACTTATCCATCTAATTTTTTAAAATTTCATCCAAGTCCTCTTTTGCTTTTTCAACTCTTCTTTTATTAGTGCCTTTGGCCACCTATCTGCTTCCATGTCCTCTAATTTATTGATGTATTCTAGAATACATATCATAGTTATATTTTCCATTGGGAAACACCCATTTTTGATAATATTATCTCATATGAAACCAACACCTTAATATTAAGGGTGTTTGTGATTATACATTTTTGAATTCTCTCAAATTACCTTCACTTTACCCTTGACATGCCACTAGACCAAACTTCGTATCCATAGAGCACCATTGGAACTACTAGTAGCCCAAACAAGACCTAGTGGTCTTCCAATCCCACAAATCAACATCTTTGCACTTGTTTTGAAGAGATTAAAATTATCTCCATCCTCCTTAGATTATATCTATTATGCATGTGTCCCAATAGAGCTTGTTGGTGAAATCAAGCCCTAGATACTTGTATAATGATACTATCTCAAGTAGGATACCCTCAAACATGAAGCTTGTATGCCTCTTTTCTTTTCAATATGAGAATATCAAAATTTTAGTTTTTCTAGTGTTATCTTGCATCCCAACCTCTTTAAAAAATAATCTAAGGCTTTCAAATGCTCTCTTAAGTTTTGGGTTGTAGTTGCGGTCAAAATAAGATCATCTACATATAAAAGGAGCTTTATCAAGCTATGTGTACTCTACCACCCCTTCGTTTGTCTATCCATTCTTATAAATTGTTAATATAGAGACCAAATAGAGTTAGAGATAAAGGACATCTTTTTTTAACCCCTATGTCACTCCTAAAACTTTATGATAAAATTATATGTAATTTGGTCTTGGTTCTAACCTACGCATATAGTCTATGAATTGTTGCCTTGTACTCTTTTGGAACTCCAAGTTCCTCCATTCAACCCCATAACCTATCTCTAGGAATTATGTCAAAGGTTTTCCTGAAATCAAAAAAGTAATAAAAGACTTAATTCATCTTTGTCTTCCCATATCTTTTCAATTAAATTCTTAAGAGTGATACAATGATCTATAGTTGAGTGCTTTGGCCTAACCCCACCTATCCTTTTCTCTCTTCCCTTATTTTTCAACCCATTCAATAATTTTATGTTCAACCATGCTTCCAAACAATTTTTTCATCAGAGGATTGACCATAATAGTTATTTAGTTAGATGGTTTATATATATCTCCACTCTTGAAGAGAGGTATGACTAGGCTAGTAGTCCACTCCATGAGGAAACCTTCTCAAGCAATGTTTTTTAATATGACTCTTATGTCAGGTGTTAAGATATCTATCCCCCATTTTAAAGGTTCAGCTTTTAGATCATCTATATCTTGTGATTTTCCAATTTCCATCCTATTGATTCCTTTTTTAACCTCTTTTATTATAAGTAACTAAACACGTGTGTTGATTATTGGTGGTTTGTCCTTGTCTTCTCCACGTTCATATAGTGATATCATGTATTATAGCCATGTCAAAGTTGTATTATTATTCTTTGTTTGATTTTTATTTGTTTGAATCTCTTTTTTTTAAAAAATTAGGATCAAATTTTCCAAGCTAAATCATTTCTTCTTTCCTTATTTTCATGTATTACTTTGTCTTTTTTTTCACCAATTACATGTATGTTTTTTTGTCTGATTTGTTCCCTATTTTCTTGAGTTTGTTCTTTGTTGCCTTATATTCTTCTATGAACAAAATATTTGTTAGAAAATTAACTTTTCTCACTTTTTTATGCTTAAATATTTTGCACTTGTTTAATGATTCATGGATTATATCCATTAAGTTGTTTTTGTTAATGTAACTCCTATGAGACCTATTTTTCCCTATCCTACCTCTTATAAGATGAATTTTAGAGTTATTATAAATATTTATTTATTATCTTTCATCATGTTTATGTTTCCCTTCCCTTATTATCCCTTTTGATAGTCTTGGGTCTACTCATATTGATTCCTGTATCCTTGCATGCTAATTTTTAAGTATATTGGGTCGTGATCATACTTAAGATCAATTGGTGATTCCTCAATTTACATCTTGGAAAATTTTTATGTCAAGTCATTAGATTAAATGATGTAGTCTACCAAACTTTTCCCATTATAAGTTTTGCAAGTATGCCCATTTGATATTAGGTATGCCTTTATGCCATTGCATATAAGAAGATGTATGCTATATAACCCTATCAATTCTTCCCCAAAGTATTTTACATTTTTTTCCCATCATAAATCATGATTTATACATAATTGATCTTGTGTGGATGTGATATGCTTAAATATTATAACATGTAAATTCCATGTGTATGTAAAGTATAACCAACAAACTCAACATGGACTTAGCTTTATAAACCACATTTATAAATGTATTTGATTTTTAATAGCCTCCACACTTTCACAAAATGTTCATGACTGATTTCAAACTTACTCACAATGTGTGGATGAAATAATCATAAGCATAGATGCAATTAAATTATACTAGTTTCCCTAAAGGTACAAGTTATGTTGGAAGCGACGATGTGATTTTCACATTTGGTAAAGTGGTTTTTTGTAAATTGAAAGAGAGTAAATTGGTATTCGTACCTCACTTGAAACTCATGGACACTTACTCTATATCATATATTGTGAATTATTTTAAATAGTGATAATCTAATATTTCTAGTGGAGGTGATGGTGGAAAATGAGATTGTATGTTACTTCATATGGTAATGAGTTATTTGGGGATGAGATGTTCTATTTCATTATGAGTATAAGCAAGGCAAAGTGTTGGGAAAGGACAAGGCCATACAAACATGAAACGGATTAAATATTTCAAGGTACACTAAGAAATGATGGTAAAGGACAATGTCAAAGTATTCCAGGGGATGGACTTGAAAAAACTCATGTAAATACATGTATAAACCTTTGTAACATGTCATTATTTAAAAAATGTAAGTTTATATTTTATGCAATAAACTATCAAATATTTTAATAAATATTATATATTTATGTATAATATTTAATATAATATATAATAATAAATTAATATTATATATTATATTATTATGTAATAAAATTTAATATATTATACTCAATATAGTATATAATATATTATTAATAATTTTTATTGTATATATATATATATATATATATATATATACAGTGTATTATAATAACATTATATTAAATAAGTGTAAATTATAATTACCTATTTGTTATAATAATTATTAAATTAATCTATGTATTAATGGTATATATTATTATTTATATTATAGATATTTTTAAATATCTATAATTATTTAATAATATGTAGTTTTAAATATTATATAATATTATAATAATATTATAGAATATATTATTATATTATATTATAAATATTAATATATAATTATATTAATAATAGTATTTTAAAATATTCATATATAGTATTCATATTAATTATTTTCTATTTTGGTAAAACAAGGGTTTGTAAAGCTAATGAGATCTGGGTGAGTTGGTTAAGAGGCTTGGTTGTTTTAAGCCCCACCCAGGTTTAAATCTTTGGAAATGTATATGAGGTTGGTAGTGGTCGTTGGTTATATTCTTGGGGCCATTAATGGTTTTTGGATACTATTAAAGTAGATGGTAATATATGGTATACACGTGGTATTACATGGGTTCTGGGCCCCTGATTGTGTCTCAGACTAGTTTAAGCTCTAGTCAAAATCCATCATCTATCAAATAAAAAATAAGGGTTTATAAACAAAATTAATGTAAATCAAAAATCATATGTCACTCAAAATCCATCACCATTGACCCCATAATCATGTATGCATGAAGTGTTAATCCACAACAATCTGATATTCATTTTAATAAATATTCTAAAACATATTTTTCATGACTAGTGCTCCCTTAAATTTAATGTTTTCTTGGGTAGGAATATATGTGATGCTGATAGAGATAGAATCCAATTGTGGCCACATTTTATTCCAAGGGTTTGAGTATGACATTTTTTAATGTTATTAATATTGATGTAATTGTTCCAGGTGTCAATACATTGGTAGCATAAAAAAGTGGAAGCTAAAAGATAGACTTTTGGATAAGTGTTAACCATATGTCACCATAAAGAAGTATATTTGTCTTGCAACTAATAACATGTTCACTAAAGATTATATTATATCATATTAATATATTATATATAATTTATTATATTATTATATGGGCCCCTTGGTGTATAATCTCACCTAAAATAACTTGTCATTACCTGTCACCATCATCACACAACTCACATTAAAATATTTCACTATTTGTGCATTGTGTATGGCCTTTTCCTTTCTTATAGGGGTCTAAGAATGGCATTTCCATATGTTCTTAATCCTAATCTAATTGATCTCAATGTCAATATATTGGAAATATGGATGAAGGGAAGCTACAAGATAGACTCTAGGACATCAAAGAATTAGTTTGAACCACACATTAGATGTAGCACTGTGTCATAACTAAAATAATAGAAGGGCTGCAATATTTTGTTTTCATAAAGTGAGGTTTTGTAAAGTAGAGTGTAAGTCAATATGAATGTTAATCCCATATATTTTTTTATGAAGGGTTAAATAAGAATAATTTTATCTTCTCCATTAATAGTGTTAGATAATGGAGAGTGGCGGTTGTGCTAATGTATGTAGGGGGTGATACTAGTGGAAAATGTGAAGGTTTTGAATCCATAAAAAAATAGATTTAATCTAGTGGAAAAGTATATTTAAGTGTTGATTAAGGATGGTCATGAGTTTTGGTACCACAAAGCTCTCAACAATCTATAAATATATCTAAACATTGTTCTACCCTCACTGCTTTACCTAGGGCTTAGAATGGGTTTAGGTACTAAAAAAAATTTGTTCAAGCTCTAGAAACTACTTTGAAAGGGACGCAATTGTTTAATTTGGTAAAGAGCGATTTTGTGGAGTGAAAGAGTGTAAATTTTTAGTAATACCTCACTCAAAACCCATGCTTGTTGACCTCATCTCTCCTTTTGTGAAATTTGCATTAAGCATAAATAATCTTATGGTGCACTTGGAGGTGATTTAAAGTTTCATTGGATGGTGACCATAAGGTTAGGGGTAATGACAAGGAATTTCATGTGATAGACTCAATGAAGCTATGGAAGATACACAACAAAGTTTAGTGACATGTCAATGCAATTTGGAGTTTCAATCAAACTATTTCAATTACACAATAAATGATTGAAAAATGTGTCACCTCAATGAAAATAGGGGTTAAATATCTAAAAAATCCTCTTAAAATGTAAAGAATACACCTATATCAATTTAGATGAGTCTAAAACTATTAGACAAAAACTCTAACTACTTAAACTAAATAAAACCTAATTAAATAACTCTAAAACAAATTAGATTAAAAATAAAAATGACTTGTTCAATGAAATATGCATCCTATATAATGTAATATATCGATGCAGGATTCCAAATGAAAGTAAATATAAATAAAGGGAAGGTAAAACTATTGACGTGACCACACATGCTATCAATTTTAGGTAGTCTGCTAGACCTAGGTATGAATCCATACTAGTCTCTTCATACTCTCTAAAAGTACTTTGGTGGTCTAATATATCTCAAATTAGTCACCATCATGATTTTTATAGCTTCCTCTATGGAGGTTGAAACTATCATATAGAAGGGCATAAATTACTTTGAAATGGATGTAAATTTCTATTTTGGTAAGATGGGTTTCGTATAGGGATTTTTTTAGTGGTGAATCTTTGTTAATTAACAAATATTTTATTTTTTGGAGTTAGCATTTGGAAATTTTGTGGGGTAGCTGATAGTGTGGATCATTTAAAATTTAAGGTAGAAAATAGCTTTAAGGGTCAACTCACCTACTTTTTAAATTGAATTTCCCCTTATAAATTTATATTGTCAGGTCCAAGAAAGCCAATCTAGAGGAATTCACCACTATATATAGGTATTCACTCTTCTATATTCTTGTATAAATTCTATTGTCATGCTTCTACAACTAGTAGTCAGGTGATAGTAACCAAGTGATGGACAATAGCTAGAAGGTGATTGATGATAGCAAGGTGTTAAATGACTATAAGTATTTGTCAAGTGATTGTGTTAACCAGGTGATGGATGACAATTATAAGATGATTTATAATAGAAAGAATGTATTTGATAATTGTAAAAAACTATCAAGTGACTATGTGGAGCAATCAGGTGGTTGCGTAGAGTAGTCATGTGGATGTGTGGAAAAGTCAGGCATCTATGTGTAGTAGTTGGGTGACTATCATTTGTGTGTAGTGTTGATTTGATGGCATCAAATAAATTTAAGAAAAATAACTCGTTATCTTATTTTAGCTGGAGGGTAAACACAGGTATAAATATTAATTTATAAACTTTGATTATTTATTCATTACTATTAGGGTTCATTAATAAATGATGTCTACAACAATTTTGAATGTAGAATCTAATGATAATATAATCAAAGATATGTCTCCATTTAAAGATGTACCAAGGTATGAAATACCAGATAGAGATACTAAATATTATTTGATTTATTCACTTTTGCTATAATTTTTTCTTAATAATTAGTCTACAACCATTTTGGATGAATAAAGCCAATGATAATAGTTTTGAAGATATACCTCCATTGGAAGACATACCTGGGTATGAAATACCAAACAATTGTACTAAATATGATTTGATTTATTGTTTTATTATTTATTTGCACTTTTGTTATATTCTTTATTAATAATTAGTCTACAATCATTTTTCATGCAAAACCTAATGATAATAGTTTTGAAGATATGCCTCCACTTGAAAACGTCCTTGTATATCAAATTTTAAACAAAGGTACTAAATATTATATGATTTACTATATTATTAATTCTTTACACTTTCGTATTAAAGATTAATTTTTAATAATAATTACAAGATTTTTACCCATTTTGTATGTAGAACCCATTGATAACCCTTTTGAAAATATGCCTCCACTGGAAGACGTCCCTGGGTATTAAATGCCCTCACAAAATTCAAGGAAAAAGACACTAGTGGACATCATCATGGATGTCGATAATGAGTACCCAACACCATTACATGAGATTTATACTCAACCAACATAATCTTTAGTTGAAAAAAACATTAAAAAATTTATGTGAAAGAAGAGAAGTATATGGACACCATTAATTAAGTTTGACTGGGTAGCTAAATACCCATTCATTAAACCTATACAACATGAAAATATTATTGAAACACTAACATAATGCATTTGTATAATAAGCAGTTGGAAACTTGGAAAGGAACGCAAAATGAAACTTAAGTTAGAAACAATTGAGAAACATTGTGGCAAAGTATATGAGTTGGTAAAAGCCAAAGATGGACAAATAAAAAATAGTGAGATGAAAAATGCAAAAGAATACATGCATCAATGTTACACAAAAGAGTATGAAAATAATTAGAAACATTAACAATACCTCATTCAGAAAGGAGGAATAATCACAACTCAGTTTGAAAAAGTTGCTCAGCTCAATCTACTTGCCAAAAATATACAATTTTCCACTTTATATCACATTCTGAAAATAGCCAAACCAATCTCCAATTTTTTAGATTACAAAATTTTATTTCGGCATATTAGACTACATAACATTCCTCAATCACAATGGTCATATAACAGTGCTTGGGATATGGCAAATGTCTTGTGATGATTAAAAATCAAGGTTTGAAGGAAAAATTAAAAGTAACACTGTTTATCTCACTATCCATTGATGAGGTAACAATAATTGACAACACATCATGGGATTTCATGCATGTTTATATATTTTAGAACCATTCAAGGAAACCTTACCTATTGTATGTAAGTAAAATGAAGTAAAATTGTAATGTTGAGAACCTTTCCAAATTGGTTATTTCTAATTTGGTAGATATTGATGGGATGAATTATTGTGATATAGGTACCAAGTTAGTGTGTGTTGGTGAAATGGTGTATTAGTAATGCAGGGGAACTAAAATAGTTTGTGTGTTTGTCTACAAATAATAGTTTCCCTAATATGACTCCAATCAAGTACATGGAACATAGAATGAATCTTGTTTACAAAATTATTAACACATTTCAAAATGTAGTAAAAGTGAAAGAGCTTATCCATGACTTGCATGCATACATGTCAAGTAGTCTAAGTTTTTTTTTAGAGTTTCATAAATTTGTGATTGGAGTGATGATGTAAAAAATCTATTAAAATATGTTGATACAAGATGGATTTCCATGTAAGAGCTTGTATATAGAACATTTGAAGAATATCAATCGTTGATAAGTTTTATGTATATATATAAGATGGATGCTGACAAGGTAAAAGATTTATTGTACCATTTGACAAATTTTGAAACCCTATTAACATTATGTGACGTTATGCCCATGTTGAAAGAAATGCATTTCTTGATGAAACATGTGCAAGAGAGATCCATATATTGTTGACTTCATATGGTTGAGGAAACATGTTTGTTAATCTCTTGATATATCATTTGTCAACCATATTAAGGACCAATATTTGATAGTTGACTACAATGTGTGTGTGTGTGGTCTATTACTGACATTATGAATATGGTCAAGAGAGATGCATTATCAATCAATTATGGAGTCAAGTAGTCTTGTATATTTAATTATGTTGTTAATCTATTCATAAACAACATAATTAAATACACAAGACTATTTGACTCCATAATTGATTGATAATGCATCTCTCTTGACCATATTCATAATGTCGGTAATGGACCACACACACACACACACATATGTGGTCCATTATATATATATGGACCCCATATATATATATATATATATATATATATATATATATATATATATATATATATATATATATATATATATATATATATATATATGGTCCATTACTGACATTATGAATATGGTCAAGAGAGATGCATTACCAATCAATTATGGAGTCAAATAATCTTGTATATTTAATTATGTTGTTTATGAATGGATTAATTGACTTCTTTACCAATAGTATGTATGATATAGTGTACCTAAATTAATTAAAAAAAACACATTACTTTTCAAGATAATATCTAACACCAACAAATACAAGCCATATAGCAAGTAAGAATCCAATGCATATTCTAAAATCTAGATGTTAGGTTGTGATGTCAAACATCTATAGTCAGATAACTATAGTATGTAGTTAGATGATTGGAGAGTATAGTTAGATGAATGCAAGGTGCAGTTGGATGACTAAAAGATGAAGTCAGATGACTATGACATGTAGTCAGATGACTGCAGGATGCCGCTATATGAATGCATCATGTAGTCAAATGAATACATCATGCAACTGAGTGACTGTAGAATGTCATCAGATGATTATATAATGTCATCAAGCAACTACATAGTATAATCAGATGACTACATTATGCATTTGGATGAGTAAATTATGTAGTTGGATGACTGCATTATGATGCATGCAGTTGGACAACCCCATTATACACTGTATAATCAAATATTTCATGGTATTGCATTTGACACATGCCACCTCCTAATTCATGTACACTCTTAGTCACCTTCCAACCTAAGTCACCACCATTGTGAAAATGATTTTTTTAGTGACCTCTAAGTTTTCTTTAATATAGGCCACTAAAATTTTCCCTGGTTTTGTAAAGAGAAAGAATGTAAATCAGTAGTTGTACCTAACTCTAAACCCATGACCGTTGATCCGATATCAACTTTTGTGCACAAAGCATTAAGCAACAATAATATGATATTATTTTTAATAATATTTCCAAAACATATTTTTCCTAAATAGTGATCCTTTATATTTTATGTTTTTTTTTTAATATGGATAAATAAGATGCTTGAAGATGAGGCCAAATTGTGCCTAGATTTTCTTCTAGGGGTTCATGTATGGTGTTTTCATGCCTATTGTAGGTACTCTAGTTGTCAATTTATTGTAGTATGGATGAACATAAGCTAAAATATAAACTCTAAGTCCTCAACGTCTTGTCTCGGTGTCAGTAATATTATAACACTGATTCAAGTTGCACATCAAATGTGAACCCATGTCACAATCAAATCAAATCTCATGACGCCCTTGCCCAACCTGACAATAGAAAATGCCTAGTGCAAGATCTCACCACCTTACAAGATGTAAACCTCTTAATAATGGGTACAAGTCATACAAATCTAATAACAATCCCAAATTCTCATTTGGTATACGATGTGGACCTTTATGTATATATTAGATATAAATTGATATATATATTAAAATTATAAAACTATATCATCATTTGATAAACATATATATAATAATATAATATTTTTTCACATTAATTATTTATTATATAATATCTATGAATATTATATAATATAGTTATTATATATATTATAATCATACACATATATTACATAATAATAAAAATAATATATACAAAAAATTATCAATATTAAACAATTGCATTTTGAAGCCATTCATGATTATGTGAGACATGTTGGGCCCCATGGAGTGGATTGCTAGGAAAAATATGCCCATGGGAGGCAGATTCAAAGTAGGGTAATGTCTTCATGTACACACTTCATTATTTGATCAAGCTAATTTTTTAAGGAAAACATGTTGTACATACAATAGTGGTTACACATGGCAATCAATAATTTGTAGAGAAGGCATCAAAAGATACAATGACCTTCAATGAAATGTCTCTGATGTAATAATAATTATATTTTATATACATTTTACATAAGGCTACCTGAAGGTGAAACAAACTCATAATATTAATTGGTGTCCAATCTCAAAAATCAAATGGGTGCTGCCATGTGCTTAGGATTGAGTCCATACAGTTGTGGTATGAATTGGTCTAAAGTTAATAAATCATATGAAAGAATGACAAATAAACTATAGTGTATGGAAGATGTTTCAATTTACATTTGTGTAAAATTATTTTATATTTTATGGTAGCTCATTAAAGTAAATGAAATAATTAATTTTATTAGAAATTTTCTATTTTTTCATACTTAATTTTATATATCAAATTTACACATATGTTATCTAATTTATATATACATATACATACAAAACTATATATATATATATTATATATGTATGTTTATATACATATAGATATGTATGTTTATATATATATATATATATATATATATATATATATATATATATATATATATTCTTATAAAATATTGTCAATTTAATTAATAAAAACAACCACAAAATTATAATATACATTTTTGTTAACATAATTATTTTTCTTTTAATAATACGTACTTTATTTTATTTGTATAAATCTAAAGTAAAGATGTCTAATAAAATTCATAAAATAATTTGAAATTTACAACATATAAAGTTTCAAAACTTTTTTCTTTATAAATATCTCCAATTTTAAAAATAAATCTTATAATCAATCTTTCATCTATATTACATATCTATTAATTGACAAAGGAGTAATAAAAACATAAAAAGAGTAATAAAAACATATGTATGTATGCATATATGCATGTGGGAGACTATCAACATATAAAAAGATTTCACCCTTGTTTTATTTGATGAAATATGAAGAAGATTTGAATAACATCGGCTCATAAAATTATATTAAAAACAAAATTGAATATGTTAAAATAATATCGGACTGGGTTTTTATTTTTACGGTACAGCATTAGAGCCTTCACCATACTAATACCAGTATAGGTTACACTTCCTTGATATAATAATAGTTTTAGTAATACTCTAAATCATGACTCTTTAATGCACACACCACTCTTCTATGCTAACATATTTCATAAGGTTTTTATTCACTTTTCTTATGTTTTATAAGTGAATTTGAGTAAAATAAATGTTATATTTTTACTAATTTTATTTGTAAAGGAAGTTTAATTGAAATTTAAAATAAGTTTGGTTGAAGTGGTTTTATTTTATATTTAATTTGGTGTATTTTTCAAAAGAATTCTCTTCAATATGCTTTTTATTATACGAGAGATTTTACAAAAGGTATGTTGTACTTAGTATATTTGAGAGAATGTTTCTAATTTTAATTTCAAGATTTTAAAATAAAATAATAGTGCATCTTCCAAACTTTAGTGTCATCAATAAATTTTATGATTATGAAATTTGGGTACCTGGGCTTTGTAGTATCAATTAGGATTGAGTTAATGAATTTATTATTTCTATGCTATACACAACTTTATGGGCAAAATGGTCATGTCTCGACATGCAATTATTTTCATTGAATTTAACATATATCCCTTTCATATTTCAACTTCAATCTTAGGAATCTCTAAAATAAAATCACAATGTATCTTCCAAACTTTAGTGTCACCAAAATTATTGTATGATATTGAAATTTGGGTTCCTGAGCTTCATAGTACCAATTGAGATTCGGTTAGTTAAGTTATTATTTATATGCTATCCAAAACTTTATAGACAAAATGGGCATCTCGACATGAAATTATTTCCATTGAATTTAACATCTATCCCCTTCATATTTCAATTATTTTCCATATATTGATGTTGCTTCAGAGCTTAATATGTATGGAAGACATAAAATTTATATTTAATATCTATCTATTCAAGGCTCTTCAATCATCTACGAAATTATGTGAACAAAGGATAAACAATACTTGTTATGTTTGATTTACGTCTTTTTTAAAGGGAATTGGTAATGATATCAATCAGTTGTATCCTACTACATTTTATATTAATTCTTCCCACATGTTAAAAATAGATATTTATAGAGGCATCTCGAGTGAGATCTACAAATATTATATAAAATCAACTTGGAAAAAATTATTGGAGCCATTGTCAATAAAAATGTGTCACGACTTGGAGAACTATCTCCAAATGGAATATGGACATATTATTACTCTTAAGCATACCATTCATTTTTTTGGGTTGAGATTTATTTGGGTGTGCTCTCATCATCTTTGTACGGAGTCAAAGCACTTTTTTCTACAATATTAGTGCATATGTAAACTCAACAATAATGAACTAGAGTTAAAGGAGAATTTTGTATTCAGGTGTCCATTTATAATGAGATCCATGTAAATCAAAGCTCTCTATGAAATCTTATTCATTATGATGATCAAATACGTACAACTCTATTCATCAAAGCTATGACCTTATCTACATGGTTTCCCTCCTTAAGAGGTGTCAGTGCAACTCTTTGTTTCATAATTCAATTTGAGACTTCTTTCAGTTTGATTTCAAAGACTCAAATGGATCTATTGTTCTACTTGACATTCATGAGTTTTCAGGAAAATATCTTACCAACTTAACTCTTGTAATTTATATTTTATCTTCTTTTTTCTTACAAATTCTTATTTGAAAGATATTTTTTATTACACTCCTATTAATTATTGAAGTTATGTTTTATATTCTTTTTCTATTACAAACACTATTGAATAAATTATAAATAATATTGAAATAGAATGTGATCATTGAATTTTTGTGGTTAAGAAATCAAATCTGAGAATTTTTAGAAATCTATATTACCTAATGGCATTTTATATGTGATTTTTGTTTATTGGATATTAATTTTTAAATTATATTTATAAAAACATGATTAAACAAGTAAATACTTATTTGACTTATAAAAATATTTAATTACAAATAATTTTACAAAATTTTAAATAATACATTTTCAAATATTTTACGGGTATTCATTTTAAGAAATAATTGTTAAAACCCTACATTTAAAAAATAAATAAAAAATTAGCTATTCTTAAAAAAAGGGGTTGAAAGTTTCCCTCCTACTTTAGGAGTTTCTTAATTCACGTGATACATTTTATTTGAAATATTTTAAGTGAAAATTTGATAGAAATTATATATTAATAAATAATCTAAGTTTTTATCATAATTTAAAATTTAAAATAAAATGTATCATGTAAATAAAATGTGTATAAGTTGGTGATTTTTTTTTCACTTTTTTAATTAATAGTACATTAAAATTTTACAATTTAAAAATATAAATAATTTATTTTATTCTTATAATTAAATTATTTCAATTCTATAAAATATGTTTGTAAATTTATTATAAACATAATGAAAACATTTCTCAAATATTTTAAATTTTCCTTGTAATATATTATGTACAAATGGAGAGAGTCTCTTTATGTTTGTAACACTAACTATAACATGTTGGGGATCAACCAACAAAGTTGATTACACTTATGAAAGCAATAAAACATGGAATTAAACCAGAAAGATAAGTAACTAGAATCAGAAAATAGCAAAGAACAAGAGATACAAGAAACCACCCTGAAAACTTGTATTAAACTCTTTACAGAAGGAATACAATTGAAGAAACTTCTTTTCTTCCACACCTCTCTCAGATGTACAGATCTCTATCTAGATCTCTTTCCCTCAAAAGCTCTCTCTCTCTCTCAATTACAATCAACTCCAACAACCTAGAATGATTCACATATACAATTCTGTACTATTCCTTACAATACAATACAAATAAGCTATGAAGATCTATCCTATTATATAATAATTAGGAAACATGAGCATACAACTACAGCCATCAGATGCACCTCCTAATCAAGGGCTCTAAACAATCTTACTAATAATAGAGATGCGGACTTAAGACTATCACTTAATCCTATCATGCAAACACTCTGTTCTTTCCACGAAAATAACTTTCTGGATGCACAGGTAACCGACATTGGTTCCTTCTTGTTTGCCTATGACCAACGTCGACCGATCTATGACCGATGTCGGCATCTCCTAGTCTGCTCCTGACTGACGTCGGTCACTCCTGACCAATGCCGGTGATTGTGTAACACCAGCAACCTGCTAAATACTCATTTGGTGAAGCTTTTAGCTCCACACCTTAACAATCTCCCACTTGGAGATAAATAGCTGCACCAGTACCTGTACAGCAAAATCTTCTAGCTCTTCCATCTTCAACTCAATCATGAAGACCAACAAAAGTTGAATGAAGATTCAACTTCTCCTTTGTTACCGGCTTGGTTAGCATATCCACAGGATTCTTATCTGTATGGATCTTCTCCATCTTCAACTCACCATCCTCCAATACCTATCTAATGAAGTGGTACCTAAGCTGTATATACTTGGTTCTTGAGTGAAAGGCTAAATTCTTAGCCAAATAAATTGCACTCTGATTGTCACTATACAATCTGCAACTCTCTTGCTCCTTTCTTAGCTCTTCCATGAACCATGTCATCCATATCATCTCTTTGCTAGCCTCTGTGACTGCAATATACTCTGCTTCTGTAGTTGATAAGGCAACAACCTTCTGCAACTTTGATATCCAGCTAACCGCCGTTCCACCAACAGTGAAAACATATCCTGTGGTGCTCCTCCTGCCATCCAAATCACCTGCCATATCTGAATCTACATAACCATGTAGAGAAGTATCTAAACCTTCATAGCACAAATGCCTACTACTGGTTCCTCTCAGATATTTGAGGATTCACTAAACTACTTTTCAGTGTTGCTTCCCTGGATTGGCCATATACTTACTTACAACTCCCACTGCTTGGGCAATATCTGGTCTAGTACAAACCATTGCATACATTAAACTCCCTACTGCGGAAGAATATGGAACTCTACTCATGTACTCTACCTCATCATGTGAATTAGGACATTGTTCTTTACTCAATTTAAAATGTCCAGCCAAAGGTGTGCTTACCGATTTTGCATCCTGCATATTGAACCGTTTCAACACCTTGTTCACATAATCCTCTTGAGACAAAATCAATCTATGATTTTTATTGTCTCTCTTAATGCTCATGCCAAGGATTTTTTTTGCTGCTCCCAAATCCTTCATGGCAAATGTGTGAGCTAATTTCACCTTAAGCTCAGAGATATCCTGCATTTGTGATCCTGCAACCAACATATCATCTACATACAACAACAGAATAATATATCTACCATTATCCAATCTCTTAAAATACACAAAATGGTTAGATTGACACCTATTGTAGCCATGCTCAGTCATAAACCTGTCAAATCTTAGATACCATTGTCTAGGAGCTTGCTTGAGGCCATATAAGCTTTTCTTCAATCTGCACAATAACTTCTCTTACCTTTGACCTCAAATCCTTTCGACTGATCCATATATATTTCTTCATCCAAATCTCCATGAAGAAACGCTGTCTTAACATCAAGCTGCTCAAGATGCAAATCCTCAATAGCAACTAAAGACAATACAGTCCGTATAGAAGTCATCTTAACAACAGGAGAAAAAATCTCACCAAAGTCAATACCTGGTCTTTGTGTAAATCCTTTCACTACCAATCTGGCCTTATATCTCATCTGTTCATTCTCACCTTCCTTCAATCTATAGGTCCATATATTCTTCAGTGTCTTCTTTCCTGCTGGCAACTCAACCAAATCCCATGTTTGGTTCTCTTTCAAGGACTCCATTTCCTCAACCATGCCACGCTCCCACTGATTTTTGGATTCTACCTATATTGCTTCTTTAAAACTCTCTGGTTCTCCACCATCAGTAAGCAATAAATAGAATAATGAAGGGGAATATTGAATTGGAGGTTTACTTACCCTTTCTGACCTCCTGATGGGCGTCTGAGACTCATTCACAACACGCTGTCCACTCAAATTCTTTGACAATGACTGACCTCAGTCACCTCCAACCCTGTAATTGGCCGACGTTGATTTTGCCTAACCGACGTCGGTTCCTTCCTGGTCGACGTTAGTCACTGTTTGACTGACATCAATTTCTGTTCTGCCGACGTCAGTTCCTGCCTGGCTGACGTTGATCTCTATGTTTTCCTGTCTGTGATTTATTTTTCTTGCGAGCTCATTTTGGACTGTCACCTCATCCAATTCTCCATTGCTCTACCCAGATTGATTCAGTTTCTTGAGTTGATCACTATACATCGCTTTTTCATTGAAAACAACATCACGGCTCCTAATTATCTTGTTAGTTCCTAGATTCCAAAATTTGAAACCAAAATCTCCTGAGCCATAACCAATAAATGTGCACCTCATAGACTTAGCATCCAGCTTCTTTCTATTTTCCTTATCAACGTGCACAAAGGCTTCACAACAAAAAACTTTGAGAAATGAGAGATCTACCTTTTTACCTGTCCATGCCTCTTCTAGAATTCCACCATCCAAAGCTATAGAGGGTCCTCTGTTAATCAGGTACATTGCAGTATCCACAGCTTCTGCCCAAAACTCTAAGGGCAAACCAGCATGCAATCTCATACACCTTGCACGCTCCATTATTATTTTGTTCATCCTTTCAACAACTCCATTTTGCTGAGGTGTCCTTGAAACCATCCTTTGCCTATGGATTCCATGCATATAACAATACCAGTTGAACTTATAGCTGCAGAACTCACCACCATTGTCAGATCTTAGGCACTTCAATTTTCTACCTAATTCATTCTCAACTATAGCTTTCCAAATCTTAAAAGTCTCAAATACATCAAATTTCTTCTTAATACAATAGACCCATACCTTTCTTGTAGCATCATCTATGAACGAAACATAGTATTGTGATCCTCCAATAGAAGCAACCTGAGCCAATCCCCACGCGTCTGTGTGAACAAGCTGCAACTTGTGCTTCTTCTTTGTTGACCCAGTCTTGAGAAAACTCACTCTCTTCTATTTTCCAAAAACACAGTGCTCTCAAAAATCCAGATCTATGCTTTTCAAATCTGAAAGCTTACCTTTTGACTTAAGAATAGACATTCCCTTCTCACTCATGTGGCCAAGCCTTGAGTGCCACAACTTTGCATCCACATCTAAAGTAGATAATACAAAAAGAGAATTATTAGTAACATAATTACATTAATAGAGAATACCTACTCTCTTATCTCTGGCCAATACAAGTGCTCCCTTGGTCACCTTCCAAGATTTAGTTGTGAGAGTTACTGTACAAACCTCATCCCCTAACTTTCCTGTAGAAATCAAATTCCTCTTCAAGCTGGGAACATGCATGACGTCTCTCAACACCCATGTGTTGCCATTCTACATTTTCAGCTGCCCTTTTCCTTTGCCAATACTTTTACAAGGCTCATCATCCCCTAAATACACTATTCCAAAATCTCTATGGACATAGTCACTAAAATATTCTCTATTGGGGGTAGCATGAAAAGATGCACCAGAATCTAAAACTCAAGATTCTATATTATTATGCAAAGAGAATATTAAAGCATCTTGTGCAATACCTGCAACCTTTGCATATTCTTTTCCTTCATGCTGATTGTCCTCCTTAGGCTTTGACCAGCAATCTTTGCTTATGTGCCCTATCTTTCCACAATTCCAGCATTGTGGCTTCCTGCCATTTCTGGATTTGGATATACCTCTCACCTTTGACTTAAACCTTGATCTCCTTTTCTTGCCCTTCTCTTTTTGCCTTCCCCTGCTCTCAAAACTTAAAGCGTTCCCTGATGTTTCCTCTATGCTTTTCCTGTGAATTTTTTCATTCAAGATTACACTAACAACATCCTCTACTTTTAAAATATTTGAAGCAGATGTAGTATTATTAACTGCCATTACCAAGCTATGCCAACTTTTAGGCAAAGAATATATTATTAAAAGAGCTTTAATTTCATCATCAAACACTATTTTGACTGAACTTAATTGATTTACAATTCCATGGAAATCATTTAGATGATTAGATACAGATCCACCTTCCTGCATTCATAAATTAAATAACTGCTTCATAAGATATACCTTATTAGAAGCTGAGGGTTTTTCATACAAATTTGTTAAAGTAGTCATCAGCTCTACCGTTGTCTTTGCCTGTGATAAATTAGATATCACAGTAGATGTCAGACTCAATCTTATAGATCCAAGAGCCTTTCTATCAAGAACTTCTCATTCTTCATCATCCATGTCTATGGGCTTCTTTGCAATCCCACCTAACGGTAAGTATAGATCTTTCTGATACAGATAATCCTCTATCTGCATTCTTTAATGTTGATCATTCTTGCCATTAAACTTCTCCATTCTCAGTTTACTTTCTTCTGCCATTGCTTCTCCCACTCAAACAGAAATCCTTGCAGAAACCCCTATGAGTACCCTGTAATCAATACACACTAAGTAGATCTGAAACACCTGTTAGTCAACTTGAGCTCTGATACCACTTGTTGGGGATCAACCAACAAAGTTAATTACACTTATGAAAGTAATAAAACATAGAATTAAACCAGAAAGATAAGTAACTAGAATCTGAAAATAACAAAGAATAAGAGATACAAGAAACCACCCTGAAAACTTGTATTAAACTCTTTACAGAAGGAATACAATTGAAGAAACTTATTTTCTTCCACACCTCTCTCAGATGTACAGATCTTTATCTAGATCTCTTTCCCTCAAGAGCTCTCTCTCTCTCAATTACAATCAACTCCAACAAACTGGAATGATTCACATATACAATTCTATATTGTTCCTTACAATACAATACAAATTAGCTATGAAGATCTATCCTATTATATAATAATTAGGAAACATGAGCATACAACTACAGCCATCAGATGCACCTCCTAATCAAGGGCTCTAAACATTCTTACTAATAATAGAGATGTGGACTTAAGACTATCACTTAATCCTATCATGCAAACACTCTGTTCTGTCCACGGAAATAGCTTTCTGGACGCATAGGTAACCGACATCGGTTCCTTCCTATTTGCCTATGACCGACATCGGCTGATCTATGACCGACGCCGGCATCTCCTGGCTGCTCCTGACCGACGTTGGTCGCTCTTGACCGACGCTGGTGACTGTGTAATACCAGCAACCTGTTAAATACTCATTTGGTGAAGCTTTTAACTCCACACCTTAACGTAACAAGTAGAGGTGAAGATATCTTAAGATATCTTGTGATTTTTCTTCTCTAGTAGATGAAGATATCTTGTGATTTATTCTCTTTCCTCTATTGGCTCTTTGGAGTATATTGGTTAATTTTCTTTGTGCTAACTTTATTGGTTAATTTTATTTGTGTTAAGTTAGTTTTGTTTGTTTCTGTTTCTATTTTTTTTAAAAAGAAGGGTATGTTTTATATTTATGGAAGTTTAGTTTTAGAAAGTTTTAAGTTTTTTTAGTTTTTTTTTTTTTTTTTTAAATGGAGGTAATTTGGTGTACTTAAAACTATTAACATTTTTTATGATGTAGATTTTTTTTAAGACTTTTTCAATAAAAATTAAAGTTTGTTTTGTTTGCTTTTTTTTTTTTCCCTTAAAAAAAAGAACTTTAGTAGATATATATTTATTAATTTTTTCCATATTTTACATTTGTTTTTTTGAATTTTCTCAATAAAATTTAAGAATAAAGAGTTTTTAAAAAAAAAAACAATTATAACATATTTTATATTTATGGAAGTTATCTCTTTTTTTTCTATATTTATTTGTTAAAGTGAAAGGTGATTTGGTGTAAGCAAAGCTATTAACAAAGATGTACTTTTTTTATTTTTTTTTGGATTTTCTCAATAAAATTAAAAAGGAAGGTGCTTTTTGAATTTATTGGTAGAAATTGTCTTTTCATATATATATATAATAGAGATAATTTAATGTAAGTAAATTTTTAAATAATTTTTATGGTGTAGATTTTATCTTTTTGATTTTTTTGCCTAAAATTATAAAAGTAAATGTTTTACTTAATATAGAAAGTTTTTTTTAATGTAGATTTACATTTACAAGTTAATTGATTTAGGTTCAATTATTAAATTCAAATATTATAAATAAGGGAATTTTATGTACACCTGTTACAAGATATTAGTGTTAGTATAATACCTTAAAAAGATATTCATAGAACGATAAGATCTACAAATTTATTAGTCATGTTGTTAACAAAAATACCTCACTACTCAGTAATATCTTCATAAAGGATCAATCCATTATTACTCTAAATACACTTTATTTAATTTGAGTTTTTTTAATATTCAGTTGTCAATTTCAAAACCACAATCAAACCCACTATTCTATTTAACAATCAATAGTTACTAAATAAAAATGTCAATAATTTAACTTTAATATTTTATGTTTTACCTCCTTTTAACTAACTTTTCGTATATATAAATAATGGTTGTTTAATGTTTTGGTGAGCTTCAAAGAGGCTACAATAGAATCAAAATTGTTGCGCACCTAAACACCCCAATTTGGTGGTAAATTTACAGTCACAAGTTAATTGAAAAGTGGTAAGTTCCTCACCAATCACGATGCTTAGATGGCAACTATTGTTAACATGCAGCCATTAATTGTACAAACCATGAGCAAAGATGGCGATGGCGATGGATGCCCAGAATGAATAAATAAATGAATGATGAATGGTCAATCCTATATTTTCTCTAAACTATAACTGCATGACTTGGACTGGATAGAATAAGATTAACACGGCTTCACTTTAAAAACAGAATGTGTTTAGGTATCATTCCACAGAGAATGCGATTCCATGGACGGGCTATTCATTCTTTTGCAGATGGTTTTTAGAAATGTCAAAACTACGACTGGAATTTGGCTCTATGGGGCAATTGTTTTTTAATTGGATATATATATATATATATATAATTTGAAAAGTATCAACAAAATATTAGCTTAAAAAAAAAAAACAAAAAAACATTAACATATAATTAATGGGCTACCATTAACAAAACAATAATAAAACTGAGCATTAAAATTGAAAAATCAGAAAGTATGTTATTTTTAATTTTATATAGAAATATATAATTTGTTATTATTAATAATATTATATTTTATATGTGAGTTTTTAAATTTATTAATAAGAAGTATCATTAAAGTTTAGAAATCATATTCTATATGGTCTCTAGAATCTTCATTTAACCTTATTGGTATTGTTTAAGGTTAGTTTAGAGAAGTTAAGGTAAAATCATGTTGTGGTCATATAGTGATCTGGGAGTGTTATGAGGAAATAAGTCATGGTCAAGTTGTGTCATAAGTGATTAGGGGTTGATTAATGTCATTTTATGTCCTAAACATCTTTTCATAATATTTCATGAAAATTTGAAAAGTTTGAAGACCATTCACTAATTTGAGGGTATAAAAAATGCATATAAAGGGTGATTTTGGCTAATATTTGTGTTTGTCAAAGTTTCTTAACTTCAAAATATATAAAAGACACCTTCCAAAGAGCTTGGATCAGTTACTCAACTACCACACTTGTCAACTTGTTAGATAAAATTAGATTTTTGCATGTCAACTCTAGTTTGGGGAGTTAAGAGAAGTTGTATGGACTTGTGAAAGCTACTTGTAGGTGAAAATATTGCAGAGATGTCATTTCATTTCCTACAAGGCATAACAAACCTTAGAAGGAAGTTTCAGATCCAACAATTGTAGAAATCTTCTCTCTCTCATCATCCCCTTCACAAGCTAGTGAAGGCCAACATTAAGTAGATAATACAGACAATACGGTTAGAGTTGGAGGATAAAATTTTGGCTAAAATTTGGGACCTCTATGGGACTCCAATTTGTGGCATTGGTTTTTGGATTGGTTCTCTTAGCTTTATAAACAATCGTTAAGAGCTCAGAGTGCTTTTTTAAAAGAGCAAATCTCCATACGATGAGTTTGGAGAAAATCCAGTGCAAACTCTGAATTTATGGCTTCTTGAAATTAGTTGGATTGTATTCTCAAATGTATTTAGATTCCTCACATACCTTCAGTCATCATGGTGGCACATTTAGATGGCCCTTTGGCAAGCAAAGTCTCCTTTGTGAGCAATTTGGACTATTATGTTTTCTGGGTTTCTAAGTTATCCAGCTAGTCAAGTTTATTTTAATGGTTCCCCATGGTCCTTTAACACTTTCTCCATCCATTCACGGCCTCTTGATTAGATAGATACTCTTTACAAGTTCCAACTAGGCACATATCTCTATTCATTCCTTAAAACTATTTTCTGTGTTTGCTTTAAAAAGGGCATTTTCATGAATTTTATATGTTTTTTCAAGGATTTTTATGTTATGTTTTCACTTTATATTTGTTTATTTAATAAGGAAAATGGTCTTTGATTCATAATATTTTTTTGTTACACCTTCCAAGGCATCAAAACTCAAGCTTGTAGACATTTTCACCTTGTACAACCTATAGGTCTACATTTACAAGTAAATCCATATAGTCAAGGTTGCCCAAGTATGAATGATGGTGGTCTATTTTTAAAATGGTAATGTATCAATGAATACCTTCCAAGCACTTAGAGCCAAGATTGGCAAACAAGCTAGCAAGCCTAAAATGTGTACCTACAAGAATGTGATTGTGTGAACAAGTGATGATATAGGTTGTGAAATGATTTTGACAAGCTAATGATTTGTAATGAACTGATAATGAACTCTTGATGAGGGTTGTATCACTATAACTAATTATGTTCCAATAGTGATCATGATCTAATTCAAAGTCAACTTACAGTCATATTTATTGATAGTGAACTATAGTCAAGATGAGAGGTTTCGTCTTGAACAAAGATATTCATGAACTTGGAGTCTCAGTACATTTAAAGAGTCTCAAAATCTCATGTAACATGGTTTCAAAACCTATAAAAGGTTTGGTGTAGTGGAAAATAACAAAATTACAGTTAAATTGCCTTCTTGACAGTCACCTATAACTAACTAGGTGAGAGAGTGTATTTTGACATTTGAATGGAGATATATAGGAGTTTAGACTATATAGACATTGAAATTGTTTTGAGACATCATATAACATGATGAATCCATTGAATTATCTAGAGATTGGTTGGGATAGGCTTGAGAAGGTCATGAAACATACACACTCAGAACTGTCTCAGAAACAATACCTACAACCAGCTAGTGAGATTCTGGCTTGAGATGGTCATGATGTTGAAACACAAAGTTTAAGGATTTGGGATAAGGTACTCAGTCATCAATAACATGATCAAGTCTGAGGATAATTCTAATTTTATAATTAGGGTCCTAAAACTTCAAGTTGGTAAACTAGTTTTAAATGCACACTCACATGGAGTTAGAAAACTACAAGTCCACTTAAGTCACTAAGTCCTTTAAAATCTTGAGAACAATGGTGTGTATGAAATGTTTGAAGTCTAAAGGGATAACTTAAGGTTTTAAATGCCATTGAAAACACTTAAGTCTTTTGCAAGTGACCATGTAGGGGTCACACAATCTCTGTCTGCTTAGTCCAATGCACATCACACATTCATGTTTGTTTTCTCAATTGGATCCTATGTAGCATCCTCACTGGGATCTACCTAGAAACACATTATTATTATTATTATTATTATTATTATTATTATTATTAAATACATATACCATAAATAGTATTACACCATGACATTATAAATAGAGATTATACTAAATACTCAACACATGATAAAAGTAAATAAAATATATTACATCATATATCATTGATCTCTAATCTCATGAGAACACTACATAATATAAATTTATAAAGTAATTGCATTAACTCATCCATGACTGATACAAGTATATAACCACTATTGTCAATGTGAAATAATAAGTAACTATAGTTCTTCATGCCAATATTCAATAATAAGTAGAATACAATTACATATATATATATATATATATATATATATATATATATATATATATATATATATATATATATATATATATATATATATATATATATATATATATATATGGCTTCCTTGGAGTATAGTTCCTGAACTGAAGTGTTTGTGACAATTTCAAGTGTCATCTCAATAATTAGTACTATTGCATGAAGAGGGAGAGAATCATCCAAATATTTTTTCACACCAATCATGGACTAATGATCCCCCACACTAATCCCATCAGGGAATGGGTCTCCTTTCATAGATGAGTAGATAGTGATGGTGCGAGAATCTAGAGAGATAAATAAGTACTCATGTGATATATGATTTTAAAAACTAAACATGTTGTGTATCATTAAAAACTCACTCTATTTCAAGATATCACACGAACATGTAAATCATACTCATGAAATGATAATGTCTCACTAAACATACTTTAGCCCAAATTTTTAAGAATAATAAATAATAGTGATATATAGATCAATAAAATTTATACACACCACTTGATCAGATTGCTTTCATCTGGCATTATGATATTAGTAAGCCAATGAACTCTATCTCACTCCTTACTCAATATTAGTAATGCATATTGCTCAAACATAATTTAACCATAATATTAATATAATATACATCTTACTAGAAACCACATCACATAACATGTTGAACATAAGAGTAATCAAAGCATACATTTATTTCATAAAATGTATGAGTGAATTTTACATTATTATCTATCCCATACTATAAATAATGGCTATAGTTAATATTACTTAAGTAAAATACATATTTAATTGTAGATTTCAACTACCACAATTAGATTCTAAAATACACCCTATTATAACCCATATTATTATAGTCTAGTATTTTAAGATATAACTACTAGTTTTTCACAATCAGATATATAAAACAGTGTTACATGAAAATATAAACTTATATTCAAGCAACTAGACATAACAAAACAAGTCACAGCTTCCATGAAACACAAGATATTCTTTCTTAGTAAATATTACACTCTCAAAAGTTGTATACATGCATACATAAAACCCTGATAACTACCATAAATTATTCTATTCATAGTAATAACAAACACACATACATTTAATTAGTCAAACATAGGTATGAGTCTAGACATGACAATTACAATATGTACTATCCAAATATAACATACATTTATGTTGTAGTACTCTATGACATTCCATACTATTATAGTTTATTATTTACAAAAAACAAAAACATATTTACACCAACCAAACTTACGTTTTCAATAGTCAATGACCCATAAATATAAATAATAAATAAACAAGTACACGTTTATATTACTTTGGTATACCCTAAATTTAAACTACATAATAATATTCATAAGAAACATAACTTATAAGCATACACCATGATGCACCATTATATACTATATATGTTTAAACTCTGATACAAACTATATTCACAATATGTACTACACACTAGTGTTCACTACTATATGCAAATTTATTCATCAATTCAGTCATGTTAATCTCAAAGAGTCAAATAACTCATATCTAACATATTCCATAATCTTTCATTTAAATAACTTAATTCCTTTCTTAGACGATTGTTTTCACATAGTTATAATTTTGGTCCTATGGACACCTTATGATTTATTTCAACCACATATTATAGTATATAATATGTATATATGAGTACTTGTACATGCACTAGGTGTAAGTACTCAAATGCTATGAAAATACTAAACCATTGTTTATTTATACAAGAGCTTCCTATAGTCATTTATAATCCTAACTATGGATCTCTAATCACATAACTTATCCTAAGATAATGAAAGCCTATGCTGAGTCATAACTAGGCATCTATTTTAAATGCTAGGTTAACAACATAGAACATTATTTGACATAGTTATATAACTCTTGGATCACGTGACCAATTTTTATTTATTATATTATTCTAATACTCAGATTATTTAGGTGCCAATGTTTCCTATAATATAAATACATATAACTATGGTTCAAAGGTGTCAATTGTCTCATAATCTCTATTATACATTGAATGAATATAATTCCTATCAATAATCCTAGTCAAATCATATTATCAAGATCCTCTACAATAGTGTTAGTATGCACATCAAACATAAATCTCTATTAAACATAGTTCTATAGTTTATAATCTCCCATGGAACTATAGTTAGAGGAGCACACCCTTTCATTAAATTATAAGTGAGAAAGCATAAGTATACTTATTTTCTTTTTGCATATTCATCAATATGTATATTTTATAATTTTACATCTATGCAACAGGTTTTGTAACACAAGATATATTTATAATAAGCAAATTCATACATACTATTATGTTGAGATTTTTATTCTTCATATGTCTCATTAAACACTTGTATAAATTTCAATACACTAACCACACACACATATACACCTACAATTACTAATTTTTCCACATAAGGTTATCTCATAATGTTAGTCAACAAATGTATCAAAATAGACATATAATAAAATTTAGTCCAATTATAAAACCTAATTAAATGATCATAGTTAAACATGTAATTAATCTTATGATTGACATAAAATGGCAACACTCCTTTCATAATAAAGCAAAGCATTGACTAGTATATTAAGCATAGGTATACTAGATGTCAATTAAGATTTCCCTCTTAATATTTAATCCTTCCCATAAGCATAGGTATCATGATAAATATAGTCATATAAATTTATATATAGCATTCATAGTTTAAATTAATATTTTAAAATCCTTATTTCGATCCCATATACCTACAACCAAATACCTATTGGCTGAGGGTCAAAATAAAAATTATAAATGGGTGGAATATAGCTCCAAAAATGTTAAATATGTAACTTATTATTGAGGCTTATCATACAACAATTCCCTTAGGTATTATAGCTAACAATATTCACTAATTAAATGATGCCATCCTTACTACTATTCACATAGACTGGATTATATGGGTATGATGATGCCAATATACACTATCTGGGTTGAACATAAGATATATATTGACTCCAAAAACATTGTATGTGCTGGAAAATATACAATAATTTACCTTATTCACAAAAATATAGTGACTCAATAAATAATATAAGATAGAGAATTAATTACTTATAATGATGCCCCTTATAGATATATTTAAAAACTTATAATTTCATACTAAAAAAGGAGACACAAAAGCTTTGTCCATGTAAGGCTTTAGAGTAAATTGATGCCTTAGTATTCAGTTGCATAAAGTGTTTCAAATACTAGTATTTACATCTATATAAAGTGTTTTAACTTATTTATATAATACAATATATAATATATAGCGACAGACATTTATGTAGCTATGTATAATGATTTATTGTATGTTTAGTTGGATTAATAAATTAGAAAAAAGACTTTTCCTTTAATCTAGACACAATTTGTATTTTTTAGTTAATTATATATGCATATGTATGGCACTAGTAGAAGGATTGTAAGTTGTATTAGTTGGATCAATTCACTATATGGGTTAGAGATTGGGTTTATGACACTATATGCCTCAAGTGGAAATTATGGATATAATAAAGTGTTAGATCTCATGTTCAAATTTACATGCATCACTATATCTCATGTTCATATACTAGCAACTTACAATACCCTTAGTTGGATTTATATAGATAATAAATATATCCATATTAATACAAATCAACTTATCTAAGTAGTAAGTCATATATATATATATATATATGACTTACTACTTAGATAAGTTGATTTGTATTAATATGGATATATTTATTATCTATATAAATCCAACTAAGGGTATTGTAAGTTGCTAGTATATGAACATGAGATATAGTGATGCATGTAAATTTGAACATGAGATCTAACACTTTATTATATCCATAATTTCCACATATATATATATATATATATATATATATATATATATATATATATATATATATATATATATATATATATATATATATATATATATATATCATGAACATGTATAATGACGCCTCTACAAATATAAACTCTATGAAGGTCGCCTAATTTGGTTTATTCAAAACTTTCTATGGGATGTCTAGGGTATTAAACATATAGATAATTTCAATCTTTCAACATCTTTTCCTTCCACAAATATTATTATATTTAGCATGAATGTGAAAATTGAAAAGCAACACCTTGGTATATTTGCTTGTTTATTTCCTCTGAGTTTCCTCCTATGTTATGCCTCCCTTTTGTTTGTTCTCTTTTCAAAATTTTCTTCCAAAATACTATGATGTTCTTCTCTTTCTAAAACCCCCCTTTTTTTTAAGTAGTAGTCTAATCTATTTTAGAAGTTTTTTTTGTTATTTTTTTTAAATATTTATTTTTATTTTATTTTCTTAATTATATTCATTTGCTTTATTTTTATTTTTTATTGTTTTTTTCATGGCAATTTTCAATTTTTATATATTTTAATATTAATTACAACAGATCTATAATTTAATAATTTAATTAACATCTTCTATTGCCATAAATTTTAATGATAATTTCATCAAGTAACTAAATTTTAAATCTAAATATGCTAATAATATTTTCACTAACATTAATTACTAAACACACCAATCACATAAAATGAATTTATTAAAAATTTTAAACTATACTGGTAAACCCACAAAAATCAACTTTCCAATTCAAGTAGAAATAAATACACCATGTGCAAACCATTTTTTAATGTATTCTAACATGTGTTAACTAATATGGTATGTGCATGGTTTTCATTGGTTGGTTTTTCATCCTGTAACATCTCCATCTACATCACCATATCCAATTATGCTCTCCCTCTAACACGCTCTGAGGGATGATTTCTCCTACGTCAACCTTACAATAAGCAGGTAGTTAGACCATAACATTTATGATATATATACATCATAAAATGTAACTAAAATAATAAATAAATATATTTATAATGTAAACACATACACTACAGTTCATAGTAATGCAAACATGTATGCTAAGCAATATCCTACTAACCATAACAACATACATCTCAAAGCTTAATCAGGAGTATAAACAAATCAAAGGTGTCAACTATAAATTTCCACAGATAATCAAATAACTTGCTTGGTGAGAAAATTGAGATGTGACATCTTTCTTCCAGAAATCTATTCATCATTCCAGATGACTCTTATTCAAACCTAAGTTTTGAATTAAAATAGTATTCAGTACAAAATAACATAAAATAAAGTATCAAGTCAAGTAAATAAATGTAAAATTCCCTATATAACTCACTGTAGTTCCCTCATGTTACACTATTTCTAGATTATTGGCCCCACAAGACCCTACTATGTGACATCTCCCTTTTATGCAAACATGGTTTATTATTATTACTTACTCTGATTGGTTCTGTCATGACCACTCCGGGATCTAGAACTGGAAAGACAAGCATATATACTATAGGATTGACTAGTTCTAATACCTCAAAGGATCCCATATATCTTAGTGATAATTTTACCGACTTACCCAAAAACACATGAGGTCATCATGAAAATAAAAAAAAAGACCAAGGAGAGTTCCAAAAAACCTCCCATCCCCCTCTACACATCTCTCTAACTCAAAGAGTGTTTTCCCCATTTCAGAGAAAATTATTTATGGATCTTAGTAAGAATAATGTATATAAGTTAATAGCATCACTACTCCATGTGGCTCCTGATATGTATAACATGTCAGTATTGCCACTACTCCACAGAGCTCCAAATAAACATGATGATGAATAGGAACTAGAAACACTATATTTTCAATACATGTTAGGGTGTGGAGCTAAAAGCTTCACCAAGGAGCATACATTATCAGTTTCGGGTCTACACAGACACCGGCGTCAGTCAGAAGCGACCGACGTCGGTCAGGAGCAGTTGCAGAGACACCGACGTCGACAGTGGGTCGGCCGACGGCGGTCACAAGCAAGCAGCAGGAACCGGCATCGGTTACCTGTGCGTCCAGAAAGCTATTTCCGAGGATAGAAGCGAGTGTTTGCATGATGAGTTTGAGTTGTAGTCTTAAGCTCGCGTCTCTATTATTAGTAATATTATTTTTAGAGCCCTTGTTCAAGTGGCTTAACTATTTGTTGGAAGTGCATGCTCAAGTCTCCTAATTCTATATGTAGAATTAGATCTTCCTAGCTTATTGTAGTTATTAGTGGATTATTGTAGTAATTCATTGTATGTGAAGAACAGTACAGAATTGAATCAATCCAAGTTTGTTGGAGTTGATTGTTCTTGAGAGAGAGAGCTCTTGAGGAATAGAGATCTATTGAGAGACCTATATATCTAGGAGAGGTGTGGAAGAAAGAAGTTTCTTCAATTGTATTCCTTTTGTAAAGAGTTTGTTAATACAAGTTTTCAGGGTGGTTTCTTGTATCTCTTGTTCTTGCTATTATCATTCAGTTACTTGTTTATCTGATTTATTTCCACGTTTATTGCTTTTACAAGTGTAATCTATTATTGGTTGATCTCCAACAAGTGGTATCAGAGCCTTGGTTGCAGGTTCAAGAGTTGATACCAACAAGTGGTATCAAAGCTCAGGTTCACTAATAGGTGGTTCAGATCTATGTAGTGTGTATTGATTACAGGTTCTCACAGGGGTTTCTGCAGGGATTTCTATTTAAGTGGGAGAAGCAATGGCAGATGAAAGTAAACTGAGAATGGAAAAGTTCAATGGCAAAAATTACCAACATTGGAGAATGCAGATAGAGGATTATCTGTATCAGAAAGATCTCTACTTACCGTTAGGTGGGGTTGCAAAGAAGCCCAAAGACATGGAGGATGAAGAATGGGAAGTTCTTGACAGAAAGGCTCTGGGGTCTATAAGACTGAGTCTAGCATCCACTGTGATATCCAATTTATCACAGGCAAAGTCTACGGTAGAGTTGATGACTACGTTAGCAAATTTGTATAAAAAACCCTCAGCTTCTAATAAGGTATATCTTATGAAGCAGTTATTTAATTTGCATATGGATGAAAGTGGATCTGTTTCTACTCATCTGAATGATTTCAATGGAATTGTGAATCAATTAAGTTCAGTGAATATAGTGTTTGATGATGAAATAAAAGCTCTTTTAATATTATGTTCTTTGCCTGAAAGCTGGCATGGCTTAGTAATGGCAGTAAGTAATACTGCATCTGCATCAAATATTTTGAAAGTAGAGGAAGTTGTTAGTGTTATCTTGAATGAGGAAATACGTAGGAAAAGCACAGAAGAGACATCTGGGAATGCTTTAAGTTTTGAGAGCAGGAGAAGGCAGAAAGAGAAGAGCAAGAAAGGCAGATCAAGATCCAAATCTAAGGGGAAAGGCAGATCTAAATCCAGAAATGGCAGAAGGCCACAATGCTGGAATTGTGGAAAGATGGGGCACATAAGCAGAGACTGTTGGTCAAAGCCTAAGGAGGACAATCAGCATGAAGGAAAGGAAGAAGCCAACGTTGCAGGTATTGCACAAGATGCCTTAATTTTCTCTCTGCATAATAATATAGAATCTTGGGTGTTAGATTCTGGTGCATCTTTTCATGCTACCCCTAACAGGGAATATTTTAGTGACTATATCCATGGAGATTTTGGAATAGTGTATCTAGGGGATGATGAGCCCTATAAAATAATTGGCAAAGGTAAAGTGCAGCTGAAGATGCAGAATAGCAACACATGGGTGTTGAGAGATGTGATGCATGTTCCTAGCTTGAAGAGAAATTCGATTTCTGTAGGAAAGTTAGGGGATGAGGGTTGTACAGTAACTCTCACAGTAGAATCTTGGAAGGTGACCAAGGGTGCACTTGTTATGGCCAGAGGTAAGAGAGAAGGTACTTTCTATTTATGTAATTGTGTTACTAACAAATCTCCTTTTGTATTATCTACTTCAGATGTGGATGCTAAATTGTGGCACTCAAGGCTTGGCCACATGAGTGAGAAGGGGATGTCAATTCTTAAGTCTAAAGGTATGCTTTCAGATTTAAAAGGCATAGATCTAGAGTTTTGTGAGCACTGTGTATTTGGAAAATAGAAAAGGGTTAGTTTTCTCAAGACTGGGTCTACTAAGAAGAGGCATAAGTTACAGCTTGTTCACACAGATGTGTGGGGACCGGCTCAGGTTGCTTCCATTGGAGGATGACAGTACTATGTATCTTTCATAGATGATGCTACAAGGAAGGTATGGATCTATTGTATTAGAAGAAAATCTGATGTATTTGAGACTTTTAAGATGTGGAAAGCTATGGTTGAGAATGAAATAGGTAAAAGATTAAAGTGCATGAGATCTGACAATGGCGGTGAGTTCTGCAGTTATAAATTCAGAGATTATTGTTATATGCATGGAATTCGTAGGCAAAGGATGGTTCCAAGGACACCTCAGCAGAATGGAATTGTTAAAAGGATGAACAGGACAATAATGGAGCGTGCAAGATGTATGAGATTGCATGCTGGTTTGCCCTTACAGTTTTGGGCACAAGTTGTTGACACTGCAGTATACCTAATTAACAGAGGACCCTCTACAGCTCTGGATGGTGGTATTCCAGAAGAGGCATGGACAGGTAAAAAGGTTGATCTCTCATATCTCAAAGTTTTTGGTTGTGAAGCCTTTATGCACATAGATAAAGAAAATAGAAAGAAGCTTGATGCTAAGTCTATGAGGTGCACATTTATTGGCTATGGCTCAGATGATTTTGGTTATAGATTGTGGAATCTGGAAACTAACAAGGTAATCAGGAGCCATGATGTTGTTTTCAATGAAAGAGTGATGTATTGTGATCAGCTAAGGAAGCTGAATCAATCTGAGCAGAGTAATGGTGAATTGGACGAGGTGAAAGTCCAAGATGAGCTTGTGAGAAAAAGAAATAATCACTTGCAGGAAAACACAGAGACCGACGTCGGCAGTTTAGGAACCAACATCGGCAAGACAGAAATCGGCGTCGGCCATACAGAGACCGACGTCGATAGGACAGGCACTGAGGTCAGTCAGGCAGAACTGACATTGGCCAGTAACAGGTCTGGAGGTGACCGAGGTCGGTCACTGTCAGAGAATTTGGGTGGATAGCGTGTTGTGAATGAGTTTTAGACACCCATCAGGAGGTCAAAAAGGGTGAGTAAGCATCCAATTAGATATTCTCCTTCTTTATTTTATTTATTGCTAACTAATGGTGGAGAACCAGAGAGTTTTGAAGAAGAAATACAGGTGGAGTCCAAGAGTTAGTGGGAGCGTGGCATGGTTGAGGAGTTGGAGTCCTTAAGAGAGAACCAAACATGGGATTTGGTTGAATTGCCAGCAGGTAAGAGAACACTCAAGAACAGATGGACCTACAGGTTGAAAGAAGGTGAGAATGGACAGATGAGATATAAGGCCAGATTGGTAGTAAAAGGATTTGCACAAAAGCCAGGTATCAACTTTGGTGAGATTTTTTCTCCTGTTGTTAAAATGACTTCTATAAGGATTGTATTGTCTTTGGTTGCTTTTGAGGATTTGCATCTTGAGCAGCTAGATGTTAAGACAACGTTTCTTCATGGAGATTTGGATGAGGAAATATATATGGAACAACCAGAAGGATTTGAGGTCAAAGGTAAGGAGAAGTTTGTGTGCAGATTGAAGAAAAGCTTGTATGGCCTCAAGCAAGCTCCTAGGCAATGGTACTTAAAATTTGACAGGTTTATGACTGAGCATGGCTACAATAGGTGTCAATCTGACCATTGTGTGTATTTCAAGAGATTTGATAACGGTAGATATATTATTCTATTATTGTATGTAGATGATATGCTGGTTGCAGGATCACACATGCAGGATATCTCTGAGCTTAAAGTGAAATTAGCTCAAACATTTGCTATGAAGGATTTGGGAGCAGCAAAGAAAATCCTTGGCATGAGCATTAAGAGAGACAGGAAAAATCACAAGTTGATATTGTCTCAAGAAGATTATGTGGACAAGGTGTTGAAATGGTTCAATATGCAGGATGCTAAACTGGTAAGCACACCTTTGGCTGGACATTTTAAGTTGAGTAAAGAACAATGTCCTAATTCATATGATGAGGTAGAGTACATGAGTAAGGTTCCATATTCTTCCACATTAGGGAGTTTGATGTATGCAATGGTGTGTACTAGACCGAATATTGCCCAAGAAGTGGGAGTGGTAAGTAAGTATATGGCCAATCTAGGTAAGGAACATTGGAAAGCAGTTCAGTGGATCCTTAGATATCTGAGAGGAACCAACAGTAGGCACTTGTGCTATGGAGGTTCAGATACTTCTCTACATTTCTATGTAGATTCAGATATGGCAAGTGATTTGGATGGCAGGAGGAGCACTACAGGTAATGTTTTCACTGTAGGTGGAACGGCGGTTAGCTGGATATCTAAGTTGCAGAAGGTTGTTGCCTTGTCAACTATAGAAGCAGAGTATATTACAGCCACAGAGGCTAGCAAAGAGATGATATGGATGACACGGTTCATGGATGAGCTTGGTAGGGAGCATGAGAGTTGCAGATTGTATAGTGACAGTCAGAGTGCAATCCATTTGGCTAAAAATTCAGCCTTTCATTCAAGAACAAAGCACATACAGCTAAGGTATCATTTCATACGACAGGTATTGGAAGATGGTGAGTTGAAGCTGGAGAAGATCCATACAGATAGGAATCTTGTTGATATGTTAACCAAGCCGGTTACAAAGGAGAATTTGAATCTTCATTCAACTTCTGTTGGTCTTCATGATTGAGTTGAAGATGGAGGAGCTAGAAGATGTTGTTGTATAGGTACTGGTGCAGCTGTTTATCTCCAAGTGGGAGATTGTTAGGGTGTGGAGCTAAAAGCTTCACCAAGGAGCATACATTATCAGTTTCAGGTCTACACAGACACCGATGTCAGTCAGGAGCAGTTGTAGAGGCGCCAACATCGACAGTGGGTCGGCCGACGATGGTCACAGGCAAGCAGCAGGAACCGGCATCGGTTACCTGTGCGTCCAGAAAGCTATTTCCAAGGACAGAAGTGAGTGTTTGCATGATGAGTTTGAGTTGTAGTCTTAAGCTCGTGTCTCTATTATTAGTAATATTATTTTTAGAGCCCTTGTTCAAGTGGCTTAACTATTTGTTGGAAGTGCATGCTCAAGTCTCCTAATTCTATATGTAGAATTAGATCTTCCTAGCTTATTGTAGTTATTAGTGGATTATTGTAGTAATTCATTGTATGTGAAGAATAGTACAGAATTGAATCAATCCAGGTTTGTTGGAGTTGATTGTTCTTGAGAGAGAGAGCTCTTGAAGAATAGAGATCTATTGAGAGATCTATACATCTAGGAGAGGTGTGGAAGAAAGAAGTTTCTTCAATTGTATTCCTTTTGTAAAGAGTTTGTTAATACAAGTTTTCAGGGTGGTTTCTTATATCTCTTGTTCTTGCTATTATCATTTAGTTACTTGTTTATCTGATTTATTTCTGCATTTATTGCTTTCACAAGTGTAATCTATTGTTGGTTGATCCCCAACAATACATACATAATTAAAGAATAAACACTCCATACTACACATGCATATAGCTATATGACTGAATTTGACAAGTCCATCTATCAAATTTTGAATTTAATAAGTCCATCTATCAGATCCAAACTCAATAACTATTGAATCATTATGATACTAACTAGGATCCATTACCATCTCACATTCCTAATTCACCACTCTTCCCTTAGGTCTCCACAAGCTAATTATCTTCAAAATGTGCACAAGGTTCAAAAAATCACAATTTCATACTAACATATCATATAAAGCTATAATATATGCTAAGTAATTCCAAATGTATGGACATGCATACATGAACAATCATACAATCATTCCATAATTGTATTAAGTTACCACTAGCCAAACATAACTAGGATCAAATTTCACAACTTAATCTATAGTGTTATACTCATAGTTAAGAGAAAATAATGTTAAAATTAACATAACATACAAATTCCAAGGATCACACTAACCTTACAACCCTATAAAGGAACAAGTAAGACAATATCTCCTTGTTTGATTAGCTAGTACACAACAAGTTAAAAATGTATCTCAACCCTTTTAGACTAGTCACATGTCCCACACATCCTATACCCTAATCGTTTGTGGTGAAGGTACATAAATATATTTCTAAAATAACATGCTCAAATAAAAGAGAATACTATTAGTCTAAGCAAGGGTATATAATAACATAATAGTTATAATCAACTTATAATTTTTAGTCTATAATTAATATAAATTCATGGTTTGCCACTCCACATGGTCTAAGTTCACACGTTAGATAAAGTAGTGACTCTAAAAGGTCAAAATTGAAAAGTAAATAACTAACATTTCAACAAAAAAACTCTTAAATACCCTCACATGGTAAAAATAAAACACTACAACCAAATCACTACTTACTTGCCAAACTTGTATGAGTAGTATCATAACCTGCTTCCATAACTGGAAGGAAAATACTAACCATAAAGATGCATCAACTCATCCTATCCTACAACTTCTCTCTCCATAATAAGTAAAATACATTATCACATGAACTCAAGGGAATAAGGACAACATAAAATTCCTCTCAAAATACATTTTATAAGTAAGTTTCAACATCATGAAAATAAGATTCCTCTCAGGGATTATAATGATGTCAAGGATAGTGAGAGAGTGACAACTCACCTTTATACCCGCTATAAGTGATGACACTTTTTGTAATCCACATAAACATAAGGGTGACAACTCATGATCCAACTCCTAACACATTATAATCCTTTAAAAAAATGATTTTCTACACTCTACTACAAGAAAATTTCCACCACGGCAGGTGGTACTAAAGTAGAAATGGTCTTCTTGGATTAGTTTAAATAAGACACAAAACTAATGCAATTTTACTAAAGTGAGAAACACCTCATGCTTTGTACATACTCACAACACAAAAAAAAATGGCAAAGGTGAATTGATTAATAAGAAAAGTTGTAATCATCCTCAAAGTGTCAATCCATATGATGAAAATTATGGTAGGATAATCTTGTTCATAACTCATGAACTAAGATATGCACTCACCTACCCAAATCTCGCTTATAACCAATTACATTGAGTCACTCACTAAACCAACCCTATAACAACTCTAAGAGAGTATGAATGCTCCTAAGTTACACACTCAATGTACCAAACACATTATTATTCTCCTTTTTGATAAATAGAAGGATACAAAATACCAATGGACTCATTAGGTCCTAGAGTTTGAGCCATAACACTGATACCATAGGATAAGTGCACAAAGTTGGTGGCCAAAAAGGGGCCTACCTATGGATATGATTTTTATAAAATTTTAAAAATTTGAACTTATGTAGATAACTTGAGATGTCTACACTTAAAATTTGAAGATGGTATAAAAATATGAATTGTAGCATTTTGAGTCTAGTTTCCAAAAAAACTATTTTTTTTGAAAATTGGTTAAGTATAAGCAGGTCAAGCATATAAAATTTGAAGAGGACCTATCTTTTTTTAAAAACATAGTAGATAGATGGCCGTGCAGCCTACCATTTTTGAGCATCGTTAAATATTGTTTTAAACCTTTTGGTGAATATTTAGATAAGATCTTCTAGTGTGTTACAGTTTTTTTAATATTTTTTCAATGAATAATTTTTTAATTAATTTTGAAAATAAGTAGATCCCGAAAACTAAAAAAAATGGATAGTTAGTCATGTGGCCCACCCTAACTACCTCAAAAAAATAAAAATTAATTTATTTTAATGTGTGTAGAAATAGGCCTAGTTTGTTACCATATAATTTATTTTGCAATTGGATCAACAAAAACCAAATTAGATAAACATGAATAGGCATTTATAGGTGTGGCATGTAGTGGCTTAAAAAAGGTGTAGTTAGAAATAAATATAGTTTGAACCATTAAAATAACCCAAAAAATTTAAAAATCATATATTTAAAAAGAGGACAACATGCTCATCACGAAGGTAATAATTTTTTGAATTTTTATGTTGAAGTCCATAACACATTTGGTGATTGAAGTTGAGATTTATTGGTTTTTCTCAAAACTCTCAGTCTTGGCTGTAGATGCACAGTCACAAGCCTTTGTCGTAGAAATCTTAGCCATTTCTAAGCCTAAAGGCTCAGTTTTCAATTCAAATTCAAATAATGTGTACATTTTTTATAATGCATATGCCTTGTATAATGTGTAATTGTTATATAATTTATTATACAACATGTATGCATTACTTTGTTATAAAACCAAAACCATCTCCATGAGCATGTGGGAGTTACACGTGAAACCAACTTTGGCCATAATCTTATATTTACTACTCTAAATGTTAAGTATAAGTTTGGCCATAAGTATAAGAAGATTTAAATCAGATACAAAGTTATTTAGTGTTTCTCATTCCTATATGACTTGAATATTGGTTAGGTTCACACATTCACTCCTTGTTTATGTAATGTGTCCCACATATTTTATCTCTTTCATGAAAAGTGAACATTTATTCATGTTATCACAAAAATATGTTTCTACAAAATGTGAAGTACTAGTTTAGCATGGTGTAGATGTTCATCCCATGTTTTCTAAAGAGTAAGATGTCATTAATGTAGATTAAAAAAATGACATAGGTAAAGGGCCTGAGGATGTCAATAAAAATATTGAAATGAATGAATTTTTTATATGATTTAACCTAAAAGGCAAAACCGACTAGTCAATCAATCCTTTGTTTTTAAAACTATATTCCAAATGTCTAGAGGTTTAACACGATTATGATGATACCCAAACTTAAGATGAATTTTGGAAAAGACTTCTACACCATGGATATGGTAGAAAAATACCTTAATATTTAAGTGAGGATAATATTTCTTCACTTTAATCTTGAAAATATTTTTTTAATTGATTCACAACTTTGACACAAACACAATTGGGTTTCTACAAGGCAATGATTTGGGCATGATGTGTCTGTTATCCATGATTTCATGGATCTACCACTTGATCTATTCATTCTATAAAAATGATATGTTGTATAAATAAGTTTGAGGTAGACGTAGTTAAGAGATCAAATCAATAGTATTGTTTAGTGTGTAGTATGCAGGAACTTATTTAGGTGACTGAAAGATATCCTTATAATCATCTATTTAATGGTTTAATTATTTTGTCTTTGTTGTTGTTGGATAAACCAAAATATGATATGGTGACATAAGTATGTCATTAAACATTTACTTCTTACCATTAATATTATACTTATTACTAAAATTAACAATATTCTTTCACTTCATGGTACTAATTATTGAAAACTTATTAACTAATTATGATATATGGTATTTCAGATCATGACAATCTATCACAATATTTAAAGTATTTACTTCATAGACTAAATTTCAATGTTAAATATATGGTTGACCACATGTAAAACATCACACACCTCTAATGGTGACATGTCATAAAATATTGCATCTTTAAAAAGTTTGATTTTGTACACCAAGTGACACTACTAGGTGATCCATTTCTCAAGGCCTACATTAGACCATACACTAGCGTATGGTTATGGATGATGTATAAATTTCAAGTTCAATTTTTAAAAATATGATTTAGGAGAAATTAAACTCTTTTGACTTCCATTATAAATGATGAAGTATATTGTCTCACCATTGATCTACATTTGTTAATGAAACAATATTTTTAATTCATATAATTTCTTGTTGGGGGAAGTAGAGATATTTTTAGTACCAACCGTATCATAGGGTTCATAATCTATTATCTACTCAAATTTTTATAGTGATAGATAACTTATACCCACTTCTCAAGATGTGCAAGTAGAGATCTCATAGTGTGACAATCTTCATTGGATTGAATATTGTAGTTATGAATTAAGCACCACTTTCCAATCTTGGACTACCTGTTCTAATCATTTGAAAATTATTTTTCACTCTCTTTTATGATGACTCAATATATATACATATAAATATAAGGCCTTAAATATAATCATTGGGATCATAAAATGTCCTCATATGGAAAACAATTGATTGGTTTCAGGAAATCGCATAGCTTGGTGATCCTCATGTATTTACTACCCATTTTTGGTGTTATCATGGTTTTACTTGCTTCTCTTTTTTTGACAGACTTTTAATTGTGAATTACATCATTTATAATAGGCCCATATTTTTTCATAGGTGTTAAATATCTATATTTCAAATTTTTCTCCACATCATTTTAATCACTATGTCTTATATTTTATGCTAGCACTCAAATCTCCACTTGTAGTTCCTAACATTATTAAACCCCCAAAAAATACCACCATCAAGTTATTGTATGAAGTGATTAAGGATGAGGAGGAATTGAGTAGAGATGATGAGGGAGTCAATAGGGATGGTGAGGGATGGTGACGGTCAATGAGGGAGTGATTAGGGAGGATGAGGGAGTGATTAGGGATGACGAGTGATAGTGAGGATTAATGATGGAGTGATTATGGGAGATGAGGGATGAAGAATGAATGATTAGAGATGATGAGGTATGATGAAACAGTGATTAGGATGATGAGGTGATGTAAGAGCATCACTACCCAATATAAATAGTGATCTAGTTTACATGTTTTGAGTCTTTAAAAGGTGATAAAGGTCATAAGAAGTATATAGGATTCTTTCTAAGTTTCTATTTTTGTGTCAATTTTGAATTACAGTTGTATTGGACTTTCCAGCCAAATCTTTCATTTAAATTTTTGAACTTTCATAGAGACTTAAATGTTGTTTAAATAAGTACAACATTGAATTTGGTGTGGTTAGAATTTATAGAGGATTTTATGATATTACAACACATATAACTGAACTCATATTTGAGAAATATGTTAGTATTTGAGTTAGTTGAGGACACTCTCAACATATAAAAGAAGTTATAATTCACTTGATAGTTATTAGGTAATAAGATTATTATCCATGTCTTATTTTTTTATTAAAAGTTATATTAAAGAGAGTTGGAGGGGGTGGGATTTGAGAGGATGAATTTAAATAACCCCAAACTAGTGAATAAATACAATTTTTGATTATTTGTAGATAAGAAAACAAATAGACCATGCATCTTTTTGAATATGTGCAAAGATAGTTGACAGTGTGCATGATCATGAAACATGATTAGTAATAAGTTATTTGTGTTCTTGATGTGAGTGGTACATTGAAAATATATTTTATTTGATGGTGAATATAGTATTTTTCATTTGATTTTTAAATTTTTTGAATGTTCAAATTACAAACTATATACCATGTGCTTTTACAAAATGTGCCTTGAAATCTGAGTGAAGGTCAAAGTATTATGGAAGAGGAGATTATATTTGGTGGAATTTTGGAATTTATGAGTCATTATTAACTTTAAATAACAATTCCTTAATATTATTTAGACACTGTATGTTGTTATTCTGCTAAATATATTTTGTGTTGAACAACACAACCCTATCTTCTATGAGTAAAAGCTCTAAGTATACATCTGTGTGAGAAGTTATATGAATTTATTGGAGTGAAAATTAAAATTTATATTTTGGTGATTTAATTATAATATGATCATTAATTCTTATATTATTTCAAATATCTTTCATATATTTGGATGAGCAAAAATAAAACTAACATAGTCCTATAGTCATCAAGAAACTTAACACAATTGAAGTGGTATCTTGTGGAAATTGGAAAATTAAGTGTTATATATGGAAGAAATTGATTTTTTAAAGTGTGTAAACATTGTGTATATAATTTTAAACATTCATGTTGATTTATAACCCTTTTTTTAATGAATTAGAACAAATAACCTCTTCTAAAATTACCAGAGATCTGTGACTAAGTACATAATCTATTCAAATTTGGTTAAGTCAATATAATGTATCTTTAAAAGGGAAATATAAAAATTGGAAGATGTGAGTAGGGTAAAATAAGACCTAATACAATAGTCAAATTCAGTATAAATTCCTTTGAAAGATCAAAATCTCATTTTGACCCTTCTCAGATCTATAAAACTAGTCCAAACCATGTATTAGGGTTTTTCAAAGTGAGTTTTTAGGAGTTGTAACCATAAATAATTAATGAAATTTGATGAAAAGTTTTATTTCAACATGAAAAAATATAATATAGTGTTTTTAAGTTGTTTAAATATGGATAAGTAAAGATTGGGGAGAACTGTGTGGTAGATAGGGTAGAAGGAAACTTAAAGACCTAATCTGAGAGTAAAAAGAGCCAAAAGAGGTTATCAAATAGTTGAAAGAAATATTTTAAATTTGTGAGGATATGGGATATGTTATAGGGTATCCATAAATGAGGTTTATTTGATGATTTTAGTTAGTAAAAGTAGATTCTATGATATAGTAAGAGGTAGTGTATGATATGAGGATTGTGTTGAGAAGTTAAGTAGGGTTGTGAATAAGTTAGAGAGAACTCAAAAGAGTGGAAGTAAATTTTTTATATACCTATTAAATACTAAGTAAATAGATAAAATATTTTATCCAAGTTGTTATAAAGCATAAATACTAGTAAGGGGGATAGTCTCAAAGTTAGAGAGATTGAATGCATTGAGTAAGGAGAATAAAATGAAGAGTTTTGTGAGACCATCTGAATAATGGTGGAGAATAAATTAAATTAATAAAATTAATATGTGAATTTTAAATTTATATATGGTATAAATATAGATATCGAATAAAAAAAGACAAAGTGAAAGCTAGGCAGATATTGGTAGAGAGCTTGGACAAGTAGTGTATTCAATAGGGATATGAATCATGAGGGATGGTGATGGGTAATGAAAAAGTGATTATAAATGATGATGTATGAGGAGGTAGTTATTAGGGATGATGAATTTGTGAGTAGTGATGGTAAAAGCTAATGAGGGAGTGATTAGGGATGGTGAGGGATGGTGAGAGCTAATGAGAGAGTGATTATGGATGATAAGGGAGTGATTAAAGATGATGAGGGATGGTGAGGTTCAACAAGGGAGTTATGAGGGATGAGGAGGTACAAGGAGTTAGTTATTATGGATAATTAATCATAGTGATGGTCAATAAGGGAGTAATTAGGGATCATGAGGGAGTGATTAGAGATGACTAGGGATAGTGAGGGTCAATAAGGGAGTGATTAGGGACAATGAATAATGATGAGAGAGTGATTATGGATGATGCGTCATGATTATTAATTGATCAAGGATGATTTGGGGATGATGAAAAAGTGAAATTAACACAAAGTGGTTGTTTGATGTGTACAGGTCATCAATGTGACATATGCTACCCCAATCACACCATTTTACATCAATTTCAAAGTGAGGGGTTTGAAAAATTCAATTTTTACAAACTTAAGACTCCTATAAATGTCAATAATCAATCTAAAAGGCACAAAAACCTAAAAAAATGACTATATGTTTAAAAAAAAAGGATATCAATTGCAAAAGTTATGTCCTGAAATCCCTAGGTTTAATAATTAGAACCTGAAAATGCCTAAGTACTGACCTGATTAGATTTTGAAAAACTATTTTTCACATTGTAAGGAATGTAAATATGAGACCAAATATATTATATGTTTATTGTCCCAAATTTATTATATTTACTAAAATAAATTTAAAGTATAAGTTTACATTACAATATAAACGTAAACTTATACTTCACATTTAGAGTAGTAAATATTAGCTTATGGCCAAATTTTCCTTCATGTGAAACTCTCACATGATTTTGGAGATGGTTTATATATTATAAAAAATCAATTCATATGTGTTGTATAATTCATTATATAATACGTATGCATTATTTGAATTTACACTAACACATACGTATTATTATTTTCTTAATAATGCAATCATGTTATGGCTCGGTAATTATCGAGACATAATTTAAATAACATGATTAGATTAATTAAATAATTTGATATATTTATTTATCAACAAAGTCGCATTACCTAAAATTTCCATAAAATTGTTCCCTAACTCTATGCACATACCCTACATATAACATCCCCATAAGGATTTACCTAGAAACACGTGATTTTTTATTATTAAATCTATATACCATAAATAATATTACACCATGAGAATCTTAAAAAATATCATATAAAATAATTAAGGTGTGATAATAGTAAATAAATTACATTACATCATATATCATTGATCTCTAATGTCATGATAACATTCCATAACACAAATATATAAAGTAATTACATTAACTCAGCCATGACTAATACAAGTAAATAGCCACTAATATCAATGTGAAATGATAATTAAATATAATTATTCATGACAATATTAAATATTAAGTACAATACAATATGTGTGTGTGTGTGTGTGTGTGTGGATTCCTCAGAGTATAGTTCATAAATTCAAGTATTAATGGTAATCTCAAGTGTTATCTCGATATGTAGTACTAATGTGGGAAAGGAGAGCATCATTCAATTGATTTTCCACACCAACCATGAAACAATGATCCCTTACACTAATCCCATCAAGAAATGGTCCTCCCTTCATGGATGAGTAGATAGTGATGGCACGGGAATCCAAAGGGACAAGCAAGTACCCGTGTGTTGTATGATTTCTAAAACTAAACATGTAATGTATCATATAAACCCCATTATATTGCAAGATATTGCACTAACATGTAAATCATACTCATGAAATTATAATTTCTTAATAAACATACTTTGGCACAAAGTTTTAATAATTATATATAATATTGATTCATTGATCAATCAAATCCATACATACTATTTGATTAGATTGCCTTCATCTGGCATTATAATGCCAATAATCCAGTGAATTCTATCTCACTCTTTACTCAGTATCAAAAATGTAAATTTGTCAAAAATAATTTAACCACAATATTCAAACAATTTACATGCTACAAGCAATCACATCACATAAGATGTTGAACATAGGAGTAATCAAAGCATACATTTATTCCATCAAATGTATGAATGAATCTTATATTATTATCTATCCTATACTATAAATAATGATTATAATTAATACCACCTAGGTAAAATACACATTTAAATATAGATTTTAACTACCATAATTAAATTTTAAATTGCACCTTATGGTAACCCATATTCTCATAGTCTAGTATTCTAAGATATAACTACTAGTTTTCTACAATCAGTCATATAAAGTAGTCTTAAATACATGAAAAAAATAAGATTCTATTCAAGAAAATAGACATAAAAAAGTAAATCATAGTTTTTGTTGGGTTCATTTAGTTATTTCTACTATAGCACTGAAGCTTCTCCCCAATGGGTTGTTGCACTGGCCCTATCACGAAAGAGGTAACTCTTATGCACTCACTTGAAGCATGCAGTGAAACACCGGTCCTCAAAGGATTTAAAGCATAATATTATATGTTTGTTCATCTCTTGTAACATAGATATTAATTTATTCAATACCATAAATATACTACTATTATCCTTATTGTCCCAGACTTAGCTACTATAAGAACTAGGATCACCATTACTATTCAACATTAGCAATAAAAGGAAAAGATACCCATGACTTAGAAATAAATAATATTCATTATTCAACACTTAGAATGTTCATGAACCATTACATGTCATGGAAAATAGTAAATATTCATTGGTTGCTTAACAAATTATAAGATAGAATGTTGTATATGTTCTCTAAGGGTCCACACCACCAAATGATTACAATAGGGTTTTTATACTTGTTTTTCCCTGATTAAGTGTCAAGATTCTAACTATCATGGATAAATATCACACAAAACTCCAATAGGATAAGAGTCATGGTTCTTACAACTAGTTGTTCTTATATAATTGGGCCTCTACACCCTTAGATGTTTGTTATATGTTATATTTTGGTAGCCAAGTATTATGTTCCTCATGGGTTGGTACATAACCTCTTATCCACGGGGTCAAAGTATCCTACTTGAGTTACTCTCCTAACTTATCTCACATTCCTCATGATCCACTTCCCTCATTTTCCCTTAGTCTTCCACTTTTTTTTATGTGTCCTCTATTCCTGGGTCCCTTATGACACATTATTCCTTGATTACGTCCTCTCGTGTTGGGTCTCCCATGTAGTTCTCCTTCTGTGTTTGGCAATTTTTGTGCCACAAAACTCCTATGCACCATGGTCTTCCCATTCCATGTTGGTACTTGCATTAAAATTGACAATGGTCCCTCCACATTGTGTGCCAAAAATAGAACAATACTTGTACAAAATTTAAGGGTCAACATCACCCCACACTAAGTCTTTAGTCCATCCCAGATTAAGTTACACTAGTGTGCTCCAAAAATTCTAGTCCTTTCTACTCGAGTTCTTTCTTCAACCCGTCCTAGTGGGACAATGCTTCAAGGACTTTATTATTTATTCATTCAATGGCCTCCTTTTTTTTCTTTCAGCGCCGTAGGCTAAATCAGAGTCTCAGTATTGTTTACCTTTTCATCTAAGGCTATGTTGACTTCCTTATGGATGTATTCTAACTTGAATACCTCCTTGTCAACCTATCTTCAAAGTATGGAAACACTTGCATTTATTTATTGATGATGTTTATTAATATCATCTTTCATCATCTCAATGTCCTTGAATGCTTTCATGTGCTTGGTGTAGTCTTTTATTAATAGGACAACATCAACTGCTCACTACCTCAAGACCACCTCATCATGGAGTTAAGATTCTACTATTTTATTTAGCTGCACTAGGTATGCAAAAATGCCATCCAAAATAGGGATAACCTCCCTAACTCTCTTCAAATTACTTTTGTAGATATCTGCCACTGTGGTGAATTATTCAAGTATATCTTGGGCCTCATCTTTAAGTGCAAGGTGTTCCTTATTTTTCTTGAGCAATAACTCAACCAATGTTTCTAATTTTTTGATGGCATCCCCATCCAATGGTAGACCATCCATAAGTATCATCTCTTATTTCAAAATTGTCTTGCAAAGGTTTAAAACCCTTACCTTAACCTTAGTGGCCTCTTGAATTGTTTCTTCAAGGAGGACACTTCCTTAGCTAGCATTTATTTTTTTGCATACACTTTATTATACATTTCTACTACTCTACCATGTTTATTTTCCACCATGCGTGCATTCAATTTTGAAAAAATATTTTGGTATGTCATTTCCATGGATAGTTTCAAAAATGTGGCACTTGTCATTATTGGTGAGATCCACTGTGGATCAATCTTCATAAGGCCCGATAGACCTAGATCATCTAGGTCAAAAAATGCAATCCAAAGAATATCAAACTAGGTCTCTTCTCTACACAATTCCAAAAGGAAGGACAATGACTTCCTTATTTCTAGGGTTACATCCTTGTGGTGGAAATGTTTCCAAAGATAGAGGTTTTTATCTTTTATGGTGAATTGGTATCATCTACATAGATTGGATAGCCATTTTTTTTCTTGTTCCCCCTTAGTTGGCCCCTTTCTCTTTTTTGGGTCTCACTCAAGTTAACCCTCTTGATGGATTTTTGTGGCCATCTCATCTACTTCCATTCTATCAGTATAAATTTGATCACCAAATGGGGTTTTCTTGAACTGGGGTGGAGTCTTCTTTGAGTCTAATCCCAAGTTATGAATCTACTCCTAAGAGGGGTCCTTTTGGGGTGCTTTACGTAGAGGTTTTTGTTGCATTAATCTGATGATAGTCTTTGTAGAAGGTGGAGGTGAATTTGGTCATGGAGGTGGAGAAGGTGGGGAAGTTAGATGAGGAGATGAAGGGTTTAGGGTAGGTGAGTGAGGATTGGAATGAAAAGGTGAAGATGAAGTAGATGGTGATGAAATGTGAGATGGAGATGGAGATGATCGAGGTGGAGAAGGTGAAGGGTGAGGTGGAAGAGGATATGGAATAGATGGTTGAGAAGTAGCTGGTTAGGAGGGTTACACCTCCACTGACTTATATCATTTTTTATGGGCCTACTACCCACTTGTGTTGGCAATTGGCTCTAGTTGCTTCCTTCATTTCTTCAATGCCTTGGGGAGCCACTCCTTAGGGTCTCCATCTTGAGGGTACTGATGGGGCTGTAACACATAACATATCTTGTGGACATGCTCCCCAAATATGATATTCTTAACCATAATATTGATTAAGTCCATTTCTCCCTTTTCTATAAAGGCCTTTTGCCTAGATATACAAACATTTCTAGAAGGTGTAGTTCTCTACATCAATCCATTTTGCCTACAGAATGATTGCCTATGCATCATAAATCCTATTGATATAATCAATGAAGTAGCATGTAGAGATGTTATATGCTAGTTTAAGCCATGATGAATGTTCTCCCAAAGGGTTCATTCAAATGCATGCAAGGGAATAGTGCTACTTCACAATGAATTTTGCTTGATTTGTGATTAGGTGGAAAATCCTTGGGAATGCACCATTCATTCCTAAAATATACCTTCATCCCATCAAACTAGTACCTCATCTTCAATTTTTATGTTGGGGTGATGTGTTGGGGGTAGGTGAAATATTTGAAGCACTTGGTGGGGGACTTGTGAGAGGAATGGTATACCCACTTCAATGATCTTACGTTGTAGTCAAATATCTTGATCTCATCAAAAACTAGTATTAAGAGGATTTCTCCCCAAGGAAACCTATACTTAGGCATTTTGTGTGCCTTCTTTGTGTCTTCAGCTATCTTTTGGGAAAAATACAATGTCTAGTTATATTATGTGCCCTAAACCACTTGGTGAGTAATGTGCAAGTGGGCCATATCCACCTCCATCCATTAGTTGGCCCCTCTGACCTTGGTGGAAATAATACATGCTATGACTCTAAGGGTAGGATCATGTAGGTTCCTTATACAAATTTCATGCCCTTATTTTTGTACATCAGCATGGTGGTGTTATGTTGAATCTCTTCCATATCTGCCAAGTCATCCAACACATTCAGCCTTGAGCATTTAAGCCTCATGACTTTTCTTATCCTCTCCACAATGATATTCATATTGCACCCTATGAAGTGGATGTAATCCTCATGTATGCACGATAGGAGGAACTAAACTACCTCAATAGGCTTGCCAAAATATGGTAATTTGAAGAGTTGAAAGAGGTTGGCCTTGTCCAACTAGTTCTTGATGGACAAGTCATATACACTTCTAGACTTGATATTCATTTTTCATCTCTATTTCATTACCAAGCCGATGGAGGTTATAGTAAAAAATTATTATGGTTTACACCTTATAAACCTAGTTCTTTATGTGCAAGACTAAATTTGGGTATTGCATCTTTTATTAGCAAAGATGGAGGGGGGATGCTGGGGAGTTTTTTATAAAGAGGCTTGCACCTACTTTCTTTTCTTGACCATTTTGGTTTTTCACTCTCTCTTACTTTTCCTTCTACACTTTACCTTAAGACTTTTGGTTGTTGCACTTCTTCAAGTTTTTCTTTTGGGTCTCCCAAACCATCTTCTCTTATAGGGAACCAAGCTCATCCACTCAACTCTTCCTCCTCTAGTATGGTTGGAAGCTTTTCAAGTATCTTATCCCTTTTTTGGTCACATTACCCTCCATAGCACTCAAAGGATAACATGTGGTCATCCCACATTGCTAAATGAATTTGTGGTGGCATTCCAACCTGCCTCAGCTCTTGAACTTCATACTTTAATAATGATGGGACATGTAACCTACAACTTCAACAATCTCCACTCCTACACACAAGTCCAACCTTATCAAAATCTCCTCTCCACCTATAAATAGTCTTCATGTCTTTATCAACTCTTCAATCTCTCTATCTATAAGAAATTTAGTTTCATTAATCTCTGGTTCTCTGGTTTACCATTCGCACTTAGCACTCAAAGATTTAAGCAAGGTAAAGTATAAAATGGCTTCAAAAAGCTTATTTATAGGTTATGTGTGGGGTTTAACTCCATTAATTCTTTCCCTCCCCTTGTCACTTTTAGTCATTAATGCATATCTTTTAATGGCATTTGTACTTCTAAACTTGTAGTGAGCATTTAGTACCTTAACCAATTTGTCCCATTATTCCACTCGCACTCTTCTCACAATAACTAACCTTATCATATTAATGTCCCATCCCTTCCTAAACCTTTCTTGGAAGTGGATGACAAATGTGTCCCACCTTTATGATGAAATGGAATATAGCTACCCACCTAAATGGTAGGAACCTTTCAAAATTATTTCAAGGTGAATTGAATGACTCATGCACCCTTAATCACTTGTGTGTCATAGATGACTTTTGTGCCTTATGATCCTTACATTACAACTTGTCTTATGTCTTATATTCATATGCATGATGCCTTAAACCACACTAAAAGGGTTTTTGGTCCTAAAAAAAAACATAAACTCAAAATTACATTAAAGAGTCACATGCCTCAAGGGTAGCACTTTTTATTTAAAGTAGTAAATCCTAACTTAATGGCATTAAGCCTTATTGATTACAAAACTTAAAATAAATTGAATCACAATACGGCCAAAGCTAACTTCCATTATAGTATCCTAGGAGGAATTGTCCATCCATTCACTTTAGCTGGCAAGCTCTGGTAGGTTGAATTCTATGAACTATAAATTTCCATCCCAATGGATACAAAGCTTCCCAAGGTGGTGCACGGACTTGGAATCATATAGTAGAACTTTCATTCCTAGGGAAAATACTTTATTCTTTAGATGGTGATCATGCCATACTTTCTATTTATGTTTCTCAACATCTTGACTCCAGTGGGTAAGGAATGAAGCCTTATATAGTTTCATCAGATCATCAATCTGAGCTTTCGAAGAGGCTTTATCATCCAAGTTTCCCACACATGCTATCAAAATATATTGAACTAGGAACTCCACTAGAATGACTGGTTCCTTTCCATATACTAAGTTGAATGGCATACTTTTATTGAGGTGCTTGTACGTAGCTTGATAAGACTATAATACTATAGATGTTCTATCATCCCAATCAGTCTAGCCAATATTGTAATCTTTTTTCAAAGTGGTACCAAGGATCTTATTGAAGGCTTCAATTATTCCATTGGCCTATGGGTGTTATGGTGTTAGCTTGTGGTACATGATCATGAACTCAACAAACAAGATGTGAATCATCTCATTCAATAAGCGGGTGTCACGATCACTAGTGAAGCTTAGGGGACTTCCAAATCATGTTATAATGTTGTCATAGATAAATCATGTGGTAGTTGTTATAGTACAGTCTTTTATTGGTAATACTTTAGCCTAACATGTGAGGTAATCGGTTGTTGTAATGATGTACCAAGAGATTTCTTACCATCCTACTAGAGTGATATGGCCCATAAAGTTAATAGCCCATTTCTCAAATGCTTCTTGAGAATGAATAGGGGAAAATGACATATCATCTCTTATATTCAATTTTCCTATGTGCTAGCAGACATCACATTGCCTGACATAAGCCTTTGCATCCTTGAATAAAGTTGGCTACCAGACTCTAATGAATAGACCTTACACATGATAGCCTCTCCATCATAATGCTCTCTAGCAATACCTTTGTGTACTTCTCAAAGTAATTCAAAGAACTCATGTTACATTATATAATAGTGAAGCACCTCATCACAATCCATTTTGTATAGATTTATTGATATGAGTTGATAAGGTGCGGCATAGACCACAAGTTGATTTTTCTCTTATGAAGTCAAGAAGTTAAGTGCATAGCCAATGTTGAGGAATGCTGAAACATCCTCTAGCACTTTAGGTACCCGAGCAACTCAGAAATGTTGTACATGAGGAATATCATCTTCTAGGGCATGTGGGGTTTCTCTATTTTCAATTTGAGATAAATGATCAGGTCCATAGTTGGTCTTATTAGGCTTTACTAATATGAAAAAATAAAACTCTTGGAAGAGTACAATCTAATGGCAAATTCTTCCACGTAGTACTGGATTATTGACAAGATACTTCAAGACCACATGGTCTATATAGAATATAAATGGAGTGGCCAAAAGGTACTTCCTAAAATTTTGTAGAACATAAACCATAGACAAAGCTTCACGCTTGATGATGGTATAGTTATATTCTGTCAATGCCAGCTTCCTACTAGTAAAGTAAATTGAGTGATCTAAGTTTCCATCACTTGGTTTTGCAAGTATTACACTAACTGCCATCCTAGATGCATCAACATGGATATGAAAAGGCTTTGTCCAATTAGGGAATTGCAAGATAAGAGCTAGAACTAACCTTTGTTTGAGTGTTTTTAAGGATCCTTTACAATCATTAATCTCTATAAACTATTTATTATGATTTTGAAGCTCTTCGAGGGGTGTGGTGATCTTGGCATAACCTCGAATGATCTTTTTTTAGTAACCTATGTGTCTTAGGAAGATGTGCACCTCATAGTAAGTTTTGGGCACTAGCAAACAAATAATGATGGAGACCTTGGCTAGATCCACCAAGAGTCCCTCCTTACAAATGATATGCCCAAGGAGTATACCAAAAGGTGTCATAAATAGGCACTTCTTCAAATTTAAGGAAATGTTCAACACTCAACAATGCTCAAGCATGAGTCTTAGATTTACATAGTGGTCCTTAACCAACTTGTACATAACCTAGTCATCTAAGTAGACTTGGAGAAAGTTATGGATAAAATCTTTGAAAGCCTCAACTTCTATCCATGAGAACACCACAGGTATTTTTCAACCTAAAAGGCATGATGATATAGGTAAAATATCCCCATTCAATGGTAAAAATAGTCTTGGATCAATCTTCCTTAGCTATCTAAAATTGGTGGTACCCTGAGAACCCATTGGTAAAAGAGTATATCTCACATTTGGTAACACCTTCTAGGATTTCCTCTATGAAAGGTGTTAGAAAAGGATCTATCACATAGGATGCATTTAAAACAAAGTAATCCACATAGATATGGATATGCCCATCCTTTTTTATATTGATTACCATAGGACTCACCTAATCAGATTCATCAATGGGAGTAATTACTCTAACATAGAGCATGTTATTGATCTTCTCTTTTACGCATGCCTAGAGGTTAGGATTTATCCTATATGGATGTTTCTTCATTGGGAAAGTGTCATCAATCAGCTTTATGTGCATCTTCCTTAGAGAAGGGGGAACTTTCATTTTTCTATAAATTTTTTAGAATACATCTTGATACTCTTTCAACAACTCAAATATCTATGAGATTTCTGTCTCAATCCATTAATTTCCAATTATACCCATCTTAGGCTCTTGATCCATGCCAATTTTTTGTTGAATAGTGTGAATGGGCCCATGATAAGGGTTTTCCATTGGATAATTGGTGTCTTGAATAGTTCCTGAACCAATATTTGTAGGTATGTCTAAACGGTTTGTTGAGGGGTTGAGTGAGGTATGAAAGATGAGTTTATACTTTCCTAGGTGGATCTCTTTATGGTGTTATTCATTACGAACTATTGATGGTGTAGGAACTAATGGTGTGGGAGGATTAGTGAATAAATTAAAGGGTTCTTTAGGTTCTTGATGAATATGGTGTAGTTGGTCTTCGATGGGACTTAGATCTCTAATGATTACTTTATGCATGGCTTGAAAGGTGTAGCGCAAGTTCATCCTTGGTGAAAAGTAGGAAAGTTCCAATGTCATGTTTTCCTTTAATAACTACTAGAACCTTGTTCTCATGTGCCTTTCTTCATGAATTTACCAAGTGCATGCCCAAATGTGCAAAGTTCCATAGAATGCATGGACCCAAAGGTACTCTAGTAAGAATGTTTCTTTAGCTCACCATATTGTCTCACAAACTTTAATATGAGGTTTATGTAATTTCACACTACTATAACTAAGTGTGCCTTTGATCTTATTATCATGGTGAAATATCTGATGTAGATCTACTCACACTTGATCCTAATATAAAAGGTGATCTTTATGATTACACCACCATCTAGTAGTGGTACCATCAAAAATGTTATCTAAAGACCTCATCCAATCATTTTTAGTATCATATAACTCTTTGAGGAATTAGACAAAGTCACGCACCTCCATTTGTCCTTAGAACCATGGATCTTCATCTCATCTCTTTAGTGGTGGTCCCTCCAGTGGCCCTCTCATTGCTAAACCCATGAGGTACACAAACTTGTGGCTTTGAGGGAGCTAGCATGGGATGCTTTTTCCTCTATTTATGGTGTTACACAATTTTTTAATGAGATCATAGTCACCATAGGCCCAACAATTGCAAGCATTAAATGTAGTATTTGAGATGGATTGGTTTTATGTCTCTTGAATAATATCATCTTGTGTTGGATCATGTTATTCATCATTTTGAGTAGTCACATTATACAAATTATTGATGTCTTCATCAATGCTCACATGTTTTATATAGGGTGGTGCTTATGGTTGGTCTAAGGGTATTACCATGTGCTGATCAGTACTCTCAAAACTAATGTATCAATTTTTAAACCTTAAATCTACATGATTCTTGTACCACCAAGGCCTTCCCAATAAGGATAGATAGTCATCAAATTCTAATAGATCAAAAACCTCAAAATCTACTTTGAAGGGAACCCCAAGTATGTCAATTATGGCATTTTTTAGGACTCTAATACGATGTGCTTGAGTCTTATTCACCATGAACAAGACATGAGGATATGGATGTAGGGTTGGACTAGATATTTTTTGCCAGACATCTTTAGTGAGAACATTCACTTCTATGCTAGTATCTACTAAAATATCTTGGATTACCCATTCATTGAGAGCTACATTAACTAATATATCTCCATCTTCTAGGGAAGAGGAATGAGGACTTAATTAATGCTAGGCATGATTTAAATAGTGATCTTTCCTTTGTTGACTAAGGTGAGGGTGGACTTTATTTGGTAGGTTGGCTTGACTTTTAAACCAAGTATTGGGTTGGGAATAATGTCTTCATCGAGCATACTTTTTTATAGTTCTTGAGAATTGTCTCATACCACATGAGGTTTGGCTTCCTTTTGCACTGTGACACACTATGTGACATCCTTATCCTTGAGATATTGAATCTCACCTTATAACTCTTGCATAAGTGCCATTGTATCCTAAAGAATATCCTTATGCTATTATGCATCAAGGTACTTCTTTACTTGTGGTTTTTCTTGGTGTACGTTTCTGATTGAGTTGGTTGTGGATTGAGTTTGACCTCCACTACGAGTGGTAATATTTACTTACTACACTATGGGGATGGTCAATCATGCACACTATTATGGTTTGTCTATCTGAATCATGGCTATATATAGATCAAGTCACTTTTCTAGTCAATGATCTTTTTTGAAAAATGCATAGGTTGGGTACTCTGGGAAATCTCTTTGATAGTGGTCTAGTGAACCACATTTATAATAGGTTATATGTGGAAATAAACCACCTCCTCATCCTCATACTCTCCCACACCTATATTATCCACCATTGTCTTGGGTATTAGCGACTAAGGTTTGATACGTGATGCATGCTCAAGCTTTATAAATATCACTGATCAATTGAAAATTATTGGTGTCATGTGTGTAGGCATTACAAATCTTAAAATACTCAGATACCTTAGTGTTTGCATCCCATTTTAAAGGTGGAAAATAATGGACATCGTGTTCTTCATGGAAAATCTCATAGGTTTGTTTTAGTACTATGTGGATGTTCTTACATAGGAAATTATTCCTCATATGCCCTTTAGTATCATAGTCGATACACCAGACACCACTACATGTATCGTGTGCATTTTTTTCCATCAATTTTTCAAGCTAAGATGCCATGGATGCTATTTATGCCTCCATAAAGGGACTAATATTGGTATCCATCCTTCCAACCAATTTAGTGTGGAGTTTACTTTCCAACACCTCATGCACACTTATGAAGGTTATTTATGACAAGGTCTATCAAAAAGGTATCAATAATCCTCTTACAAACCATTTTGCATGCTAAGCAAGATTGATTTCAAATGATAACTTAGAAAACAAGGTTTTGAATCATACATCATATTCATGTACTCTCTCTATAATTCCTTGTTCTATGTCTTTCAATGCCACTATACTTTGTTGCTCAATCTTAGGAATGTCAAATTATTGTAGGAAGGCTACTTTCATCTGGTCATAGTCAACCACTACTTACTAAGAGTCAAATTTGCGATACCATTTATGTGCATGCTCTAAAAGGGTGGTTACAAATTACGTTTCCTTTCCTTCAAAAGACATGATGCCACATGCTCTCCAAATTAATTCACACTTATGAACATGCTTAGTTGAATTCTCTATCCCATGATATTTAGGTAAATGAAATGTCATCTCATAGTAGACCATAGTGGTTAATGGTTGAGTGGGTGGTTATTAGGAATATCTAGCTCCAGTTCTAGGAGGGGGTTTGCTTCCTCAAGTGCCTCTTCCTAATCCTTCTCCAATGCCTCCAATAATAGTTCCCATGAGAAAAGGCATGGTAAAGGGTTGATTTCATACGTTTGGACCTATATTATAGCCTTAAGGGTCATATCCACAAAGCATCCCAAGTTATGTCATAGATTTCCCTTAAAGAGGGAAAGATGTAGATTCTAGATTATTACCTAAAGGCTTAGTTTCATTCTCCCTTACCCATTCAATTTTTGACTATGTATTATCTATATATGTATTTTATCTAACTCAAAGGCATGAACATGCACTATGGTGGGGGATCTTGGTTGACTCATACTGGGTTGTTCATCTCTTGTAGTCTATCTCATTTCTCTTTCAAAGGATAAACATGGAAAAATTTGTGGCTTGAAAGTGATGGGTTCCTCATGCGCATCCACCTCCTTGTGGCTCTTCACAACACTCTGCAATGTTTCTTGATCTCTCCTCGTGCCACCAAATCCCATGATCCTCTATTGATATTCATCATACATCAATTTCCATAATTATTGATAGCTTATTACCATGTTGAACCCACAATATTTATTCAATTGTTAGTCTCCCCTTCCAACTGTGTGGCTCATGCACATGAGATTTTAGCCTTTTATGGGTAGAGTTTCTATACAAGGTCAACAATTAGATTCTTAAATTTGAAATCAAAAAATGAGAGGTAGCATCCCCTCAGCTCTCATATAAATTATAAATTTTCCTCCTTAAGACATGAATAGGTAGTCACCGTGTACTTTAAAATGTAGCTATTCTGAACAGCTCTCCACTAATAGTTAACTGCTTGCATTTAGGGAACTCCAAGTTATGATAAAATCCTCTACCATTCAAGTTTACATGATTTAATTTATCCAATATTTCAAGATCATCCTTGATCATACGCTAAGATCTAAGAATGTAAGAGAACTAGGACCTCAGAAAATAAAGTCTCATATAAAGAGATTTAGAGATTCTGCTCTACCCACTGTCATGCAGAAATTCTTGGTTCACGATACAAAACCACAAAGTTGTCTTCTAATATTCTCTAATGTAGTATGCTCGAATATTTCCCATGATTATGCTACAATTTCTTTGGGTCCTAGTAATGGAACCAAAATGTCAGGATCATTTAGTTAATTTTACTATGGCATTGAAGCTTCTCCATAATAGGGTGATACATTGGACCTATCACATGAGATGTAAGTCTTATGTGCTTACCCAAAGCATGTAGTGAAAGACTGGATCCTTAAGGCTTTGAATCACAATGTTATATGTTTTTTCATCTTTTATAACACAAATCTAAAGTTATTCAATACCATAAATATACCACTATGATCCTCATTATTTACTAAGATAACTAGGATCACCATTACTATTCAATAGTAGCAATAAAAGGAAAATATACCCATGACTTAGAAGTAAAACATATTCATTATTTAACACTAATAATGTTCATGAACCATCACATGTTATGGCAAATACTAACTATTCATTGATTTCTTAACAGATTACAAGACAAAATGTTGTATCTATTCTCCAAGGGTCCACACCCACAAATGATTATAATAGGAGTTTTTATAATTGTTTTTCCCTAGCCAAGTGTCAAAATTCTAACTATCATGGATAAATGGCACACAAACTCCCAACAGGTTGAGAGTCATGGCTCCTACAACTAGATATTCCTAAAGAATTAGACCTCTATGCCCCTAGATGTTTACTCTATGTTATGTTCTGGCATCCAAGTATTTTGTTCCTTATGCACTGCTATGTAACCTCCAATTGGTGGGGTCAAAGTGTCCTACTTAAGTTACTCTTCTAACGTCTCCTGCATTCCTATCGCTTTGCTTCCCTCATGCTCCCCTAGTCTTTCACTTCTTGTTCCAAATCATTTGTTCATGGGTCCTTCATGACATGTTCTTCCTTGACTGGGTCCTCTCATGCTGGGTCCCCTGTGACATTGACCTTTTGTGCTTTGCAAGATCTATACCTCAATACTCCTATGCACCATGGTCTTCCTATACCATGTTGATACTTATGTCAAAATAGATGATGGTCCCTCCATGCTATCTACAAAAAATGGAACAATACTTGTATAAAATTTAGGGGTCAATAGTTTCCATGAAACACAAGTTATTTTATCCTACCAAACATTACACTCTCCAATGTTATATGCACACATACATATAACCCTACTAACTGTCATAAAACATGTTACTCATAGTTAAAACCAACACACATACATTTAATTAGTCAAACATAGGTATGAGTCTAGACATGACAATTATAGTATGTACCATCTGTATATAACATACATTTATGTTGTAGAACTCTATGGCATACCACACTATCGTAGTTCATTGTTTACAAACACAACTACATATTTACACCAACCAAACTTACATTTTAAAGAATAAATGACCTGCAAACATAAATAATAAACAAATAAGTAAAGGTTTATACCACATGAGTATACCCTATATTTAAACTGCATACTAGCATTTAAAAGAAACACAACTCATAGGCATACAACATGATGTACCATTATATGCTATATATGTTTAAATTCCTATAAAAATATATTCAATATATGTACTACACACAAATATTCACTATTGTATGCAAATTTATTCAGCAATCTAGTCATGCTATTATCAAAGAATCAGATAACCCATAGCTAAGTTATTCCATAATCTTTCATTTAAATAACTTAATTCCTTTCCTAGAAATTGTTCTCACAAAGTTATAGTTATAGTTTCAGTCCCATGGATACCTTATGACTTATTTCAACAACATATTATAGGTATAATCCCTATATATGATTAACTCTACATGTACCATGTGTAATTATTGAAATGATATGAAAATACTAAGCTATTATTCATTTATAATTTAAATTTATAGCTCCCTATAGTCATTTATAACCCCAACTAAGGATCTCAATCACATGGATTATCCTAAGATAATGAAGACCTATACCAAGTCATACATATACATCTATCTTCAAATGATAAGTTAAGAGCATGGAACTTTATTTGACACAGTTGCACAATCTTAGATCATGTTACCAATTCGTATATATTATATTCTCCCAATACTCATAAATTCTGTAGATGGCATTGTTACCTATAAATATAAATACATAAAACTATATCTCAAAGGTATCAATTATCTCATAATCTCTATTATACATTTAATGAATATGATTATTACTAACAAAATATGATAATATAAATACATACAACTATGGTTTAAAGGTGGAGGTTATCCTAGGCTTATCAGTTACTATAAAATGTGACCTAGTCACATATTGGTGTTGCACAATGTTGTAGGGTTATTTTAAATAATAGGCCAAGTGTTTTTTCGTCTAGTTATTTATCGATAATATTAAAAACTTGATAATCTATCTCTTCTTCTATAATGTGGTCAAGGATATGGTGAGGTAGCAATGAAGGGGTAGTCCTTATTCTATCCATCTAGATGATAGTCACATTGGGGTAGAGCTAGTATTCACTCATCTTGATGAGTGTCCTTGTGATTTTCTCAAATAATTTGGGCATTATTGTGCCCTGCATGTTCTACTATATGTGAGGGTATACCTCATCACTTATTCTCTTGATGTAGTTTTTATATCTATGAATTAACATGAATGTGAAGTCTTCTCCAACCCTATTACCCAGATACTTGGTGGATGGCTACCATTCTTGGTCATATGGATTTTACATAGTTGTCATGACTGCATCCAGTAGATAAGACATCATATAAAATTTCCCATCCTCAAGTCTCCTATTAGGGTAGATAATTTGAGATTTTAATCTTTTGCTTATAATCTCCCCCATGGCTACTAATTTGTTACTTGTTAAAAAAATGTCCAATAGAGGTACCCATTCGACTTAGACATATGCAATGCTTGGGAATCCACATAATCTATTCAGTAATACCACTATAATAACAATTATAGTTCTAAACCTAATAATAATTAGTTGGAATTGATCCTTTTGGATTCAATCTTTACCCCTTTGCTAGTCGTTATTTTAGTTTTTTATCCATTATACTCTACTCAAGATACACATTGCCTGATAACTATTTGTCTGTTGTTTTAGGGAGGGGAAGCCTAAGATACCATTTAAATGCCCTCCCTATTATATAGGCAAAGGCAGTTTGAATTTTTTTCACATGAACAATGTCACCTATGTATTATTTGATGGGGAGTAAGTCATCTATGTATTATTTGGATTTAGGGGAGAGTTTATCCCCCTCAGAATAGGCCCAAATTGACTCAACCTCTTCCCAAAGTGTTGAGTAGTGTAGGAATTTAAAATTCAAAACACTCCTTTCAAACTATGTATCTTTATATTCTATTGATCTTACAAATGAAAATGGGGATGGGACAAATGTCTTACCTTATATTATATTAAGACCATTGATAAACAATAGTTATTCTAATTACTTTTAAGTTATATACTAGTTTTTTCAATGCTTTACAAATGAAAAAAGCTAGGGCTCACTACACATTTAAGAAACTTGAAAATGTAAATACTTAATGATCAAAGAAATAATAATGTGAATACAATGTTCATCAATTTTATATATATCATTTTAATATTGTGTATTGATTGAATTTAAGAAGTTTGATGTTAATAATGAATTCTCACTTTTAATGCTTGTTTTGATTTGAATATGCCAGTCAACTTTTATGAATGCCCCTTGTTTTCCTAATGGTGGTCTCTAATTAATTATCCATGTCTAGTCATCACTTTAAGATAGGATTCAACCATTCATTAATTTGAATTTTTGCCATGCTATTGCATCTTTGTTCTTATGCTTTGGTTTTTCTTTCCTCGGATAGTGTTATGTATCATGCTCTCATTAACTCTATCATTGGGATTTTTTGTTGTGTTTAGGAGTATTGTAGTGATGAGTTAACATGATTGAGCCATATGGTGTAACCTTGAGAAGCTTAGAGACTCAAAAACTCAAAACATTAGGTAGGCAACCAACACACTATTTAACTTCTAAATAATCTATATTAATGTAAATATTCCACTTGTTATCTGATTGGGGCCCCAAAAGTCTAGAAGCTCAAGAAATTAGCCTATAGACCAAAGAACCATTTATCCTTCTTGTGGTGGTGAGTTTATGGGATCAAGACATGTGGAGTGATCCTTGAATATCTATGACTTAGTATCTCAGAAGCTTAGAGACTTGGGAAACCTAGACCTGTTAGGTTTATCAAGTTCTCGAGTGAAGCCCCATAGTTCCAATTTAGTATGGATATGTCAAGTGGCATGTTTACAGATCTTGTAAGACTTTGAAATACTTAATATTTTGTAAATATCCAAAATTAAAAATACATGATAACAACATATGTCATAACTGCATGAGATCTTTGTTATAGGCCCAATTTAGAGGAAAACTATGGTCTTTGGCTATTAATCCTACAATCAACATTCACACACTAGCAAGAAAAAAAGACTAGTTAGTCTAAAAATAATATTTTAGTAAAAAATAGTGATAGATGTTCCAAGGTTCCATATGACTTAAGATACCATTTTAATCTTACATTATTATAAATTTTACTTGGGTAATCTTGGATTTTGTAGAAATAAACCTTATATAAATGCATGTTATTTTACTCATGGATATTTAGGCTCATAGTTTCCTAGGTATGGGTTTTCTTTACCTATTTTTTAAATTACAAAAATGGGGTGCATTTTTTAGGGCTCAAAAAGTAATCATGTTATTAAACTACATTAAATAAACTTGTAAAATGTGTTTCACAAAGTGACTTTTATATATGTTCATTCAATATTCTCAAACAAACTAAAGCCAAGCCACTATTAAGCTATTTGGAAAAGAAAGATAACTCAAAAGCATCAAATAATAAAATCTGAAAACATAACAATAAAGCTACTCTGACTAATGTTCATGGATTTTGCATGGTGAGAGAAAAAATGAAATAAGCCTGCTCTACACTGATATTCATGGATTTTCTATTTTTGAAATAGAATCATACATGTAAAGAAAAAATCAAAACAACAATGGATAACTATGCACCAACATGGAACTAGAATCTATTATACAACATAAAACAAATTTATATAGTTTAAATTTATCCAACCATAAAAATAAATTCTAAAATTTTCATCTAGAAACTAAGCTTTGAGCTCTTACAATAAAAGATATACATTCCATCTCATGAATAAAATGAGGTGAAACAAATTAAAATAAATCCATTAGTATTTTTACAAAGAGATATACCCTTTCTGAAGAGATAGTTTAAAACATGTTAAATAAGTCTGCTATAAGAATTGATAAGTTGTTTGAAACAAAACCCTAAGACAAAACTAGACGAGATTTCACAAAATTTCATCACTTCTAACTACTCACGTCTTTAAGCTCAATTTACTTGTGCTTAATCTCTGAATCAAACCTTTTAGCATCTGAATCTTCATTAGATTAAAACAAAAATGTGTAGAATATGATTACCAATATAAAGACTTAAGAACCAACAAGAGATATCTATTATAATTACTAGTTCTTACATGGTCAAATTCACTTTGTTCTAGATTTTGAGAGGCTACCCAATATTGAGATCATGTCATGTGCCATAATCCCAGGGAGTCACATTACTCCATATTTTGGACAGACTATACTTGGCCTCCATCTTCTATCATTTCAAGATACTTCCATAAGGAAGTGTCTCAAAATGATGAAAGTTAGATCCTACCCTAGACTAGCCAAACTACTCAATACACTGAGTCCCTGAGATCATGCCATGTGACACCATCTTGGGTGCTTGGAAGATTAACAAGCCAAATCAGACACATCAAGCCATTGAGACCTTGAGGCCCTAATAAGGTGCCATGTGGCATGATCATATATGTTTAATATCATGATAGTTTACCTCCCTTATGTATGTTTCTTATCCCTTTGACCATATAATATTATGACACATGGTACAATATTGGGCATCATAATCCTCCATGGTGCATACTAAAGATAGCTTATGACATATGCCTGAGTTCCCAAAATCATGCCATGTGTCATGATCTTAGGTTATTGGAGGATAAACACAAGATTGTATAATGTCAGACCCCAGAGACCTAGCATAGGCCAACCAAACTACCAAATTCTCTGAGTCCTTAAGAATGTGCCATGTTCCATAATTTTGGGTACTCAGAGGATTGACAAGCCAAATAAAATGTTACATGTAGGTTGGCCTTTGGACTTCGTGTTTGGAAAAGTGAAATTACCAAAGTCTTTTACTCTCTAGATAAAATGTAACGAAGTATTTAGAACAGTTTTTCCAAACAAAAGTTTCAAAGACTACGTAGAAGTGTTCAAAGCTCTAGGTCTTCAACAGAAGTGTTTAGACTTTGTCAAAAGGCTTGTTTACAACAAAAAACAAATAAATATCCAAAACTAAACTTGTGATAATGAAAATGTCGAAGGCAAAGTTTCACAAATAAGCAAAGATTCTTCCATGCATCAAAATCTCAATGCCACATGGTGACTTTTTGCATATCCTAATAGCTCATATCCACCAAAAAATAAATTTTGCCACTTAGTCAATTTCACAAAGTTGCCCAAAACCACCTTTCATATTTTCACTACTTCAAAGGACTTAGCTAATTTTGTAAGATGATTCCTATTGCCATGTGTTGATCTTTGGGTGATCCTAGGCCCATTTGAAATCCTTATTGGCACTTCATCAATTTTATTCATTTTTTTAAAGAGATAATGACATCATCAAAGATCTAGGATAGAAGGATATTGGGATGATGCCACATGGCATAATCCCATTGCTTCACTATCCAAGAAATGTTCATGTTAAGCATATAGCCTCTGATTTAGGTGGGTAAGTAGGATGACAACATATGGCATAATCCTACTACTCTACTCAAATTATTTATTCAAGTGCTTTTCATCTTTTTTGTTTAACTATTTATGTATCCATTTTCCTTTAATGCAAAATCATTGGATCGTATGTTTTATATTGTGCTTGTAGGTACCAAAAGAAGCTCTCAGAACCACCTAACAACTTTTCATAGCTTCTAATAATTCCAACCAGTTCAAAAAATACTTTTGACACTTAGTTGATTTCACAAAAGTTTCCCTTATCCACATGGCACTTTTTCACTATTTTTAAGGGCTTTCAACACTTAGCTAATTTCATTGAAATCTTCCCAAGGACACTTGACATTTTTTTCTACTTAAAAAGACTTAGTTAATTCTTTGGAAAGTTTCCCAATGGGGAAATGACATCAACATTGCTTCAGGATAGTGGGATATTAGGTTAGTGGGATGATGCCATGTGGCTTAATCCCATTACTTCACTATCTCAGAGATGTTTGTATGTACACAAAGCCTCCAGGTTAGCAAGTTAGAATGATGATGCCACATGTCATAATCATATTGCCTTGCTAACCCAGAGATTTTGTGTAGGCCAAGAGTGATGTAAGAGACTTAGGTGAGTGGGTGAGTGAGATGATGCCATGTGGCACAATCCTAGAAGCCCATGATCTCAAAGGTAAATCTATTATCCAAATGCCCATATTTCCAAAAATTTAATGTGCGGTAGCAAATAGACCAAAAGACAAAGTGTTTGGGCAAATGAAAATAGGCAACATGGCCATAGATATGGCAAAAGTGAATGGCAACACTGAAACCCATAAACATTGATGAGATGCCATGTGTCAAAGTGATATTTTTAGTGGTAGGATATGGTGTTGAAGGCTATGCCCCCATCAAGATTAAGAATAGGCCCTATTGAATCATAAATACATCATGGGAACTTAACTAGGGACAAAATGGATACCATAAGCTCTACAGAAGCTACAATGAATGTGGGATCAAAAAGATGGTTTATGTTATTGCAGTTCCTATTTAAGCACTAAATTACTTCACTTTATTATTCATTTGTATGTATTAAGTTTCTTCATGGCATAATGCACATATTAGAATTTCATAACCTTATTAGTTTATATGTTCTTCAAACTTTAAGCTTCATGATTAAGTCTTAAGAAGTTATTGATTATACCAAATTGGTAACAATTAATATGTATTTAAAAACATTGCATACATCATTGTAACATATATCCATTCATAATTGAGGCTCCAGAGTTACTATGATCTTGCAAGTTATAAACTCCTAGAAGCTAATTTACAAACAATACTTCTTATGGAAATTCATTGATTGGTTTAAGTCTTTGATCTATTTTAGTGATTTAGTTTCCACACTTTGTTAAATTCTTAATATTTTAATAAAAATTTGATGTGCATAGTGTATTAATTGTTTTAATTTTTTTTTCATTTAGATTTTTAGCTATAAGTTTGACTTGTTTATGGCTATTTATCTTTTGCTCATTATAACTTATAGATTTATAACTGTAAAATTTATTTTTTTAAATATCTTTTACTTGTGAAAAGCACATAATTTAAATTTCTTAATAGTTAAACCATATTTATTTTGAAAATTTGTCTAGTGTGTGGAGCTACACATAAAATGGGCTAGAGAACCCATAGGTTCACATATTACGAATAAACATATTATAACTAAATTCATCAAGTTCAAACTACATCGGGGAACCCCTATGTTAGAGCATAATGAAAAAATAGATAATAGCTAAATTCATCACGTTCAAATAAATTACATTAATGAAATATCATTACATATCTTACAATATTATAATTTAATTAGTTATTTCAAATCTATTAATAAGGAAAATATAGGGATTAAAATTGTTATAATAATATAATATAATTAATTATTCCAAATCTAGTAATAGGGAAAACACATGGTTTTAAACTATGATTTGATTGTAATATATTGAATTTGAACCTTTGGATATATATAAATTGTGTCACAATTATGAACCATAAATTTAAAATCTACAAATACATATAGCATCTAGGGTGTGTATTGGATAAGTGAAAAACAATTTCTTATATCACTATTGAAACTGACAAAAGGATGGAGACTATTGAATGTAGATAAATGCATTAAAATATGTTTAATTTAGAGTAGTAATTGAATTAGCCAAATACAATATTACATTAATAAAACATCATGACCCATGAATGATATATGAATTGAGTTTAATTAATTATTCCAAATCCAACAATAAGGAAAACATAAGGCTTTAATTTGGGTTCTGGTTTTAATTGCTTGAATTTAAACATTTGGATACATAAATTATGTCACAATTATATTTCCCTTAAATTTAAAATTGACAAATATATGGAGCATTTGGTAAAGACAAGATCTTATTATAATTCACTGTAGAACTTGACAAAAAATGTTGAAGCACTAAGAAGAATGATAAGGACTATTAAATATTGATAAATGTTTTTGGCTCTTCACATAAATTATATTGGTTGTATTTTTTGACTCCATTTAGCTATTTTGGTTATTCGAGGATAATAATTTAATTTCTCTCTTGTATTGATTACTATTTTCTAATTACATTGAACTAAGAAGACCAAAACATTAGCAAAAATCATAACCAAAACACTATTGTATTTATTATTATTCAAGATTATAATAAAATATTGACTATGCATTTGGCCTTACTATCAAAAACCCAAACACATTAAAAAAACCAAGAACCATCCTTAATCACAAATATTCACCACATTTAGGAATAGACCACCCCCACTACAACATTTGACTTCATCATCTCACATGCTTAGAACCCTAGTCGAAAAGAACAAGTTGCACCACCAAATGACAAGCCCACTCCAACAGATGGAGACATACCATACACCTTCTCCTTCACTTTCCCATTCTTCTCCTAAGCCTTGTGTTATATCACAAATATATAACCTTGATTTTTGAAAGCTCTAACCCCTTCACTGCCTAAGAAAACTAGCTTAGAAAAGAAAATTGGCCATGAAAAAATCCATAGGCCAAGAGTTTCACTACCACCACATTCTCCTTTGACCTTTGAGCATAACACCAAACCATAAAACCCAAAAAAAGAGCCTTAATATTTTCAATGTCTAGCAGAGATACTTCCTTATCTACCTCGTATTCTTCAATTATGTTTGCCTCTAATTCTTTAATGAAACACATAAGGGAAATAAAGTGAGACTCCTATTCCATAAAGAATGACAAGTAACAAACCTCAAAACATCCTTACTAAGAAAATAAAGAGAAACACATTACTCACTATGAAAATATGCCAATTAATCCAATAATTCCACCTAAAATTTAGGAGCTACAAAAAACATGACCAAATCTATCACCTACTCTATGCCTAAGACAATCAATAAAAGATTAGAAGCAAATAGAGAGACAATATCTAAATTTACCCTCCACATCAAACTCTTCTCTAACATGTCACCAACTAGCACTTCCAAGATGGCTTGAATCGCATCCAAGGTAGGAGCCTAAAAAATGTAAACCCCATTTCATGTTTAACTCCTTACCTAAAGACCACATGAAGATCCAAAGACTCAATACTAATCTGTTTCATTTCATCAAAACCCTACCCAACATTACAGAAATAGAGCATGGAAAAAAGTAGAAAAACAAAAGCTTAAGAAGAGAGACCATTGCCATAAAGCACCAATTACAATGATATTCAGGCAAGTGATCTACATGAGTCCCATGAAAGATAATAAAGGAGGATCATATTATATTTTCATCCCTCCAAATGCCACGCACCTAGGATAACAACTTACATCATTCAAAAATATGATTATTGACATAGACTTAGGTGTTGAGTATGGTCTTGAATGACTAATAATTGAGAATAATTATCAAGTAGTTATTCATTCTTCAATCAATCAAAAATAAAAAATTAGATTTAAAATATTGACACAATGATGTATTTTTTTGGTAACCATAAGAATTAATCTAACAACATCTAATCCAATTGACATTTGTAAAGCAAGATGACTAGACATTGATGATGTAGCCAATATCAATTTATAATGTCATCATTTTAAGTGGAGCATGCGAATTTTAAGGTGGGATTATTTCATGATAATTAAAAATAATATATATCATGGGAAATAAAATCCCATATTTATAGATGTATTATGGTGAAATTTTTTGGTAGTGTTTTTGGTCACATGCATTGATGTTTTTTACCTCAAGCTAGGTAATTACTAGGCAGGGGTTCCACCAACCTTGAAATTTAATATATTTTATATTTAGTCTATATATATATAAGGTATTTAATATTAAGAAATTATATATATATATATATATATATATATATATATGTATGTATATGTATATATATATATATATATATATGTATATATATATATATATGTATATATATATATATGTATATATATATATATGTATATATATATATAATTTCTTAATATTAAATACCTTATATATATATATATATATATATATATATATATACAATTTCTTAATATTAAATACCTTATAGCACATATCTCTCATTGAAACAACTATTAGTTTCATTATTTACATAAAATAGACTGAAACCTTAACTCCACAAAACAACAAATAGATCTTTTCTTAGTTATGAGTAGGTACTAAAGCCACTTCACAACTCTTATTTTCAATTAGGCATTAATTTTTAAATCATGTTTTTTTTTAACATTATTAAATAAATATCAAGTTTGTAGAGTTATTATTATATTTAATTACAAATAGATTTATAGATTTATCAACAATACTCTCAGATATTGCAGGGGTATTCACTCTAAGAAATAATTGCAAAGGATGTGGTTTTATGAAAGTGGTTTAGGTTACTATTTTCAATGTAATATTGGTTATACATAATTGAAATTATATATATATATATGAAAAATATGAGTCTCATATTTGTTTTGATTGAAAATAACATTTTATTAATAAAATAAGATAAAATACAATGGTAGTTATTGGTGATTTACATTGCACCCTAGCTGGAAGCAGAAGTGTTCAAGTCTTACTTCCAATCTAGCTCAACATGAGACTGACCTAGGGTGTGTATAGCGTATAATAGGGTCAGATCTCTAGGATTTTTTAAAAGGCTAGCTCCTCTGATGCATCATTTTAGCTCATTATAACTACTAAAACCTATTTTTGACCATGGAAAAGGGAGAGAGGGATAACATGAAAGGGAAAACCTAAGCTAAAGATGGTGATGCACTTATATTATGGTTGTTCCACCCTACTTGACTCTAAAACACTAATGAAACAAGTAAAAGTTGAAATCCATTATCCTAAATATGTATCATACATTGATGTTTCATGAAGAGGTCCACAAAATGATAACACGCTGAGGGAAATCATGGAGATGTCTAATGCAAGACACTAACTAGTCACAATATCCACATGAAAAATTCAATCAAAAGATGTAGAACACTAAAAATGACATGTATAATACGATGAACTAGTAATTAGGTGAGATCATAACTTGACAAGAGAGAGATTTATGCCATGTACACAAATCTGATATGTACACACTATACCAAAACCATGAAATATGAAGAATAGTATTGTATTAATTTTAAGAGTTTATAAGTTCCATCTTGGTAGAGTTTAGTCATGCCCAAGAGAGGGAATCAAGAAAATATAGAGGAGTTCCATTTTTTGGCTCAAAAGCCTCTATATATAGAAAAAAGAGAGAAAGAGAGATTGTAACCTACTTAGAATAATAGATAAAGGATCCTAGTCATGTGGTGGAAGCTCATTGATTACTTTTCTTGTGCATGACTTCCTCTAATGTACTAACCTTGATCAATAAATGATCTTCAATTTTCTCTAATAATACTCAAGCTCCTCTCATTAGCTGAGAGATCCTACTAAAAGATAAAGGTTTGTTGTGCATGATGACAAAGTTTGTTTGAGTAGAATCAATGCCCTTAACTAATTTTCAAACTATCAATTTACCACCTTGGGACCTTAAGCCCACTTGACTTGCTCATGAGGATCAAATCCTCAGATCTTGAAACCGATAGAGCCATACCATGAATGGTTGTTGGTACCTTATTTATCAATGATAGAGACACATCGATAGATGAGACCCTTTGCATTAATCACATTTTTATTTTATTTCCATCATAGTCCATTCTATAGTCTCTATGTCGATGCAGACCTATATGCTTCATATCGCCTTTCTTGATTATAATAGGTCCAAATAGACCCATTTTATCCCTATAAAGTCTTAATCAAACCATTAGATCCAAAAATATCTACTCTTGGTCTAATTTGGAATGTGTTTGAGCTTGGTTCCATTCATACTTTCTCTCTTTGGTCAAAAATAGACCCTTTAATCTTTGTCGAAAATGTCCTAGGCTTGCCCTTGTTTAATAGGTTGTCAAAATTGGCTTGGATAATTGACTCATTAACCTTTACTCACATCATTAAATCTCCTTTATATTCTCAAACATGATCTTTTATATCTGTTTGGACCCATATACCTATCTTTACCCAATCATCATTGGATTCGATTTGGGTACTTGAGATTTAGACACTTGTCAAGCCTGTATTCAATTGAGGACCCCTTTGACAAATTTTGAATAGAAGCAACTATTTATTGAGGCCCAAATTTGATTTTTTTGCACTTTTATTTGACATCTACACAAACATATTTGATGTCCACATACTTGTCACTACATATTTAAATTTCATTGGTTACTTGACGTGCCTTGAATTTGACACTTGCATGAATGTATTTATTTACTTCCCATACATTTTCCTTGGGATGTTTATTTCTGACCTTTTGATGGGCATTTATATTTTTTGGATTTTATGTCCTTGGCTATTTTCTTTGGGCTTTTTTTACGATACTTTCCCTGAAAGAAATATGTCTGCGGCCTTTTTGTTTCAGACAAAACGTCCAAAACCATTTGTTGCAAGATTTGTGTTTTAGATAAAATGTCCAAAATAAATATGCTTTGTACTTTTACCTTTTCCATAGATAAAATGTCTAAAATTAATACTTATCCTTTTTTGATGCAGACAATTTCCTTGAAACAATTAGGTCTTCGAGAAAATTGGTGTAGAATAATTTCCTCAAGAGAAATATGTCTTTGCCTTTTGCTTCAGATAAAATATCTAAAATAAATGGGGTCTTCAAGAATTTTGTCATGAAAATTTTATCTAAAATAAATATGATAGTCATCTAAATATTTAAAAACATTTCCCTAAAGGAATTCATGCCTTTGAAACTTGTGCTAGCAGATGATTTCCTTCAAGATTTTGTAAAGTCATTTTTGCCAGAGACCTTTTACCAATGGAAATATGTTCAGGCCTTTTTCTTCATCTGATTATTTTATAAATTATATGTAAACTCATCCCATTACCTTGAATTCCATTAACACTGTGAATACCTTCTTCCAAACTATTTCTTCTCTTTCATTATTTGGTCCCTCATTTCGAAAGGAACATCATTAAACTGATCTATCCATGCATGGCCTCTAAAACATGGCATTACCTCTAAATAAATTTTTGTATGTGGGCCAAAACTAGCCAACATTTTTGGTGACTCTCAAGGAAGCATGTCTGTTATGCTTGAGAACCCAAATACTTGCATTAATTCTAGACTCTTGGAACAAATGATAAATTGAACCTTGACTTCAAGCAACCTCTTGATAAAAACAACATTGAGCAAAGCAAGAAAGGGAAAACACAAATAAGAAAGATAACCTAAATAAAGGAAAAGCCAAAAAAATGTGTTGAAACAACACTTAGAGGAAAATAAAAAGGCTACCCTAATATGTACAAAGAACCTAACTAACCATACAAAGCATGATCCACCTAGATCAAAAAGGAAATTCAGAGACTCACCCAATCTAAGAGATAGTATAAGTTGTAAAATAGGATGTTTAATGAAGATGACCTTTAATGAGGTACTCTTCCTACCTACCCATTCCTTTAGCATCTTTTGGAATGAGTCATCAATCGAAAACCAGTCACCAACAAAGACAAAATGGTCTTGTTCTTTAGGATCCTTCTCATACTACTTATCAGCTACAATCTCTGCAAATGACACCTTATCCAAGCATTGTCCTTAAGGCCTTTTGGAATCTTGAGTGACCTTGTTCTCCTCATTATCAACTGCAAACTTGTCAAATTCTTATTGGAATATCTCCACTTGCTACTACCAATCTTCTAATAATGGTCCAAGATTAGGCTGAGTTGTTGAATCATTTCCACAATCAATAACCTCTACCTTAGTTTCAAGAGATTACCCTAGGACTGTAACCTTTTGAGGAATGACTTGAAATTAATGTCCTTCATCTTCGATATTACATTCTATCTCATGCATAACTACAAAAGAGTCTTTCATATATTTCTCTTCATTCAAGAAGGCTGAGTTGATTTTTAGTTCACCAATAGGAGTCCCTATGGTGATTTTTTCCTTATAGTCACTCATGACATCTTCTTGATAAATCATGACTTGAGACCTTTCCTCTTCACTTGCTTCCCTCAAGATATGTACTTTTTCAAGAAAGGGCAAGGTGTAAGTTTTATGGATAGGCTCATGGGTTTGAGTTGAAGGATAAGATATGGTGGGTTTGGGAATGGAGGGAACCTTCTTGTAACTTAAAACCTCTTTCTCATCTTCATGAACCTCATCCATCTCAGTTGTAAGTTCTTCATTCACCTCATAAAGGAGAGGTTCTTGCTCTAAGAATGGCATGGTTGATCCTTGGAAATACTCAAGGAGATGAGATAGATCCAATAGTTGGGCCATATATACTTGATTTTCCTCATGAAGTTTCTCTTCTTGGATCACATTTACCTCCTCCCTCTATTGCACTACTTCTTGGATGCATTTCCATTAAGAAAAGGACTTAGGTTCCTGTGGAGCAGGAAGTGGAGGTTGAATGATCTCTTGTTTGGATTCAAAATTCACCACTTCCTCCTTTTATATACTAATACAAATGGATTTACAAAATGGAAATGGCTTAGATTCTTGAGGGAGGGGTGGGGATTGAGTAGCATTGGGTTTGCTTGACTACATGACCTGACTCCAAGATGGAAATGTGGGCTCATGGTTTTCTTGCATAGTGTGCATTGAGGCCTGAGGATCAAACGAGGTATGAGCAATTGAGTTGACTTTAACTTTGTAGCTACCAATGTCTAGCATAGATGTTTGTCTACAACTTCAATCTACCTAGCAAGGGAGGCTTCAAAATTAGACCTTGACTGCTCATGATGGCTAGCTTCTTCAACACAAACCTGCCCTTCCTCCTGTACTCTCCCTTGGATAGATTTCCATGAGGGTAATTTTGTGGGAATTTGGGGGGAACTATGGTGACCCTAAAAATCATATGGTAAGGGCTTATGAGTGATGATGGGAAGCCTAGTATGAGGTTGATATGAAGTGAATAAGGGAAGATGGGGGGGGGGGGTGATGGAATGAATGATGTTCTTCATGGGATCCCAACCTCTCCTCAATCTTGTAGATGAGAACATATATGTCAAGCATGTCATTAATATTCTTAGAATAACCTCTCCTGATGAAAGACATCCACTTCTCCTTTGCCTACTGAACTAAAGTCCTAACCCCTCTAATGACATGTTTTGGAACTTCCTGCCCATACCCTTTCAATGTATCGATGTTTATCATATTATTTTCTTGGTCTAATATATATTTTTAAATGTTATATATAGAGTGGCTTGGGTTATGAGTAGGTTGTTCAGGAATGCCATCTAGCTACCATGACTGATTAAGAAGGTAACTAGGATGTAAAGGGGATAGATGAGGCTCATAAAGGGCTTGATAATCTTGGTAATAAGGGGGATCATCATAGGGCTATACTAACTACTTGTAGGGAGGATCATGGCAATACTCCTACATGTATGACCAATATAAGTCCTCATACTATTAGTGAGGGTTATAACAAGATGCATACAGATCATTTTGAAGCTACTGATGAGCAGAGGAAAGATATAACTCTTCTTTATAGGCTGCCATAGCCTATAAAACCTGAAGATAGTTGAAATCATGAAGAATAATATGTCTCTTACCTTGAGATAAGGATTAAGGAATACTTGAAACTAATTCTAAAGATGAACATGATGCAAACTTAATTCAATAGGTCCCACTAGGCATGCTAGATCTATTGGTGATCTAGATTTCACCCTAGCTGAAAGTAGAAGTGTTCAAGTCCTACTTCCAAAATTTAGTTTAACGTGGGACTGACCCAAGGTTATGGGTATCCTATAATAGGGTCAAACCTCTAGGATTTTTAACAAGGCTAGCTCCTTTGATGAATCATTCTAGCTCATTCTTACTAATAAAACTTACTAATGACCAAGGAAAAGGGAGAGAAGGATAACATGAAAGGGGAAACCTAATCTAAAGATGGTTATACACCTAGATTATGGTTGATCCACCTTTCTTGACTCTAAAACACTAATGAAAAAAGTAAAAGACCAAATTGATGATCCCAAAAATCTATCATACATTAGTGTTTCATGAAGACATTCACCAAATGATCACAAGTTGAGGGAAATGATGGAGAGGTCTAATGGAAGAAACTAACTAGTCATAATATCCACATGCAAACTTCAATCAAAATATGTAGAACACTAAACATGACCTATATAACAAGATGAACTAATAACTAGGTGAGATCATAACTTGAAAAGGGAGATATTTCTACCACATATGCAAATCTAACATGTACACACTATACCAAAATAATGAAATCTAAAGAATAGTATTGTATTCATTTCAAGAGGTTAAAAGCTCCATCTTGGTAGAATATAGTCATAACCAAGAGAGGGAATAAATAAAATATAGAAGGGATCCATTTTTTGGCTCAAAAGCCTCTATATACAATAGAAAGAGAGATGGAAACCTACATAGAAGAGTGGATAGAGGATCCTAGTCATGTGGTACAAACTCATTGACCACTTTTCTTGCACATGCCTTCCACCAACGTATTAACCTTGATCAACAAATGGTCTTCAATTTTCTCCAATAGTGCTTGAGCTCCTCTTATTGGCTACAAGAACTCACTAGAAGACAAAGGTTTGTTATGCATTATGACAAAGTTTTTTTTGAGTGGAATCAATGCCCTTAACTGCTTCTCCAGCTATCAGTTCACCACCTTAGGACCTTAAGCCCATTTGACTTTCTCATGAGGATTAAATCCTTAGATCTTGAAACTGATAGAGCCATTCCATGAATGGTGGTTGGTACCTACTTTATTGATAATAGAGCCATGTCAATAGATGAGACCCTTTACATTAATCACATATTTGTTCCATTCCCATCATAGATCCATTTTATAGATGGAAAAATAATCTAAAACTTTTGGTTTTCATATAGTCTTTATGTCAATGTATACCTATAGACTTCATAGCCCCTTTCTTGATTATAATAGGTCCAAATAGACCCATTCCATCCCTATAGAGTCTTAATGGTGTCATTTGATCCCAAAATATCTATTTTTTGTCTAATTTGGATCATGTTTAAGCTTGGTTCCATTCATACTTGATCGCCTTGGTTAAAAATTATCCATTCAATCTCTATCAAAAGTGTCTTGGACATGCTTTTGTTTAATTGGCTACCAAAATCATCTCAGATCATTGACTCATTGACCTTTTATCACGTCATTTGATCTCCTTTATATGCTCAAACATGTTCTGTTAGATATATTTGGATCCACATACCTATCATTACCCACTCATTAGATTCAATCTAGGCACCTGAGATTTAGACATTTGTCAAGCTTGCATTTAGTCAGGGATCCCTTTGACAATTTTTGAATGCAAATGGATATTTAATGAGGATAAAATTTGATGTCTATGTACCCGTATTTGATGTATGTGAAAACATATTTGATGTCCACATGCCCATCACTACATATTTGAATTTCAATGGTTACTTGATGTGGCCTAAATTTGGCACTTACATGAATGCATTTATCTACTTCCCATATATTTTCCCTAGGCTATTTCCTTTAGACATTTTTTTGGGAATTTATATTTGTTGGATTTTCTATCCTCAAATATTTTCTTTGAGATTTTTGTTTGGGACACTTTCCCCAAAATAAATATGTCCATGACCTTTTTACTTCGTATAAAATGTTTGAAACCATATATTGCGGGCTTTGTGTTTCAGACAAAAATGTCTAAAAGAATTATGACCTATACTTTTGCCTTTTCCATGGATAAAATGTCTGAGAAAATTCATACTTATCCTTTTTTGATGTGAACAATCTCTCTAAAATAATTAGGTCTTGAGCAAAATTTTTGCAGAATAATTTCTCCAAGATAAATTTGTCTCTGTCTTTTGCCCAAGACAAAATGTCTAAAAGAAATTGGGTCTTCAGGGACTTTGTTGTAGACATTTTTTCCTAAATAAATATGACACTCAGCCAAATACCAAAAATAATTTCCTTAAAGGATTTCATGCCTTCAAAAATTATGCTTGTGGATGATTTCCTTTGGGATTTTGCAAAGTCATTTTTGCTGAGGACCTTTTGTCGATGGAAATGTCTTTAGGTGTTTTGCTTGATCTGATTATTTTCTAAGGTATATGAAAACTCATCCCATGACCTTGAAATTCATTAACACTTTGAATACCTGCTTCGAAACCATTTCCTCTCTTTCATTATTATGTTCCTCATTTCAACAGAAACATCATTCAACTAATCTATCCATGCATGGACTTTAGAACATGGCATTGCATCTAGACAAATTTTTGCATATGGGCCAAAATTGGCCAACACTAGTCATACAAAAAATGTGGGTGGAAAAGTCACACCCCACAAGCTAAACCACACCCAACTATAGGAGCCTCAAAGGGAAACAAGAAACAAGCCAAAACAAGTAAGAATAACTAGAGGAGTAATCATAAATGACCATAATTTATATCCACAATATGACCTTTTCCCCTTTTTCTTTTAAACCTCTATCCAACCCTCTAGACTACCAATAGCCATCAAGTTAGTAATAACCATTGGAAGCACAAGAGTGTGCTAAGGTTTATAACATGGTTGATCTTTATCAGATTCATAGGTGTTAGATTAATGTGACCTCTTAATTCCTCCTCTCATAGCATTATATGTAATTGTCATTTTATAAGATGATTTAGTCACAACCATTTCTGCAATAGATTTTGCATCTTCCTTCTTCTCTATGTCATCTATAGATTTTTATGTGCCCTTGTTTGAAAGAGGGTGCTCATATAGCTTCCAACCTTTAGGATTAAAATATTGGTTTTTTTTTTAGATTCTATACATGAGGACCAACCCCCTGGAGATGGCTATTTTGATGGCAAAAAAACCATATGAAGGTAGTATTTTCATAATCCAAAGTTTGGATCCAAAGGAAGGTGGTATGCTTCAACTATATTCCCTTTGGAAGACCTTTACTAAGGTATACCTCAACACAAATACGAGCATAGGTAAACAAACCTTGCTTATAACACATATTATCAATCTTGATGAATCTTCAAAACTTATTTCCAATACCTTCAAAAACTAAGAAGGCCCAAAAGGGAAGAGGGAGTTTTGGGATCCAAATCCAAACTAACATTTTAGACACCTCCATTGTTGAGGGGTTAAAATCAAATAACTAGGGGGTAGTAAAGAGCCCAAATCTACTCCAAAACCAATGCCCCTCTTTAAACACTTTTTTATGATCCTTAGGGTAAAAAAACTAACTATGAAGAACCCTTTAGAACATAATTAGATTTGACAGTGACTAGTCCAAGTAGCATGGATCCAATGATGTAATTCTTTTGATCAAGGACAAAACCCATTAAACCTACAAATAATTGAAAAACCCGTAAATGCAAAAATTAATTTAGATGCCTCAAGATAAATGATCTCCATTATCGACATTTCACCTAATTTTTACATAATATATGGACTGGGAAAAAATGCAAGAGAAAGTGAAGGTAGAGGAAACTTATGGTGAGTGGCATCTCTGTAGGAAAACCCAAAATCTTGTCTCTTAATATCTCTAGCAGTAAGCCTTGGTGCCATACCTTTGTTGTTAGACACTTGCATAATGCTTTGTCCTACCTTGTAGTGATATCTACCATTGCCATATTTGTGACGCTGTAGGGATGAGGCACTAGCCACATACTCAATGCTTGTCACAGATCCCTTCCCTTCTGTAATACATTTTTCCTTCTCCAACATGACCACTTTTGTAGGAGTCTCATATTTTTAAGTATAAAAATTTTAACTACTATTCATGAGAGGATGTTGAAAGTCTTTGCCGCTACCTTAAACACTTTTTATTCATATGATACTTTTTATTTGAGATTTTAATTTTTGATTAAAAAATTGAGTCATTTATTTAAATATATTTCTTATAAATTTTCATCTATAATATTCTAGTATAAAAGAGTTAAAAATTCAAAAGATTATTAATGAAATTATGTATAAATAAATATTTTTTTATTTTTTTATCAAAAATTTTAATCTTATAGAAAATGATCGTTTAAATAAAATTTCCTAAGTTTGTGGGGATGCTTTTGGCCTTTTGATTAGTCTTGAAGGGTAAATTAAAGAAATCATTTTGTTTGAACTGTCAATTAAAATATACCTTTTAAATCAAATAGAATTCAGTATTTTTTTAAATGAAAAAATTACAATTTCATAATGGTCAAGTTGTACAAATTTTTAACAAAAATCATGAAAAGTGGCATTTATCTATGTTGTGACTAGTCAAACCCATTTACATCTTATTTAGGGGTAGGGTAATGATGCCATTAATAGTGGATTTGCATATGCAGAGGTACAGGGGCAGCAATGAACTAATCTATGTGGACATGCTTTGGAAGATATGACATTATGTCAAAAGTTAACTAATATTTACTTCACATAATTGCCATGTAATAACTATCCTATGAATTAAATGCATAGTTTTCATGTAATAACTCATACATAAAATTATTTAATGCATCTCCCTATTCTAAAAAAATATGTTCATTATGCATTGTAGATTGTTGGAGCACTCTTGTGCAGTGGATAGTTAGATTCATTTGCATGAATTGTTTTTTTGTCACATCATAGATAAATACATTTTATTTTTTTTAAAGAAAAAACTAAGAAATAGGATGGTTGGAACTGCTTGAGCTAGTCACTGTACAATTGTCTTTGTTGTTGGTGCATTTTTGGAATTTGTTTGTCATGTTTGGTGATGAATTGCTTTTGTTTTGAGTTAGATAGTTAACTAGTAGCTGTTCAAAAAATTGTCTTCTATAGAAGTTTATATATTAAACATTCATTGATATATTTTACATATAATATTCTCATTAGGAAATATGTATGCTTTCATATTTATTACAACATCAAATTTTTTAATTTGTGTGCACTGTGATGCTCTGTTTAAGAATGCCTATGAAATTATTACATTGCTAACAAAAATAATAAGGTTGTATTCAAAACATGGTGGACCTTTTTTAAAAAAATCACAACTAATTGTCTTTTCTTAAGGTTCATGGTTTTGATGCTTTGTACATTGAATTTGTAATAGTAAATGTTTATTTTGTTGTGTGTCTATCATATTCTTACAAATTTATTCAAAACATTTATATTTTTTTCTACTTTTATCTTGTGCCAAATAAAACATACAATCATGATATTGTATCCTCACTTTACATGTATAGTTTTGTGTAGGTTGCTTAAGCCAAAAAAAATAGTTTGATTAGATATCAAATTGTATTTTTTTTAAAAAGCTCTCAAATATAATAATTGTAGTTTCTAAAATCGATGATTATTTGGTGAATTGATAATATGTTTGTGACGGTTTTGATAAATATTTTCTATGATTTTTACTTATCTTTTATTTTTATTTTTATTGTCTTCAATTTACTTGATATTGTAGAATGAAATTGAAAAAATCAAAATAAAAAATAGTACATATACTTAATAAATAATTAAAAAATTATATTGAAAAATGCATACCATAGTTAAAAATTCAGTAAAATGGCATAAATTTAGAGGCCATCTTTTCAAATACAAGTATCAATTAAATAAAATGTTTGTAAGTTGGTAGAGAAAGTATTTTAATTAATAACTTTAAATTTTGCTATTAAAAAATATAGGTTTTTTTAAAAAAAAATAAAATGATTCATTTTATTTTTATAATTATATTATTTCAATTCTATAAAATCAATCATAGGAACCTAAACTTCTTCCATAAAACATCTTAAATTAAATATAAGTATTTGTAAATGTATTATAAACATAATAAAAACCATTGTTGAAGAATTAGTCATTTTCTTTAGTAATGTACTTTGTGCAAATGGGAAGTGTTTCTTTATGTTTGTGACACTAGCATTTATTAGTAGAGGGAGATATTTTGTGATTTCTTCGTTTTTTTCTCCCTACTTTTTGGACCATATTGGTTAGTTTAGTTAGTTTTTTTAATTTAATTGGGGCTGCATTTTTTTCTTTTTGAATTTTAAGATATATTTTATTTTATTTATTTTAATAGTTATTTATTTAAGTGGAGGTAATTTGATGGATTTAAAATTATTAACAATTTTTTATTATGTAAATTTTTTTAATAAAATTTTAAAAAAATTAAGGTATATTTATAAAAATCATTTTTTTTTCTACTTTTAATTTTTTTCAAATTTATGTAATTTAGTATACATAAAATTATTAAATTTTTTATGGTGCGGATTTTATCTTTTTGAATTTTCTCAATAAAATATAAAAATAAAATATTTTTTTGAAATACATGATATATTTTATATTTATGGAAGTTATCTCATTTTTTTTCAATATTTATTTATTTTAAAGTGAAAGATGATTTGGTATAAGTTATTAATATTTTTTATGATATAGATTTTATTTTTTGTATTTTCTCAATAAAAATAAATAATAAAATATTTTTTAAATTTATAAATAGAAATTGTTTTTTCTTTTGGATATTTATTTTTTTAAATGAAAATAATTTAGTGTAAGTAAAGTTATTAATGTTTTGCCAATGAAAGGTAGAAGGATTAGTGAAGTGTTATGGTTGTGCTCAGTTCCACCTAATTCTCTCGAGGATGAGGCCCTTGGTTTGTGCCCCACAACTAATTGTAGCTTAGTCAAAAGCTAAGTACCAATATAAAAAAAAGTTATTAACATTTTACGTGGCATAGATTTTACTTTTTAAAATTTTTTCTCTAAAACTAAAAAATAAGGTGTTTTACCTTACATCCAAGTTATTTTTTAGATTTCCGTACTAAAATTAAAAAGTAAAATATTTTACTTAATATTCATGTCTTTTTAATATATATTTACATTTACAAATTAATTGATTTAGGTTTAAATATGATAAATAGAATAATTTTATGTACACCTTTTAAAAGGTATTGGTGTTGATATAATACCTTATAAAGATATTTATAGAGAATTATTGACCATATTGTCAAAAAAAAATGTATCATTATTTGGACCATTATTTTCATAGAAGATGAACACATTATTATTCCTAAATACATTATTTGAATTAAAATATTTAGGTATTATCAACTTTACATAAATTTTTTTCTTTTTTTTTTAAAATATTATATATATATATATATATATATATATATATATATATATATATATATATATATATATAAAACTTTGTAATAATAAATCACAATCATAAGAGTATTTTATATTTAGGCAATCATTATATTATGAAATATGTAGTACGTTTTATTATTTCTTTAGATAAAATTAAGGTTGTATATATCACCTTATTTATTATGAAGATTTAAAATATGTAATTGTATTCATTATAAAAATGATTCAATACAGAAAGGGTCTTTTCAATACTAAAACTCTTTATTTTATTATTTAATTTAGAATTATTGTTTTTGTCCTCAATTTTAAAATGATAATCAAATTCATTATTCTACTCAACAATCAATAATTATTAAATAAATTTTTTAAAATATTTTATCTTTTTTATATACATATTTAATATATTTTTTTAAACTCTTAATAGCTTATTAAATTTTCATATATATAAATAATGGCTATAGTAGAATCAAAATTGTTCCCCATCCAAACACCCCAATTTGGTGGTAAATTTAGAGTCACTAGTCAATTGAAAAATGGTAAGTTCCTCACCAATAATGATGCTTATATTTTACAAAGGGTATGTTGTACTTAGTACATTTTAAAGAATGTTTCTAGGTTTATTTTCAGGATTCTAAAATAAAATACCAGTGTATCTTCCAAATTTTAGTGTCACCAATAATATTTTATGATTATGAAATTTGGGTACTTAGAACTTATTAGTATAAATTGGGATTGAGTTAATGAATTTATTATTTATATGTTATTCAAAAATTTATTGACAAGATGGTCATCTCGACGTGTAATTATTTCCATTGAATTTAACATCTATTCCCTTCATATTTCAACTATTTTCCATATATTGATATTTCTTTAGAGATTAATATGTATGGCAGATATAAAATTTAGATTTAATATCTATTTATTCAAGTCTCTTCAATCATCTACAAAGTTATATGAACAAAGGATAAACAATACTTGTTATGTTTGATTTACGTCTTTCTTAAAGGGAATTGGTAATGATATCAATCAGTTGCATCTTAATGCATTCAGTTGCATCCTATTGCATTCAGTTTCATCCTACTACATTTTCTATTAATTCTTCCCACATGTTACAAATAGATATTCATAGAGGCATCTTGGGTGAGATCTACAAATATTATATAAAATCAACATGGCAGAAATTATTGGAGCCATTGTCAATAAAAATGTGTCACTACTTGGAGAACTATCTCCAAATGACATATGGACATATTATTAATTTGAAGTATACCATTCACTTTTTTGGGTTGAGATTTATTTGGGTATGCTTTCATCATCTTTGTATGGAGTCAAAGTACTTTTTTCTACAATATTAGTGCATATGTAAACTCAACAATAATGAACTAGAGTTAGAGGAGAATTTGGTATTTAGATGTCCAATATATTATGAGATCCATAGTAGGTTTTACTCCTTTAAATTAAATCAAGGCTCTCCATGAGATCTTATTCATTATGATGATCAAATATGTGTAGCTCTATTCATCAAAACTATGACCTTATCTACAAGGTTTCATTATTCAATTTGAGACTTCTTTCAGTCTGATTTCAAAAGCTCAAATAGATCTATTGTTCTACTTAACATTCATGAATTTTCAGGAGAAATATCTCACCAACTTAACTCTTGTAATTTATATTTTATCTCCTTTTTTTCTTACAAGTTCTTATTTGAAAGATATTTTTTAACACTCCTATTAATGTATTAAATTTTTGTTTTATCTCTTTTTTTATTACAAACACTACTGAATAAATTATAAATAATATTCAAATAGAATTTAATCATTGATATTTTTGTGGTTAAGAAATCAAATCTGAGAGAATTTTTAGAAACCTATATTACCAAATGGCATTTAATATGTGAGTTTTTTTATTGGCTATTAATTTTTAAATCATATTTATAAAAATATGATTAAACAAATAAATACTTATTTGAGTTATAAGAATATTTAATTACAAATAACTTTACAAAATTCTCAACAACACACTCTTAAATATTTTAGGGTATTCACTTTAAAAAAATAATTGTTAACGATAAGTTTTTATGAAAGTGGTTTTTCCTTTTATTTTTAATGTGAGATTGGTTTTATGGAATTGAAATAATATTGATAGGAATAAAATATTTTTTTCTTAGAAAAGAAGAACCCCATACTTTTACAAATAACTTTACAAAATTCTCAACAACACACTCTTAAATATTTTAGGGTATTCACTTTAAAAAAATAATTGTTAACCATAAGTTTTTATGAAAGTGGTTTTTCCTTTTATTTTTAATGTGAGATTGGTTTTATGGAATTGAAATAATATTGATAGGAATAAAATATTTTTTTCTTAGAAAAGAAGAACCCCATACTTTTACAAATAACTTTACAAAATTCTCAACAACACACTCTTAAATATTTTAGGGTATTCACTTTAAAAAAATAATTGTTAACGATAAGTTTTTATGAAAGTGGTTTTTCCTTTTATTTTTAATGTGAGACTGGTTTTATGGAATTGAAATAATATTGATAGGAATAAAATATTTTTTTCTTAGAAAAGAAGAACCCCATACTTTTAAAAAATAAACTTTTAGATATTCTTCAAAAGAGAGGGTTGAAAGTTTCCTTCCCACCTTAAGAGTTTTTTATTGTGTGATACATTTTATTTGAGATATTTTAAGTGAAAATTTAATAGAAATTATATATAAATAAATAGTTTAAGTTTTTATCAAAATTTAAAAATTTAAATAAAAAGTATCATGTAAATAAAACTTGTGTAAATTGGTGGAAAATTTTACATTTTTTAATTAATTGTAGATTAAAATTTTACACTTTGAAAATATAAATAATTCATTTTATTCTTATAATTAAATTATTTCAATTCTATAAAATATGTTTGTAAATTTATTATAAACATAATGAAAGCATTTCTCAAATATTTTTAATTTTCCTTAGTAATATACTATGTAAAAATGGAAAGTGTTTTTTTATGTTTGTAACATTAATTATATAACAAGTAGAGGTGGAGATATCTTGTGATTTTTCTTCTCTAACAAAAGAAGATATCTTGTGATTTATTTACTTTCATCATTTGGCTCTTTGGAGTATATTGGTTAATTTTCTTTGTGTTAAGTTTGTTTTTTTTTTTTTTTTTTTTTTTCTTTTTTAATTTTAGGGTATGTCTTACATTTATAAAAGTTCAGTTGTAGTTTTTAGTTTTAAAATAAAATGGGGGTAATTTAGTGTACTTAAAATTATTAATATTTTTTATGATGTAGATTTTTTTTTAAACTTTTTCAATAAAAAGTAAACTTTTTATTTATTTATTTTATATTATTTATTTTTAAATTTTGAAGTATATTTATGAAAGTTATATTTTTTTCCCCTTCAAAAAAAATATTTTAGTGGATATAGAGTTATTAATTTTTTCCATATTTTAGATTTGTTTTTTAAATTTTTTTCAATAAAATTAAAAAATAAAAGGTTTTTTTGTATTAAAAAAATTATGACATATTTTATATTTAGGGAAGTTATCTCTTTTTTTTTTCAACATTTATTTTTTAAAGTGATAGGTGATTTGTTGTAAGCAAATCTATTAACAAAGATGTACCTTTGTTTTTGGATTTTGTCAATAAAATTAAAAAGGAAGGTGTTTTTTGAATTTATTAGTAGAAATTATCTTTTTCTTTTCTATATATAAATTTAATGGAGGTAATTTGGTGTAAGTAAATCTACTAATATTTTTCATGGTGTAGATTTTATCTTTTTGGATTTTATTCCTAAAATTATAAAAATAAAATGTTTTACCTAATATACAGGGTTTTTAGTGTAGATTTACCTTTACACGTTAATTGATTTAGGTTCAAATATTATAAATAAGGGAATTTTATGTACACTTGCTACAAGGTATTGGTGTTGGTATAATACCTTAAAATGTTATTCATAGAGGGATAAGATTTACAAAATTATTAGTCATGTTGTTAACAAATATACCTCACTACTCAAAGGACTATTTTTATAGAGAATCAATATATTATTACTCTAAATACACTTTATTTTTAGTTTGAATTTTTTTGATATATTTTTATCAATTTTATATAAAGTTACAATTTTTTTCTTATATAATATTAGCATATATATAATCTTTGTAATAATGAACCACAATCATAAGAACATTTTATATGTAGATGTTTAGTATATTATGAGATATATGGTAGATTTTACTACCTTTTTTAATGAAATTAAAGTTTTATATGTGATTTTATTTATTATGAAGATTTAAGATATGTAACTCTATTCATTACAGAAATGATTTAATAGAGAAACTACCTTCTCAACACTACAACTCTTTATTTTATAGTTTAACTTTGAATTATTTTTTTAGTTGTCAAATTTAAAACCACAATCAAACCCATGATTCTATTCAACAATCAACAATTATTAAATAAAAATGTCAATAATTTAACTTTAATATTTTATGTTTAATGGTTGTTTAATGTTTTGATGAGCTTGAAAGAGGCTACAAACAAAATGTGTTTAGTTTAGGTATTACTCCAGAGAGATGCATTTCCATGGACGGGCTATTCATTCTTTTGCAGGTGGTTTTATGGAAAAAAACTACGACTAGAATTTCGCTGTGTGTTGGCAGTTATTTTTTAATTGAATATACTCATTCATATATATATATATATATATATATATATATATATATAAAAAAGTAATCTAAAAGTATCTATAAAATGTTGGCAATTGTTTTGGTCTTAATTTCAAATTAATGGACTACCATTTAACATAACAATAATAAAATTGACTATTAAAATTAAAAATAAATGGTCTATTTTATTTTTATTTTTTTAAAAAGCACATTTTTTTTTAATTTTGTATAGAAATATATAATTTATTATATTTTTTTAAATTTATTAATAAGTAGTACTACTAAATTTTAGAATAATCTATCAAATTTTATAAATTTAAAAATTTATTAATGACATATAGGTGAATTTAAGATCTAAAATAGATAAATTTAAGATTCAATTTTAATATATAGATGTTATAACAATAATATCTCTAAATATTTTGTATATAAATTTATGTAAGATATGTATATGATAATTTGATATAAATTAATTAGATATTAATTTTAATGTGATTTTTATTTATGTATATTTTAGGATTTTTCCAAATGACCTCCATGAATAGTCACGTAAATAATATCATTTTAATGAAATGATTATTCATGGAGATCATTTGGGAAAATGCCTAAAATATACACAAGTAAAAATCCCACTAAAATTAATATCTAGTTAAAATTACTCATGAAATCCTTCAAGTTAATATTAAAAATACATGATTGGATTGTAGTCAAGTTAATCCTACATTGGTAATAATTGCAAGATGAGGAATCCTAACTCTTGTTAATGGGTTGAGTGTGTTTTAGAAGATTCTCTAACTAGCTGGTAAGTTAGATTGGCTACCCATACCTATTGGGATGTTTAAATTGAATTTTGGTGGCATGGCTAGGGGATACCTAAGGGCATCGGGGGCTAGTTGTGTGATTCATTATTGTGTAGGATCATTAGTCTTTACGTAAGCTCATTGATGGAACAAACAATGAGACAAAAGCACATACTCTTGCACTAGGATTGTTCATCTAGTGGTTTAATGTAGTATTGGTAAATGTTGAGTTATGGAGCTAAAAGCTTCACCAGATGAGAAAATGCAGAGGTTGCTGGAGTTACACAGTCACTGACATCGGTTAGGACTGACTGATGTCGATTATGGATCGGCTGACATCGGTCATATGCAGACAAACAAAGACTAATGTCGGTCATCTATGCGTTCCTAGAATTCTAATTTTGAGGAGAACAGTCAGTTTGCATGTAAAAATTAACTATTAGTCTTGAGTTCACTTTTCTATTTTTGGCAGGATAGATTCGAACCTTTAATTAAGAGGTGCATCTAATGGTGGAGAATGCATGGCTCATGAATCCTAGTTCTATATAATAGGGTTAGATCCTCATAGCATTGTAAAAAGAAAAAAAGTGTGAATCAATTCAAGGATTGAGTTGGTTGTAATTGAGAGAGAGAGAGAACTCTTGAGGGAAAGAGATCTGTACATCTAAGAGGTGTGAGAAGAGTGAGATTTCTTCATTGTATTTCCTTCTGGAAGAGTTTAATACAAGATTGGTTGTTTCTTGTATCTCATATTCTTTGTTGTTTTTGATTTCTAATTACTTATTATTTTTGGTTTAATTTCGTGTTTAGTTTCTTATACAAAAGTAATCAATTGTGCTGTAAGATCCTAACAAGTGGTATCAGAGCTGTGTGTTCTAGATCCTGACAAGTGGTATCAGAGCTTGGTTCACTTACAAGGTTCATCAGAGCGGGTTAGTGTTTGTTGATTATAGGTTCACTCTCAGGGGTTTCTGATTGAGTGGGAGTAAAGCAATGGCAGAAGAAAGTAAGCTAAGAATGGAAAAATTCAATGGCAAGAATTATCAATTATGGAGGATGCAGATAGAAGATTATCTATATCAGAAAGATCTATACTTACCGTTAGGTGGGGTTTCAAGCAAGCCCACAAATATGCAAGATGAAGAATGGAATGTTCTTGATAGAAAGGCTCTTGGATCTATAAGGTTGAGCCTGGAATCTTCTGTGATTTCCAACTTATCACAGGAAAAGACAACGGCAGAGTTAATGGATACTTTGAAAAATTTATATGAAAAGCCCTCAGCTTTGAATAAGGTATATCTTATGAAGCAATTATTTAATTTGCAAATGCAGGAAGGTGGATCAGTATCTAGTCATCTTAATGATTTCCATGCAATAGTAAATCAACTAAATTTAGTCAAAATAGTTTTTGATGATGAAATTAAGGCTCTCTTAATCTTATGCTCCTTACCTGAAAGTTGGCATAGTTTGGTAATGGCAGTTAGTAATACTGCATCTACTTCAAATATCTTGAAAGTTGATGATGTTGTTAGTGTAATCTTGAATGAAGAAATTCGCAGGAAAAGCACAGAGGAAACATCAGGTAATGATTTAAGTATTGAAATTAGGGGAAGACAAAGAGAGAAGGGCAAGCAAGGGAGATCAAGGTCAAAGTCAAAGATGAGAACTAGATCCAAATCCAGAAATGGAAGAAGAATAACCTGCTGGAATTGTGGAAAGAAAGGGCATGCAAAGAAAGATTGTTGGTTGAAAGATAAAGAAGAAAATCAGCATGAAGGTAATAAAGAAGAAGCAAAAGTTACAGGTATTGTTGCACAGGATGCTCTTATATTTTCTTTGGATAATAAAGTAGAATCATGGGTTTTAGATTCTAGTGCCTCTTTCCATGCAACCCCAAATAGAAATTTTTTCAATGATTATGTCCATGGAGATTTTGGAAAAGTTTATTTAGGGGATGATGAGCCTTGTCAAATTGTTGGCAAAGAAAAATTGCAGTTGCAGAATGGCAACACATGGGTGTTGAAGGATGTCATGCATGTACCCATCTTGAAGAGGAATCTAATTTCTGTAGAAAAGTTGGGTGATGAGGGTTGCACAGTAACTCTCATAGCTGAATCTTAGAAAGTTTCTAAGGGTGCACTTGTATTAGCCAGAGGTAAGAGAGTAGGTACACTTTATCTATCTACTTGTATTATTGATCATTCTCCTTTTATTTTATCTACTTCAGATGTAGATGCAAAGTTGTGGCACTATAGGCTTGGTCACATGAGTGAGAAGGAAATGAATGTTCTTAAGTCAAAAGGTAAGCTTTCAGATTTGAAAAGCATAGATCTAGATTTCTGTGAGCATTGTATTTTTAGAAAATAGAAGAAAGTGAGGTTTCTCAAAACTGGGTCAACAAAAAAGAAGCACAAGTTGGAGCTTGTTCACACAGACGTGTGGGGACCAGCTCAAGTAGCATCTATTGGAGGATCACGATATTATGTTTCTTTCATTGATGATGCTACAAGAAAGGCATGGGTTTATTGCATAAAAAGAAAATCTGATATTTTTGACACATTTAAGAAATGGAAAGCTTTGGTTGAGAATGAAACAGGTTTGAGATTGAAGTGCTTTAGATCTAAAAATGGTGGTGAGTATTGCAGCAATAAATTCAACAGTTACTATTCTATGAATGAAATATGCAGGGAAAGAATGGTTCCAAGGACACCTCAACAAAATGGAGTTGTTGAAAGGATGAATAAAACAATAATGGAGCATGCACAGAGTATGAGGTTGCATGCTGGTTTGCCCTTACAATTTTGGGCAGAAGTTGTAGATACTACGATTTACCTGATTAACAGAGGACCTTCTACTGCACTGGATAGTGGAATTCTAGAAGAGGCGTGGACAGGTAAAAAGGTAGATCTTTCATTTCTCAGAGTTTTTGGTTCTGAAGCTTTTGTGCACATTGATAAAGAAAATAGAAAGAAGCTGGATGCTAAATCTATGCAGTGCACTTTCATTGGTTATGGTTCTGGAGATTTCGGATTTCAGTTGTGGAATTTAGAAAATAACAAAATTATTAAAATTCGTGATGTAGTTTTCAATGAGAAGGTGATGTACAGTGATCAGCTCAAGAGGCTGAATAATTCTGAGCAGAGCAATCATGATTTGAATGAGGTTATGATCCAAAATGAGCTCGCGGGTAAAAATCATCACTCATAGGAAAACACAGATATCGACGTCGGTCAGGCAAGAACCAACGTCGATCATGTAAAAATTGACGTCAGTCAAGAAGAAATTGATGTTGGTCAGGTGGAACCGACATTGGTCAGTTTCAGACTGACATCAACCAGAGATGACTGAGATCGGTCACTAACAAAAAAGAATTTAGGCAGACAGCAAGCTATGAATGAGTCTCAAATGCCCATAAGGAGGTCTGAAAGGGTAAGTAAACCTCTAATTCGTTATTCCCCTTCTTTATACTACTTGTTGCTCACTGATAGTGGAGAACCAAAAAGTTTTGATGAGGCAATGTAGGTAGAATCCAAGAAACAGTGGGAGCATGGCATGAATGATGAAATTGATTCCTTGAAAGAGAACCAAACGTGGGATTTGGTTGAGTTGCTAGCTGGAAAGAAATCACTAAAAAATAAATGGGTTTACAGGTTAAAGGAAGGAGAGAATTGACAAATGAGACATAAGGCTAGGTTGGTAGTAAAGGGATTTGCAGAGAAACCAAGTATTGATTTTGGTGAAATTTTTTCTCCTGTAGTAAAGATGACTTCTATTTGGACTGTATTGTTTTTAGTTGCTATTGAGGATTTGCATCTTGAGCAGCTTGATGTTAAGACAACATTCCTTCATGGAGATTTGGATGAAGAGATATATATGGATCAGTCAAAAGGTTTTGAGGTCAAAGGTAAGGAGAAACTTGTGTGTAGGTTGAAGAAAAGCTTATATGGTCTTAAGCAAGCGCCAAGACAATGGTATTTGAGGTTTGACAGGTTTATGATAGAGCATGGCTTTAGTAAATATCAATCTAGCCATTGTGTTTATTTTAACAGATTGGATAATGGTAGTTATATTATCATGTTACTGTATGTAGATGATATGCTTGTTGTAGGTTCACACATGCAGAATATTATTGAGCTTAAGGTAAAATTAGCTCACACATATTTCATGAAGGATTTAAGAGCAGCAAAGAAAATCTTTGGCATGAGTATTAAGAGAGACAGGAAAAATCATAGTTTGATTTTGTCTCAAGAGGATTATGTGAATAAGGTGTTAGAGAGGTTCAATATGCAGGATGCAAAACCAGTAAGCACACCTATGGCTGGAAACTTCAAGTTGAGCAAAGAACAGTGTCCTAAATCACATGATGAGGTTGAGTACATGAGTAGAGTTCCATATGCTTCAGCAGTTGGGAGCTTGATGTATGTAATGGTATGTACTAGACCTGATATTGCCCAAGCAGTGGGAGTTGTCAGCAAGTTTATGGCCAATCCAGGAAAGGAACACTGGAAAACAGTTTAGTGGATTCTCAGATATCTAAGAGGGACCAGCAATAGGCATTTATGCTATGGAGGGTCAAACACTTCTCTACATGGGTATGTAGATTCAGATATGGTAGGTGACTTGGATGGTAGGAGAAGCACCATAGGGTATGTGTTCACTGTTGGTGGAACGGCGGTTGGCTAGATTTGAAAGTTGCGGAAGGTTTTTGCCTTGTCTACTACAGAGGTAGAATACATTGCAGTCACAGAGGCTAGCAAGGAAATGATATGGATGACACGGTTCATGGAAGAGTTGGGAAAAGAGCAAAAGAGTTGCAGATTGTATAGTGATAGTCGAAGTGCAATTCATTTGGCAAAGAATTCAGTCTTTCATTCAAGAACCAAACATATACATCTTAGGTACCACTTCATTATACAAGTATTGGAGGATGGACAGTTGAAGCTAGAAAAGATCCATATGGATGAGAACCCTGCGGATATGTTAACAAAGCCAGTAACAAAGGAGAAGTTGAATCTTCATTCAACTTTTGTTGGTCTTCAAGATTGAACTTGAAGATGGTGAAATAAGCTAGAGGATGTTGTTGTATAGGTACAGGTGCAGCTGTTTATCTTCAAGTGGGAGATTTTTGAGTTATGGAGCTAAAAGCTTCACCAAATGAGCAAATGCAGAGGTTGCTGGAGTTACACAGTCACCGACATCGGTCAGGACCGATCGACGTCGATTATGGATCGATCGACATTGGTCATATGCAGATAGATAGAGACCAATGTCAGTCATTTGTGCATTCTCAGAATTCTAATTTTGAGGAGAACAGTCAGTTTGCATGTAAAGATTAACTGTTAGTCTTGAGTCCGCTTTTCTATTTTTGGCAGGACAGATTTGAACCTTTGATTAAGAAGTGCATCTAATGGTGGAGAATGCATGACTCATGAATCTTAGTTCTATATAATAGGGTTAGATCCTCATAGCATTGTAAGAAGAAAAAAAATGTGAATCAATTCAAGGATTGAGTTGGTTGTAATTGAGAGAGAGAGAGAGAGAACTCTTGAGGGAAAGAGATATGTACATCTGAGAGGTGTGAGAAGAGTGAGATTTCTTCATTGTATTTCCTTCTAGAAGAGTTTAATACAAGCTTGGTTGTTTTTTGTATCTCCTATTTTTTGTTGTTTCTGATTTCTAGTTACTTATTATTTCTGGTTTAATTCTGTGTTTAGTTGCTTATACAAAAGTAATCAATTGTGCTGTAAGATCCTAATAGTAAAGTTGTCATTGAAAGTGACTCATTGGTGTTAATCTAGGCTCTACATAACAGGAATAATGGGTTATGGAACATTAAGACTTTCTCAAGCATGTGTGGTAATTATTGGACTCTCTCAATGTCTGGAAGGCCAAGCATTGTTTTCATGAAGCCAATGCTACAAAAAAATTCTTAGCCAACAAAGAAATTACACAGGCTAAGGATTTAATTATCGATAATTTCTAGTATGCTTATCCATATGCAATAAAGGACCTTGTTGATACTTAGATGTTGGTGTTTCCAAGGGCCGTTCTCATGATTGAAATGAGTGGGGGAGGAATTATTTGGATGGGAATGTTTTAGACCCCTTCATGTGTACATGGGAATTACAACCACTTCGCCTCGTGATGGTTTATGGATGCATTTATGATTTGGAGATGCTCAGTTGGTTCTAATTCAACACGGTAATGGTTTGGAGGTCTCATTTTTTCCTTCATAGAGGGATTTAACATAAATGGACCGAATGCTCTGAATTACTCCAAGTCAATTGTTGGTGCAAGTGATTGCTTCCAAGTGAGAAATGGCCTTTGAAGGGGGTGTTTATGATTTTAGGTTGAATAAGGTCTTCATCATACAATCCATGGGTGTCCTATAATCCATCAAGGAAATTATTGGTTTCATTTTTCTTCAGACTCTTGACCACATGAAGGTTAATTTGTTAATTTCCTTAATGTTTGTGGGGAATTTGTTGTTGGTTTTGAAGAACAAAGAGCTTATAATATAAAATCATCAATGACACAATGTAATCTAAATGTATCAACAAATTATTGGCATTGTTTTGGTTTTAACCTTAATTTATAATTAATGGGCTACCATTTAACATAACAATAAAAATGACTATTAAAATTGAAAATAAATGGTATATTTTTTTAATGGAAAGTATATATTTTTAATGGAAAGTATATTATTTTTAATTATATATGTGTGTGTGCGTGTGTGTGTGTGTGTGTGCGCGCACACGCGCATGCATGTGTGTGTTTTATGAGTGACGAACAAGCATTCCAACCCAAGACTCAAAGGTGATAACTCCAAGAACATTACACATGAAGCTGCAGATAATTGATTGCAAAGTAAAGTGAATCAAGTGTTATTTATAAATATATGATATGCAAGTACAAAGAAAAGCTCTTGCATAAATAGGAAAGGTGAAACATGTAACTAGTCTAACTAACCAATGTGGGTTAAATCCTCACATAAAATAAACTCACAAAAGGATGAAATAACTAGGGTAAATTTTAGTGGAAAATATTTGTTAAATCATGAATATTTAATTTTTGTGAAATTGTATTTGGTAATTTTTCAAGAGTAGTACATTAGACCTGTTCACATAAAATTTTGGGATGTAAATTCTTTTAGGGGTTGACTCATCAATCATTACATTAGACCTATTCACATAAAATTTTGGGATGTAAATTTTTTTAGGGGTTGACTCATCAATTATTTATAATAATTATAGGAGCATTCATATCTATATATATATATATATATATGTATGTATGTATGTATGTATGTATGTATGTATGTATGTATGTATGTATCCAAGTCTTATTATTTACCTCATTTTCAAGTTGAATATTAAGGTCATTCGATAGATATGTTGTGGGATAAATGAAAACCATATCAAAAACTTTTCTAAACATTAATATTACTATATATTTGAATTCCTCTTGAAGAGCTATGCAATTAAAAAAACATCTCAATCTGAGTCCATATGCAAAAGTTACGACCTCAAAAATTTAGCATTTGGTTACATCGCATCATGCCCTCAATGTCATCTAGTTGCATCGTGGTGTTGTCAACTGAACACATCATGATGTTATCGCTCAATAGCATGCTATCAGGGGATGACATGATGTGATGTAACTGAATACCAACTTTTGGAGGCCATAACTTTTGCATACAAACTTAGTTTGAGATTATTATTTTTTAAATTATATATCTCTTCAAGAGGAATCCAAATGACAACTGCTATCAGGGGACAACATGTTTTCAGACATCAACATGTTGTCACCAATGGCATGATGTGATGCAAATGAACACCAACTTCTGGAGGTCATAATTTTTACATGCAGACTTGGTTTAAGATGATTTTTTATTAAAATTATATAGTTCTTTGAGAGGAAACCAAATTATAGCATGTCTTTGGATATCAACCTGTTAACTCCCAATGGCATGATGCGATGCAATAAAATGCCAACTTTCATAGGCCATAACTTTTGCATATGAACTCAGTTTGAGATGATTTTTTTTTGAAATTGCATAGCTCTTCAAGAAGAACCTAAACATTCAATAATATAAAGGTTTAAGAAAGTTTAATATACTATTTTAAAATATATTACACAACTTATATATTTTAACCGTGTAGATGGGCACTTGTATGAAAAACTTTAAAAGGTGATTTTTTTTTTGAAATCTTCATATTTGCTAAGGATAAAAATCATATTCACCAAAACACACCTAAGGGGGTTTACAATATGGTATTTTGAAATTAACCCTAAAAATAACTAGCTAATACACTAACAAATATGAGAAATGCATGAAATACTTACTTTAATACCCCCCTAAGTGAAGTTAGGGGTTAACAATAGTAAAAAAAGAAATGGTGGCATATCCACAATATGAGTCCTGGCAACTAGGTCTGATAAGATACTCATGTATAATATGTATCCATGAAATGAAGAAAGAATATGTCCTCATGAACAACCCCCAAGGACAACTTCTGAAACCTCAAGCATGCCATACAACTCAAAGAAATAAGGTGATGCAAAAGGATTTTCATCTTCAAATACTGAAAAGCAATGAGAGTTTTCATCCTTAATAGCTAAATGTACAAGCAAACATGCTTTACATCAAAGAAATCAATAAATAAATGATCATGGATGTCCAAAAATGAATCTCTCCATCTCATTTAATACATTTTCCCAATTCAAAATCCAAAGTCCTCTTTACTTTAAAATTAAACATAAGTAGCCCAAAATAATTTGAATTTTTGGTTCACTTAGTCATATTGATATTTCAAGTATTTAAAAATACTATTTATTTTAGTTACAATATTAATAAGTTACCCAAAGATTATAACTGACCAAGCTCGACTTAAATAAAATTATTAATTATCTTAATCTATAAAAGGGGACATTTCATGGGGGACCAGTTTTGTAGCATCCTCAAAAATGTTGAATTCTTGTAAGAGTACCTCCAGAATCTAAGGGCCATAGGTGGGATGCTACTGGTCCTAGATTTGGTTGTGCTCAAGTCTCCCAACAACGTCAGTAGTGGCAACTTTGAGTTACCAAAATGCACCTTGATTGGTTGTGACAGTTAAATAATGGTTCGATTATATGGAAATAAATTACCCTCGCTCTCATCGCATGAACATGGAAGAGGTAGTGCTACATGACATTGGGTTTCATCATGTCACATACGATCTCAACTGGAATGTATATTAATCACTTTAAACTATAATTAATATATAAAATATTAAATTAGCATTCTCTAAATATCTACATTAAATTATTAAATAGTTGACATTAAAATATAATTTAAGATATAAAATATTAAATTAAACACACCACATTTTAAATAAACCTCATTAAATCTAATTTAATCTATAAAATATTAAATTATCCACATTTGCTATTACAATGTTTTATAAGTTGAAAGTTACATAATAAAATATTCATAGCACAATTTCCATACCCCAAAAAAATAAATAAAAACAACTTTCGAAACCTTCTTATTAATAAAATAAAATTAGACAAGTGAAATAAAAACCCTCACAACTCCCTTCCCAACTTGAAAAAAATCGAAAAATGAAAAAAAAAGCAAAAACTAGACCCTATAACCAAACCCTAAAGAAAGGAACAACTAAACCCTAAACGAATATCACAAATCAATTATACAGAGTAAAATATCTAGGGGACGCTATATTGCCACACACCATATCCTAAAAACCATCACATCCACACACAAAAGAGATCACAAAGAATGAGTTTATCCATAATTGAGTTTATTCTAACTTATATATTCCACATGTTAGCAAAGTATAACCAACAAAAGCAACATGAACTTAACTTTACAAAGCACATTTCTGAATGTATCTTATTTTTCATACCCACCACACATTCGCGCATGATTTTTACGCATTGCATTTTTTTAAATAAAAGGTTAAAAATTTAAAAATTAAAAAAATGTCATATTATAAAACCGATTTTAAAGAAACTTCTGACAAATTAAATTTAAAAAATAAGAATATTGGGAAGTATTGAAGATAGACAATCAATTTAGAAGGAAGAATTTTTCATACCAATACGTAAGAAATAAGCACTTGTTCCCCTACCAAAAATACATGAATAAATGTTAAAGAAAAACAAATGGAGATCAAGAGTTCATAGAAGTAGTTAAGTCAACATTCACATATTCACTAAAAGCTTTGTTCAAACCCCAAACAAGATCTTTTTGATTAACTCCAATATCAAGCTCGATGTTATGTCAATTAAAGATTGATTTGGCCAAAAAATCAACACCCTATTTTAATTCCATTCTAGTATGGTTCTATTGAACACCCTTAAAATTTTCAATAAGGATGTCAATGTCTTTCTTATATTGATTACACTGTCACTACCGGAATTGAGGAGAAGACATTTTATTGAAAAGATCAATCAAAATTTTAAAATTAGATTCCTAAATATTATCAATAAGGTGCTTTGACTAGGTATTAGAAGAGCATGGCGAATGGCCATAACCTCAATGTTAGTTATTAGGAAGCAACACCAAGACTAGCAGCAAACCAAAACTTAACATTGCCATGATGATCACGACAAACACCTCCCATACCAATTATTCTAGGATTTCCTTTCAAAGCTCCATCAACATTAATTTTAACCAATCTAGGAGGCGAACAAACCTATTTAATGGGTTGATTATGTTGAGGGTTGTTCAGAGAGATAGAAGAGGGAGATTCCATAGAGATGCCAAGTCTCATTAAGACTATGAATTCCCACCAAGAACTCGCTTGAAAGTTTTGAACCCAAATTTAGAAGTTTATTTTACATTCGCCATTATTCTACCCCAAACTTGACTTATATGCTTGGTTGTACCATTGGAAATCCTTTGATTTCATTCCCACCAAATATTCTAATAGATTAAACTAGGGCCAATTTTGTGCAACAAATTGAGGGCTTTTAGCTTTGAAGGAGGTCGTATCTGATTCACAATAAAATCTTGGATACAGTCATAATTTTGTAAAAAGTTCCCATCAAATCACACCACAAATGATGAAGGAAAGTAACAAAGGGGAAATATAAAAGGAGATGTCTTCCAGACTCCTCATCTTGAAGACACATGATACATCTATTTGGACCAAAACCCCCTCTTTTTTGAAGATCATCTTGATGAATAAATTTATCTAAAGATGTAAACCACATGAAAGCATTCACCTTAGGCAAAAATTTTGGGTGCCAAACTCAATTCCAAAGCTTAGAATTATTAACTTCTAGGTTTTAGGCAAAAAGAGTTTTATAATTAGTTTGCACTGTGTAACGTCCATAACCATACAAACCCAACCCAAGGAAATTTGAATGTCTATCCAATGAGACTTTTTGAGAAGAAAGAATACTATCTAACTGGTCAATGATATGAGGGCAATGTTGACCAGGCCAAATATATTTAGGTTTCCATTTCCAAACTTCAACTCCATCCTGCGTAATTGCATATTGAAAATCAAATTCATGACTCCACCCTGATTCAATGCATTTATATTTTAATTCCAAAAGATAAGGAAATTACACATAAAGAAGGCTATGTTGATCCCAATCATCTTCCCAAATAAGATTCAAGTCACCCTTTTGACAATCTGGAAAAGGCCAGATTTAACAAGACTACTTTCCAATTTCATTGTTCTCCATATTTGATACCCACTGCCAAGGGCCGACATCCTAGGGATAAAATAATGATTCTCCAAATGCAATTACTTAAGCTTAAGAATTCCTCCCCATAAATTATGTCCCTCCACACATCACCTCCAATATAATTTAGTAGCAAGCACTATATTATTAAGGAGGGAGTATCACAAACCTAAACCACCATGGTCTTTATAAAGGCTCACATATTTTATCCCAATTAACTAAATGCCAAGTATTTTTCTCTAAATTTCCTTCCTATATAAACTCTCCCATCTTCTGGTTCAGATCATGAAGATTTCTTTTTGGGGCAACAAGAGCCATAAATCTGTAAATCAGGAAATCTTGAATTATAGCTTTAAGAAGCATTATACGGCCTACCAACAAAAGGTATATGTGACTCTAATGATTAATATAATGCTTAATATATTCTAACATAATCTTCTAGTCTTTTTTCACTACAAAAATCAAGGAAATGGGGATGCCCAAATATTTGAGAGGAGAGGAACTTTGGTAATGAAAAATATTAGTAATTTGATCCTAAAGATAACCGTTGGTATAGAAAAATAAAACCAAAGATTTCCGATCATTCAAAATCTAAACTGAAGCAGTTATATAAATGTTAAGAGCTTGCATAATATCCAAAGCCTACGCTAAAGTTGAATTACCCATCAAACAAGTGTCATCCACAAACTGAAGATGAGAAAGTGGATCTATACCTTGCACTATGTGAATTTTAAAAGGAAAACTAGAACACTTGAGATGTAAAAACCTACCCAATCCTTCTACTAGAATGAGAAAGATATACAAGGAAAGAGGATCCCCCTGATGAAGAATGAGCACTTAGAATGAAAAATATATGAAGGATAACTGTTTATAGTCATTGAAAAAGGAGAGGAACAACAAGCCATGACCCATTGTGTCCAACTATCATCAAAACCAAAGGCTTTTAAGATATCTTCTAGAAATTTTTAGCAAACTCTGTCATAAGCCTTAGAAAGATCAAGCTTCATGAACAATAGGACTTCAATTATTAACATGCATAGAGTGAATGACTTCCTAGATAATAACAATACCATCAATTATTTGGTGTACCTAAATAAAAACCCCTTGTTCAGGAGAAATGATGGAGGGAAGAAATCTTTTAAATCTCTCAACAATAATTTTGGAAAAAAATCTTATAGATAGTATTACAAAAAGCTATGGGTCAAACATCAGAAAAATTTAAAACTTGATCCTTCTTAGGAATTAGAGCGAGAAAAATATTATTAAGATCCTTTAGCATTTGTTTTGAGGTATGTAGTTCCTTTGAAGTCTAAAAAATGCCATTTTTGACAATGTCCCAAAAAGCTTGAAAGAACTCAATAGGAAATCCATCTGGGCCAGGAGTTTTATCTTTTATCATCATAGGGATGTAATATATACATTAATTAAAACTTATGATAGGGACATGATATATGTATTTTACATAATAGATTTTTCATCTAGTTGCGAAAGTTACATTCAGGTATGATTTCACACATTGTTTAAAACTCATGATAGGGATGTGATATATACATTTTACATAATACATTTTTTATATGGCTGGAAGAAGATTACATAAATCAAAACATTAATCGGTGTTCAATATTTAAAAAATTAGATGGGCATGAATGGTTGTTGGTTCAACTATGGAATATGTTTGGCTCACAAAGAGCCCTTCAAGGATCAATTCTTTCTACTAGAAAAAACTTATCACGATATAAGGGATGAGGCCAAGATCATGCCCCTGATGAATTTGAGAGAATGGATACCGCTCATACCTTGGTTCTTAGCCTAATATTACCATGTAAAGCATTGCTCAACAAAAAAAAATAAAAAGAATGGGCATCACCATATATGTGGGATTGAGTCCATACAAATATGGTATGAAATTATCAAGTCATTAAATTATATCACCTTTCTTTTATTTGACTATGTAGAGAGAAGATGGGAATAGTGTTGGGTCATAAAATTATATTTTAAACAAAAGTGGATGTGCCAAAATAATATTAGACTCTTTGTTTCTTTTTACGGGTGGCTGTGCTAAAATAATATTTGACTAGATTTTTCCTTTTACAAGTATGATATTAGAACGTTCCCCATACTATGATGACTATAGATTATACATCTTAGTGTATTAATAGTTGTAATAATAATTTAAAGTGTGTCATTCTTTAATGTTCACACCACTCTTCAAATGTTATCATTTTTCATGTGTCTTTTTCTACTTAATTAGTATTTTTCTATGTTTACAAGTGAATTTGAGTAAAATAAATGTTATAGTTTTACTAATCTTATTTATAAAGGAAGTTTAAAATTGAAGTAGTTTTTAACCTATATTTAATTTGGTGTGCCTTTCAATGGACTTCCTTTAAATATGCCCTTAGTTACATGAGATATTATATAAGAGGTATGTTGTACTTAGCATACTTAAAAAAAAAATTCCAACCTCAGTTTTAGGATGCTAAAATAAAATTGTGTATCTTCCAAATTTTAATGTCACCAATAATATTGTATGGTTATGAAATTTGGGTACCTGGGCTTTCTATTACCCATTGGAATTGATTTAATGGATTTCTTATTTTCATACTATCCAAAAACTAATAGGAAAAATGATTTATTCAACATGTAATTTTTTTTTTCTAAATTTAACATCTATCCCATTCATAATTTAGTTATTTTCCATATATTGATGTTGTCTCAGAGATTAAGATATATAGTAAATAAAAAAATTAGGAATAATAGATATTCATTTAAGGATCTTCAATTATCTATGAATTTATGTGAACAAATGATTAAAAATACTTTGTATGCTTAATCTATGTCTTTTTTATAGGGAAGTGATTTTTATATCAATCAACTGCATCCTAATACCTTTTTTATTGATGCTCCCTATGTAATGAAAAGAGATATTCATAGATGCACTTGGGATAAGATCTATAAATCTTACATAAAATCAACTTGGATAGAATCATTGAAACCACCATTAATATAACGGTATCCTTACTTGGAGCACTATCTCTAAATAAAAGATGAGTGTATTATTACTCTTAGGTATAGCAAGGTCTCTTTTGGTTGTTTGAGATTTTATTTTTGTCAATTTTAGGTGTGCTCTCATCATATTTGTAGTCAGTCAGAGTACTTTTTTCTAAAACATCAGTGTATATGTAAACTCTGCAATAATGAACTAGAATCATAGGATAATTTTGTATTTAGGTGTCCAATATAGGGGATGTAGTTTTCAATACAATTGCATTAAGGAAGAAGTGAGTTTTGATTACATTCAAGAGTTTAATTACATTGAATACAACCAAGTGATGAACTTTTTTGTTAGAGAATGGATTTTTTATTCACATCTATCCAAAGACTAATATGTGTTTCCTCCTATGTCGAATAAACTGTGATGTTATTCCACCACCTTTTTCATCTCCCTATAGGATGTTTTATGACCTACACTTTGGCTGAGTTACTTTTACTAGTTTGGTTTCTTTTTTCTTGGTTGAGTTCATCTACAGGATATCCTACCATACTCTTTTCCTTCTCATAGCTCTCCCACTTGACCATCAACATGTTGATTCACCTCTCCATCACCACTCAAGTAGTCAAATGCCTTAAAAAATGCAAGTTTCCAAGCCCTAAAGGTAATGTGTCTATTATTTAATTCAAATAAAGTGACCCAAATAAACTTCAAATAGAAGATTCTAGGACCTAAGTTGGTGTTGGACACAATGATCAAGAACTTAGGTGTTGGTACCATTGTCTCTAGTTATGGTATTGATTAGTATCTTACACTATTTTGTATCCAAGTTTATGAAATCTTCCCAAATTCCTGATGCTCTGGCCATTAAGGAAGGGTAAGACCTGAAAATATTTAAAATTTTCACCCTAATTTTAAGGATTGATAATTTTTATTTAATTGTTATTTTTTTATGTTTCGCTTACATATTTTTTTTTTAATTAATTTTTAAGTAGTTAATAATATTATCAATGCATGATGCAATAAACACCATTTCATCCTACGAAGCTTGAAAAAAAAGTGTCTAAGGAGACATGCAAGTTTTCAATTAGAATGAGTTAAAAACATCTTGAATGGCATCACCATGGCTTCTAGCATTGAGGAATAATATGTGACGTTATGGCCATGTAAGGTAGGTCAATGAATTCACATTCCATTACACATATTTTTTGAATAACAATTAGGTATTTCACATTTAGTAGGCTATAAATGTAAATTTGCTTGTTACCTTGCAAAATTTAAAATAATGTGCTTAATTTTTCCATTTTCTAATTACTCATTACAGCATTTATTAATACATATGCCAATATGGCAAAGTATAAAACAAAAGCATGGTTCAACTAGAGCAAGTATTAAAGCCATAACACGACACTTGTTTCGAATTGGGTATTAATTTTTAAATTACATTCTTTAAAAATATGATTAAATAAATATCAAGTTCATAGAGTTATTGGACTATTAAATTACAAATAGCTTTATATATTTTTCAACAATAGCCTTAGATATTTTAGGGATATTTTTATGAAAGTGGATTAGGTTACTATTTTTAATGTAAGATTGTTTCTATGGAATCAAAATTATATATATATATATATATATATATATATATATATATATATATATATATATATATATATATATATATATATATATATATATATATATATATATATATATATATATATATGAGTCTCATATTTTATTTTGATTGAAAAATACACTTTATTAATCAAAAAAGATGAAATACAATGCTAGTTGTACAAAAAATATGGGTGGAAAAGTCACACCGCGCAAGCTAAACCACACTGATCTATATGAGTCTCAAGGGGGAACAAGAAAAAACCTAAACTAAGCAAAAATAAACTAGATGAGTAATCATAAATGGCCAAATTCTATATGCACAATACAACCTTTTTTGCGCTTTTTATTTTAAACCTCTATCTAACCCTCTAGACTACAAATAGCCATCAAGTTGACAAAAACCATTGGAAGTGCAAGAGTATGCTGAGGTTCAAAATAAGGTTGATCTTTATCAGATTTAGAGGTGTTAGATTCATGTTCCTTCTTAATTCCTCCACTCATATCATTATTTTCAGATGTTATTTTGAAAGAAAAAATTGTTACAACCATTTCTTCAATAGATTTTTTATCCTTTTTCTTATCTATGTCATCTCTAGATTTTTTTGTTCCCTTTTTTGAAAGAGCATGCTTATATGACTACCAACCTTTAGGTTTAAAATATTGGTATTTTTATTTTTTGTCTTCCCTACATGAGGACAAACCCCCTGGAGATGGTCGATTTGATGGTAGAATAGACATCTAAAGGTAGTATTTTCATAATCTAAAGTTTTAATCAAAATAAAGGTGTTATAATTCAACTGGATTCTCTCTTAGAGACATTTTTTGATGTCTACCTCCACACAAATAAGAGCATAGGTAAAAAAACCTTGCTTAGACTACTCATTATCCATCTTGATGAATATTCCAATCTTGTTTCTAATACCTTCACAATTAGGAGCTAAATCCAATCTGATATTTTAGACACCACCATTGTTGAGGGGTCAAAATCAAAGAAATATAGGGTAATAAATATCTCAACTCTACCCAAAAACCAAGGCTCCTCCTTCAACACTTTTTCATGATCCTTAGTGTCAAAAAAACTAACTATGAAGAGCCCTTTAGAACATAACTAGATTTGATCGTTACAAGTCTAGGTAGCATGGATCCAATGATGGAATTCCTCTAATCAAGGCTATAACCCATTAAACCTAAAAATAATCAAAAATTTTGTAAATGTATATATTAATTTAGATACCTTAGGATAAATGATCTCCATTTTGGGTATTTTATCTGATTTTTCCACAATATGTAGATTAGGAAAAAAATTAGGAGAAGCTAAAGGTAGAGGAGCCTTATGGTGAGCAACATCTCTGTAGGAAAACCCAAAACCTTGTTTCTTCATCTCACTAGATGAAAGCCTTGGTGCCATACCTTTGTTGCTGGAGACTTGTGTAGTGCTTTGCCCTGCCCTATAGTGATATCTATTGTCATTATACCTGTGACAATGCAGGGACAAAACCCTAGCCACTTACTCAGTTCTTGTCATAGATCCCTTCCCTTTGGTAATACATTTTTTATTCCCTATAATGACCTCTTTTTTAGCAGTCTCATATTTTTAATTAGTAAATATTTGACTATTTTTCAAGAGAGGATGTTGAAAGTCTCCATTTCTACCTTAAAGACTTTTTATTCATATGATACTTTTTATTTGAGATTTTAATTTTTGATACAAAATTTGAGTCATTTATTTAAATATATTTCTTATAAATTTTTATCTAAAATATTCTAGTATAAAAGAATTAAAAATTCATAAGATTATTATAAAAATTATGTATGAATAAATAATTTAATTTTTTATCGAATTTTAAAATCTTAAAGAAAAGGCTCATTTAAATAAAAGTCCCTAAGCTTGTGGGGATACTCTCAACCTTGTTATTAGTGCTAAAGGGTAAATTGAAGGAATCATTTTGTTTTAACTATTGATTAAAGTGTGCCTTCTAGACCAATCAAAATTCAGTGTTTTTATAAATGAAAATTTTTACAGATTTTTAATAGTCAAGTTGTGCATTTTTTAACCAAAATAATGAAAAGGGGCATTTATCCATGTTGTGACTAGTCAAAACTATTTACATCTTATTTAGGGGTAGAGCAATGACATCATCAATAGTGGCTTCACATATGTAGAGGTATAGGGGTGATGGTGAATTAATCTGTGTGGACACGCTTTGGAGGATATGATGTTTTGTAAAAATGTAACTAACATTTGATTCAAACAATTATCATGTAATGACTATCCTAAGAATTAAATGCATAGTTGTCATTGAATAACTCATACATGAAATGATTTAAAACATTTGCCAATTCTAAAAAGTTATGTTCACTATGCATTGCATATCATTGGAGCGCTCTTCTGCAATGGATAGTTAGATTCATCTGTATGCATTATTTTTTTTCACATCACAGATAAATACATTTTTGTTAAAAAAGAGAAAGCTAACAAATAGGATGGTTAAAACTAATTGAGCTAGTCATTGTGTGGTCATCTTTGTTGTTGGTGCATTTATGGAATCTATTCGTCGTGCTTGGCGATGAATTGCTTTTGCTTTGAGTTAGATAGATAACATGTATCAGCTTAGAAAATTATCTTCTGTAGAAATTTGTATATTAAACATTCATTAATATCTTTTACATAGAATATTCTCATCAATAAATATGTATGCTTTCATGTTTTTTACAACATCAAAATTTTTATTTTGTGTACTGCCATGCTTTGTTTATGAATGCCTACAAAACCAATACAATGCTAATAAAAAAAATATGGTTGGATTCAAAACATGGTCCCATTAAAAACAGAATTCATAACTAGTTATATTTTCTTAAGGTTCATGGTTTTGATGTTTTGTACAATAAACTCGTAATAGTATATGTTTACTTTGGCGTGTGTCTATCATGTTATTTTAATCTTATTCGAGAAGTTGATATATTTTTACTTTTATCTTGTGGCAAATAAAAAATATAATCATGATATTGTATGCTCACTTTACGTACATAATTTTGTACAAGTTGCTTAAGCAAAAAAAGTGTGATTAGATATCAAGTTGTATTTAATTTTTTTGGGGTCAAACTGGGCAATTGTAGCTTCTAAAACTAATGATTATTTAGTGAATTGATATGTTTGTTATGGTTTTGATGAGTTTTTCTTATCTCATTTTTTATAGTCTTCAAATTCCTTGACATTGTAGGATGGAATTGAAAAAATCAAAATAAAAAACAATGCATATGCATAATAGATAATAGAGCATTTCTATTAAAGAATACATGTCATTGTTAAAAACTCAATGAAATGACATAGATATTGCTTGGCTACAAATAAATTTTTCAGAGGTCATCTTTTCAAATACAATGCATGTATCATTTAGATAAAGTATTTATAAATTAATTAAGAAACTTTCAAATTTTATAATTAATAATAATAATTTCAAATTTTACTATTTAAAAATATGTTTTTCTTATTTCATAAAAATAATTCATTTTATTCTTATAATTATATGATTTCAATTTTATAAAATTGAGAATCTAAGTATTCATAAATTTATTATAATAAAAGTATTGCTCAGGAATTAGTCATCTGACTTAATAGTGTTTGCATAATTAGTAAACTGAGATATCTTGTGATTTCTTCTTTTTCTTCTCGCAGTTCTTTAGAGCATATTGGTTAATTTTCTTTATGCTACGTTTTTGTTATTTTTTTACTTTTAAATTTTAAGGTATGTTTTAACATTTATGAAAGTTTTTTTAAATTTTTTTCGTAACTTTAATTTCTTTAAGGTGGAGGTAATTTGGTAGAATTAATAAAGTTATTAACATTTTTCACGTTGTAAACTTTATCTTTTTAGATTTTATCAATAAAATTTAAAAAATAAGATGTTTTTTAAATTTCAGAATATATTTATAGATTTTTTATTTTATTTTTTCCATTTTTTAAATGAAAGTAATTTGGTATATATAAAGTTATTAATTTTTTTTGTGTTGTACATTTTGTCTTTATAAAATTTAAAAATAAGGTGTTTTTAAAAATGTACGGCATATTATTCTTTCTTTTTTTTTTATATATATATATCTATATATATATATCTATATATATATATATGTGAAAGGTATTTTGCTGTAAGTGAAGTTTTAAACATTTTTTATGATGTAGATTTTATTTTTTTGAATTTTTTCAAGAAAATTAAAATGTAAGGTATTTTTTGAATGTATGATAGTTGTCTCTCTTTTTTTAATACATTATTTTTTTGTAAATAGAGATAATTTGGTATAAGTGAAGTTATTAACATTTTCCATGGTGTAGATTTTGTTTATTAAATTTCCTCAATAAAAATTTATAAGATGTTTTATTTAGCATCAGGGTTTTTTAGTATAGATTTACATTTACAAGTTAATTGATTTAAGTTTAAATATTATAAATAGGATAATTTTTTGTATGCCTTTTACAAATTATTGGTGTTGAGTTAATATCTTATAAAGATATTTAGAATGTTTTCTTATATGACACTAGCACATATATGAATTTTGTAATAATGAATCATAATCATAAAAGTATTTTATAATTAAACATTCAGTATGTTATGAGATATGTGATAGGTTTTACTACCTCTTTAGATTAAAGTCTATATGTGATTTTATTTATTATGAAAATTCAAGATATGTAAATTTATTCATTAGAGAAATGACTTAAGACATAAACAGTATTTCATCGTCAATTTCAAACCACAATCAATTTACTATTCTACTCAACAATCATTAATTATTAAATAAATATCTCAACAATTTAACTTTAATATTTAATATTTTATCTTATTTCTTTAATACAAATTCAATGTTTTTTTATTAAAATTTTAATAATTTATTAAACTAATATATATATATATATATATATATATATATATATATATATATATATATATATATATATAATGACTAAAATATACACAAATAAAAATCCTACTTATTCATATAAAATTTCTCTTTTATTGTGTTATATTGCTCATACATGTCACATACTTCTACAAGGGTATATTTGATGAGACTAGGATGTACATTCAATTGTTTGCGTACTCATTTATGTTTTCACATGTTTTCAACTACAATCACATATATAGTAAGTCATTTAAAGAATGTTTTAAAAAAATGAACAAAAATCTAACTAAATAAATTAATCAATTAATCGATTAATCCCTTTAAAATATAATTAATACATATAAAATATTAAATTAGTCACATTTAGTATAAAAACACTTTAGAATGTCTACTAAAAATAGTTGAAAGTTATATAGAAAAGTATTCAAACTTCATATTGAAAAAAAAATAGTTTAAAATAAAAATTACCTTCAAAACCTTCATGATCTAAAAAAAATCTAAAAATAGAAAAAAATACTAAACCGTAAAACCAAACCCTAAATGTTTGGGGTGGTTCATCAAGAACCCAAAAGGTAGATTATGAAAATATTGCTTTCAGATGCAGGCAATGTTTTGAATATGGCCATATGGGTACTGCATTTCCATGTTTACAGGGTCTAAGTTAAAACCCATTAGATAAGAATACTATCTCAAGTGACAATGGTTTCCAAGTTGCTCAAACAAATAGAAAATATAAAGCTACTTGGTGGAAGGAAACCACACTGGACCACACATCAGTTATAAATTAATACAAAGGAGGAGATCCATAAGTGGAGCATTATTTTGACGTGATATTCAATATAGTATACGTAAAACAACTCAGATGTCAGCAAAAAAAATGATGGGAGGCCTAAGATAGAGACCCACTAACTATATATTTTTGGTGTGAAATTAGAACATGCCCCCCACTAGTGGCTATGTCATAATTATTATATAGATATAGGTACGTGAGCCTAAAATAATTAAAGGTGATAACATACGATAAGCATGATAATCAATGTTTGCTTAATCTTATAAAAACATTGTATAAATTGAAAACAAATGTAAATGATCGTGAGAACTCGAGAAATGAAATACTTTAACAAGTAAATGGATTAAAGGGATTATAGCCACCATTATTGTCACTGCTACCCATAACCTGTACACCTACTTATTTTTATTTTATTATTCGTTATTGTTTAAATGTTGGTTGTCCACTAAATTTAACAAGACTGCCAAGAAATGACTAATGCTTAGACATAATATGTTTAAGTTTGATAGGCATGAAATGTGAGAATGTGTTAGTATTGGGCATAGATTCTCATCATTGAGCTAACTTTGAAAAAAAATTATCATTACTGTAGAGATACTAAATGGTAAACATTGTTAAAGACAAAGCTATCTAGGTGATTTTTGTTTTGTTTAATGATAACATTCTCATTTTTTAGTTTTTATGGGAATGGGTGGTAGAATAGATGATCAAAAATAGAAGTCATTTATATTATCAGGGTTTTCTAGATGTATAATTAGTGGTATATACACAAGCCTCTTTTAGATGGGCATATTAAACTTGGAAAAATAATTAATACGTTCTATTGTGAACATCTTCTATTAGAGAAATATTATTTTGATATTAATTTTTTGTTTCCTTTTGAATTTTTTTCCCATCATGGTAGGAAAACACTCTGCTATAGTCAAAGGGTTAGACATATAGAACCACTATGGATTTATGATGTTTAATGGTCGTAATTAACCTCCATTTATACATCAAGCTACACTTCATGCCAATGGCTAATGTTAAATATACTTTTTTTTACATTTTAGTAAAATCATTGGATAATCATTGTGGGTACAATGGCAAATGTTTGGGGAAAATCTCTTGTGGTTTATAATCACCAAGCTCTATGGGAATGTAATTCAAGGCTATTTTTACTATCTAATAATTTATTTATTTTTGTTTTTGTTATTCAAACATTGGTTTTTTATTTTTTGATATAACTATTTATATTACTAGATTGTTGTTCCCATTAATCATAAAATAAATTTTTACCATTAAAAGTTGAACAGTGTTTTTTTAGTAGGACACCTAGAAGTTCACACCACCATCTTAGATTTTATAGGGAACTTTTTTGCCAAATGGTAGTTAATGTGTTTCTAAAAAATTATATAGTATTATCTTTAAATGCATTCTTAAATAATTATAGTGGAGATGGAAAAAACTCATAGTTATTAACTTTAAGTTTTAATTTTTCCTTGGCAGTCTCATAAAATTTAGTGGGTAGAGAACAAATGACTTGATTAGGTCTAGAGTTAGTTAGATTGCTTCTAAAACTAGTCTTTGCTAAGTAAGAGCACAATAGGAAGGGAAGTTACAAACAGAGTTGCATTTCTTAGCAATATGTTTACAATGCCCTATAATTTTAGAGCTTCAATCAATCATTATTTATAGTTGGAAGAATATAAAAAGGCATTTTTCCCTAAAATTAGAGAAAACTTTTGCTTATTCTTAGTTTCAATGTGGATTAAAAAAGGGTCATAAATCATGCTACCAGCGTTGGGTTTTTATTATTAACCAGAATGGGTGACATAATTGCCTGAGTTCTCTGACTCATTGAGATCACCCCATATGGTGAAATTGCATTAAACTAGAGCCCTTGGAAGAACAAATAGGTTTAATTTTTCCAAGACATTCAAGTTATTGAGATCACACCACATGGCACGTGTTGGGGATCAACCAACAATAGATTACACTTATGAAAGCAATAAACACGGAATTAAATCAGATAGACAAGTAACTAGAATGATAAATAGCAAGAACAAGAGATACAAGAAACCACCCTGAAAACTTGTATTAAACTCTTTACAAAAGGAATACAATTGAAGAAACTTCTTTCTTCCACACCTCTCTCAGATGTATAGATCTCTCACTAGATCTCTATCCCTCAAGAGCTCTCTCTCTCAAGAACAATCAACTCCAACAAACCTGGATTGATTCAATTCTGTACTGTTCTTCAACATACCAATACAATAAGCTAAGAAGATCTAATTCTACATATAGAATTAGGAGACTTGAGCATGCACTTACAACCAACAGTTAAGCCACTTGAACAAGGGCTCTAAAAATAATCTTACTAATAATAGAGACACGAACTTAAGACTACAACTTAAACTCATCATGCAAACACTTGCTTCTATCCTCGAAAATAGCATTCTGGATGCACAGGTAACCGACGTTGGTTCCTGCCTACTTGCCTATGACCGCCGTCAGCCGATCCACTGCCGACACTGGCATCTCTTCAACTGCACCTGACCGACGTCAGTCGCTCCTGACCGACGCCAGTGACTGTGTAGACCCAAAACTGTTAAATGCACTCATATGTGAAGCTTTTAGGCTCCACACCTTAACAATCTCCCACTTGGAGATAAATAGCTGCACTAGTACCTGTACAGTAACATCTTCTAGCTCCTCCATCTTCAACTCAATCATGAAGACCAATAGAAGCTGAATGAGAATTCAACTTCTCCTTTGTTACTAGCTTGGTTAACATATCAGCAGGATTCCTATCTGTATGGATCTTCTCTAGCTTCAACTCACCATCTTCCAATACCTGTCATATGAAGTGGTACCTTAGATGTATGTGCTTTGTTCTTGAATGAAAGGCTGAATTCTTAGCCAAATAGATTGCACTCTGACTATCACTATACAATCTGCAACTCTCATGCTCCCTACCAAGCTCATCCATGAACCGTGTCATCCATATCATCTCTTTGCTAGCCTCTGTGGCTGCAATATACTCTGCTTTTGTAGTTGACAAGGCAACAACCTTCTGCAACTTAGATATCCAGCTAACCACTGTTCCACCTACAGTGAAAACATAACTTGTAGTGCTACTCCTGCCATCCAAATCACCTGCCATATCTAAATCTACATAACCATGTAGAGAAGTATCTAAACCTCCATAGCACAAGTGCCTACTACTGGTTCCTCTCAGATATCTAAGGATCCACTGAACTGCTTTCCAATGTTCCTTACCTGGATTAGCCATATACTTACTTACCACTCCCACTGCTTGGGCAATATTCGGTCTAGTACACACCATTGCATACATCAAACTCCCTACTGCGGAAGAATATGTAACTTTACTCATGTACTCTACCTCATCATGTGAATTAGGACATTATTCTTTACTCAACTTAAAATGTCCAGCCAAAGGTGTGCTTACCGGTTTAGCATCCTGCATATTGAACCATTTCAACACCTTGTCCACATAATCTTCTTGAGACAATATCAACCTGTGATTTTTCCTGTCTCTCTTAATGCTCATGCCAAGGATTTTCTTTGCTGCTCCCAAATCCTTCATAACAAACGTTTGAGCTAATTTCACTTTAAGCTCAGAGATATCCTACATGTGTGATCCTACAACTAGCATATCATCTACATACAACAATAGAATAATATATCTACCATTATCAAATCTCTTGAAATACACACAATGGTCAGATTGACACCTACTGTAGCCATGCTCAGTCATAAACCTGTCAAATTTTAAATACCATTGCCTAGGAGCTTGCTTGAGGCCATACAAGCTTTTCTTCAATATGCACACTAACTTCTCCTTACCCTTTACCTCAAATCCTTCTGGTTGTTCCATATAAATTTCCTCATCCAAATCTCCATGAAGAAACGTTGTCTTAACATTTAGTTGCTCAAGATGCAAATCCTCAAAAGCAACCAAAGACATTACAACCCTTATAGAAGTCATTTTAACAACAGGGGAAAAAATCTCACCAAAGTCAATACCTGGCTTTTGTGCAAATCCTTTCACTACCAATCTGGCCTTATATCTCATCTGTCCATTCGCACCTTCTTTCAACCTGTAGGTCCATCTGTTCTTCAGTGTCCTTTTACCTGCTAGCAACTCAACCAAATCCCATGTTTGGTTCTCTCTTAAGGACTCCATCTCCTCAACCATGCCACGCTTCCACTGACTCTTGGACTCCACCTGTATTGCTTCTTTAAAACTCTCTGGTTCTCCACCATCAGTTAGCAATAAATAAAATAATGAAGGAGAATATCTAATTGGAGGCTTACTCACCCTTTCTGACCTCCTGATGGGTGTCTGAGACTCGTTCACAACACGTTCTCCACCCAAATTCTCTGACAGTAACCGACCTCGATCACCTCCAGACCTGTTACTGGCCGACGTCGATTCTGCCTGACCGACGTCGGTGCCTGTCCTGTCGATGTCGGTCTCTATATGGTCGATGCCGATTTCTGTCCTGTTGACACCGATTCCTACCCTGCCGACGTTGGTCTCTATGTTTTCCTGCAAGTGATTATTTCTTTTTCCCACGAGCTCATATTGGACCTTCACCTCGTCCAATTCACCATTACTCTGCCCAGATTGATTCAGCTTCCTCAGCTGATCACAATACATCACTCTTTCATTGAAAACAACATCACAGCTCCTAATTACCTTGTTAGTTTCTAAATTCCACAATTTGTAACCAAAATCATCTAAGCCATAGCCAATAAATGTGCACCTCATAGACTTAGCATCTAGCTTCTTTCTATTTTCTTTATCTATCTACACAAAGGCTTCACAACCAAAAACTTTGAGATATGAGAGATCTACATTCTTACCTATCCATGCCTCTTCTGGAATTCCACCATCCAGAGCTGTAGAGGGTCCTCTGTTAATTAGGTATACTACAGTGTCAACAACTTGTGCCCAAAACTGTAAGGGCAAACCAGCATGCAATCTCATACATCTTGCATGCTCCATTATTGTCATGTTCATCCTTTCAGCAATTCCATTCTACTGAGGTGTCCTTGGAACCGTCCTTTGCCTAAAGATACCATGCATATAACAATAATCTCTGAACTTATAACTGCAAAACTCACTGCCATTGTCAGATCTCAGGCACTTCAATCTTTTACCTGTTTCATTCTCAACCATAGCTTTCCAAATCTTAAAAGTCTCAAATACATCAGATTTTCTCCTAATACAATAGATCCATACCTTCCTTGTAGCATCATCTATGAAAGATACATAGTACTGTGATCCTCCAATGGAAGCAACCTGAGCCGGTCCCCACACGTATGTATGAACAAGCTGCAACTTATGCCTCTTCTTAGTAGACCCAGTCTTGAGAAAACTAACCCTTTTCTGTTTTCCAAATGCACAGTGCTCACAAAACTCTAGATCTGTGCCTTTTAAATCTAAAAGCATACCTTTGGACTTAAGAATTGACATCCCCTTCTCACTCATGTGGCCAAGCCTAGAGTGCCACAATTTAGCATCCACATCTGAAGTAGATAATACAGAAGGAGAATTGTTAGTAACACAATTACACAAATAGAGAGTACCTTCTCTCTTACCTCTGGCCATAACAAGTGCACCCTTGGTCACCTTCCAAGATTCTGCTGTGAGAGTTACTGTACAAACCTCATCCCCTAACTACTTCACATCTCTCAACACCCATGTGTTGCCATTCTGCATCTTTAGCTGCACTTTACCTTTGCCAATTATTTTACAGGGCTCATCATCCCCTAGATACACTATTCCAAAATCTCCATGGATATAGTCACTAAAATATTTCCTATTAGGGGTAGCATGAAAAGATGCACCAGAATCTAACACCCAAGATTCTATATTATTATGCAGAGAGAATATTAAAGCATCTTGTGCAATACCTGCAACCTTGTCTTCTTCCTTTCCTTTGTGCTGATTGTCCTCCTTAGGTTTTGACCATCACTCTCTGCTTATGTGCCCAATCTTTCCACAACTCCAGCATTGTGGCTTCCTGCCATTCCTGGATTTGGATCTTCCTCTCACCTTAGACTTAGATCTTGATCTCCTCTTGCTCTTATCTTTCTGCCTTCCCCTGCTCTCAAAACATAAAGCGTTCACAGATGTCTCTTCTGTGCTTTTCCTGTGAATTTCCTCATTCAAGATAACACTAACAACATCCTCTACTTTCAAAATATTTGATGCAGATGCAGTATTACTTACTGCCATTACTAAGCCATGCCAGCTTTCAGGCAAAGAACATAATATTAAAAGAGATTTTATTTCATCATCAAACACTATACTAACTGAACTTAATTGATTCACAATTCCATTGAAATCATTCAGAGTAGAAATAGATCCACCTTCATTCATATGCAAATTAAATAACTGCTTCATAAGATATACCTTATTAAAAGCAGAGGGTTTTTCATACAAGTTTGCTAAAGTAGTCATCAACTCTACCGTAGACTTTGCCTGTGATAAATTGGATATCACAGTGGATGCTAGACTCAGTCTTATAGACCCCAGAGCCTTTCTGTCAAGAACTTCCCATTCTTCATCATCCATGTCTTTGGGCTTCTTTGCAACCCCACCTAACGGTAAGTAGAGATCTTTCTGATACAGATAGTCCTCTATCTGCATTCTCCAATGTTGATAATTTTTGCCATTGAACTTCTCCATTCTCAGTTTACTTTCATCTGCCATTGCTTCTCCCACTCAAATAGAAATCCCTGCAGAAACCCCTGTGAGAACCTGTAATCAATACACACTACACATATCTGAACCACCTATTAGTGAACCTGAGTTCTGATACCACTTGTTGGGGATCAACCAACAATAGATTACACTTATGAAAGCAATAAACACGGAATTAAATCAGATAGACAAGTACCTAGAATGATAAATAGCAAGAACAAGAGATACAAGAAACCACCCTGAAAATTTGTATTAAACTCTTTACAAAAGGAATACAATTGAAGAAACTTCTTTCTTCCACACCTCTCTCAGATGTATAGATCTCTCACTAGATCTCTATCCCTCAAGAGCTCTCTCTCTCAAGAACAATCAACTCCAACAAACCTAGATTGATTCAATTCTATACTGTTCTTCAACATACCAATACAATAAGCTAAGAAGATCTAATTCTACATATAGAATTAGGAGACTTGAGCATGCACTTACAACAAACAGTTAAGCCACTTGAATAAGGGCTCTAAAAATAATATTACTAATAATAGAGATGCGAACTTAAGACTACAACTTAAACTCATCATGCAAACACTCGCTTCTGTCCTCGAAAATAGCATTCTGGACGCACAGGTAACCGACGTGGGTTCTTGCCTGCTTGCATGTGACCGCCGTCGGTCGATCCACTGCCGACACTAGCGTCTCTTCAACTGTACCTGACCGACATCGGTCGCTCCTGACCGACATCGGTCGCTCCTGACCGACACCGGTGATTGTGTAGACCCGAAACTATTAAATGCACTCATATGTGAAGCTTTTAGGCTCCACACCTTAACAACACGGTCGTACCTAGTTCCCTCAGAAGGTCAAAAAACTTTAAATTTTTTAAGGTACTCAGGTTAATGAGATCATGCCACATGGCATAATTTCATTGACCCAAAGACCTCAAAAGCCATACAAGATTCAAGTCTTTTGAGTCTTTTAGGTCCCTAGACCATGACATGTGGCATCATCTCATAGACTCAGACCCTATGGGAGTGAAGATCATAGATGATATTCATATGGATCTCTGATAGCCAAGATCAAGCCATGTGACAAGATCTCATGTGTTCAGAAGCCCATAAGGTCAATATAAAAAGGTAAAAATCTCCTTAAACTCTAGCTACCTATATCAACAATTGTGCAATCTTCATGTTTTTGTCCATGCACTATCATATGTGTAAGAAGAAACATTTTTTATACACATGCTCTACATTGGGATGGTTGGAAGTATCACTATGGAGGTGGAAAGAATAATTATTTTTTCTTGTCAATCACGTTAATTTTTCCACCTTGGTAGGTCTCTAAACTTTTAGTCTTTGTATTATACAATGCATATTTTAGAGGCTGGTAAGTGTGTTGTATATTGACCCAAATATGCATACCTTACTATGCATGTATGAGTTGATACCCAAGGCTCATGATGACATGACTATTTGATAGTCATTTTGTTAACCCTCTCCATGGTTGACTATCATGTAGTATTTTCATGATTGTTGGTTTGGTACATAGAGCTAATGTTTTGGAATAATTAAAAATATTATAATGACCGTTACCATAATGGAAACTTCATGTGTTTTCTTGATTTCCCTTAAATAACTAGTATGCCATAGCTTTACCTTGCATTCTTGTGAAATATGTATTGACAAAATAGTTGTTGGGTTAAGATACTCATGTTTATTGTATGACTGTTGCAATCTCTTTCCCTTTACATAATGAAGTTGTGGTCTTTTTAGCACTCATAGGGAGACTCAAAGGCCATGCTAGTGAACATGGTGTCACTATCCATCCACCAGATGCATTTCACCTTAGACAAACATGATGAAGAATAAATGCATTGAAAAAGTAAATACATCATCCCCTTAAGCAAATCCATGACAAGTAGTTGACTATACTTTGCTCACCTCAAAACATCTCCATCATCAAGTGGAAGGAATGCATGTGATTTTGGTTTAATATTTTTATTTGAATTTCATAAAAAAATTATAGTGGTGAACTATTTATCTAATAGTGCATTTATTTTCTATACATTATGCATGACGTTAGTCATCAAACACTTAATAATATATATGCAATTTTAACCAATAATAATAATAATAATAATAATAATAATAATAATAATAATAATAATAATAATAATAATAATAATAATAATATTAATAATAATAATAATAATAATAATAATAATAATAATAATAATAAATGATTTTTTTTATATTTTTTAATAATAAATATAAAAATTTACTATATAAAAATTACAAATAATTTTATGCACAAAAAATAATAAATTTTAATTAGTGAAAAAAAATAGATTAATTAAAAATTAAACAAAATTGATTCCTTTAATTACCCTTTCACCAATAATAACATACATTTAGAAATGTGCTTTATAAAATTAAGTTGAGGTTGAGTTTGTTGGTTTTACTTTTTTGACATGTGAAATTTATATGTTATAAAAGCATATCGCATCCACGTAAGCTCAATTATGGATAATCTCATTCTTTGTGATCTCTTTTGTATGGGATGAGATGGTTTTGAGCATATGGTAGGATATTTTACCTTTTAACCTTGTTCAAGGCACATGTAGGTATTTTATTGTGTATAATTGACTTGTGATATTCGTTTAGGGTTTAGGTGATATGTCTTTCCTTAAATTTTTGTTACTTTCTTTATTTATTTAGTTGTTTTTTGTTTTTTTTAATTTAATATCAAAAAATCAAGAAGGTAAATTACAAGTATAAAAAGAAGTTAACTTTAGTAAAAAAATTAACTTGCTAAATTCTTCTTTGAGAATCTAGCCAAGACTAACTTTTTAAGAAGGCCAAGCATTCGTTTAGCAAGTTCAATGAATATACATGCAAGTCAATCCCTTGGTCGACTTTCTAATTTGGACATGCATGCATGTTGCATGCCAAAAACACTATTTACCTTACCATTTTCTAAAATAGCAACATTACTTTCCTTTTTAGAGTCATATAATCCTCTTTCCAACAATCCTACTTTTTCTTATTAAAGCAAGTTTCCCTGAATGCATGAATGCAAAGATCCACAAGAATATTTGCATGCATGTAACTCAAAGATATTTCATGCATGCCTACTTTATGCATGCATCTATTAACATAACATGAATGCATATTCTTTATAATTAAAGCAAAACTAGACAGGTTACTGAATTAAACATTAATGACAAATTTTCTTTTTACCCTCCAAATTTTTTGGGTTGATTTGAAGCTGCAAATCTTGTCCCTCTTTTGGTTTTGTGGATTGACTAGTTTCATTTAGAGAAGGACTTATCTTATCCTTTTTTCTCTTTACTGCTTATTTGTGACTTTCTTCTAGGGAAAATTTGTTTTCCCATCTATGTTATTCACATTGATCTCCATTTCCTATGGACTTTGTGATTCTTTTGCTTTTTTCAAGGGAGTTTCTAGTAGTATTCCTTCCTTAGGTTCCTGAGCCTTGGGTATCAACTCATACATGCATAGTAAGGTATGCATATTTGAGTCAATATACAACACACTTACCAGCCTCTAAAATATGCATTGTATAATACAAAGATTAAAAGTTTAGAGACCTACCAAGGTGGAAAAATTAACGTGATTGACAAGAAAAAATAATTATTCTTTCCACCTCCATAGTGATACTTCCAACCATCCCAATGTAGAGCATGTGTATAAAAAATGTTTCTTCTTACACATATGATAGTGCATGGACAAAAACATGAAGATTGCACAATTGTTGAGATAGGTAGCTAGAGTTTAAGGATATTTTTGCCTTTTTATATTGACCTTATGGGCTTCTGAACACATGAGATCTTGTCACATGGCCTGATCTTGGCTATCAGAGATCCATATGAATATCATCTATGATCTTCACTCCCATAGGGTCTGAGTCTATGAGAAGATGCCACATGTCATGGTCTAAAGACCTAAAAGACTCAAAAGACTTGAATCTTGTGTGGCTTTTGAGGTCTTTGGGTCAATGAAATTATGCCATGTGGCATGATCTCATTAACCTGAGTACCTTAAAAAAATTAAAGTTTTTTTACCTTCTGAGGGAACTAGGTACGACCGTGCCATGTGGTGTGATCTCAATAACTTGAATGTCTTGGAAAAATTAAACCTATTTGTTCTTCCAAGGGCTCTAGTTTAATGTAATTTCACCATATGGGGTGATCTCAATGAGTCAGAGAACTCAGGTAATTATGTCACCCATTCTGGTTAATAATAAAAACCCAACGCTGGTAGCATGATTTATGACCCTTTTTTAATCCACATTGAAACTAAGAATAAGCAAATGTTTTCTTTAATTTTAGGGGAAAATGCCTCTTTATATTCTTCCAACTATAAATAATGATTGATTGAAGCTCTAAAATTATAGGGCATTGTAAACATATTGCTAAGAAATGCAACTCTGTTTGTAACTTCCCTTCCTATTGTGCTCTTACTTAGCAAAGACTAGTTTAAGAAGCAATCTGACTAACTCTAGACCTAATCAAGTCATTTGTTCTCTACCCACTAAATTTTATGAGACTGCCAAGGAAAAATTAAAACTTAAAGTTAATAACTATGAGTCTTTTCCATCTCCACTACAATTATTTAAGAATGCATTTAAAGATAATACTATATAATTTTTTAGAAACACATTAACTACCATTTGGCAAAAAAGTTCCCTATAAAATCTAAGATGGTGGTGTGAACTTCTAGGTGTCCTACTAAAAAAACACTATTCAACTTTTAATGGTAAAAATTTATTTTATGATTAATGGGAACAACATTCTAGTAATATAAATAGTTATATCAAAAAATAAGAAACCAATGTTTGAATAACAAAAACAAAAATAAATAAATTATTAGATAGTAAAAATAGCCTTGAATTGCATTCCCATAGAGCTTGGTGATTATAAACCACAAGAGATTTTCCCCAAGCATTTGCCATTGTACCCACAATGATTATCCAATGATTTTACTAAAATGTAAAAAAAGGTATATTTAACATTAGCCATTGGCATGAAGTGTAGCTTGATGTATAAATGGAGGTTAATTACCACCATCAAACATCATAAATCCATAGTGGTTCTATGTGTCTAACCCTTTGACTATAGTAGAGTGTTTTCCTACCATGATGGGAAAAAAACTCAAAAGGAAACAAAAAATTAATATCAAAATAATATTTCTCTAATAGAAGATGTTCACAATAGAACGTATTAATTATTTTTCCAAGTTTAGTATGCCCATCTAAAAGAGGCTTGTGTATATACCACTAATTATACATCTAAAAATCCCTGATAATATAAATGACTTCTATTTTTTATCATCTATTCTACCACCCATTCCCATAAAAACTAAAAAATGAGAATGTTATCAATAAACAAAACAAAAATCACCTAGATAGCTTTGTCTTTAACAATGTTTACCATTTAGTATCTCTACAGTAATGATAATTTTTTTTTCAAAGTTAGCTCATTGATGAGAATTTATGCCCAATACTAACACATTCTCACATTTCATGTTTGTCAAACTTAAACATATTATGTCTAAGCATTAGTCATTTCTTGGCAGTCTTGTTAAATTTAGTGGACAACCAACATTTAAACAATAACTAATAATAAAATAAAAATAAGTAGGTGTACAGGGTATGGGTAGCAGTGACAATAATGGTGGCTATAATCCCTTTAATCCATTTACTTGTTAAAGTATTTCATTTCTCGAGTTCTCACGATCATTTACATTTGTTTTCAATTTATACAATGTTTTTATAAGATTAAGCAAACATTGATTATCATGCTTATCGTATGTTATCACCTTTAATTATTTTAGGCTCACGTACCTATATCTATATAATAATTATGACATAGCCACTAGTGGGGGGCATGTTCTAATTTCACACCAAAAATATATAGTTAGTGGGTCTCTATCTTAGGCCTCCCATCATTTTTTTTACTGACATCTGAGTTGTTTTACGTATACTATATTGAATATCACGTCAAAATAATGCTCCACTTATGGATCTCCTCCTTTGTATTTATTTTTAACTGATGTGTGGTCCAGTGTGGTTCCCTTCCACCAAGTAGCTTTATATTTTCTATTTGTTTGAGCAACTTGGAAACCATTGTCACTTGAGATAGTATTCTTATCTAATGGGTTTTAACTTAGACCCTGTAAACATGGAAATGCAGTACCCATATGGCCATATTCAAAACATTGCCTGCATCTGAAAGCAATATTTTCATAATCTACCTTTTGGGTTCTTGATGAACCACCCCAAACATTTAGGGTTTGGTTTTACGGTTTAGTATTTTTTTCTATTTTTAGATTTTTTTTAGATCATGAAGGTTTTGAAGGTAATTTTTATTTTAAACTATTTTTTTTTCAATATGAAGTTTGAATACTTTTCTATATAACTTTCAACTATTTTTAGTAGACATTCTAAAGTGTTTTTATACTAAATGTGACTAATTTAATATTTTATATGTATTAATTATATTTTAAAGGGATTAATCGATTAATTGATTAATTTATTTAGTTAGATTTTTGTTCATTTTTTTAAAACATTCTTTAAATGACTTACTATATATGTGATTGTAGTTGAAAACATGTGAAAACATAAATGAGTACGCAAACAATTGAATGTACATCCTAGTCTCATCAAATATACCCTTGTAGAAGTATGTGACATGTATGAGCAATATAACACAATAAAAGAGAAATTTTATATGAATAAGTAGGATTTTTATTTGTGTATATTTTAGTCATTATATATATATATATATATATATATATATATATATATATATATATATATATATATATATTAGTTTAATAAATTATTAAAATTTTAATAAAAAAACATTGAATTTGTATTAAAGAAATAAGATAAAATATTAAATATTAAAGTTAAATTGTTGAGATATTTATTTAATAATTAATGATTGTTGAGTAGAATAGTAAATTGATTGTGGTTTGAAATTGACGATGAAATACTGTTTATGTCTTAAGTCATTTCTCTAATGAATAAATTTACATATCTTGAATTTTCATAATAAATAAAATCACATATAGACTTTAATCTAAAGAGGTAGTAAAACCTATCACATATCTCATAACATACTGAATGTTTAATTATAAAATACTTTTATGATTATGATTCATTATTACAAAATTCATATATGTGCTAGTGTCATATAAGAAAACATTCTAAATATCTTTATAAGATATTAACTCAACACCAATAATTTGTAAAAGGCATACAAAAAATTATCCTATTTATAATATTTAAACTTAAATCAATTAACTTGTAAATGTAAATCTATACTAAAAAACCCTGATGCTAAATAAAACATCTTATAAATTTTTATTGAGGAAATTTAATAAACAAAATCTACACCATGGAAAATGTTAATAACTTCACTTATACCAAATTATCTCTATTTACAAAAAAATAATGTATTAAAAAAAGAGAGACAACTATCATACATTCAAAAAATACCTTACATTTTAATTTTCTTGAAAAAATTCAAAAAAATAAAATCTACATCATAAAAAATGTTTAAAACTTCACTTACAGCAAAATACCTTTCACATATATATATATATAGATATATATATATAGATATATATATATAAAAAAAAAAGAAAGAATAATATGCCGTACATTTTTAAAAACACCTTATTTTTAAATTTTATAAAGACAAAATGTACAACACAAAAAAAATTAATAACTTTATATATACCAAATTACTTTCATTTAAAAAATGGAAAAAATAAAATAAAAAATCTATAAATATATTCTGAAATTTAAAAAACATCTTATTTTTTAAATTTTATTGATAAAATCTAAAAAGATAAAGTTTACAACGTGAAAAATGTTAATAACTTTATTAATTCTACCAAATTACCTCCACCTTAAAGAAATTAAAGTTACGAAAAAAATTTAAAAAAACTTTCATAAATGTTAAAACATACCTTAAAATTTAAAAGTAAAAAAATAACAAAAACGTAGCATAAAGAAAATTAACCAATATGCTCTAAAGAACTGCGAGAAGAAAAAGAAGAAATCACAAGATATCTCAGTTTACTAATTATGCAAACACTATTAAGTCAGATGACTAATTCCTGAGCAATACTTTTATTATAATAAATTTATGAATACTTAGATTCTCAATTTTATAAAATTGAAATCATATAATTATAAGAATAAAATGAATTATTTTTATGAAATAAGAAAAACATATTTTTAAATAGTAAAATTTGAAATTATTATTATTAATTATAAAATTTGAAAGTTTCTTAATTAATTTATAAATACTTTATCTAAATGATACATGCATTGTATTTGAAAAGATGACCTCTGAAAAATTTATTTGTAGCCAAGCAATATCTATGTCATTTCATTGAGTTTTTAACAATGACATGTATTCTTTAATAGAAATGCTCTATTATCTATTATGCATATGCATTGTTTTTTATTTTGATTTTTTCAATTCCATCCTACAATGTCAAGGAATTTGAAGACTATAAAAAATGAGATAAGAAAAACTCATCAAAACCATAACAAACATATCAATTCACTAAATAATCATTAGTTTTAGAAGCTACAATTGCCCAGTTTGACCCCAAAAAAATTAAATACAACTTGATATCTAATCACACTTTTTTTGCTTAAGCAACTTGTACAAAACTATGTACGTAAAGTGAGCATACAATATCATGATTGTATTTTTTATTTGCCACAAGATAAAAGTAAAAATATATCAATTTCTCGAATAAGATTAAAATAACATGATAGACACACACCAAAGTAAACATATACTATTACGAGTTTATTGTACAAAACATCAAAACCATGAACCTTAAGAAAATATAACTAGTTATGAATTCTGTTTTTAATGGGACCATGTTTTGAATCCAACCATATTTTTTTTATTAGCATTGTATTGGTTTTGTAGGCATTCATAAACAAAGCATGGCAGTACACAAAATAAAAATTTTGATGTTGTAAAAAACATGAAAGCATACAAATTTATTGATGAGAATATTCTATGTAAAAGATATTAATGAATGTTTAATATACAAATTTCTACAGAAGATAATTTTCTAAGCTGATACATGTTAACTATCTAACTCAAAGCAAAAGCAATTCATCGCCAAGCACGACGAATAGATTCCAGAAATGCACCAACAACAAAGATGACCACACAATGACTAGCTCAATTAGTTTTAACCATCCTATTTGTTAGCTTTCTCTTTTTTAACAAAAATGTATTTATCTGTGATGTGAAAAAAAATAATGCATACAGATGAATCTAACTATCCATTGCAGAAGAGCGCTCCAATGATATGCAATGCATAGTGAACATAACTTTTTAGAATTGGCAAATGTTTTAAATCATTTCATGTATGAGTTATTCAATGACAACTATGCATTTAATTCTTAGGATAGTCATTACATGATAATTGTTTGAATCAAATGTTAGTTACATTTTTACAAAACATCATATCTTCCAAAGCGTGTCCACACAGATTAATTCACCATCACCCCTATACCTCTACATATGTGAAGCCACTATTGATGATGTCATTGCTCTACCCCTAAATAAGATGTAAATAGTTTTGACTAGTCACAACATGGATAAATGCCCCTTTTCATTATTTTGGTTAAAAAATGCACAACTTGACTATTAAAAATCTGTAAAAAAATTCATTTATAAAAACACTGAATTTTGATTGGTCTAGAAGGCACACTTTAATCAATAGTTAAAACAAAATGATTCCTTCAATTTACCCTTTAGCACTAATAACAAGGTTGAGAGTATCCCCACAAGCTTAGGGACTTTTATTTAAATGAGCCTTTTCTTTAAGATTTTAAAATTCGATAAAAAATTAAATTATTTATTTATAAATAATTTTTATAATAATCTTATGAATTTTTAATTCTTTTATACTAGAATATTTTAAATGAAAATTTATAAGAAATATATTTAAATAAATGACTCAAATTTTGTATCAAAAATTAAAATCTTAAATAAAAAGTATCATATGAATAAAAAGTCATTAAGGTAGAAATGGAGACTTTCAACATCCTCTCTTGAAAAATAGTTAAATATTTACTACTTAAAAATATGAGACTGCTAAAAAAGAGGTCATTATAGGGAATAAAAAATGTATTACCAAAGGGAAGGGATCTATGACAAGAACTGAGTAAGTGGCTAGGGTTTTGTCCCTGCATTGTCACAGGTATAATGACAATAGATATCACTATAGGGCAGGGCAAAGCACTACACAAGTCTCCAGCAACAAAGGTATGGCACCAAGGCTTTCATCTAGTGAGATGAAGAAACAAGGTTTTGGGTTTTCCTAGAGAGATGTTGCTCACCATAAGGCTCCTCTACCTTTAGCTTCTCCTAATTTTTTTCCTAGTCTACATATTGTGGAAAAATCAGATAAAATACCCAAAATGGAGATCATTTATCCTAAGGTATCTAAATTAATATATACATTTACAAAAATTTTGATTATTTTTAGGTTTAATGGGTTATAGCCTTGATTAGAGGAATTCCATCATTGGATCCATGCTACCTAGACTTGTAACGATCAAATCTAGTTATGTTTTAAAGGGCTCTTCATAGTTAGTTTTTTTGACACTAAGGATCATGAAAAAGTGTTGAAGGAGGAGCCTTGGTTTTTGGGTAGAGTTGAGATATTTATTACCCTATATTTCTTTGATTTTGACCCCTCAACAATGGTGGTGTCTAAAATATCAGATTGGATTTAGCTCCTAATTGTGAAGGTATTAGAAACAAGATTGGAATATTCATCAAGATGGATAATGAGTAGTCCAAGCAAGGTTTTTTTTACCTATGCTCTTATTTGTGTGGAGGTAGACATCAAAAAATGTCTCTAAGAGAGAATCCAGTTGAATTATAACACCTTTATTTTGATTAAAACTTTAGATTATGAAAATACTACCTTTAGATGTCTATTCTACCATCAAATCGACCATCTCTAGGGGGTTTGTCCTCATGTAGGGAAGACAAAAAATAAAAATACCAATATTTTAAACCTAAAGGTTGGTAGTCATATAAGCATGCTCTTTCAAAAAAGGGAACAGAAAAATCTAGAGATGACATAGATAAGAAAAAGGATAAAAAATCTATTGAAGAAATGGTTGTAACAATTTTTTCTTTCAAAATAACATCTGAAAATAATGATATGAGTGGAGGAATTAAGAAGGAACATGAATCTAACACCTCTAAATCTGATAAAGATCAACCTTATTTTGAACCTCAGCATACTCTTGCACTTCCAATGGTTTTTGTTAACTTGATGGCTATTTGTAGTCTAGAGGGTTAGATAGAGGTTTAAAATAAAAAGCGCAAAAAATGTTGTATTGTGCATATAGAATTTGGCCATTTATGATTACTCATCTAGTTTATTTTTGCTTAGTTTAGGTTTTTTCTTGTTCCCCCTTGAGACTCATATAGATTAGTGTGGTTTAGCTTGCGCGGTGTGACTTTTCCACCCATATTTTTTGTACAACTAGCATTGTATTTCATCTTTTTTGATTAATAAAGTGTATTTTTCAATCAAAATAAAATATGAGACTCCTATATATATATATATATATATATATATATATATAAAATTTTGATTCCATAGAAACAATCTTACATTAAAAATAGTAACCTAATCCACTTTCATAAAAATATCCCTAAAATATCTTAGGCTATTGTTGAAAAATATATAAAGCTATTTGTAATTTAATAGTCCAATAACTCTATGAACTTGATATTTATTTAATCATATTTTTAAAGAATGTAATTTAAAAATTAATACCCAATTCGAAACAAGTGTCGTGTTATGGCTTTAATACTTGCTCTAGTTGAACCATGCTTTTTTTTTATACTATGCCATATTGGCATATGTATTAATAAATGCTATAATGAGCAATTAGAAAATGGAAAAATTAGGCACATTATTTTAAATTTTGCAAGGTAACAAGCAAATTTACATTTATAGCCTACTAAATGTGAAATACCTAATTGTTATTCAAAAAATATGCGGAATGGAATGTGAATTCATTGACCTACCTTACATGGCCATAACGTCACATATTATTCCTCAATGCTAGAAGCCATGGTGATGCCATTCAAGATGTTTTTAACTCATTCTAATTGAAAACTTGCATGTCTCCTTAGACACTTTTTTTTCAAGCTTCGTAGGATGAAATGGTGTTTATTGCATCATGCATTGATAATATTATTAACTACTTAAAAATTAATTAAAAAAAAATATGTAAGCCAAACATAAAAAAATAACAATTAAATAAAAATTATAAATCCTTAAAATTAGGGTGAAAATTTTAAATATTTTCAGGTCTTACCCTTCCTTAATGGCCAGAGCATCAGGAATTTGGGAAGATTTCATAAACTTGGATACAAAATAGTGTAAGATACTAATCAATACCATAACTAGAGACAATGGTACCAACACCTAAGTTCTTGATCATTGTGTCCAACACCAACTTAGGTCCTAGAATCTTCTATTTGAAGTTTATTTGGGTCACTTTATTTGAATTAAATAATAGACACATTACCTTTAGGGCTTGGAAACTTGCATTTTTTAAGGCATTTGACTACTTGAGTGGTGATGGAGAGGTGAATCAGCATGTTGATGGTCAAGTGGGAGAGCTATGAGAAGGAAAAGAGTATGGTAGGATATCCTGTAGATGAACTCAACCAAGAAAAAAGAAACCAAACTAGTAAAAGTAACTCAGCCAAAGTGTAGGTCATAAAACATCCTATAGGGAGATGAAAAAGGTGGTGGAATAGCATCACAGTTTATTCGACATAGGAGGAAACACATATTAGTCTTTGGATAGATGTGAATAAAAAATCCATTCTCTAACAAAAAAGTTCATCACTTGGTTGTATTCAATGTAATTAAACTCTTGAATGTAATCAAAACTCACTTCTTCCTTAATTCAATTGTATTGAAAACTACATCCCCTATATTGGACACCTAAATACAAAATTATCCTATGATTCTAGTTCATTATTGCAGAGTTTACATATACACTGATGTTTTAGAAAAAAGTACTCTGACTGACTACAAATATGATGAGAGCACACCTAAAATTGACGAAAATAAAATCTCAAACAACCAAAAGAGACCTTGCTATACCTAAGAGTAATAATACACTCATCTTTTATTTAGAGATAGTGCTCCAAGTAAGGATACCGTTATATTAATGGTGGTTTCAATGATTCTATCCAAGTTGATTTTATGTAAGATTTATAGATCTTATCCCAAGTGCATCTATGAATATCTCTTTTCATTACATAGGGAGCATCAATATCACGTCAAAATAATGCTCCACTTATGGATCTCCTCCTTTGTATTTATTTTTAAATTTGATTATTCCTAAATATTCCATGTTAGATGTTTTCCATTCAACATTTTATCACCTTGCTACTACTTAGGTTCAAGGTATAATAGATTATGGAGTATTCCTATACATGTAATGATCTCTAATTTTAATCGAGATTTGCACTCTTTCCTTATGGTTCTTTCATGCATGTTCTATTTTATTCATCGTGATAGATACTTGTTCATGGAAGTCAATTTTTTTTTTTTCGTTATTAAATTTATTATTTTTATTAAATTTTTATTTGGAAGTAATCGTAGCTTTTCTTAAGTAATTAGTTAATATTTATATTTATTCACCCCATCATTACCTCAACATCAATTTGTTGGATCCCACATCATAGTTGAAAAATATATATATGGTGTTATTAATATATATTTCTCATTACCGAACAAGTGACAAACACATGTTCACACTTTTATCTTCTTTTATTTAATGTTAGCAAATAAAGATAAAAAATGAAAATAAGGAGGTCATATCAATTTATAAAAAACATTAAACTATAGTACAAAATTAATCCCCTAACTATTGCAAAAATAGGTATATGGTAATTTCCCATGTTAAATATTCATTCATATATACTCATCGACAGGTATTGAATTTCATGAGCAGTTTTTGTAGTCATGGTTTTCTTGGTGATAGTAATTTATCAAACATTTCCATTTTAATGTTAGTACAATTAATAGTAGGAGAAATAAATAGTAAATATAATATAAATATTTATTACAATTCTTTAAAGTTTTTGATGGTGTGTTCAAATTTTTACTTTGAAGCTTATACATGTACTTTAAACAAATTTATTTTACTTAATAGTTGGAAAAAATGATTTTATTGTACAGTTAAAAATGCAAATGTAATCATACATTAATAAATTTTAGCCAATTCAAAAATTAAGTAGATGAAAATTTTGATTGTTTGAACTATATAAATCTTAATTAGACGTCTCTCTACATTCTTTGACTACTTGAATCCTGACTGAACAAGATTTGGACATGTGTCTCAATCTCAATGTTCCGTAGTGAAAATGCAAATTATAGGACTGAGTGATGTAGTTGTTTTACATAAATATATGAGATCTTGACAAATTTAATTAAAATGCCAATGACCATTTTCTATTGCTTATAAAGACATCAATGATGGTTTAATTACATAACTTACATCATTTCTTCCATTATTTTATAACTAATTTGATGGTCATAATTTCAAGTATGAGAAAGACAAATGATTAAGATATTATACATTATAATTCTTTTTTATGAATCCAAACACTTTTCTTTATGATATTTTCAAATATTCTAGACTATTATTCTTATTTCAAAAATTTCTTCTAGTAGTAAGTACTAAAGATGCATCACAGCTCTTGTTCATTGTTTACTCTCATCTATTTTGGTATACCTATGACACTTGTTATTGTTATTTTGTCCTTTTATTTTGGCTTCATACAATATTTTAAAATTTTATAAGGACATTGATTTTATGAAGTGATGTCAATTCTAGTGGCAGTAATACTATATGTGGAGATAGTTCAAGAGTTTTGGATTTGGAAATAAATATTTTAAATAGTTTTGTTGGATAAAAATGTTTTCTCTATAGTAAATACTTATAACATATTTGAATACTATTCTAATCTCTCATAGGGACTTGGCACATGATGCCTTTATTTTTAATACCCTCCATACATTCACACAAGATTTCATAATTAGATGGGCATAATAGATTTTGAATTTAAATGATAGAAGGTTAAAGTCACACATGATTTCACACATTAATTAAAAATCATGATATGGATGTGATATATACATTTTTCATAATATATTTTACATATAACTGTAATGGTTACATTCACGCATTGGTTGTGATGGTTACATTCGAGCATGATTTCACACATTGTTTAAAACTCATCATATGGATGTGATATATGCATTTTACATAGTAAATTTTGCATATGTTTGGAATAAGATTAAATAAATTAAAAATATTAATCGGTGTTCAATCTTTAAAAAATTATATGGGCATTACCATATGTGGGTGATCGAGTCTATACGATTGCAGTATGAATTGATCAAGTCGTTAAATTATATCACCTTGTCTTATTTGATTATGCAGAGAAAATATGGTAATAGTGTCAAGTCATAAAATTATATTTTAAATAAACGTGTATGTGCTAAAATAATATTAGACTGGATTTTTCCTTGTACGGGTATGATATTAGATGTTTCCCCATGCTACTACGACTATAGATTACAATTCTTTGTGTAGTAATAATTATAATAATACTTTAAAGCACATCACTTTTTAATGTTCGTGCCAGTCTTCAAATGTTAACATCTCTCATGTGTTTTTTTCCATTTAATTAGTAGTTTCTTATGGTTTACTGTTGAATTTGAGTAAAATAAATGTTATAGTTTTACGAATCTCATTTATAAAGGAAGTTTGGTTGAAGTAGTTTTTCTCCTATATTTAATTTGATGTACCTTTCAAAGAACTTCACTTCAATATGTTCTTGGGTACATGAGAAATTATACAAGGGATATGTTGTACTTAGTACACTTAAGAGAATATTTCCAACCTCAGTTTTAGAACGCTAAAATAAAATTATGTATCTTCCAAACTTTAACATCACCAACAATATTATATGGTTAAGAAATTTGGGTATATGGAATTTATATTACCCATTTGAATTAAGTTAATAGAGTTCTTATTCCCATACTATCCAAAAAAAACTTATAAAAAAAATGATCTATTCCACATGTAATTATTTGTTTCTAAATTTAACATCTATCTCCCTCATAAATAGTTCTTTTCCACAACTGATGTTGCTTCAGAGATTAAGATTTATGATAGATACAATTATTGGAAATAATATATATTCATTGAAGACTCTTCAATCATCTATGAGGTTATGTGCATAAATAATTAAAAACACTTGGTATGCTTAATCTATATTTTTATTATAGGGAAGTGGTTTTAATATCAATCAACTACATCCTAATACCTTTTTTATTAATGCTCCCTATATAATGAGAAAATTTATTCATAGATGCATTTGGGATAAGATCTATAAATCTTAAACATAACCAACGTTGATAAAATCATTGAAACCATCATCAATAAAAATGTATAACTACTTGGAGCACTATCTCCAAATAGAATATGAATGAATTATTACTCTTAGGTATACTAGGCTTTCTTTTTGTTTGATATTTTATTTATGTCAATTTTTAGTATGATCCCATCATTTTTGTATTGAGTCAGAGTACTTTCTTTTGCAACATCAATGCATATGTAAACTCTATAATAATGAACTAGAATCATAGGAGAATTTTGAATTTAGGTGTCCACTGTATTATGAGATTTGTGGTAGGTTTCACTCCTTTAAAGGAAATCAAATCTCTCTATGAGATCTTATTCATTATGTCAATCAAATATGCGTAACTCTATTCATTACAACTTGACGTAATACATGGTTGTTTTCCTTAAGAGTCGTCAAGACAACTCTTTGTTTTATGGCTCAATGATAGACTCCTTTATTTCACCTCAATTTCAAAGGTGCAAATAGACCAATTGCTCTACTTAGAAATGATTCATGAGTTTTGAAGAGAATGATCTCACCAACTTAATTTTTCTATTTTCTATTTTTTCTATTTTTTCTCTTATATTTTATATTTTAAAGTATTTTTATTACAATCCTATTAAAGTATTTTATATCATATTTATTAATATATCATTTTATTTATGCATGAATTACTTTTTTGATGATATCATTTATAGTAAAATTACATAAGATATTATATTTAAATATAGATTGGGGTCATTGAAATAATTTCATGTGGACCATTAGAATTTAAAGGGATATATTTCCAATTAAGTGTATGTTGGGTTGATGCACAAAGTTGGGGGACAAAAATCATGATGTTACCCCAACTTTAATTTTTTTTTAAAAGGGTGTATGTCTTTTTTTATTTTTTATTTTTGAGACTTTGGCTTGCATCCGAGCCTCAATGGCGTATGCCCTTTTCAAATGGAGTACGCACTTTTCATTTCTGATTTCATTTTTCCTGTAGGTCAAACCCACAAATTTATCCTTATAATTTTCTTTCCTCTCTTCACATTTGTCAAGTGTAGATTCATGTCCATTCTTTGTAGATGCATCTTGCTAACAAGATTCGACATTCAGGATGTTACAGGTCAAGTATGTTCATTTTTAGATTTTAATTTTTTTGTTTCTATTTATATTTATTTATTTAAGTAGGGTTTTGAATGTAGGTTTGCATTATATTCTCTTGCATTGCCTAAAAAACGTGTATTTCTATTTAAATCTAGATACACAAGTTCGATGGATCTATTACATGAATAAAATGTTACACAAAAACTTGAACAATTTGATTTTAATAAGAAGAAGTTCAATTATATGAACAATACAATTCAAAGTATCAAAAATTACAAATAATCATCAATGGTTTGCATCACTCTTCAGCTAGTAGTTCATACATTTCACTTGCCAATACACTAGAGACTATTTTTATTGAAGTGGGAAATGTAAATCCTTAACTTGATGCAATGTTGCACTGAATAGGGGCCATGAAACAATTTTATTTTGATAAATTGTCATATGAATATGTTAACAACAAAAAATAATAAAAATTGTGTGCACTTTTTTTTGTTAATCCTATAACCAACCAACCTCCACCAACAAATTACAAACATATTAGTACTGATTGGTGTGTTTATGAGGAGATGAAAAATAACATTAAGGATAGGTGGTGAATGGTTTTTGATGAGCCTCCATGAAACAATAATGAGGCTCTATTATATTTTTTGAGAAAATTGAATTACGAGTTTGTGCTATAAAAAATTCTAAACTATTTTGACATGAAGGCCTCCTAAGGTAGGGGAGGTGGGTATTCATTTGATAGACTTAGTGCTAGGCAAGACCAAAATTATCATAACCAAACTAAAATAAACAAAAAAAATATCGCATGCCTCTATTCATAAAATTTTACATTGTAACATATAAATAGACACCCTTGAGGCAGTTACAAGTTAGACACAAGTTATGATTGAGCATGGCATGCATACATTGAAGACTTCTACTTAGCCTACAGGTGCTGCTATTGGTGTTGGTGGTGGTGATATTGGTGGAAGTGGTAATGGTGGTAGTGATTTTAGTGGTGTTGGTATAGGTGTTAGTGTCCCCCCTCCTACTTATGTTATAGTTCCTATGCATTATTTCACATCATATTAGAGGAAGTGTATAGGACCTCCTATTCAGATGCAACATACATATTGTAAATTTATGGAGACTAGCATACTAGAGCATATGCCACCTATAGATGATTCAATAGTGCATGACACTATAATATCAAACACTAACATGCCAAAGCATATGCCACTTATAGATGCTTCATCAGTGTATGACACTAACATGTCAGATACTAGCTTCACTGATTCCTATTAAGATATGCCAGCATATTGTGCAAGAGTTATCAAATTCACCATCTATATTTGATACACATGTTTAATTTTAATTATAGTTTGTTTATGTTTGTAAAATAAAATAAAATTTATTTTATAGTATGTGTTTACTTGATTGACTAACTTTTTTGACTGAACTTATTATTTGTTTCTTGTATAGTGATTGGTGATATTTTGGGTAGCTTAGTAGGCCTTGACTTTATTGTAGAGGTTAAAATTGGCACATGTGTACCCTATACATAGGTTTAGAAACTTTTAAATTGCATATTTATTCATGTGTGTTTATTGTCCTTTGAATAAAAAACTATGTTTTAAGATATATATTATAGTCATAGATTTTTATCATGTTCATTAGATTCACACATTATTTATTTATTAGTTTTATAGATGATGAGGGATAATATGGGCACCCCTCATGGATGAGAAGAATGTTTTGTTGATGTTATGGTTACATCAAAAGATCCACTATCTCCATAGTAGGTCATGATTCAGTGATGAACATTGATGATAACACATAGTAAAATTATTTTTAGCTTTAAGCAATGATATTTTATGTCATGTTTATATAATTGTATGTACATCTAGGTCTAACAATATATGTATGCTCCATAATATTTCCCATCATAGGTGTATATACAATATTTTATCCCTAGATAACCATTTAGATGGAACACGGTGAGTGTAGAATCATTTTTAAAAAAATCTCAAAAAATTTGTCAATTTTTCAATATACAATTTTATTGCATTAATTTTTATATTTCATATGTTATGCAGACACAAAAATTTTCAACAGTTGTCAATGAAATAAGGGATGAATCACAAGCTGAGAGGAAAGTCTTGTCAGGAACCTAGAACAATAAGTATGCTCTAATACCAACTGTTAGGTGACCCCTTATCCAACGGAAGCACAATTGATTACTTTATTATAAGCAATTAAACACGAAATTATACCAGAATGATAAAGTAACTAGAAACTTGAGACAACAAAGAATTTGAGAGACAATACACACTCTTTGTATTAAATATTACTAGAAGAAAATACAATAAGGAAGATGCCACTTCTTCCTCCACCTCAAAGGCTTGCCACACCTCAAGACCTTCTTCCCTCTCTCTCTTGCTCAACACAACAACTCTATAGCCTGAGTTATTATCCCTCCTTGAATGCTTCTGCTGATCTCCTTGACCTTACACCTGTAGATCTCCTTGACCTTACTTGCTTCAATGCTTTTACTTGCCTTCTTGATAATTACAATACATGCCTTATGGGTCTTTAAATAGGATCCCATGCTTATAAAAATAGAACTCTAACTACAATAATTAGACACCCAGCTCATGACTATAATTAGTCATTTAACATGCAAACACTCGCTTCACATAACTGACTGTTCATCAACAGCAGTTCTGGTACACACAGGCGACCGACATCGGTCCCTGCTTGCCTGGTTCTGCCGACATCGGCCGACTAGCTACCATCACCGATTTCCTTCTACACTGCATCTGACCGACATCAGACATGCTGCCAACGTCGATGCTTCTAGTTCTTTAGCGTCCTCTTCTTTGTGTTTGCAAACAGTTGAAGCTTTTAGCTCCACACCCTAACAATCTCCCACTTGGAGATAAATAGCTGCAACTTGTACCTGTACCTGTACACCATCTATTTTGTTCCTTAGGCTCTGTATCCCTCTTCAACATCACTCTTGAAGACCAACCACCACTGAACTTGTGATGCAATACCTGTATCTTATACCACAAGAATTTTGCTGCTCCCAAATTCTTTATGACATACTTCTGAACCAACTCTACCCTTAGCTCAGAAAACTCCCTATATATGAAACCCTGCAAGAAGTAACACAATGCAGTAACAGGATAATGTAGCTAATATTATCCAACCTGGTAAAGATAAAATACAATGGTCAAACCTCCATTGCTCTGCAGCCTAATCAAGACTATATACCATAGCCTTCTGTCTCATGTGTCCATCCACTCTCTTCTCTAAAACGGGAATCCATCTCTCTATCCAGTGCTTCCTTCCAGCTAACAACTCTACCAACAAATACCTGTTTGGTTCTTCTCCAAGGACTCACACTCCTCATTCATGCCAAGCTCCCACTGTTTCTGGATTCTACCTGCATTGCTTCTTCCATCTTCCTAGTTCATGACTATCAGTAAGCAATATAAAGAAGGTGAACAATGAATATGAGGTTCACATACCTTTTCTGACCTCCATATGGGTGTTTGAGACTTATTGATCCACCCAACATCCGTTCTAGTGACCGATATCGGCCATCTCCCAGTCTGCTCCCGACCGATGTCGGTTCCCTGCACTGACCCTGACTGTCGACATCGTTTCCCTGGCCGATGCCGACGTCCCCCCTGCCGACGTCGGTCCTTATGACCGACGTCAGACTTCTCCTGCCCGACCTACCGACCCTACTGGTCTGCACATGACCGATGTCGATATCTGACTGACTGATGTCGGTCCCATGTGATCGACATCAGCATCTGTGTGTTCCTGTAAGTGATGAAATTTTCATCCATGAGCTCTTCTTGGATCAAACCTCTGTCCATGCTACCCTGCTCAGATTTATTCAACCCCTGTGACTGATCTCTGTCTTTCATCTCCTCCATAAACACCAAGGCTTCTTTGTTCTTGTCAAAAGCATCAAATTTCCTTTTTCTGCAATGAACTCTATCTATGCTTTTCAAATTTGAACACATGCCTTTTGAATCAAGAACTTCCATTCCCTTCTTATTCATGTGACCGAGCCTATTAGACCACATCTTCAAATCTACACCAGAAGTAGAATCAGTAATACAAGTAGATAGATAAAGAGTACCTACTTTCTTACCTCTCGCTAAAACAAGTGCTCCCTTGGTAACCTTCCAAGAATCCACTGTGAGGGTTATTGTGCACCCCTCATCACCTAACCTTCCTACAGAAATCAGACTCTGCTTCAGAATTGGAACATGCATGAACTCTTTCAACACCCATGTGTTGTCAATCTGCAATCTCAGCTACACTTTCCCTTTGCCAACTATCTGACAAGGCGTACCATCCCCTAAATAGAGCACTCCAAAGTCTCCCTGTTCATACTCATAGAACAAATCTCTGTTTGGGGATGCATGAAAAGATGAACCAAAATCTAAAATCCATGATCCTACCTGACTATCCAAAGAAAGTATGAGAGCATCCTGTATCACAATATTTGCATCCTTTGCTTCTTCAATACCTGCATATTGATTCTCTTTATCTCTCAACAAACACTCCTTCTTTGTGTGTCCTTTCTTTCCAAAAAACTAGCAGGTAATACCTTTGGACTCGGATCTCCTTCCCGACCTTGATTTCCCTTGCTCAATCTTCTCCCTTTGCATTCCCCTGCTTTCTGCACTTAGAGCATTCCCTGATGATTCACATGTGCTTCTCTTGCGTATTTCTTCATTCAAGATAACACTCACAACATTATCAACTTTTAAGATTTTAGAAGCAGATGCAGAATTACTTACTACCATAACCAAACCATCCCAACTTTTAGGCAAAGAACATAAAATCAAGAGAGCCTTTACCTCATCATCAAAAACAATATTGACTGAAGCTAATTGGTTTACCAAACCATGGAAATCACTGAGATGAGTATGTATCGATCCTCCTTCTTGCATTTGAAAAGTAAATAGCTACTTCATAAGATATACCTTATTAGAAGCCGAGGGCTTTTCGTATAAATTTGCCAAGGACTTTATCAACTCTTCCATTGTCTTGCACTGTGATAAGCTGGGAATCACAGATGATGCAAGGCTCAACCTTATGGAACCGAGAGCCTTTCGATCAAGAACATTCCATTCTTCATCCTTCATATCTGTGGGCTTGCATGCAACCCCACCCAACGGTAAGTACAAATCCTTCTGATACAGATAGTCCTCAATCTACATCCTCCAATATTGATAATTCTTGCCGTTAAACTTCTCCATTCATAGCTTACTTTCTTCTGCCATTGCTGAACTCCCACTCAATTAGAAAACCCTGTGAATGACCTATAATCAAAAACAATACCCTGCTTCCTACAAACCATAGCTCTAATACCACTTGTCAGGAACCTAGAACAATAAGTATGCTCTGATACCAACTGTTAGGTGACCCTTTATCCAATGGAATCATAATTGATTACTTTCTTATAAGCAATTAAACACGGAATTATACCAGAATGATAAAGTAACTAGAAACTTGAGACAACAAAGAATTTGAGAGACAATACACACTCTTTGTATTAAATATTACTAGAAGAAAATATAATAAGGAAGATGCCACTTCTTCCTCCACCTCAAAGGCTTGCCACACCTCAAGACCTTCTTCCCTCTCTTTCTTGCTCAACACAAAAACTCTATAGCCTGAGTTATTATCCCTCCTTGAATGCTTTAGCTGATCTCCTTGACCTTACACCTGTAGATCTCCTTGACCTTGCTTGCTTCAATGCTTTACTTGCCTTCTTGATAATTACAATACATGCCTTATGGGTCTTTAAATAGGATCCCATGCTTACAAAAATAGAACTCTAACTACAATAATTAGACACGCAGCTTGTGACTATAATTAGTCATTTAACATGCAAACACTCACTTCACTTAATTGACTGTTCATCAATAGCAGTTTTGGTACACACAGGGGACCGACATTGGTCCCTGCTTGCCTGGTTCTGCCGACGTCAGCCGACTAGTTGCCATCGCCAATTTCCTTCTGCACTGCATATAATCGACGTCAGTCATGCTACCGACGCTGGTGCTTTTGGTTCTTCAGCATCCTCTTCTTTGTGTCTGCAAACAGTTGAAGCTTTTAGCTCCACACCCTAACAAGTCTCTTTTAATATTGAGGCATACAACACCCCTGACTCTACATCTATGCCAATAAACTGTAATTTATTTAGAGCTAATGAGGAGCAAGAGAGCTAGTTATTATGCTAGGGGTCTAATTATAGGCACAATCAAAATTTTATGTCGATATGGCTCACATTATATGCCTATATGGTGCATTTTGTCTATGTACATGTTATGGTCTTCATTTTTTCTTGATATATGTCCTATTGTTTATGTTGAATTATGACATAGAACTTTGCATGTATCACATATATACTATTCGACAATATGATTCCTTTACCTATGCATATTTTCTATTTTGATAATTTAATTTTTATAAATATTATTTCTTAATGATCAATATTACTTCATATGAGGTTAAAAAAATTTGCATTATTATCTAAGTTAGGTGCTTCATCATTATATTTTACATTTACATGTGATATTTACTATTTACTTATTTCATTTTCATTTAATTACATCTCAATTTGTAAGTGTGACGTAAGTGGACTTGTGATCAATTTCATGGACATATAAGTGTTATAAGTTGTGCTTGATCATAGTTGTTAGGGGGTTTAGTGATGCAGGATCAATTTAATATTTACTTATTTAATTTACATTTAATTACATATCAATTTGTAATTGTGATGTAAGTAGACTTGTGATTTAGAAATGTAAATATTATAAGTTGTACTTGATCATAGTTTTTAAGAGGTCTAGTGATGCAGGAACAATTTAATATTTACTTATTTTATTTACATTAAATAAATATCAATTTTTTATTATGATGTAAGTGGACTTGTGACCAGTTTTAGAGATGTAAATATTATAAGTTGTAGTTGATCATAGTTGTTAGGAGGTCTAGTGATAATGCAAGAGCATCCTGCCAACATATAACAAGGTCCTTGTTTAAGTGTCTTAAAGTTACTATAGGTTGAATTTACTAAATAATAGCCTTAATTAGCCTTCAAATATTTAAATATAGATCCTAGATGGTATTTTGTTAATTCCCACCAAAAGTTCAATTTGAATTTTCAAATATGAATATGTAAGGTTGTGGATAAATTGTAATGTTTTGTAAATTATTAAGAGTCTAATAGGTTTAGAATATAATTATACATGTCGATAAAGGGTTATAACTATCTTGAAGATCATATTTATCCATAAGGTCTTAAATATCATAATTGTCCATAGGGTCTAAAAATAGTTTTTTAGTCATTTTGCTAAAGAAAACCCAAGCAAATAAAGAAGACTCTGAGACAAGTTTAGCAAATTGTTAAGTTTAGTTTGGTTGTAATGAATAGATATACATAATTCCTAACTAATGGGAGACATAAAAGATTAATTTAAGCTTAATAAGGACAATAATCATTATTAATAGGGTTAGAGAGAGTGATGCATAGTTTGTTAGTTCATAACAAGGTCTATAATGCAAAATTTATTTTTATTAAAAGACATATATTTCTTGAATATTATGTAATAATGTTTTTAATTTTATTAATGAAGGTTATTTATCCAATTTTTGATAGGTTTTGTGCTCAAGTTGAAGTTTTTTCATTAAAAACCTTGTATACCTTGTTTTCTGTGTGTATATAGTCTCTGTAGCTATTTAAAACTCATATAAATTCTTGCATGAGTCAATATTGAGGATTATAATAGTTAAATGGGTATCCAAATAATCTATTACAAGTTTTATATTGATCCAAAACATGTTAGGCTTCATGAATCATTGTTTATAAACTCCCAACTTTTGAAAAGACTTAGAAACCCTTGTTCTAGGGTTGAGAAGATAAAAAGGTCAATATATATCAATTTAACCATTAAAAAAATTTCCAAAATTGGTGCATATATAAAAAAGGAGTTTATATAAGGATAAAATTTGGTTTAGGTAAAATTAGCATGTGCAATAGCATTTATGACTTATTGATTTTATGAAAACCCTAATATCTTAGTGTTCTTGACAACGATAAGGAAATTTTGCCTCAAAATTTTCAAATTTGAGTCTATAAATGTGAATTGAAGTTTGTAGCACCTTTTTTTTAATTTTAAATACTTATTATGGGAATTATTTACATTTATAAAGGATTATTTTTTATTTTGACCTATTAGTTGCCATTAGGCTTACTAGGTGTAAAACAAAGTTTCATGTATAAAAGACCTTTACTTTTTTTTGTAACTAGTGAAAACCCCTCAATTTTGGTAAGTATATTTTAAGTTGATTATTTAAAGTGTTTAAATTGGTTTCATGTCCCAAAACATCTTTTATCATTTTTTATTGAAGACCGAGTTTTAGACTGCCTATAGGTGTCCATTTTTCTAAATAGTCAAGTATGGATTAAGCTGATATTTCTTGTTAATTATATAAAAAATTATTTGGAGTATTTATTAAAAAATTTATTGTTTAATAAAATTTAGAAAGCACATTTTAGGGTGTGTAAATTTGGATTTATTATTTTGACTTATTGAGTGATCTATTAGGCCTATACTCCTAAAATAGGGTTTTAGAGTTTTAGACCTAATCTCTTAAGAAACCAACAATTCAAATTGGTTTCTTACTCATTTGAAATAAATAATATAATTTTACATACTTTAAAAAACCATATATATTGATAAAATATTTGAAAACTAAAAAATAGTCATCTATACAAAAAAGAACATTTGAAAAAAATAGAGCTAAGAAAAACATTCTTCTATAGATTAAAGTATACAACATTAAAGTATTATGAAAAAGTTTGAATCCTTATTTTTATTTTATGATTTAGTTATCACAAATTAGATCTCCCTTGATAGTCTAGAATATTTTAGTGGTAGTCTAACTAAATATTCATAAGAAAATCTTTGAAAATCAGACCTAGAAAGAGTCTGTTCAAAATGAAAGAGTAAGAAGTACCAAAAGTCATCAAGTGATGTAAGAGAATCATTAATTATGGTGTATATAGTGTGTTTTTGGTAATAAATATCCTACCATGGATTCAAGTTGTTTGTAATACCTATACACCTTCATGTTTTAGGTAGTTCAAAGCTTTAGATGAGCTATCAGATCCTCCTCCATCTTTGATCAAGCATTGAAACATAACTATGAGGGCTATGGATGAGCCATTAGCTCATACCAATTCAAGGATGAGTCCTATAAGAAATATCAGGAGGATTTTATCTAAATTGAGATGGATGAGATGCAACAATGAGGTTTTTCTCATGGCTAAATCTCTCAAAATAGTTTAAAAGTTGGTCAACAAGGGTTGTAAACTATGACTCATTATCATAATTGATGAACCATATATGTAGACACATCTAGATGGGAATTTTAAGTCTATAATAGTCATTATCTAGTATTAGTCTAGCATATGGAGTGAAGTTTTCAACTGATCAAACACATCCCTTAAGAAAATCCACTCATCCGTGAGTGTGTAAAATGAGTGAACTTCCATTATGAATTTTAGGAAAATTATGAGGAAAAGAGTTGAGATGTCAGCTCCTACACATGCACAAATGAGTCCTCTAATAAATCCTAGGAGTATTTTATCTAACTCAAGATGGACAAGATGTGGCAATTAGGTTTCTCTCATGGTAAAATCTCTCAGAGTGGGCCAAAATTTGGCTAATTAGGGTCACATACTGTGACTCATTAACCCAATCAAAAAATTATCTATGAAAACATATCCATGTGGATGTTTTAAGGATAGAATGACCATTATCTAGTCTCGATTGATCCCTAATATTGAAGGTTGTAGTTGATCAGATGCATCTCTTAAGAGAATCCACTCATCTTTGAGTGTGTAAAATGAGGAAACTTCCATCTTGAATTGAAAGAGAATCATGAGGGATAGAGATGTGTTGTCAACTCCTACACATGAAATATGAGTCATCTAAGAAACCCCAAGAGGATTTTTATCTAAGTTGATATGGATGAGACATGACAAGGAGGTTTCTCTCATGTTTAAATCTCTTAGAATGGACTAAAAGTTGGTCAATGGGGGCCAACTACTGTGACTCGTTAGCTGAATCGATGAATCATCTACGTGAATATTTTTGAATGGGAATTTTAATTCTATAAAAACCATTTTTTGATCTTGGTTGGGCTCTGGGAGTGAAGGTTACAGTTGATCAAATGTATCCCAAATGAGAATCCACTCATCCTCGAGTCTGAAAAATGAGTGAACTTATATCGTGCATTGTGGGAGAACTATGAGGGATAGAGATGAGTCATTAGCTCCTACATGTGCATGGATGAGTCCTTCAATAAATATTTGGAGTATTTTATCTAAATTAATATGGATGAGATCTAGAAATGAGATTTATCTTTCAACTAAATCTATTAGAATAGGATAAAAGTTGGTTAGTGGGGGTCATATACTGTGACTCATTAGCTCAATCAATGAACCATATATGTAAACATGTCTAGATCAGAATTTTAAGGCTATAACAATCATTTTATTGTCTCCATTGGACCCATGAAGTGAAGGTTGTAGTTGATTGGATGGGTCCCTTAAGAGAATCCACTCATCCTTGAGTGTACAAAATGAGTAAACATCCATCACACATTGTAGAACCATGAGGGTTATAGATAATCCATCAGCTCCTAAACATGCATGAATGAGTCATCTAATAAATATTATGAGGATTTTATCTTAAATTAAGATGAATGAGATGTGACAATGAGATTTCTCTCATGGACAAATCTATCAAAACATATTAAAAGTTGGTCAGCAAGGGTCATATATTTTGACTCGTTATCTCAATTAATGAACTATCTACATGGACACATCTAGCTAGTCATTTTAAGGCTATAAAAACTAATGTCTAATCTATATCAAGCTCTAGGAATGAAGGTTTTAGCTGATCAGATGCATCTCTTAAAAGAATCCACTCATCCTTGAGTGTACAAAATGAGTAAACTTTCATTACACATTGCAGGAAAATTTTGAGGGATAGATACAAATAATAATCTCTTCTACATCCAAAAATGAGTCCTATAAGAGAGCCTAGGATAATTCTCTTTAACTTGAGTTGGGTGAGACATGGTAATCAGGTTTCTCTCATAGCCAAACCTCTCAAAATGTGCTAAAAGTTAGTTAGTGGGGGCCATATATTCTGACTCATTATCCTAATAGTTAAACCATTTACATAAACTTGTTCAAACAATAATTTTGAGGCTAAAACAACCATTATCTAGTTTTGGTTGGGCCTTGAGAGTGAAGGTTGCAGTTGATCAGATGCATCCCTGAAGAGAATCCACTCATCCTTGAGTGTGAAAAATGAGTGAACTTACATCATGCATTATAAGAGAACCATGAGAGATAGAGATGAAATGTTAGCTCCTACATGTGCATGAATGAGTCTTATAAGATATCCCAAGAGGATTCTCTCTAACTCAAGCTGGGTGAGATATAGTAATAAGTTTTCTCTCATGACCAAATCTCTTAGAATGGGCAAAAAGTTGGTTAGTGGGGGTTGTATATTCTAACTCATTATCCAAATTTATGAATCATCTACATGGACACATCTAAATAGGAATTTAAAGGATATAATATCCATTTTTTATCTTGATTAGGACCCAGGATTGAAGGTTGTAGTTGATTAGATGCATCCCTTAAGAGAATCCACTCATCCTTAAGTGTGCAAAATAAGTGAATTTATGTCATACATTATAGGAAAACTATGAGGGGTGGAGATGAATCGTTAGTTCCTAAATGTGCATGGACTAGTCCTCTAAGAGAGCCTAGGATGATTATCTCTAACTCAAGTTATGAGAGATGTGGCAACAAGGTTTCTCCTGCATCCATATCTCTCAAAATGGGCCAAAAGTTGGTCAATAGGGTTGTATATTCTGACTTTTTATCCCAATAAGTGAATTGTATATATAGACACATCTATATAGGAATTTCAAGGCTAAAATGGCCATTTTCTAGTCATAGCCAAGCCCTAAGAGTGAAGTTTGTAGTTGATCAAATGTATCCCTTAAGATAATCCATTCATCCCTAAGTGTGAAAAATGAGTAAAATTCCATCACACATTTTAGTAAAACTATGAGGGATATATATGAACTGTTGGCCCCTACACATGAATATATGAGTCCTCTAAGAGAGCCTAGGAGGATTCTCTCTAACTCAATCCAAGTGAGATATGGAAATGAGGTTTATCTCACATCCAAATCTCTTAAAATGGGCCAAAAGTTGGTTAGTGGGGGATAGAGATAAACTAATAGCTCCTAAATGTGCACAAACAAGTCCTTTAATAAATATTGAGAGGATTTTCTCTAGATCAAGCTAGGTGAGACATGACAATGATATTTCTATTGTAGCTAAATCTCTTAGAATGGGCCAAAATTTGGTCAATGAGGGTTGTATATTCTAGCTCGTTAGCCAAATTAATGAATCATTTGCATAAACATGTCTCGATAGGTATTTTAAGGCTAGAACGATTATTTTCTAGTATCAATCAGGCCCTGAGAGTGACAATTATAGTTTTTTGGATGCATCCCTTAAGATAATACACTCATCCCTGAGTGTGAAAAATGAACAAAATTCCATCACATGTTGCAGGAGAATTATGAGGGTCAGAGATGAACCTTCATCTCTTATAAATGCATGGATATATCCTCTAAGATAGATTAGGAGGATTCTCTTTAACTCAAGACCATAATTAAGGCATATATAAGATTGTTTTCATGTTTTATTGAAAGCATAAATAGAGAGAAGGTGAAATCCTATTTGCTTAAGATATATAACATTAATATGAATTATTTTTTAGATTTTCTTCATTTTAAGAAGATAATGTTCTCTAATATTGAAACTAACCACATGAAGGTGGAAGCTCATCTAGTTCCACTAACCTAAATTAAAATTATTAGTAAAAAAATTAAATAGAAATAAACACATAATGATAAAATAATTGAAAATTAAAATATATTAAATCAAATAACTTTACCATATTAATTTGAAACACTTGATAAACTTAATAATTCAATCTAACATACCTTCTAGATTAACTCTATTTTCAAGTGTTTTAAAATTGTTTCATGGTCAGATTCATGAACTTTTCACAAATTTCTATTGTGAGGCTTTCCACGATATTTGATCATTTGAATATTTATAGTAATATCTAGATTTGAATAATGAAACACCACCCTATGTGTTTCAAAGTCCTCAAATAAAAATTATTATTATTTTTTTATGATAGTACCTATGAATGGTTTGATAACCACTACGGATCGAATGGGATAAATTAGTTCTTCTCCATCCATAACATTATGGTTTTTTTTTGCCTCTACACAATGACACTAGTATTAGTATGTTCCCTCATCATTGTCCTCAGGTGCAATGACTACCAAAAAAATACCTTAAATTTAAAGTATAATCAAATTTTAAGCACATCTATGAAAAAGAAAGATATCACTATTATCTAACTAAGGCTTTATATTAAATTAAAGAATAAATTGTACCTAGTTGCACAAGATCTGAGATGTGGTCAAAATCAACTGATGATGCCATTTCATGATCCATCAATTTTTGGAGTGAATGGCTACTCTCTACAAGTGATATGGATCTACAATACCATTCATCAACCCATTCTTTTGATTCATATTCATTTCAATTAAATTACATACATGTAGAATAAAAACATGCCATATCCCTACTATAAATAGTCCATGAACTTGAATTTGAGCTTTGAATGGAGTGGAAAACACTCAATCTAGGTAATGTATTAAAATATTCATACATTACCTTGTTTTGTTCATCTATTAACTAAAAGAATCTTTACACATGGGAATATTTATTTGATCCATGGTAAATATTTTATTACACCAACTCACAATACTTACAACATCGATCAAATTAACACCATCCTTATGATTTACCTACTCTCTTTTAAGGGATTTTTTTACACATGCACCTTTACCATTATGTTCCTCTTTTCCATGCCTAGACTCAAATAAGTTCCAAAAATGTTGAATGCCATTTTTCTTATGCATTTTGCTTAACCAGTAAAACATTAGAAAATTATTAAACTGCCTTACATAATTGTCTAACCAAATGTAGTGTGTATCAATCATGATTTCTCTTGCATTCATATTTATATAAAATATCTCAAAATAATCTTGAACAAACTCTAGAAAATTGGTACTCCCTCAAATTAATTTTGTTATCATCTATGTTATCAGGTGCATGTCTAAATGTAATATGAAGAAAAACTCCAACTTGAATTGAATTATAATATTTGGATTGAACTTTTTTATGTGGTTTTAGTGTGAAGTTCTCAGCAAAGTCCACAACCAAAACAATGATGCAAACTAAGAAATTTTCCTTTCATACATTGAATTAATTATCTACCCTTTTTTTTTTTTTTTTGTGTGTGTGTGTTTTGTATATTGGTAGATAATATTCTTCTTAAACTCAAACATGAAACTAGATACATAAATTTTGGTGATAACCAATTCACATCTTGATGAGTCTTTTCTATATTTTAACACATACTTTATAGATTTATACTTCTTATAATCAACTAGTTGCTTTCCAAATTCATGTGAAATTTCTTCATGGATATAACTTGTCAAATTTGATAAACCACCACAATTGTTACATGTTCCATATAAATATTATTTGGAAAAATAAACTATCCTTCAATTATTTGATAGAAAAGACTTTGGATTAATTCTCTTGATGACTTAGGTGGGGAAGACACCATACATTCTTGTAAAATCTCATCAGTATGTAAAGTAAAATGTATATGAGAAAAAAACATCAAAATGCATAGAAAATTAAACATGTACCCTACAGCAACATGTGGTGCATTCTTGGTTGATTTTAACATAGAAAGGCTTGCACATATCAAATGACATTTAGCTAATTATCAATTGTCCATTAATTTTTTCAATAATCTTTTTATAATATTCTCTTTGGTTCATGTCTAAGAACTATTTTGCATGCGGCTCACAATTTTTTGAGCATTTTCTTCTTTCAAAAACATATTTTACATTAGATGATACCCTTTTGTTGTCCTGCCAAAAAATTCCAATAAAATGTCTTATTCCTTCAACTAATACCTTATCTTTTCATGGGAGTCTACCACTAAATGCCCAACAATCCGTGAGTGAAAGGTCATCAAGCCTTGTTCTTCTTTTTATGACATTTATTAGAGTTTTTCTATTTTAGTTCAAGGATTTACTTGTTTCACTAAGAATTTGAGATTTAGATGTTGACTTACTCACTATAGATTCCATTATTATTCATCTTACCACATTACTATCTTTTTTCTAACTTTTATTGCCTATTGCCTTAAATGCATTAAATAGATTCTTTACTATTGTACTATTTCTTCCCTCCATGTTGAATGTTCATAGATCCAAATTATTCATCAAAGGGCACATTTTTTTCATTTGAATTACTTCCTAGTGTGGAGGAAATACATTCACCTTTCCTAAAAGCCCTTATGGATGCTCTCTTATCTGCTTATATTTCTCTTTTCTCTTTTCTCTTTAATTTCCTCATTTGTTATCTCTTTGATTGGTATTTTATGATTACTTCTAAACCCCATTATTTATCTTTACTAAAATATGATAGTTTTATATTTAAACTTAAAGAATTTGTAGTGATTCAAACAAAGCGAATGGAGAATTTAGCAAATTCACATAGTTATAGCAGAAAAACCAATTTATAATTCACAAAGAAAAAACAAATAATTAACTTTCATGGGAAAGCCAAGATAAATTTGTGAATCACAAAGGGTGTGAGTGATTTTGAAAGCATGCATTCCCTTTTTGATCCACAAAAAAATGGGTAGAAATAATTAATGTGCAAAAAGTTGGTTTATATAAGGCGTACACCCTTTGCAAAGGGCATACACCAATTGTAATTTTACAATTTTTTCCATTTTCCTCCAAAAATTACCTCAATTTTAGGCTTGGGGGTCCCAAACCTGGTCCAAACTCTGTCATGAATCAACCAAAGAGATTTCTAAGAAATTTAGAGTTTTTTTCATCTTTATTGACACATCTAATCAAGTAGCTTTTATTATATAATTTTTTTAATGTTAGAATATTATTTGTATTTACTACTTAATTTCTACATAACATAGCTCATTATGGACTATAAAAATATCATCACAAATTCCCTTATAATTTTTTGAATATTAATTTAACATTTATATAACTTATATCTCAAAAATCTACACATGGTCAACTATACTTTACAAAAAAATTATTTTCATGACGTTAAGGTCAAAAAATTATGTTCAGACACTTGCAGTTTTAATTTTTCAGCTGTCTTGACTTGTAAAATTATTTAAAAATTATATGTATAATAAAATTAATAAAAATTATAAAAATTATTCTTAACAATCTTCGACATTTCACCTATCCATATATGAATTTTCATACAAAAATTCATTCATTTACTGAAAAAAAGTGTGGTCATACACATGCAATCTCCTTATCTTTTATTTTAAAATGATCAACCTATTATCATAAATGCATCGATTTCACACACTTTTATCTTTTGGGTATTGAAAAAAATAATATATATAGAAACTAAATTAAAAATGACACAATTCATGTTCTTATGTCATTGTCAAATTCCTTTCCTAAGTGTTTTTAACATTCTCTTAAAGTTCAACTATTATTATATTTAGAAAAAAAGTGTTGCTTTATACCACTCTTTTGTCCCCCATTATCCTGCATCTACCTTATCTTAAAATGAATTCATGTTTTCTAAGTATTTGTTTCAGTGTAAATTTTTGACATGTTATTATAAAAAAATTATAGAAATACCACTAAATCAATTGTAAATAATATTATCATAGAATTTGGCCATTAATGTTTTAATGGTTAAGCAATCAAATATTCATAAAATTCTACGCTTAGTTAAAAAAATGAAAATTTGAAAAAAAATGAAATAAGGATTGATCATGTTTTGGTTAATAGTTGTCACACTAGGTCTTTTTGAGCCTTCATTGGTATTCGGTAAGGATACCCTCTTTCTATTTATTTATTTATTATTATGGAAAAATGTTTGGGTAAAATTATTTTTAGAGGTAGAGGGCAAAGATTTATTCAAGGTTTACTCTTACTAGGGGTCTTAAGTTGATGATGCATTTGTAGTTTGTGGATGATTCTTCATTGATAAGCTAATGTATGACTCAAAAGACGTAAAATTTAATATTAAAAAACTACCACAATTCAAAGTAGCAACCAGTTATATTATTAGTGAGTATAAGTCAAAATATTATTTCCTTCACACATCTCCTAGACATGAAGCTATGATTCTTGATATATTTCACTTTTGAAAAGATTATTTTCCAAATATCTACCTTGATGTTCCCTTGATGGAAATTAAAATTTATAAATGGATTTGGTTAGTGGATAGGATGAAAACTAAAATTTCCAAGTGGACTAATAATTGGCTCTCTTTGGGGGGATGAATCACCTTGATCAACAATGTTTTGCAAGTTATTCCCATTTACTTATCTTCCATCTTTCTTGTTCCCAAGACCATATTCAATAAATTAGTCAAACATGGCACAAGTTTGTATGGAAGGGGCCTCATCTTATTAAAAATGGTCTTTGGTGAAATGGACTAAGTTTTATTTCCATAAGAAACAAGGAGGTTTGGGTTTTCATTTGGATCAGCTAAATAGTCAAGCTTTAGCTACTAAGATTTATTGGCATCTTTTAGTCTCCATCACAAATTTAGGTGGAAAAATTAAGAGTCAAATACACTAAAAATAAACTTCCTAATCAAATTTTTTGGTTCTCCCTTTCCTCAAAAGAATCTCATGTGTCAGTTGTTCTGAAAATTAGTGAGTCTTTGATTAAGAAATAGTTGTTTTGGATTATCAAGAATGGTAAAAGGGCATACTTATGGATCAATTATTTAGATGGTTATCCCCCTCTATTTAAATAATATCCCCATTTTCATGGGATCATGGAACATATGCATCATGAAGGTTGGATTACAGTTTCGAAGTACTCAAATAGGCCCGTTAGAGAATGAGTAATTGAAATAAAATGGATTTCCCCTGAAGTTTTGTTGTTTCAAATTTCATTGGACTCTAAAATACAAATTATTAATATTCTTAAAGACAAACATCTCTCTTTCTTAGAATAATAATAATTATTGTCTTAGGGAGGACAACATAATGGAATCTACATTGTGGCAGATGGTTATTATTCTCTTTGTCATATTTCAACTCAACCTCTCAAAAATATTTTAAATCAACTTTGGAGTCATAATTTATGGCCTAAAGTAAGGTTTTTCATCTATATTCTCCTTCATATTAGATATCTAATGGGAGATAAAGTTATGAAAAGGGGACTTAAGGGACCCTTTGTATGTGTCCTATGTAGGGATCATCAGGAATTTTTTTCTCATCTATTCTTTTTGTGTTCCTTAATTACTAAGCAATGGAAATTCTTGGTGAGTCTTTTAGGCATCCTAGTATAGGTATTTCATCCATGAATCAACCCCTTCAAGATTAGATCCAAATTTTATAATTTGGTGTCTTTCATATTTAGATTCTTTGGGCTAGGGTTTATTTCATCTTATGAAACACATGGAAGGAGCGAAATGCTAGTATTTTTAAGAAGAGGGATAATAAAAGTGTTTTGATTTGGCAACACACTCTTAATAATATCAGATAAATGGTAATAGGATTGATGAAACACCCTATGACATCTTCCTAGTATGGGATTCTTATTATTCAAGTTCTTCACATTGTTCCTTCTCCCCTCCCTCATATGTAGATTCTAGTAGCAAGGGTCACTCCTTTATTACAATCCTAGGCTTCAACAAAATCCATACAGATGGTTCTTCTATGGGAAATCCTAGTTATGACATCATTGGAGGAATTGGTATGGATTTAGATAATTCTATTGCTTTATTTTTCATACCAAAGTTGATATTGCCAATAACAATTCAGTCAAATGGCAAGAAATTGTGGAAGGTCCTAAGACTACCTAGAAGGTTGGGTGCAAGAACATACCTTTATTTGTTGATTATAAGTATTGGATTAAGTTACTTTCCAATCCTAGTTTTAATAGTTCCAAGGATTAGAGAATTTGTATAATTCCACATAAAATTTAATTACTCGAAGAAAAATTTGATAAAGTTATTTATTTGCATACTCCTTAAGGTTTCAATAAAGTTGTAGATGCACTGATAATTAGGCTCTTGACCAATTGGAAGTTAAATGATTTGTTCCTCCTCCCTTATGGTGGCTACTAAAGCTAAGGAATGAAATCTTATGCATGTTATCCATGGACAATAACATAAATAATTTATAAAATCTTTGTGAGGCCATCTTATCCTCCTTAATTAGTTGTTACTATTTTTGGTTTTCCTCATCTTGTCATTGGAGTCCTCTCCATTATTTTTTGTGGTTTTTGAGAGTTATATTAGGAAATTAGATACTTCATTGTAATTAAAAAATAATAAACAAAATACAAATTGGAAATAACATAGATAATTTAACTAAAAATATATGAGATAAAACACTAGAATTATGTGTTAAAACCCTAGTAGAATTAAGGAAACATCCATGTTTCAAGATATCAAGATTTATTAACTTAATATGAATATATTACATGCAAATGGATCATATATTACATGAAAAATCCATGAAAATAAATAAACCTAATTGGAAAAGTATTGTTAGGATTATTCTTCCTAAAAATAGAGTGGAAAAAATGCTAATAGGATTTTCCTTCCTAAATGTAGAATTCAGTGGAATTCATCTTCCTAGAAATAGAGGTTTGACTCTTTGAATTTTTGATTCAGGGGTGCTACCCCTAAACCTCCATTAGGGGATCCATAAAATGTCATTGCTCCCATGGACCTACTATTTTAATAATTGGAGGGAGGGGGGATTTCCCCCTCCCTCACCTCCCCTATGGAAGAGTGGGATACAAACCATGTTGCAAAGGGATCCAACATTTGACTTTGTTGTCACATATTTAACATGTAATTCTAATTATGATCTTGATTGGAATTATGTTGAGTATTATTTTTTACATTTATTTTTTCATGAGCCATAAGGTTTCACTCCTGGTTTTCTTGACTAGTACATTCATGACTAAATGACTATTTACCTTTTGGTTAGGCATGCTCTTTGAGCATGCTAAAGGGGGAAGGCTAGGTGTGAGACCTAGGCAATTTTGGTAGAAGAGATACCCCTACTTCCTTGAGTCTTACCCAAATGTATCATCTCTCCTAAGATGTTTTCCAAAAAATAAATAAATTTTAAGGATTAGAAGTTTATAATCCCAAGTAAGAATTTGTCAGAATCTATATCACCAAAATGTATCTAATATTTGACTTTTTAAACTAGATATTAATTTTTAAATCATATTATTTGAAAATAGGATTAAAGAAGTAACAATTTCATAGATTTATTAGACTATTTAATTATAAATAGCTTTATAAATTTATCGACAATACCCTCTTAGATATTTGAGGTGTATTCACTCTAATAAATAATTACTAAGTATGAAATTTCATGAAAATGGTTTAGGTTATTATTATTAATGTAATATTGGTCATACAAAATTGAAATAATTTAATAATTGAATATACATACATATACATATACATATTCATACATACATACACATGTATGTATATGTATGTATGTATGTATGTATGTATGTATGTATGTATGTATGTATGTATGTATGTATATGTATGTATGTATTGAAAAATAGGATCCCTATATTTTTAGGTAGTAAATTGTTTTGTGTGGAAAACAACTTAAGAGAGATGCACATTCAGGTAAAACCCAAGGAAGTAGGTGTATATCTTCTACCAAAATCACCCAAGGCCCACACTTGGCCTACCCCCTTTGGCATGCTAAAATAACATGCCTAACTAAAATATAAACACTCATCAAGTCATGCATGTGCCAACCAAGAAAACCAATAAGACTAAAACTATATGGATCATGTAAAAACCATGGTTAAAAATAAAAACTAACATGATTCCAATCAAGACTAGAATTGTAAGCACACCTCACTTCCAAAAAGAGTAATGGAAAAGAGGTCAATATCTATTCAAGGAGAACAAAAAATAATAGCATCCATATGAAGAAGAAGGATAGCCTCATAAAGACTCTAATAATCAGTTTTGTCATTGTCCACATCTACCTTGCATAAGAGCTCATTCCTTAGATTTTTTGGCCATCATAAGGGAGGAGGACCAAAAAAATTCACTTAAGATTTATTAAGAAATTATAAATTGCATCTACAACTTTATTGAAACATTGAGGAGTATGTGAATAAATAAACTTGTCAAATTTATTTTGAAGCCATTGAATTTTGTAGATAATTCTAAAAATTCTCCAATCCTTGGAGATGTTAGATTTAGGATATGATAGTAGCATAATCTAGAACTTATATTTTACAACCAACAAGATATTATTTCACCTTACCGTCTAGGCACTCTTAAGACCTTCCACAATAACTTGCCCTTTAGTTGACTTATTGGTGGTAGTACCAATTTTGGTAGAAAAAATATAGAAATAGAATTATTCAAATCCCTGCTAATGTCTCTAATGTTGGCATAACCATGATTTCCCCTTGAAGTGCCATATGTATAGATTTTATTGAAATTTGGGATTGGAATAATGGAACTAATCTTGCCAATAAAATATGATTGAGAGTGAGGGGGAGAAGGAACACTGTGTATAGCATAAAGAATAAGCACCCTATGCTAGGAAGGTGTTGTAGGGTGTTTCATCAAGTACAAGACCAATTCTTTGATATTATTAAGAGTGTGTTGCCAAATACAAACACTATCATTAACCTTTTACTTGAAAATTTAGCATTTTGCTCCTTTCATGTGTTTCATAAAATGAAAGATACCCAAACCCAAAAAAATTGATTAGAAGAAACATCAAATTGGAAAATATGGCTCCAATCCTGAAGAGGTTGACTATTGTTTGAGATAGGGTGTTGAAAGTCTCGATTGCCACCTTAAGAGATTTTTTATCACTTTTTATTCATATGATAATTTTTATTTGAAAGACTAATTTTTTGAATCATTTATTTAAATATATTTATTATAAATTTTCCATGATGTATATTTTATCTTTTTGTATTTTCTTGATAAAATTTAAAAATTAATGTATTTTTTGAATTTTAAGACATATTCTATATCTATGGAAGGTATCTCTTTTTTTCCAATATTTATTTTCATAAATTGGAGATAATTTGGTATATGTAGAGGCATTAACATTTTTCATGGTGTTGATTTTGTTTTTCTAAATTTTCTAAATAAAATAAAAAAATTAATATTTTTTTAAAAAAAAGTAGGACATATTATACATAGATGGAACTTGTATTTTTATTTTAATATATATATATTTTTAATTGGAGATAATTTGGTATGCATAGATTTATTAACATTTTTCATGGTATAGATTTTATCTTTTTAGATTTTCTCAATAAAATTAAGAAAGGTGTTTTACCTAGCATCTTGGTTTCGTTTTAGTATAAATTTACATTTACAAATTGATTATTTAAGGTTCAAATCATATAAATGGATGAATTTTATGTACATATTTTTACAAGGAATTGGTATTGATATAATACATTTAAAATATATTTATATAGGGGGTATGAGATCTAAAAAATTATTACAACCATTATCAACAAAAATACATTACTACTTGGAGCACTATCTTCATAGAAAATGAACACATTATTACTTCCAAGTACACCACTTTACTTTAATTTGATATTTCATTTAGGTCAATTGCAATAATTCTCTCATCAATTATACATAGGTTAGATTATTTTATTCTATGACATCATTGCATATATGAACTTTGTAATAATGAACCAAAACCATATGAGCATTTTGTATTTAGGTGTCCAATATATATAATGAGATCCATGATAGGCTACTACTTTTAGAGGAAATCAAGATGTTTATATCTATTCATTATACAAATCAATCAATATAGAGAAGGTCTCCTAAAAAGTCATCAATATGTGTATCTCTATGTGATTTACACTTACAAGTCAAATGAAAAGTAGTAATTTCCTCACCAAACACAATACTTATATGGAAATTCCTATTAATACACAATGAATTGAAAAATGGTAAGTTGCCTTCAATGGACTAACCATGAGGAAGGATAATGATGGTGATGGAAATGATGATGGCAAGATTTTTTTATTGAAAATCACACTTCTATTATTTAACAAAAACCTTACAGCACAATGCTAATCATACAAAAAATGGGTGGAAAAGTCATACCCTAGAAGCCAAATCAAGCTAAGGGAGCCTTAGGAGAAATAAATGTCTAATAAAGACCACAAACTGAGGAATAAACATATTTAAACTAAATCAAGTACACATCAATTAAAAATATATAATGAAAGAACACAAACAACAAGGAAATAACTAAGCAATAGTTGAGAACATGGTGCTTGGCAAAGGAAGTGAAGGTAGAGGGTCTTGAGGCTTTCTTCCCTAGCCATCTTGGGCTCAAAGATCCTCATCAACTTGGAGGGGTTCCCAACCATTAGCCTGCTTGTTAATTTTAAAATCATGATGTACCTTAAAATCTTAGTGGGGAAAAGAGATGACTAATAGCAATTGCAAGAACTTGTCCTACAAAGGGGGTTTCTACCCCCCACCACCACCACTATCTCTATTTCCTTTCTTAAATCCTCTAGGAGGAGATGGCCAAAACGAGTGAGGAGAGGATATCCTCTAAATTTGAAACCTCTTACTATGGGAGAAGTGACACATCCCCCCACACTCATGAGCCCCAAGAGGGGAGTGGTGAAAAGGGGTATCAATCGGCTCATGGCTAACTGCATAAGGATCATTCCCCCAATGGCCCAAGAGGAGCTACAGATGATGAAGAATGGGGGGTAGAAACCCCCAGAAGAAAGCAGCAAAAACATAAAAATGAGGCACACGCCCAACTAGACAATATTATGAACATCCCTATTAGCCTCCAAAATTCTTTTCAAATTAGAACACAACGTCGGGGAGAGATACCCCCAATCCTCAATGTTTCCACCATCCAAATGGTCAGACACCTATTTAGCCAAAAAGTCCGCTACCCTGTTCCATTCTCACGAAATGTGAGCAAAAGTAACGCTATCCATAAGCGAGCAAATCTACAAAATTTGTTGCATAATCAGAGATAGTTTCCAATTGATGTCCCCTAGGAGAACCATTTTCCAAGTGAACATCTTAAGCCTAAAGGGTTTGAAAATGGTATGAATACATCTGTAGGATGACTAGGCATGAGGACAAAACCAAAAGAGATGTTTAATAGTTTTTAGGTGATGACATGCCAAACAAGTGGGATTTGACACCCCCATGTGCTTGATGCTATTCCCCATGGGAATATCCTAGCTTGGGATACACCAAAGGAAATGGGATTTTTTGGGCTTAATATAAGCTGCCCAATTATTGTCAAATGTTCAAGCCCAAACCAAATGGAGGGATTAGAGAGACAACTACTAGTTAAGGGAATTAGTGTCAATATGATGATGAGTCAATAAATTATAACCAAACCAAGAAGTGTATCAAAAAAATGGCTTGGTTGTAGGCCAAGACTAGTCCTTACGCAATAGTTGAGAGAGGAATCTCCAATTTTGTGCAAGTATTCATCAAGTATGGAACTCTATAATTATAAAATGGATTTTGTATATTCCTTATTAAGATGAAACTTATATTTTAGAATAGGACAAGGAATCTAATCCCTAGAGTTCTTAAAAAATAGATCACCAACCATGAGAATACCTTTATTAAATAGCCTTAATCTTTTGATCTAGTGGACATTATGAAATTTCAGCTAGGGAGACCACCATAATGACTATGATTTTAGAGAAAGATCATTTCTAAACCCACCCCCACCAAAACTATGTGGGTTTTAGATATTCAAAAGCCTTATAAATACTTCTCATGACAAATATGCCCTCTACTTTGAGTGTCATTAGTGAGATAAGTGTATTGTGAAAGGCAATACCTTGTTAGGACTTTCTACCAAGAAGGAAACCTTGATAAATGTAGTGCCTCAGTATAATTTTCTAGGTTTATGATGATCTATTTAACCCCAAGAGTTATCCCCTAAAGCTTGATGTTTATAATCCCCAACTTTATAGCTTCTTTAGGTCAAGAATAGATAGCCCAAGAGAATCGATGAAAATGCTTGTGCCATGTAAAATTGGCCTTGAGAAATATTCATAAAAGATTTTTAAGATTTGCATAGGAGACAATAGAAGGAGCCTAATGAGATGAATAGTAAACATGAGTATTAGTGAGCACCTTATAACAAATCTAGAATTTTACAGCCAAAGTCAAAGGCTTAGTGATCAATGATATTTTTTATCTACTATTTCAACCACATAAGACCAAAATTATGTAAGAGAAGCTCTAAAATCAAATGGAATGCCTAATAATTTAAAATAGACCCCATTAAGGATCTATTTCCACATATATCACTCTAAAAAAAGAGGTTTATGTGATAGATATTGGCGATAGCACTGGGTCTTACTCCATTGAATGGGTGACTTAGAAGCAAGGCAAAAGATATCTAAACATTACATGACATGTTTTATATATTATTCATCATCCTATATAATGAAGAAGGAATCATAAAAAAAATGTACATTAATTAACTATTGATCTAAATTATGAAGATATATCCCCTTGACTAGACCCTTGGAATCATAACTGGCCAATATACAACTAAAACCTTTAGCAACCAAAAATTAAAGCATGGGAGAAAGGGGACAAACCCTATTTGATGGAATTTTAAAACTAAAATTGTTGATATTTGGATCTATTGATGGTGATACATGCCTTAACATCATGCAATAACATATTAATGGTGTGAATAAACTTGGGGCCAAACTCTAGAGCGTGTAACATAATTATGATAACAGGCCACTCAATCTGATCTTAAGCTTTCTCAAAATAAATCTTGATGAATGAAACCTTCTATTTATATATTATAGCCAATTTCATACCTTCCCAGATGGAAATAACATTATCTAGAATATATTAATGTTGAATTAAACTAGTTTGTTTACTTCATGCAATTAATGAAAGCAATTGTTTGATTATGAGAACTAATGTTTTGGCTATGATTTTATAAGAAACATTGAGTAAATTGATTGATCTTCAATTGGTAATTACCTCATGGTATCATACCTTAGGAATAAATTTGATGTTTCCCTAATTGATAAGATGACCTAAAGAGTTGGTTAGGATAGCTTCAAAATAAACTCTATAGATATCAAGTCCAATTTTATCCTATAAGGTTTGATAAAATTCATAGTGAAATCCATCAATACCTAGGGATTTATTAGAGGTCATCTACATAAAAAAATTATTAAGGTCATTGATATTGATAAGTCTATCACAAGAAACTATTTGAACTTTTGAGAGATTATACGGGACCATAACAAGACATTGAGAAAGGGAAACCTCATAAGTAGGGGATGATGGTTGCACCATAAAGATAACATGGTAATGATGCACAAAGGTTTGAAAGATATCTAGTAATCTTGTAAGCCTATCTAAAGTACTTCTAGTGTCTTTAATTTTTGTCATCAACTTGTCTTGATCGAAGGATATAAAAAAATACTTCAGTCACTTTGTTTCTTATTTCCTACCTTCAACCAATGCATCCTTGCTTGGATTTGAGCTCCTCTAGACTTATAAGCCTCTACAATTTGGAGTTTAAGTCTATAAATGTGGGTTTAAAGGTACAAATTCTAATTATTGTGAAACCTTAATGTATTCATGGTTTTTATCATTGTAAATGAGTTGACTAAAAAGAGTCATTTATTTTCCATAGATATAGAGGAAGGAAGTGGTACAGGTTAGAGGATCAGACCACCACTAAATCTAGCTAGTGTCACTTATGGTTTTGGGAGATAGGTTCCAAATATGAATGATATGCTCAATAGTCTTCTCATGATTGAGATTGTCAGTATTGAGGTAAAACTAAGAACCCTTGGGTTTAACCTAAAAAGAATTCCATTCTATGTAGAAAAAAATGGGATGATGGTTAGATAAAAAATATTCTAAAATCACAGACATAATTTGGACATGAACAGAGCAAAGAATATAGGGTCTTGCTTAGCAAGTAGGGCATGATCAATAGGTTTGAGGAATCAATATTATCTTTAATGGAAGTTTGACCATGTGAACCATGGACAATCTGAATCTTCCCTTATGTGATGATTTGGGTCAAATACCCCAAATTTATTTTACATGTAAAACAAAGCTTATCATTCTCCTACACACCATATCAAGAGAAGGGGACCTTATTTGTCTTTTGTATATTTGATCATGTTGAAATCACCACAAAGAATCCAATGTGCATATGGGATGGAATCAACCAACAATCTCTAGAGTAAGGTGTGTTCTACAACATCATTAGAGGAATATAAATTGACAAGGATAATTATGTGATTATAAAACTCAAAAAGAGTCTAGACCACTTGGTGTGCGGGGTCAAAACCTTAGGAAATGATATTTTAAGATAGGTTAGGGTCCAATAGGGTGACAACTCCCCCACACCAAGACTCATGATAGGTAGCCTAATAAAGAGACCTAGTCCAAATAGTGTGAGCTACATATTAAATCAAAAAGCCAAAAATTTTAACTTTTTACATGAATACAACTTTCATGTAAGCAAAATGATGACAAATGTTCCTAAATATATATTTATGAGTCATATCAGTGAGTCCTTGAAATTTCTAATAATAAACTATCATTGGGAAACATCTAAATTCAAATCATTTCCCTTAAAAAGTTAAAGAGGGATACAAACTGATTAAAATCCTAGTTTGGAAGAGAAATTTATCCAAACATTAAGGATTGAATTTTTCTTGGCACATAATCATCATCTGTAGAGGTAAAGGGACTATGTGAGAATAACATAATAGCCTTATGATTGAGGGTTGCAATCCCTTGATCTAAATCCAAATCATTTACCCCTAAAAGGGGTTGTGACAAAGGAGTCATAGGAGTAGGAGATGGGGAAGACAAAAATGAATGATTGGCTATGGGTACCAAGAGATGGGAGGTGGGGGTTTAACTTGTGATGATGTGGGAGATTTACCAATAGGGGTTGAAGAACTTGGCCCCCCTGTGGGTCGGTAAATAGATGGATGAGGTTAAACAATGTCATGGGCAACCTTATTTTTCCTATTATAAATCATGGTTCACCCATTAAAGGATTGGGGGTTTACCTTATATCCACTTTTGTCTTAAGGGAATGAAGGAGTGGGGACTATTAGAGGACATTTTTTAATTATGTGGTTTGAATCCTAGTACCTAAAACAAGTGTTTTGGAGGTTAATATAGAGCCCATGATGAGATAATAAATTATTTCCCACTTGAATAGCGATGGAATTTTTGAGATATTTAGTGAGGTCTATTTCAACACATACCCTTCTACAATCTCAATATTCATATAAATTTAGTTTCTCATGGTATATAAAGTACCCCAAAGGCTTTATAAGCTAGTCAAAAAAGTTATATAGATGAAGAGGTAAGCCTAAAAATTCTACCCATATTGGGATTTCAAGCTTAACTTGTTCAAAATCTTGATAATATTGGGTTCAATGGGGAAAACTAACCAAAGTGTTATGAATAAACCATGATCCAAGGTTAAAAATGGATTTAAAATATTCAGGTTTTGTGAAATGAAATAGGAAGAAACTCTTAGTGAGGTTTCATAATCCTTCCAGTTTCACCCCATGGCCTTGTCAATGATTGTGAATCCATTATTTCAAAAGGCTCTTTAGAGGAACTTGAATGCAAAGCAAGTAAATAGGACAAAATTTTAAAAATAATGACAGGATTTATCAAACTTTACTAAAGCTAGAACCACATCTGGTAGAGGAGCATTAGAGTCAGAATCAATACCTTATGGTAGACATTCAGGATAAACTTTTGAGTTTGTTTTGGAACCATGGTTTATTTGGTTCTCACTAGTGATACATAAATTAAATGATTTAGAAGGGTTAGAGGTAGCCATTTAATATCTAGAAGGTGACAAACCACCCAAAGGGTGTTAGAGTAGGTTATTTACCTTAGCTCTTGTTTACCTAGGTGCTTTGTTATTTATTTATTCCCACCATTTATGTGTGGTTATTTCATTTATCTTATTTTATATATTGTGAGATATTAAATATTTATATTTAGATATCATGGAAATATTTTCTAGTTATTTCTATCCTTTACGGATAGTTATCTCTTAGTCCTAGGTTTAACCTCTTACTTTGATCTCTTAGTTAGGATTGATCATTTAGGTTGATCTCTTATTTAGGATTGATCTTCCTTGCCTATATTGCAAGGCATATTCATTATATTGGACAAGTTTTAGAGATATACTATATGGTATTATTTATCTTTTATTTTGAATATATATATATATATCTGTAAGTATATGCTATCAAATTACTTTTAGAATATTGTTTATGTGAATGTAATGTTTTATTAACACCATATATCTTTGTGGCTTGAAAAAATTTCATTATCATTTATTTCATAGTACTAGAGCTTAAGGTGTTGTAGACATTCATTTATAAATTCATTTCAAGATTAATTTTTTTCCATATATCCAATTCCTTGTTGTTTGTTGCAATGGGCAAGAGGAATATCTCTGTATTTTTTATTATAGGTTTCGGCTCACAACATTTGTAGCAATGATATGAAAGGAAGGAAGAATAGTTTTTTTTTTTAGATCTATGTTTGATTTTGTGCTTTCTATAGTGTGGGCATGTTTCTAGCAACATTTTGTTCTTTTTGTGCATTCACAAGGACTTTTTTGCACTATTTTTACATCGTGGTTGTGTTTATTATATAGATTTACACATAGAACAATGACAACATTTAGATAGGTATCGAATTCAAAACAATAGATATAATCAAAGTGATGTGCAAGAAAGTTTCAATTTTAGACTAGCAAGGAGAAGCACTACTTATCTCAAATTTCCTAAGGGAGATCTTTCATCCTCATCTTTATCCCCTTGATCATATGGTATGGTCATGTGGAGGGGGATTATTTTTTGATTCCTATTAGTGGGGACTTAATTCTAGCCCTTTGAATTTATTTTTGTAATCTCTCCAAGATTTTTTTTCAATAATTTGAAAAATATTTGGTGAAAATTTATTTTTTAACCCATTTATAATGGGAAATTTATTAAAAATATATATTTTGATCGATGACTCAAAACTGAGTGCTATTTTTTTCAAAAGTGTATGTTTTTTACACCCAATCTATTAGTGTCATTTATTTTTTTAAATGCAATAAAATATAAACTACAAAATTATTTTGGGGGGTTTCCTTGATGCCTATTTATGCACCCTTTTGCATTATTTTTCTCTTTGGTGATTTCTTATAATATCTTCTTATACCTTAGATTAGTTTGAACCATTAACAACACATAATTACCACACATAGAGACCAAAAATGAAAATAATCATTAAATGTAAAGGATTATGGAGCTTAATGAATGCAACATAAGCAATGTTCACTAGAGAATATGAAAAAATTCATCACCAATGCAAATTTGAAAAAAAAAATTGTGCAAATTTATTTTTTGACCCATTTATGGCAGGAAATTCTGTAAAAAAATATATATTTTGATCAGTAACTCAAAATCTTGTGTGATTTTTTAAAAAAGTGTATGTTTTTTTTACACCTGGTCTATTGGTGTAATTTATTTTTTAAAACACACTAAAATATTAAATTCCAAATTTTAGGGGGTTCAATACAAAATATTTTGGGGAGTTGTCTTGATGCATATTTGTGCACCTTTTTGCATTCTTTTGCTCTCATGTTTTCTTCTATAGATTATTCTAATTTAGATCAATGTGAACCATTAACAACACATAATTACCACACATGGAGAAAAATAATAGGAACAATTATTAAACATAAAATGTTATGGGCCTTAATGACTACAACATACCTAGTGTTCACAAGAGAATGTGAAAAAATTCAGCACCAATGTAAATTTGATGGGTGTATGGGGCTGATAAGAACTTATGAAAGTGATAGTCTTTTGCTTCATTTGGAAGGTTATGCTCTCCTTTTAAAATATGGGAAAAATTAAAGGGTCTATTTGGTAAGGTGGATCATATGAGATCCATGTAGCTTGAACTAGAGATCACTTCTCTCAATCCTAAAGATTTTCCATCTATTGTAGACTATCTTAGTAAGTTCAAACACTTGTTGACACAATTAAAGAGGAGTGGAAGAGATAAGAAAGTGGAAGAGTGTTTTTACCTAATTCTTTCCAAGTTAAAAGGTCCATTCCAAATCTTTGCTTATACCTTTTTCTCTAGTATGGATGACTTAGGTGTCACCTTAAAAATGCTTGATTTAGAATTTCTTTGTGAAAGAATTACTAGGGAAGAATCCAAATTATCTAACCTTGTGTCTTATAGCTGTCAAAATTCCTTATTATCATCTCATACTAAGGGCAAGGAAAAATAAAAAATTAAACACAAAACCACTCCTTCTCCATCTCAAAGTGCCTCTAAACCTAAAGATAATAACTCTAAACCCAAAGAGTCTTCTAAATCTAAGAATAAGTCTAGCCTTTCATGTTCCTTTTGTGGGGTGATTGGTCATGTATAAACTAGGTGTTGGAAGAGAATGTAATACTTAGAGGATGAAATTAGAAAACACAAGATCTATATACCCACTCCAACTCCTTCCAATGAGCATGGAAAAGTACTTAATGTTTTTAGGAGATATTAGTCACCTATTATAGATAGTTGGGTTACAAACTCTAGTGATTATCACCACATGAATTATTATAAGGAGTCTTTCACATCTATTGGTTTGAGTTCTACTTACAAAATTAATTCTTTTTAAGATAAATGGTGACATACAACTTATTGGTGGCTGCATGAATGATACACTATATTTCCTGACATCACTTCACATTTTCTCTTTGTTTATCAAATTTGTCATTATAGTTAAGGAAAGATAGTGACTTTCACACCATAAGGGACCAAAATTAAAACTTCATTAGATCCTCATTCACTTTTTCCACAAGGTGTTGTTGATCATAATTTTAGACTATATAACTTTGAGGGTTTTGATGAGACTTCTTCTATGAGGACAAGCTTTGTTTCTCATACTAATTCTGAGAGTAAGATTTGGCATGAGAGATTTAGACATATTATTTATAGATATTTGAAGGAGTTGAGAACTCATGGTATGGTTGATGGTCTTCCTATATTTGTTTGTCTTGATGGAGTTTTCCCTAGCTTCACATGAGGGAAACAACACCAAGATTTATTTCCTAAGGGTATGTTAAAGAGAGATTCTTCACCACTTGAACTTATGCATATTAACTTGATGTTTTTTTATACTCTTTATTTCAATGGATATAAGTATAAACTTACATTTATTGATAAGTTTTAAAGACTTACTTGGGTTTATTTTCTCAAGTACAAGAGTGAAAAATTTTAACACTTTAAAGTCTTTAAGACTTTGGTTAAGAATCAATCTTCTAGTTGCATAAATAATCTTTTCAATAATAATGGGGGAGAGTACTTTAGCAAAGAGTCTTCTAATTTTTTTGTAGATCATGGAATTATTCACCAACATTCTATTCATTCTACACCACAATATAAGTTCTTAGTAGAAAGGAAGAACTGACATTTGAAAGAGATGGCTTATTTCATGATGCATTCTTAGGATTTACCTCCTATATACCCAGAAAAAGCACTTAATTGTGAAAACTATATTTAGAATCATACACCACATAGAACACTTAAGAACTTCACTCTAGAGGAGGCTTGGTCTAGAACAAATCTTGATGTCTCATTCTTTAGAGTTTTTTGGAGTCATGCTTGGTATTTTGTACCAAAGAAGAAAAGGAAAGCCTTGGAAAAGAAGAGCAAACCCTTAATTTTTTTAGGGTATTGTGAGGACATGAGAGCTTATAAACTTTTAGATCCTCATTATTATGATGTTATTTTGTGAAAAAAATGTTCAATTTGATGATAATTTATCTTATCATGAGTATTTATCTTGTTCCATTACTTCTTCTTCTTTGATTTCATCTATTGATGATTCTTCACTTCATCTTGATGATCCCTTATTTGAGGATCTAGTTCAAGAGGAAACTAAGGAGATTATGGATGTATACTTATATGTGGATAATTTTCCCACTATTCCCAATTGAAATCACACTAAAATTTTCTAAGGTAACACCTTTCATATGGGATCTTCCACCCACTAGACATCATCATGCACATTCTATAGTTTCTAGACTTTTGTGTTAGGCATTTTCTAGGGATCCACAATATTTTTCATTGGCTCATGGGATATAAGAGTGGGATAATGTGATGATATATGAGTATTATTCTTTTATGAATAATCATAAATGGGATTTGGTCTCTCTTCCTAAGGGAATAAAGTTGGTTAGATGTAAGTGGATATACCAAACCAAATATGTAGTTGATGGGTCCATTGATAATTATAAGCATCATCTTGTAGAAAAGGGTTTCTCATAAGTCAAAGGTATTTATTACTTTGAGAATGTTTATCCTATTAATAAGATGGATTATGTCCACCTTGTACTTTATCTTACTGCATCGCAGGGTTGGCCAGTATACTAGATGGACATAAAGAGTGCCTTCTTACATGGAGATTTGTAGGAAGAAATCTACATGGATAAACCTACTATTTTTTTTCATGTTTAATTTATTTTTTGTCAAATATAAATGTATATCTATAATCTCAAATAGGATCCTTGGGCTTGGTATGAAAAGATAGATTATTTTCTTCTATCTACTAGTTTTGTTCATTGCCACTTAGATCCTAACATATATATCCAACATGTTGGAGAGGATATTGTTATACTAGTTTTGTATGTTGATGATATAATTCTTATAAATAGCTCCTCTTCTTAGATTTAGGCTATTTTGTACGCTCTTTCATTTCAAATATGATAGATCTTTGTCTTTTGTACTTTTCCTTATTTTATAAATTTCTTAGTTAGATTTAGGGATTCATTTGAGTCAAAAAAAACCCTTGATATTATTCAACATTTTTGCATGGTTGATTGAAGCCTAGTTCCTCTCCTTTTGAGTCTAGGGTCACTCTTACTTGCACCTACACTACTCCTCTTTGTGATCCTACAATTTATAGGTAGTTCATTGGAAGTCTCATGTATTTGATGTATATTCACCCTGATATTTCATTTATAGTTGGGCTCGTATCTCAATTTGCACATGCTCCTCATAATACTAATTGGAAGTCTACCAAGAGGATTTTATGATATCTGAAGGGCACTTCCCATTTTTGATTACACTACACTAGAGGTTCTACTCAATTGGTTAGATATACCAATTCAATTTGGATAGGGTCTACTGATGATGGGTGTTCCACTTTTAGCTACCATTTTTTCTTTGTTCTTCTCCAATTACTTGGGATTGTAAGAAGTAGTAGGCTATTGCAATTTCATCTACATAAGTAGAGTATAGGGTAGTAGTCATAATGAATCGATAGATTCTTTAACTTCATTAGTTATTGACATAGTTTATCTTCACACAAGATTCTTTTATTATACTTTGGTGTGATATATAAAGTGTAATTCACATTTCTCACATCCCTATTGATAACCAATGAACCAAGCATATTGAGATTCAAATGCACTTCATTTTTTAGCACATTCATGATGGATTTCTTTACTTTTGGTACATTATGACTCAACAGTAGGTTGTAGACATCTTTAAGAAGCCTTTTTCATCACCTCGTTATCTTGAGTTGCATTGCATTCTTTGGGTTTCATAGGTTATTCTTGGGGGTGTTCGTGAGGACATATTATTTCTTCATTTATCTCTTTTTGGAGGGGATTTTTTTTTTCCTATAGGTTTAATCCCTTTATCCACTTTATGAGAGATTGCTTCATGGATATATTGTACATGAGTACCTAATCAAACCTTGTTACTAGGACTCATATTATAGATATGTCATTCTATTTTTAGCCCCTAGATTCACTTTAGTGAGGGGGGATATTAGAGTAGGTTATAATTTACCTTAGCTCATGTTGACCTAGGTGCTTTATTATTTCCTTTTATTTATTTATTCCCATCATTTATGTGTGAATATTTCATTTATCATATTTTATATATTAGGAGATATTATATATCTATCTTTAGATATTATGGGGATATTTTCTAGTTGTTTCTATCTTCTAGGGATAGTTATCTCTTAGTCTTTTAGTTAGGAATGATCACTTAGCTTGATATCTTACTTATTATTGATCTTCCTTGACTATATATGCAAGGCATATTCATTGTATTGGACAAGCTTCAGAGATATAATATATGGCAATGTTACTCTTTTATTTTACATATGTATCTATAAGTCTATGTTATCAAATTACTTTTATAATATTGTTTTTATAAATGTGATGTTCTATTAACACCATATATCTTTGTGGCTTAAAACAATCTGATTATTGTTTCTTTGAAAGGGTGGATGGCAAGCCTAACTAAATGTAGTAAATGCATTGTCAATAACTCCCACCTATATTGAACATATTGATGGTGTGAAAATAAGGGGAACCATAAAATCCCATAGACATAAATTTCTCTCTCTCTCTCTCTCTCTCTCTCTCTCTCTCTCTCTCTCTCTCTCTCTCTCTCTCTCTCTCTCTCTCTCTCTCTCTCTCTCTCTCTCTCTCTCTCTCTCTCTCTCTCTCTCTCTCTCTCTCTCTCTCTCTCTCTCTGTGTGTGTGTGTGTGTGTGTGTGTGTGTGTGTGTGTGTGTGTGTGTGTGTGTGTGTGAACACCTTCTAGTCAATTAGTTTTGTTACTTTAAATTATAATGTAAGAGAGGAGTTGTAAACTATCACACACATAAGCTTTAAGAATCCACTTTTAAGACAAAACAATTCAAGATCTAAATATTTAAATGTACATTTTATGATTGATTAAGGAAATATCTACAATATTATTTTTTATTCAAATATATGTTGATTGAATTAGAGATGTATTTAACATATGGTTCTTTGTCCAAATATATTATTTGAATATATAACTCTAACTTGAGTTGTGGTTAATTTATTATAATTTCATTAGTTAAATATCACTAATAAAAGTATTGTAGTTTACTTCCCTAAATTTATTTTCTTAGAATAATTTACTTCCTTATCATTAACATTTGTGTTATTTAGTTTCATTATAATTATGTCTTTTATTTTTATATATGTACTAGAGTCCCTTACCCTAGTGAGGAATATCACTATGTAGTCTTATTATTTTCTTTGTATCCTAACCAATATAGATATAATATACTCAAATTTTGTTTTAAATGCTAATAGTTGTTCCACTAGATGTGGTTAAGTAAAATACTTTGACTAATTGTATAATGATTACATGATATGTAAATCAAGTTATAATAAGATGATTTATAAAACATAAAAATTTAACTAAAAATAAACAAAAATTTTGAGCATATCTAACATGTAATATTATTTTATATAATATTATATAATCATAGGGATAATTGTAGGAGAGTTTTTTTCTCATAGTGGTAGATAAATAGTCTATGTAGGACATTGAATAGTCTTTTTGAAAGGTGAATTGAATAGTCATATTTTTTTATAAGTATTGTAATCTCTCTTCATTCATAAAATATGAATATAACTTTGGTTTATACTAAATTCTCTTTGTTTTTCATCTCATTATTCCTGGTCTGACATTAGTATCAAAGTACAAGCTTTATTTATCATTTTTTCCTCCATTCATCCTCCTATATTGTAAATTTCATTTCTAGCCAATCAAAATTCATTTCAAATTAGAGTTTTGACTATTGCAAGCTATTTTGGATTGTGATCTAGTTATTTGAGGCTTTTCACTGAATTATTTTTCTTTAAAACTTGTTCAAGATCTATGCAATTCTAAAGAGTTTCTGGCTTGTTTTAGAATTGTATGCCATATAAGGAGATAATTTTGAAAGTTTCTTTGTTGTTCTTATTTAAGATTCATACCCCTATGGTGTTTATTGGCTATTTGACTACATTTTGGGTTAAAATGGCTATGTCAAAACTACATGTCATTTGTTTAAGAAATAATATTGACTATGTGTTAATACTAGATAAGGTATTTTATAATAAGTTGGTTATAAATAAAATTTATCATTTTAGACTTACATGGCATTGTGACAGTTTTTATGCTAGTGCATACCTATGTGGCACTAATTAGTGTTTGTTTAGATATTTTTAGACTACCATGGATTGGGTTTTACCTCAATTTGGCTACATGTGGCCACTTTGTATAGTGTTTGGTGTAGTGCTTTACTCAAGAAGTCTGCTACATTCAATTTATTACATGTGTCTAGCATTAAAAATCCCTTTGGATACATCAAGGTGTGACATATTCACTTTTATTCTCAAGTTTTAATCCATAGTCGCGTGGGAAGCTTAGATGGTAAAATTTATAAGCTAATTTTAATTCTTTTTAAGCTCTAATACTTTTTTATTTCAAATAAAAACATTATTTTTATGAAGAATGTTCTCATAAGGGAATAATATACATTTTTGACTTCTTCATACATAATAAATAATTTATTTTTCAATCCAAAACCAAGTAAATTTTAGACAAAATAAAATTGTGCAAACAAATTGTAGCATTCGGTATCAATAGTGCTTCTAGTTTACATTTACAATTTATGTCATTATGATTGAATTGATGCACTTATATCCTAATATAGATGAAATAATGTATTTTTTGACATCATCCTTATAAATCCTAGGGGGAAATGAGGAATTTTTTCATTTTCTCATTCCCTTCATTACCCATTTGTGACTATTGATAGACTTAAGTCCTGAAAGTAAGAATACTATGAGTATATAGGGTTATTATGATCACATGTAAGCATTTATCACTAAGTGGGTGTTATAGATTGAATGAATATTTTTCACATATTACCTAGGTATAACATGTTATTCTAATCTCACATGATTTAATGTCTATTTTAGGTACTATCAGGTATGTAGAAAAAATGAGCTTCTTCAATATATCATCAATTTTATAGAAAGGGTGAGCATATAGAAAGGTTTAGTATATAGTTTGGGTGGTATATAAAAATGGATGTTTTTTTTAGCAACAATGGACAATTCCATCTCCCTAAACAAAAATAATGCATTCATTCAAAACCATCATTGACACAACACTAAATAAGAAATTTAGAATGGTCAAAACAAGTGGAAAATACACTCATCTTCAATGAATTTTGGTTTGACATATATGATGGGGATGCACAACCTATTAAACCTAAGGCATCAAAGGAGATACCATCATGGAAGCTTAATAACTAAATATAATTGGATTTATTATGAGTCTCTATTAATGCTAAGGTTTTTTTTCACATACAAGGTATAACACTTCTTGGGAAGCACTTAAAAAATTAAATAACTTATATGATTCTCACTTAGAATTGAAGTTCATATAGTTGTAATTCAAATTGTTCAATATTGCATTGAAAAATGGTGATTATATGTGTTTGGTTTCATAAACCTATTCTATTGAACATGATGTTGATGATACTGGTGTAAAAAATTTATGTATAGTATTGGCTTCATAAATAATTTTCTCCCTACATACTCAACTTATTTGGAGTCTTTGCAAGAAAATAATTTATTGAAGTCTCTTACCTTTGATCAACTAGTTGAGAAAATGGTTGAAAGAGAAAAATCCTTTGGAAAAAGTTATAAGTTCATAGGATAAAGCATTTTCTACACTAATAAAAATGGAAATTCTTCCAAGAATGCAAGAAACGATAGAGGCAAAAGGAAAAAACAAAGGGCTAGGTGGCAAATCTAAAAAAAAAAATAATAGCCAACATAAAAAAATGACAAATAATTTTTATTTAAAAAATTTGTGAAATAAAAATGAGTCATAAGACCCATGCATATAAAACATCATGGGACAAAATTTAATCCTACATAAAATAAAAATTAGAAAAGCAAAACAAGAAAAACTTAAAATGAGATTTAGTTCAGTTTTTTACTATAATGTGTACTTTCCATCTTTGAGGAAGAAAATAATATCTTGAAGAGTTCAATTTGGGATAATGCTTGGGTCGTAGACACTAGTGACATATAACATATGACTTTTTGAAGGGACTTTTTTGAGGAGTTTCATGAATGAATATATGGTCTGGTATATTTATTAGATAAAATAAGTATACAAAATCAAGGAAAAGGTTCAATTCAATGCAAGTCATTAGGGATTATAGACTTCATTATCTAAAATGTGTTATATTTATTATTTGAAATTAAACTTATTCTCTCTTTTTCTCATTCAAAAAAATATCCCTCCATTATGTTGGATGATGGAGAGGTGACGATCACAAGAAAATGTGATAACACAATTGATAAAAGAAGATATGATGAAGGTAAATCTATAAAACTCAATGTGAGCACTCAATTTCAAGAAATTTTACTCATATTAATAAATAAAGAATGATATAAAGTCTTCTCTTACATACCATATTTGGATACACACACTATGAAAATATTTACATATTGTAAAAGAATTGTGTTTTAGTATTTACAAGACATCCCAAGAATATTAAAAAGTGTGAATCCTACATATTGGGAACTATTTCAAAATTTGGAATGGAAAGTCGATAAAAATTATAGTTGGTTCACTCTAATTTGTGTTCTCTACCAATTATTTTTTTTGGTGGTCACACATACTACATGTCATTCATTAATTATTTTATTAAAATGACTTGCATATACTTTCTAAATAAAAAATCAAAAGCCTTTAAAAGTTTCCAATAATGGTTGAAAATTAATTCCAATCCTACATTGGGCCACTCATGACTAACAATGATGGTGAATTCATATCAAAGGTGTTTGAAACCTGTATCAAGAAAAATTAAATCATGCATCATCTCTCAGTGCCTTGCACTCCTAAAAAAAATGGCGTAGTTGAGTGAATGAACAAAACTCTGATAAGCATGGTTTGAGTAATTTTATACTTCAAATGGTTAAATCTAAAAATTTGGACATAAACAACTCAAACAAGAATATATATTTGCAATAGGTCACCATTACTATCCCTAAAAATGAAGACTCTATAATAATTCTTGGGTGGTCATCTTCCTTTAGTGTGACAATTTAATATTTTAGGATCCACTACTACACATTGATTCCCAAGGAGAAAAGGAATAAAATGGAACACAAAAATCATAAATGAATCCTTTTGAGATAATTATAATCATCAAAGGCATGTACACAATTTGATGAAAATAACAATAAATTTATCATTTCAATAGATGTGATATTTTTTGAAACTATAAAGGACACAACAAGCATCAAATTAAAATTATATCGACTTAAGAAATATGCTAATTTTTTTAATTTTCAAATAGGTTGATATGGATGCTTTAAATAATGAAGGGGGAAGCTACAATTTGGAAACAATTGAATATTTATTAACTCTTGTAATTGAAATGAAACTCCCCATGTGGAAGAAAGTGAAACTTCATCAGAAGATGGTCTAATGTCATAACATGAAAGAGCTTCAAATAAATAAAATAAGGAAACAATGATTCTAAAATTTCCTTATAAAAATATACCAAAATGGTCTGAATAAACATTGAAATATTTTAGACCTAATGAGATCGAAAAAAAATGTAGTAGAAGTGCACATACAGTTTCACAATAATCAAACAAGTTCTTAGATGAAATTCAAGGTAAGCTATAAAATCCTACCTTAGAAGACTCTCCATAAGAATAAGTCAATGTTGATTTTGAATATGAACCTACTTCCTTAAAAAAGTTGAAAATCTTGATGTATGGATAAAAATAATGAAGAGCGAGTATGATGCATTGGTCAAAAATGTAACTTGGTAATTAGTTGATCCTTAAATTATATGTAAACCCATTGGTTATAAGTAGGTCTTTATAAATGAGTAAAAATTAGATGGATCACTTGACAAACACAAATCAATGCTTGTCACAATTTTTTTTGCTCGATAATAAGGAATAAAATACAATGAAACCTTTGTACCAATAGTAAAATGGACTATCATTCAAACTATGTTGAATTTCACAACTCACAATGATTGAAAAGTTTACCAAATGGAAGTCAAAATTGTATTTTTGAATGTTGATCTTAGATTAGCAATGTACATGACTCAACTCAAAGGTTTTATAGTGGATGTCAAAGATCACAATGTGTGCAAGCTAAAAAAATCATTTTTTGGTTTGAAACAAGGCCTAAGAGTATGGTACAAAAACTCATTGGGAACCACTTGAACATGAGTTTCAAATGTTTTGACTTTGAATATGCAACACTTTTTTTCAAAATAGTTTCATTTATAATGGTGTATGTGTTTGATCTACTCATCAAAGGAAATAATGAGAGATACATTATTAAAATAAAATTGGAGTTTATGAAAGGCTTTGAAATGATAGTTTGGGGTTATTAAAGCATATATTCATGAATCAACATAAATATATTGGTTAAATATTGAAAAAAATTAGAATGATAAATTTTAAGCCTCTTAGTGCATCCATGGAATAAAATCTAAAATTGATATGATAAGTTACCATAGATTTGGTAGATGCTAATAAATACATAAAACTCATTGGAAGTATGATCTATGTGATCACAACTAGACCATAAATTTATTTCATTGTTGATGTTTTTTCTCAATTCATGCAAAAACATAGAGAAAGTCTCTAGGTGTCAAAAAAAAAAAGAGTCCTTCAATATCTAAAAGGAACATAAAACTTTGATCTCAAATAATTAGGTAGGGGACTTAAAATTGGTCATATATTCAAAATCTGAATATGCTAGTAATTTTGAAGATAATAAATCTACTTTAAGTTTTCTAATGAATTTGGGAACAATAATTGTTAATTGGAAGTCAAATAAGTAATTAGTGTTGGAAATTTCTTTAGTAGAAGCATAATACTTAACAACATCAGAGGTAATGAGTGAAATTTTGTACCTCATAAGGGTTCTTTCATACTTGTAGGAGAAATAGGTTCAATCAACACCCCACATGGTTAAAAAAATATCTACAATTCAAATTACAAATAATCTATTCTTTCATAATCGAACTAAGCATATCAACAACAAATTTCATTTGATTTGGCATTATGTGAAAGATGGTAGTGTAAAATTTCTACATGATTCTACTATGGAGTAACCAAAAAACATATTTACAAGGTGATTTAATAGAATTTTTTGAAAATTTTAGAGGCATGTTTGATCTCAAAATAACCCTACAAATTCAGGGGGGTGTCATATTATTGTATATAATATTAGATAATCCTAGGAATAATTTTAGGAGAGATTTTATCTCATAGTGGTAGATGGATAGTCTACACAAGAAGTTGATAGTCTTCTTGGAAGGTGGATTTAATAGTAATATTTTTGGCTATAAATTTATCGTCATTCATAAAAAGAGATTATATATTTATTTTCACCAAATTATCATTGATTTTCATCCCACTATTCCTAGCTTGACATAATAAGTATTGCAATTCATTATTTGCTTAAACTTTAATAAAATATCTCAATGAAATTTAGTAGTTTGTTGAACAATTCATGTGCTATTTTATATGTTTTCATATTTTGAAATTGAGATTTTTGTAGAGGTTTTGTATCATAAATAATATTTTTAGTTTGTTAAGGGAGAGGAACTAGTAGTTGTGCACCCTAACTTCACAAGTGTATATAACCATGAAGGTTCCTTATTGGAACATACAACCTACTCAATTATGTAGCATATGACCATGCAACATCACTATTTTAACTTAGTGTTTTTTAACTAGATGGGAAAACAAATTTTGAATTCATCTACTAAAAAATTATGAAATACCAATAGTTTTGAATAGATGACCAATTATTGGATGCCTTATTTGGCATGTTGTTATTGGACCTTAAAAAATATTATTGATATAATTTGTATGAAAATATGATGCTTTTATTATCACTATTATTCCATTTTAATTTTAAAATTATCCCTTTCATGCACATGTCTTATCAAAACTATTGGACCCCATTTAATAATTGGCCCCTCTCCCCTACACTAGGATATGTACATCCATCAATTCATAATCAAAATAAAACATTTCTCATAAGTTGTATTTTTATTTATAAAAATGGGATTTGGTTAGGGGGTAACTTTTGGAAGTTGGGTGGTCATAAAGTGAACATATTTTTGTCAAAATGAAAATTTTACAAAATCATATACATTCATTTAAAAGTACACATGTGATTAAGTGATTTAGGTACCGTAATTACTGAACTAAAGCATGTACACACTACTATTAATTTTATAATTTTTAAGGCTTTTAAGTAGTGCAAGTTGAACATTCTAAAGGTAGGTTATGCATTTACTAAAATAAATTTAAGTATAAATTGACATTTATATTATTATAATATAAATGTCATTTTATACTTTAAATTTATTTTAATCAATATAATAAATTATGGCCACTCTACATCTTTTTAAATTTTTCTCATAGCTTCATGAGTTACAATTTAGAAGATAGTTATTCAAAATATAATTTGGCTAGTAGTTAGTCATTTTCAATATTTGAGTATTGAACCTAAGGCTTTCAGGGCTTAACTTTTGCAACCAATTTCTATTTTAGGAAAAATATAACCATTTTAAAGGTTTTGAGGCCTTCTAGATTGCTTAATAACATTTATATTTGTAGATGTGTAAAAATATTTCTTACAATATAATGCACACCCAACCACCCATTTATTTTGATTCATTTGTGATTGGGTCCCTTATATGCCAAAATTAACCAAAAAAATCATATCTACTTATGATAAAGGAACATAAATGTCAATTTCTAATTAAAATTAACTAATAAATATAAAAAATTAGGGCCACTTTGCATCTTTTATAATTTGTCACAACTCCATGAGTTATGGTTTAGAAGATAATCATTCAAAATCTAAGATTTTAGAATTGAACCTCAGGCTTTCATGGCATAATTTTGAAACTAATGTCCATTTCAGGAAATATATAATTATTTTTAGGTTTTGGGACCATTAAAATTAGTTGTTGATGTTTGTAGGATTTTAAGGTGTGTAACATTTTTTTAGAAAACAATGCACATCCAATCACCCAGTTATGCCAATTTTATTTGTGATTAGGTCTCTTATGTGCCAAAAGTAAAATAAAAACATCATATCCACTTGTGACCAAGGTAAATACAAATAATTTTAGGCATATTTTTTCATGATCACCCCATTTCACTTTGAATTCATGTCAAAGTAATGTTATTGGGGAAATCTAAGACACATTAGTGACCTATGCACACCTAGCCACCCTTTTATGCCAAATGACAAAAATGACATAAAAATATCATACCCACTTGTGACCTAGACAAATGTGGATAATTTGGGGTAGATTTATGCATGATCACCCCAATACACTTTGAATTTAAGTAAAAGTGGTGTGAATGGGGTAATGGTGGTCTCAATATTGACCCATATACAGAAAACCACCCATTTATGTCATTTTTACTTGAAATTATGTGGTAATAGGTCAAAAACAACACAAAAAAACCATATCACTTGTGGTTAAGGGAAATACAAATAATCTATGGGCACATTTTTGTGTAATCACTTTAATTCACTTGTAATTCATGAAAAAGTGGTGTTATTAAGTAAAATTAATTGACATTGGTGACCATTGCATGCCCAACCACGTTTTATGTTGGATTTAATTGTGATTATATCCCTTATAGGCTAAAATAAACACCATATCCACTTACAGCGAAGGCAAATGAAAATTATTTTGGGCATGTTTTTGTATAACCAACTCAATTTTCTTCAAATTTATACCAAAGTAATGTGATTGGCGTAATATAAGTTGAATTGGTGATCCAGTCACACTAAACTATGCCTTTATGTTAAATTTACTTGTGACTATTCCCCTTATAAGATAAAAGTGACATAAAAACACCAAATCCACATGTGATCACCTCAACTCACTTTGAATTTAGGCCAAGGTGGTTATATTAGGGAAACATAGGTTGTATTAGTGACTTGCACACACCCAACCACCCATTTATGCTAATTTTGCTCATGATTGGGTCCCTTATAGGTCAAAATTGACACAAAAACACTATATCCAATCACATCACTTTGTCCAATTTGAAGCAAATTGGGGTGATCCTATATACATGTACCCAAAATTATCCACATTTTCCCTGACCTAAGTGGATATGGTATTTTTATGTTAAATTTGGATTATAAGGGATCTATATACAATTAAAATTAGCATAAGGGGTGGTTATATGTGTGTTGGTCACCAATGCAACTTGCATTATCCCAATCATGCCATTTTATCTTGAATTCCCAATGAATTTGGTTGATTATCATGAATTTTCCTCAAATATTATAAATTTAACATGGTCACACGTGAACATGGTGGTGTTGTTTTTATTTTGGCCTATAATATCTATAATCACAAGTAAAAATGACATAAAGGGGTGGTCAGGCATGGGTCAGCAATGTGGCCTATGTTTCCACATTCTCACCACTTTAATGTGAATTAGAAGTGAATTGGGGTGATTTCACATAAGATCTCCCAAATTTATTCTAATTTTCCCTAGTTTCAAATGGATATGTTTTTTGTGTGTACTATTTGGCCTACAAAGACATAATCACAAGTAAAATTGACGTAAAGGGGTGGTTTGGTGTGCAGAGATAATCAATGTGACCCATGCTACCCAAATCAAACAACTTTGGTCCAAATTATAAGTGATTTCAAGTTATTACACATAAATGTGCTCTAATTTCTTTACATATTTCCTAATCACAAGTGGATACAATGTTTTTGTGTTTATTAAGGCCTATAAGGGACCTAATCAAAAGTAAAATTGACATAAATGGGTAGTTGGTTATGCATAGGTCACCAATACAACATATATTTCTCCAATCACACAAGTTTGGCTTATAATTAAATTGAATTCTAGTGATCATGAAAAATATTACCTTAAATTTCATGTATTTTCCTTGGCCATAAGTGGACACAATAATGTTATGTCACTTCTAGCCTATATGGGACATAATCACAAGTAAAATTTGCAAAACATGTGTGGTTAGGTGTCCACTAGTCACCAATGGAAAATAATTTACCCCAAAACACCAATTCATCCTCAATTTGAAGTGAATTGGGGATTATCATGCATGAATGTTACCAAAAGTTTTGACATTTTCCCTAGTCACAAGTTGATATAGTGTTTTATGTTAATTTTGGCATATAAACCCTAATTACAAGTAAAAATGGCATAAAGTGGTGATTTGTTGATCATAAGTCACTAATGTGACCTATATTTCCCCACTTAAACAAATTTTAATTTAATTTTAAGTGAATTTGGGTGATCTCACATAATTTTTCCCCAAATTTTTTGTTACTTGCTTAACATGCCCTAATTCTTCTAAGAATCAAGGAACCTCTTTTTTTTATGCTCACTCCTGCCTACACTCATGGCTTGTTGGTCTCATCACTCTCAATTTACCATATTTTTTTAATTCTAAGTTAGGACTCAAAACCATCAAAATTATAATGACCACATCTATGCGATAAATTTTTTTATAATATATATAGCGTAAAAGTGGAGTTTTGACCTCCCAATGTGCATTTAAAACCTTGCTTGCCTAGTTCTCTTAGCCTTTTATAGGAGGTCATCTTAATTTATATGTCATTATATCCCAAAAAACCTACCTCATTATGACAACCAAGTATAAGTGATAAACTTTCATATAAAACACTTGGCCCTAAAATGAATTCTTGTTCCACTTCCCTACGCTAGTTAAGCCTAACTCTCTTGTTGTCTCAACTCCTTGCAATCACTTTAGGGGATCAATTTTATTTCCATGTTATTTCAACCTCAAAAACTTCCCTATATTTTTAACCAAGATCATGCGAGTCATTTTCATATTTTACACTTGATCCCTAGATGACCCCTTGAATGATTTTTACTTTGTTGATAAATATGCTAAGTCTGAGAAAAACTTACCTCATTTCCCAAATAAGTCTACCTATAGGTTATTTTTGAAAATATTGATTTGTAGACCTAATCAGGATTTCAACCCCTAATTAGGTCTTCTCAAATATTTAGTCCTCCTCTAATTCTAATCAGATTTTTTCATGTCATTTTGGTTTAAGTTTTGGATTTACTAAGTCCACAGACCTAATCGAGATTCTAAAGTCCCCTTAGGTCTTGGGGAGATTCATTCACACTTTCATTTGTTATTTGGAATAATTGTTTGATTAAGTTTGGGTGATTAGATTTGTAGTTTTCATTTGTTAATCAACTATTTTTATCTGAATAGATCTAGATGTGAGTTGGGGTGGTTTATTTCTATCTATGGATGTCATCCTCGATTAGGTCAAGGGGTTTTTTATTGTTTGAATCCTTTTCTATCCTAAACATTTTTTCAATTAGGTCTTATCTTATAATCCTAACATCTTTTGGTGTCAGTCAAGTATTTTTCCTAATATAGGTCTTGGGTTCTTGGGCCAAGTTTCATAATTATAACCTGGGATATATCCCTGGTTAGGTTTAGGTTTTGGTCAAGTATTATTTTACAATGGTGGTTGGGGATATTTAACCGACTATGTCTAAGTCATTTATATTTGGAGGGGGGAGTGTTCACACTATTAATTGGAGCACAAGTCTCAAATATATCATTGGGACATAGATCCCCCAACCTCTTCCCTATTTGGGTTTCATCATTGATTATAATGGGGGCCTATCAAGTGAAAATCCCATAGTATTAAGTAGTAAAAATGTTCCAACTAGGTCTTGATCATGCTAAATGGAGATGTAATTCTAATCATGGGTTTAAACCCTAATTAGGTATAGACCCCCTAACTTTAAAGTTTAAACTCGTAATACTTTTTAGACATGCAAACATCGATTAGGTCTTAGAACATGTCAAAATCACATGCTAGTTATATTTGAGCTTCTAAAGCCTGATTATTACCATGTGTTATAAATTTGAAAAAGTGACATTTTTAAAAACTTGTGTTCCCCAGATAACTTGATAGGTCTAAGAGGTGGATTTTAGAGCTTGAACCAATTTTTTGGTGTATCTTGAGCATCTAATGTCAATTTTTGAAACCATTTACTTTTCTAGAAAGGTGGTTCCAACCTAGATGCAACCGTAGCCTTAATTTTTCTTAATTATACATTTGTGCAAATTTATTCATGTTTTTGTATGCTATTTTAATTTTCAATATTTTTAATTCATTTTTAATTTTTTAAATCTTTTATAGCCTATGAATAGTGAAATTAGTAGAATTAGAAGGAGAATAGAGAGAAAGGAGGTAGTTAAGAACATTGATGGTGGTTTTTGGTGTTTTGGAAGTAAGAATTACCCCATTAGAAAGATTTAGTGTTTATATAATGGATGGATTTTATTGTGAAAGGGTTGTCTCTTTTTCCTCCTCAGATACATTAGACCATCCATTTGTTTATTTTTTTCTCTCCCTCTACTCTCCTATTATTATGCTAGTAGAATTTTACCAAATCGATGGTAATATATTCAAAAATTGTGTTATTTAAGACATTGATCAATTAATAAAATACTATATATTTATTTGATTTCAATATTCATGTATAAATAATGGCTTTGAGTTTGATGTTTCATATCATGTGGTCCTTAGACTCTTACATCAACCATGTTGATGGTTTTGTGTACACTAGCCAGGCGAGGGTTCAATTTTGTGGATGTTACAATCACGATGAATGGATTTCACTACATGATAACATGATTTTTCTCTATTTTCACTCTCTTTTAATTTTTTTATTAGTTTGCTAGCTAGGGTTAGAATAGTTTCTAAATTCAATCTATTATTACTTTATTATTTTGATTGCAAGAATTACATAAATGTGTTGTTTAATATGCATAAAATGGAATGAATGGACACTTTAAATTATCTACACTCACATTTTATTAAAACCCTAAATGTTGGTTTTAAACACATGGGAATGATCTAAAATGCTAGTTTATCTTTGTTCCCAAAATACATGGAAAACCCACAAGATTAAAACACTGAACTAACATTTCCCTTTAAACCATCAGAATATCAAAACAATGAAAAAATTAAGTTTGAATATTACCCCATAGAAAAAGGCCCCTTGGCCAGAATAATTCACAATGAATGATTGAGTGAAACCAATATGTTGAGACCTAGTAGATAAAGACTTTGGGTAACATACCTCATGGGACTCCTTTTAGGAGAGGCTAGACAAACTTCACCACCAAGAGATCCTAGCATTAGTGATCCATTCCAAATGACACATTAAAATTTTTGGTGCTATAAAGAAGGCATATTTATAATACTTTAAATATATCACCTATTTGGTCTTGTGGTCATCCTTTATGCTTCTCCTAACCTATTGTGTGCTTGAAACACACATCAATAGTTTTGGTTTGAGGACTTGAGTATAATATTTTATAATTATCATTCATTTTAAACTTATTGTCTCCTTTACACTTATCCCCTGAAACACACATCAATAGTTTTGGTGTGAGGACTTGAGTAGAATATTTTATTCTTATCATTCATTTTAAACTTGTTGTCTGCTTTGCACTTATCCCAACACATTATGTGATTTAAACACATGTCAATAATTTTGGTGCTAGAATGAGGGCCTATACATGTATTTTAATCTATCACTTATTTGGTATTATGGTCATCCTTTACACTTCTCCCAAATTATTGCATAATTGAAATGTGCATCAACAAGATGTCATTATGAGGTCTTGAACTTCAACTTAGACTAAAAAATTTAAACTTGAATTTAGAGGCTTTTCCCAAATTGGCATTCTAGGTCTAAGACTAGAAAACTAAATTTTAAATCTGCCCATGGCTAATCCTACTAGGGTTGACATAGGTGGCTACCTTGTGGAAATTTTATGGCTTGATCATGACCTACCTAAAAATCCCAATGAATTACACCAAAAATACACACAAAATGGGATTTAGACGGTAGAAGATCACATTCATGCATTTAAAAATGCCATAATTAGGACTTAAAGCTAGCATAAAGACATTACATGTCATCTATTTCCTTACTCTCTAGATAGGGATGTATATAGTTTGTACCTTGGCTTACCATACATATGTATTACCTCATGGGCATCTTTGAAAACTTGTTTTTCAACCATTTTAGGCTACCTACAGATGTTTTTGCCTTGTACTACCAATTTTTTATAGTTCATGTGAGCCCAATCAATCCATTAGCATGTTTAGCATCCACTTTCATGAGTTATATAATAGGTCAGAAGATTCATTCCTATAAACAAAAGTGGTTTATGTTGAATTTTATATTAAAATATTGGTTCCCCTAACTGATATGTTTATTCAAATGACCCCGTATACTCTTCCATCTCTATCATTGACTTAACAAGAGGCCTTCATAATTAAAAAATAATCAATATTGAATGGATATTATGTTGACCTATTTTATTCACTTAGATAACTGATCAATTTACCTACCTATGAGTCATTATAATGAATCATTGCCTCAAAATTAAAACCAACCAATCATCTTTATGACAAATTAGAACCTTGCTTATTCATTATGTAATTGTGTTAATTCAACATTTAGTTAGTAAGATGTTCTACCTTTTTTTAGTAATTAAGTGTCTTTTGGTGCTTTTATAACCCAATTCCATTCATTTCATAATATTTCTAACTAGTTATCCTTAAAAAATATCATGAGACCATATTCCAAAGTTTATAATTTGGTACCTAAGGATATGGAAGTGAGATGAATGTTGAAATAATCCTATTGACTGATAATGTACCCTTTTTTAGAAAATAACTCTAAGAGAGTAGTGATGAAGATGAATCTGATGATGAAGCATCAATAGTTGTATTAAATGACCTAATGGCTGAAAATCATAATAGTAATGAGATATCCATGCAATAAGAAGAAGAATATAAAATCCTTGTAATTAGCTGAAAGATGAAGTAGATGAGTTAGAGAAGTTTGATGAAGAGGATGAATGCTATGAATCTAACTAATTCTTATCATATATTATTGTTCCTACATTTGGCAAGCTGAATCAAGAGGATAGATAACTTGTTTGTAGTAGTTTAACACCCATCCCATCATTAAATATGGAAGAAATAAAATAAATCATTATTTAAATTTGTTGTTCACATCAAGAAAGTGAATTGAAAGGATTCAAAATGGAAGATATCACACCTCAGGACAACCATACCTTCAATTTCATTGGCATAAAATTAAATGGTAAAGTCATGAGACTCCTCACCATTGAATAATAACATCTATACATTATCAATGATAGGTGTAAAAAAGTGGAAAATCAGGATATTTTTCTCACTTCAAAAGATTCAGATCCTTCAGAACAATAGTCAAGGAAGCCAAGTTATAAATGTGTGATTACAATAATGGTTTCCTAGGTAATGAATAAAGTAGGTCAGTGGAAGTTAGAGTTGAGAATAGCTTGATCCAATACAACTCTCCGCACACTTCCACCGCTAATGACAAATCTAGAAGGTCTTTGACATGGGAAAAATTGAGATTAAATCTTGTAAGTGGTGAAGATGATGACAAGGATGATATGAAATCATCCATATCATTCATGGAACATCCAATAATAGATTCACTAATTGGATACCACAAAGAACATATCTATACTAAGTTGGGTGGGAAAGTCATTTTGGTATGTGTTGATACCCATCCCTATCCCTCACAAAATTTGAATAATTTCTCAAACCCAATCCCAAATGCTTTTTGAAAATTAAATGTAAGTACATGGCTGAATTTTATAGCATAATTTTACTTAATTTGCACAAAAACAATGTAGATAAGACCCTTTGGGATAGTGTTCATGAGTGTAGAGGTCAACATAGATGTAAATATGTGTTTTTCTTTGATAGGATCTCTACAAATATTATCAAACTCCTTAATGTGAATGTGTTTTATATCCGGTGTCTAACTAATGAGGATTTTTTATTACTTGTCAATGGGCATTTCCCCAAATTATTGATTATAGGCATACATTTTATTGGCAAGTTCCTATAAATACCTTCTCATTTCCTTTCCTAATTTTGTTTCTTACATGTTTTTCCTACTTTTAATTATCTATCTGGCCTTACTGCTTATCTCTTTTTGGCCTAGCCTACATGTTTTTCTCGGTAGGTTCCCCTATTCATTAAATATTTAAGAATGGAAGGTTTATAGGTAAGTGACATGAATGAAATTATAGTGCATAAGTACTTTGAGTAGTTTTTAGAATTATATTATATTTATGAGTCGATTTAGAAGGTATAAGTTATTGTGTGTGTTCTAAATTTATTCATGTTTAGATAAGTTTGGGCAAACTATTCATTTCATGAAGACATTCTCTTGAAACCAAGTATAAAAATAACATCTTAATAGTTTTTGGGTTTGCCTAGATGAACCTATGATGGTGAAAAATCTATAGTTATACCCTTTGATTTCCATAGTAGTCCCTAAAATAGAATTAAAATGGTAAAAATAAATTATTATTATTATTATTATTATTATTATTATTATTTAAAAGGGGTAAAAATAATATTAATAAGAAAAGGAAAGCATTAAAAGAAGAATGGGGGGCAGAAACCCCCAAAAGAAAGCAGCATAAACTGAAAAACTAGGCACACGCCCAACTAGACAATATTATAAACCTCCCTATCAGCCTCCAAAATTCTTTCCAAATCAGAATGCAATGTCAAGGAGAGGGACCCCCAATCCTCAATGTTTCCACCATCCAAATGGTTAGACACCCATTTAGCCAAAGATCTGTTGCCCTGTTCCATTCACACAGAATGTGAGCAAAAGTAATGCTATCCATAAGCGAACAAATCTACAAAATATGTTGCACAATCAGAGATAGTTTCCAATTGACGTCCACCACTTTCCTCTTAATGATCAGGTTAATCAAGACTTGAGAATCTAATTCATAGATAATCCTTTGCCAACCTAACACCTGGGCCTTCTCAAGGGCATAAATAATGGCCTAGCCTTCCATCATATTAATGGTTTACATCCCCTTAGGAATCACAAAAAGAAAAATCACCATACCTTTAGAATCCCTTCCAATCCCTCCAGTACCCATGGGTCCCAAATTACCTCTAAAAGAACCATCTGTATTGATTTTGAGAATCCCACTAGGGGGGCATTGCCACCACCCAGTCCTGAGAATCTACTCCTTGACTAGCTTGCTCTGCCTAACACATGCAGACTTACTAGTTAACTATTGGAATCTAAGACGTGCCACCACCTAAGAATCTAGTTTGGTCAAAGGAAGGCATATCACACTCTTTGCTTGGACAGTTTCCTAGATCATCCCCACCACTTTCTGCCATACTTGTTGTACCATGACCCTCACCCCCCAAAAAATTCACCTATTTCTCTTAAGCCAGATCTGCCAGAATAGAAAAATGGGGCTGCCCAGCCATATGTCCTATAAGAAGGGCATCTTTGAGGGGGGTTCTCCCAATCCATTCTAAAAATTGACCACAAATTGAGCATGAAGACATGGGTGTTGCCAAACATCCCACCAATAATGCTAGAGTTGCAAGGCAAAGGGGCATCACAAAAAAAGGTGAGCAACATCCTCCTCGGCCACTCCGCACATAACACCTACAGAAGGGCCTTAGAAACCTCTCTTTTGTAGATTGTCGCAAGTCAAGCACCTATTCCAAGCCAACATTGAAGCAAAATAGTTGCATTTAGGCCATGTGAAATTATTCTAGACCTGTCTCCACCAATGGACTTCCCCCTGCCCAATCTCTAAAAAAGTAAAGCCTGATATCCAAAAAAAATTGTGTAAGCTCCTTGGGATTGGGAGACCAAGAGAGCTCATCCTCCTCCTTAAGATGACTACAGTGACACTTGGAAAGGATGTTCAATAGCTCCTCATTCTTTTCCTGAGTCCCATTAACAGGCCAAGTTTCAAGAGCTTTCCAGCGAGCTACCTCCACCTGTCCTTGTGTAATGTAAGATTTGAAGTCACTCACCCAAGACCAGCTAGCATCAAGGAATCTCTGATAAAGGTTCAACAAATTTAGAAAGTGAGAAATGATGGGAGGATAACCATCCCAAGAGTCAGACCAAAAGAGAGCCTTGGATCCCTTTTTACAAATCTAGAATAAGCCATTCTTGATGAGAGCAGCCCCTTTTTTAAGAGTACCCCATATTGCTGAACCTTTCCCAATAAGTAGATAGTGAGGAATGTCCCTCTGAATTGTTCTAGAGTAGTACTTCTATGAGAGAATTCTAGCCCAAGATTTTTCTTGTTTGGTGCATCATTGCTAATAAAGTTTGGCCACCAAAGCAATACCATTTAAGTCTGTCTACCTCAGATCGAGCCCACCATATTGTTTGGGGCTGTAGACAATCTCCCATCTAATAAGGCTCCATTTAGTGGAGTTTAGACTACCAACCATAAGAATTGTCTAGTGACCAAATCAAACTCCTTAATGAATCACATTGGGGCAACCTGGAGCATACACCTGTAAATGGGTAAAGCCTACATAATAGATTGGAAAAGTTGAACCTGGCCCATAAAGGATAACCACATGTGTGTCCAATGATTCACTTTCACTTGAAATTTCTCCAAAATAGTCTACCAAGATTCTTTGGAAGTACGGCCAGTCGAGATAGGGATACCCAAGTAAATCAAGGGGGGAGTCCCAATCTAAAAATGCAGTCCTCATGATCCACTGCTGAATAGGGCCAAGAGTATTGAAGAAGAAGATGGAGGACTTATCTTCATTGACCTTTTGTCCTGAGGCCATAAGATAAATATCTAACACCCTACGTAAATTAGCAGCTTCAGTCATTGTGGCCATGCCCATAAGGGCAGTGTCATCAGCAAATTATAGGTGTGATTACATTGATAGTTGCCCTCCCCATCACCATCCTTGGATATGTCCTTCCTCTCTATTCCTAGTGATCAACCTCCCCAAACCTTTAGCAAGGAGAAGAAAAAGGTACAGACATAGAGGATCACCTTGTCACAGCCCTCTTGTAGCACCAAAAAGCTTCGTGTGTTCTCCATTAATAAGCACTGAGAAGGAGGTTGAGGAAATGTAGCTCATGACCCATTGAGTCCATTCATCTACAAAGCCAAAATCACTAAGAACCTTCTGCAAGAATGACCATCTAACCCTATCAAAGGATTTGGCCATGTCCAATTTAATGAACATCACCTTATCTTTTGAGCTGGCCATGGAGTGAATGGACTCAACAATAATAACAATACCGTCCAGGATTTGCCTGCCTTCCACAAAACCACTCTGCTCTTTTGAGATCATAGCACTCAACCCTCTTTTTAACTTATCTACAATGATTTTAGTTATAATTTTATAAACAACATTGCAAAGGGATATAGGGTGGAATTGACTTAGCCTATCAACACCTTTGCATTTGGGTATGAGAGAAAGATAGGTCGCATTTTTAGCCTTAAGCATTTGTTTATTCCATTGAGATTCTTGGATGACAACTAAAAGGTCAAGTTTGATGATATCCCAAAATTCTTGATAGAATTCTACTGGGAAGCCATTAGGTCCAGCTGCTTTCCCTTTTTTCATTTGAACGATGGTTTCCTCAAGCTCTCCAAGAGTGATTGGTTTCATTAAATTTTCATTCATTTCACACGTTACCAATGATGGAATGTAGAAGAGAACCTGAGCTTCTTCTGGTGATTCCTCGTTAGCATCTTCCCTAAAGAGAGTAGAAAAGTACTGCACTACCTCTTTTAAAATTGCTAGAAAGGAGTTCAGGCACTCACCTCTTTCATTGACCAGGGCTAAAATAGAATTGCCATGTCTCCTGGCTTTGGACGAATTGAAGAAAAAGGATGTATTTTTGTCCCCCTCCTGGAGCCATTCAACTTGAGATTTTTTCTTCCAAAAAATTTCCTCCCATAACTTGCATTCCTCTAGGTCTTTCACAGCCTATGTTTCTTCTTGTAGTAAGTCTTTAGTCAGTCCTTCTTCCCTTATTATTCTTGTGATACCATCAAGTTTGGTTTGTGTAGTAGCCTTAGCATGGAAAATGTTTCTAAAACTTTGGTGATTCCATCGCTTGAGCTTGTACTTCACATATTATAGTGTTTTGGCAAAAATGTACATCATCATACCATGGGTAGGCCTACCCCAATGCCACCAATTAGCAACACACTCATGTAGAGATTGATCCTACAGTCACATGAGTTGAAATCTAAAGAAAGGAGAGCATGGGTGATACTGTGAGACACTATTAAGCTTGATGGGCCAATGGTCCAATCCTCTCTAGTCCAAAATTTTAGACTTCATAGACCACATACCTCCAATCCAAAAAGCTGAGACTAGAAAATGGTCAAGTCTCTCAGTAATGCAATGTTTCCCACTCCTACAGTTATTCCAGGTAAACTATCCATTTTTGGGCCTAACATCAACTAAATTCAAAATTTCAATGTAGTTGTGCATTAGCAAAATAGATGGGTCTAGCCTTGATGTGCCACCACTTTTTTCAGTCAAATCAAGAATAGCATTAAAATCACCTTCCATGATCCAAAGGAGGAAGGGGGCTAGGCTACGAACAAAAATTATGTGGCCCCATAAATTTTTTTACCCCACCAATCATTGGGAGCATAGATATTGGAAAAGAGAATGACTTCCCCCATCTCAAAGCTAGAAGCAATCATAGTCATGGAGTACTTAGAAGTTAGCCAGCCTATGGGGCCAATCTTGTGTGGGTTCCATAGACAAGCTAGTCCTCCTGAGTGTCTAGTAGTGCCAATGCATTGACATTCTCCTTGCCACCACAACTTAGGCGCAAGTCTGGACATGTCTTCAATTGAAAGCTTGGTCTCCTGCAAGAAAAGGACATCTAGCCTATGACTTTTAATCAGGTTTTGAATAACATTTTTTTTGGGGCTGTTGTTCAAACCCCTAACATTCCAAGATATTATAATCATTTCAGAGAGCTCAAAAAGTGTGCATCCAGAGTCTTTATTGACCCTAACTCCACCAAAGTCTCTCCCATTAGCTTGATCTTTTCCTGGTCCTTTTTTTTGCTAGGCTTGCTAGATTTCTCTCCCCCTCCTTTCTTAAGGTCTTTTTGTAGGAGGCCAAGACGAGGGAAAGATTTACTGCTTCTTGCTGCCCTTGGGTCCCCAGTTTTCCTGGTAAGGGGCATATTTTCATCTTATTTAAGGGGAACAACTAAGGAAGTCATTCCTTTCAAAATTGTTAGCTGTTGTTCCATATCCATATGACAATCTCCAACATCCTATGTTTTAGTTAAATCCCCTAAAGCATTGGTCTCTTAAGCTGGTCCCTCAATCCCCTAGTCTAAAATTGTCAACCTAGGATTCACCTCCTGTTGATTAAGGTCATCCAATATTTTGAATCTATTGAGTGAGTCATCTAATTATCTTTCCTTCATGGACCATTTTTGGCCTCTATTTCTATATCAACCTTTAACTGGCATAAAACCATCAGTTTTAGGCATCTCACCTAGAATCGGACCCCTTTCCTTATCAGTGCCAGAAGGAGTGTGAGTAGATTGAGCTAGCTGAGGTGCATTGGATTTTGAAGTGGGACACCATCACTGTAAATGCCCATAAGCATGACATAAATGATAATAGAAAGGGAGGGTTTCATAATCTAGCTATTGTACCCATGAAATAGGCCCACACTCATTTCAACAGCACCAGGTAATGGCTTACTAAGATCAATTTCAACACAAATGCGGGCATAAGTCATTACCTTTCTCCCCAAGAATTACATTAAAGAACCTACTAGCCTTCCCAGCAAGGATGCAAGAAAATGGAGAGTGTCTTCTCGATAGCATTCCACTAGAAAGTGGGGTAGATGCACCCACACTAGGACACAATTTGGTAGCTCCTCTGGAGGGATGAAATTGGCATGCCAAGGCTTGATAAACAATCCCACTTGATTATGGAAGTAAGGACCTCTAGCAAAAACTCATTGACAATCTATAATACAAGTAAAAGTGACCATGAAATAGCTATTGGCCAGCAATGTAATGTCCATATCTCCTTCCGGTGCCCATGTCCTTTGAGCCCATGCTTTCAGGAATAACAGTGACGTCCTAAGCCCTAGAAACTTGTAGTACAGGGAGTGATTGGAATAGTATTCAATGTCTTTAGCAATCATTTCCATTGGTATAGTCAACTTGGGCCTCTCCTTGCATCTTTCCAGATAGCCATTGACTTTGGGGATACACATACTTGGTTGCTTAAGAGCAACAAAAGAGCCTAAACCTTGTAAAAGTGGAGCCTTTCCACTGATGCACACTCCCTGGAACACCTGTTGCACTCTAAGCGCTTCCCTGTAGCTGCACCCTATTTTCTGCCCTGTCATGCCCTCCTGCTCGCCTTCATCCATCACACTGTCTAAAAATAAATAATTAAAATAAAATAAAAAGATAATAAAAATTAATTTATGAAAAACTCAATTCTAGGTGATTTTGGAAGCCTTTACCAGGGCTATGAATACTTGGTTGGTAGTAGCATAAGGACTTAAGAATGATCAAATATAACTCAATTAGGGGTATCGATGTGTGTCTATAAGTTAATCAATGTCTAGGTAAGCATTGTTAAGATATAATTCACTAACATGATTATTAGATTCATAGCATTTAGTCATATATGTTCTAAGAAATGGTAATTAATGCATTTACACACACTGGGTCAATGAGAATGTTTGATTTGATCACTTATTTGCTTATGTTTTCTCCTCTCTCAAATACATTCATGTTTCATGCATAGTCTCAGTGAAATATTTTAGGTTCATAAACATAATTATATAATTCAAATAAACTCAAGATTATTTTCCAACGTAGTCACCATTTGGTATTACTTTCTCAATATGCCCTAATTCTTCCAAGAATTAGGGAACCTCTTTTTTATTTTTGTGGCCACTCGCATCTCATTGGTCTCAACACTCTCAAGTTTCCTTGGTCTCTTATATCATTTTGCATTCCAAACCATGACTTGAAATCATCAACATTGGAAATCCATGTCCATGCAATAAAACTTTTTATAAGATACTTAACATGAAAGTGGATTTTTGACCTCCCAATGCACATTTGAAGCCTATCTTTCCTAAATATATTAGCCTAATCTAGGAATTCATCTCAATTTCTATGCCATTCTAGATCCCAAAACCTACCTCTTTATGACAACCAAGTGTGAAGGATAAACTTTCATATAAAACACTTAGCCCTGAAGTGATGTCTTGTTCCACTTCCCTATGCTAGTTGAACCTAGTTCTCTCATTCTCTTAGCTCCTTGTAGCCTCTTTGATGGATATATTTTATTTCCATGCCATTTAAACCTATGAAACTTTCCCCATATTGTAGACCAAGATCATGTGAGTCATTTTCATATTTTACACTTTGTCCCTTAATAACCCCTTGAATGACTTTTCTTCATTGAAAATATTACTAAGTTTGAGAAAACTTGCTTGAAGGTTGTTTTTGAAAATCTTGATTGATAGACCTATCAAGATTTCAGCCCTTGATTAGGTCTTTTGCGTCATTTTATTCCTCCTATAATGCTTATTAGAGTATTTCATGTCATTTTGGTCTAATTTTTGAATTTGCTAAGTCCCCACAATCTAATCAGGATTCCAAAGTTTGATTGGGTCTTAGGGAGATTCATTCATGATTTCTTTTGTTATTTGGAACAAAATGTTTGATTAGGTCTAGGTGATGAGCTTTGTAGTTTTCCTTTTTTAATCAAAGATTTTTATCCAAATAAGTCTAGATGTGAGTTGGTGGCAGTTTAGTTTTATCTAGGGATGCCATCCTCAATTAGGTCTAGGGTGTTTTTGTTATTTGAATCATGTGTTATCTAGAACATTTTTTCTAGTTAGGTCTTGGTCTAACATCCTAGCATCTCATACTAGTAGTCGAGTGTTTTTCCCTAAATATGTCTTGGGTTCCTAGTTTAAGTTTCATAGTTGTAAGTGGGGGATTTATCCCTAATTGGGTCTAGTTTTTGGTCAAGTCTTGTTTTGTAGTGGTGGTCAGGGATATCTCCATGACCAGGTCTAATTCATTTTTTGAGGTTGTTCATAGTTTTAATCAGGGCCCAAGCCATGACTAGGTCATTGGGACTTGGATCCTTATAACTTCTTCACTATTTTGGGGTTTCATCCCTAATTACAATGGGATCTTACCAAGTGAAAATCCCACAATGTTAAGTGGAATTTTTTTTGGTTAGGTCTTGAGCCTACCAAATAGAGATGTAGTTCTAATTGGGTGTTTAAACATTGATTAGGTCTAGACCCCCCTAACTTCAAATTTAGAACTTATAGTGTTATTCAGGCTTCTAAATCCTGATTATAACTAGGTGCTATAAATTTTAAAAGTTGACATTTTAAAAATTTGTGTCCCCTATAAATCCTAGATAAGTTTGGGAGGTTTATTTGGATCTTAAACTAATTTTTTTGGCATATCTTGACCATCTAATGTTAGTTTTTAAAATCATTTGCTTTGATAGAAAGGTGGTTCTGGATTATATGTAAAAATAGACTTAATTTTGCCTAATTATGCCTATGTGAAAACATATTCATGTTTTTTACACTATTTTATTGTTTGAACATTTAAATGCATATTTTAAACTTGTTTTTTACTCTTTTGCAACCTATGAATAGTAAAAATAGCATTATTAGAAGGAGAATGGAGAGAAAGGAGGTAGCTAAGAGAATTGATGACATTTTTTAGAATTTTGGAGTGAAAATTTCTCCCCATTTTGTAATGTTTATATAATGGATGAAATTTATTGTGAAAGTGTTGGCTCTGTGTTCTTCCTTGGATACATTGGATGAACCACTTTTTTATTTTGTTTTTCTCTCCCTCTTTTCTCTCTTGCTATTATGCTGGTAGAAGTTTTCTAGATTGATTGTAATGTAATCAACACTTATGTTATTCAAGTCATTGATCAATTAATAAAAGACTCTAGATTTATTTACTTTCAATCTATATGTATAAATGGTGGTTATGAGTTTCCTTCTTTGTAGCGTGTGTTCCTTATAATCTTGCAATACCCCATTAATGGTTGTGCATATGTTGGACAAGAGAGGGTTTAGTTTTATGGATGTTTCAATCATGATGAATGGTTTTCACTGCATGATAACAAGTTTTTTTCTCTCTTTTCCCTCTCTTTTATTTTTTAATCAGTTTGTTGACTACTATTAGATTTGTTTTGAATGTAATCTACTATTAATATATTATTGAAATTTTAAGATCATTTCCATTGCATAAACATTCTATTGAATATGCATAAAATGGAATAAACAAACACTTTAAATCAACTATACTCATATTTTAGCAAAACCCTAAATGCTAATTTTGAACACATGGACATCATTTGAAATGCTAGTTTGTCTTCATTCCCAAAATATACTAAAAAACTACACAAAAAAAACATTGAATTTAAATTTCCCTCTAAACCATTAAAATACCAAAACAATGACAAAACTAATCTTAAATATTCCCACACTATCAAAGGCCCTTTGACCAAAATAGTTTAAAATGAACGACTGAGTGAAACTAGTATGCCATGACCTAGTAGAAAAGGACCTTGGGGAGACTTGCTTTGTGAGACTCCTTTTACGAGATGTTAAATAGGCTTCACCATCCCAAGAGCCTAACATTTTTGAGCCATGCCAAATGACACATCAATAAAATTATCTAAATTTACCTTGGTCACAAGTGGATATGGTGTAGTTGTGTCACTTTTGCCCTATAATGGAAATAATCATAAGTAAAATTGGCATATTTGACATAAATGGGTGGTTGGGTATGTTGGGGTCACCAAGATGACTTACATTTTCCCAATAACATAATTTTTACCAAAATTCAAAGTGAATTGGGATGATCATACATAAATGTGCCTAAAATTGTTCATATTTTTATTGGTCATAAATGCATATGGTATTTTTGTGTCAATTTTACCCTATAAGTGACTTAATCACAAGTAAAATTAGCATAAAAGGGTGGTTGGGTGAGTTTTAGTCACTAATGTGACTTTTTTTTCCCATTCACACTAATTTGTCTTGAATTCAAAATGAATAGGGTGACTGCACAAATATGTGCCCCAACTTATCCTCATTTCCCCAAGTTACAAGTGAATGTTATGTATTTGTGTCATTTTTTGCCTATAAGGGACCAAATTTCATGTGGAATTTTCATAAATAGGTTATTGTGTTTGTGTAGGTCATCAATGTGACTAACGTTTCCCACATCACACTAATTTGGCCTGAATTTGAAGTGCATTCTAGTGATCACAAATTACTATGCACCAAATAATTTGCATTTTCCCTAGTCATAAGTTTATATGGTAAGTTTTTCTCAATTTTGACCTATAAGGAACCTAATAATAAGTAATTATTAATTGTATGTGAATTCATTTTTATCATAATCTCAAATATCATTATCTTTTAGAGATGTGAATTATATAAAATTCATTTTTGGCATATCTAAAACTCCTATAAATATAAACAATCAATTTAGAAAGACTAAAAACCTATAAAATGACTATTGGCTTGCCCAAAATAGATGCTTGTTGTAAGTATTATGCCCACATAACCTTATGTTTAGTATTAAAATCCTAAAATGTTAAGTATTAACCATATTGGATTTGTAATAACTATCTTATAAACCATAACTAGTGGAGCTATGAGACCAATTTTACAAAATAAAATCATCTTAATTTCTTATATTTACTAAAATAAATTTATTATTATAATAATTTAAATGTAACAATGTAAATGTCACCACTGTATAGTGTGTATAACTATAGTGCATACACACTATAGGTTTGGAAAACTAAACCTAAGGCTTGGAGAGACACACACACAAGAAAAGCCTTAGTTTAGACTAAAAATAAGAAAATCCAAGTTTAGACATGATATAAATTATAAATTTCATCAAAATATTTCATGAAAATATGCTTAAAATGTTGAGACACTCTCCTCTTTCTAAATATATATTTTTTATTATTATTTTGACTACTTTAATGTTTCCATTTATATTGATTTCTAGGTATGTCTTTTTATGCCACTATATGCCACAACTATACATCCCTTTCTTTGTTTATGCATATTTCATTTAGTTCATCCAAATTTAAAAAAACTTAAAGGTTGAAAATAAGGCCTAATTCTACATACATTTAAAAACAAATCTTTAATTTTTTTGAGGTAGTTAGGTGGGGTAAACACAATCGATTATCCATTATTTATCATTTTCAATGTTTGTTTACTTAAAATAGTTTTAAAAATATTCATTAAAATATTAAAAATATATAGGTTGAAAACTAGATGATATAATCTAACTTTCCATCAGAGAATTCCAAAAATTACTAAATGACATTAAAAATATGTGGGGGTGCACTTCCAGCTATATACTATGTTTTAAAAAAAAGGAGTGCCTCTTTGAATTTTAGTTTTTTTACGTACTTATAATTAACCATTAAAGAAATTATCTTAGAAGCTAGACTTGAAATGTTACAATTCATGTTCTTATATCATCTTAAAATTTTGAGTGTAGGCATCTCAAATAATCCTTATAAGTCGAAGTTTCTCTTTTTTCATGAAAAACATTTCTACTTAATAACCCCTTTGGCCCCCAAGTTTTATTCACTTACCCTATATCTCCATCATTATTTCACTTTAGTCATATATTCAATTCATGTGAGTAGCCAATATACCCTTTCCTCTCCTCAATAAACTTGGCCTAAGGTGAGGGAGATCCTCATGGGAGTAGGTTTCAAATTGATGACCTCACACTAGAAAGGCACTCAACTGATGTTGCTCAGTCTATTGATCACACCTTGATATTTTTTAGTTGCATACACCATGATAAAAATGTACACAAAATTTGGTAACATACATGTAAGGTACATGGACTTTTAAAATATGTGACCACATAAGCATGGAAATTTTGTCCATGTAGGAAGATTTATCTACCTCCTTGCCTAAGAATTATATGATGTGGACTCCTAATTCATTATAGGTATATTTATATAAATATAATATAATCAAAAAATTATTGATATATATGTAGTAGTTATTCAATTGGATATGTTTTACCATGACTACAAGATATGAGAAGTATGCTTATAACAAGGATGAGTAAGAAAAAAATGAACACACACACACACACACACACACACACACACACACACACACACACACACACACACACACACACACACACACACACACACACACATTAAAAAAAAATTGAATTCCATGATTACTTCAATGAGTTTGAAATAATGATTCAATGAGATGTTTTAGTTTGTCAAAAAATTCATGTGTTTTATCTACTCTACCACATCTTATAATTGAGATTGTAATAGATGGATTACAACTTACATAATATTTAAATATTTTTAAATGTACCTAAGTGTAATTACATCCATCATAGCATAATATAAAGTGTGTATTTGTCCTATGTTTTTGTTTTTAACTCCATCATAGACTTGTATAAAAAATGTGTAAACACACACATGAGACACATGAGTTGTTACAATATAGAAGCATGAATATCTCATCTAAACAAGAATATAATTATTCCTCCTTCATCACTTGAATCCCATGATGTGGATTCCTATTTCATTATAGACTAACTGATATAGCTACAATACACTCTAATATTTGTTCCATTATATGTGTTTAACCAACATGAACTAATCAATTGTTGTGCTAGTTTAACTAACATAACATATACTACACTCTTACACTAATATATTACTTAAAAAAGATTTTAAGAGCTTACTTGAAGTAATAAATAAATCACTCAGAACCCACCATTACAAGATAAATGAAGATAAACATACTAGATTCGCATAAATTGAAACCCCTCACTAAACATTCTTAACTTAAAACTAACACAAAATAGTAAACATGAATATGTATACAAACAAATTTATTAAAAATAATGTCATTCCATCATATTTAACAATATTATATTTATACATTTAATCCATACATGCTATTTTATCTTTTCCAATCTCTACGGATTGTAATCAAGACCTTGCTTGTAACTAAAACCTATGTATTATCCAACTTGTGCATCAAAACATGTAATCCCAATTGAGTCTGGTAATTAAAGGTTAGGGATTTATTTATAGAATTTCTACACCAAAATACTTGTGATAGTTGGATCCAATGGATATCTTCTAGATGGATATATAATATTCTTATTTACGCAAAAAATAAATAAATTTTTATATAGATATAGTGGGATTCGGTATTGGAGGAAGAATGATAAAGAAAGGAAGAAAGCTCCTTTCTTCGAAAAAGGTATAGGTCATTGATGTGAAAGAGGTGAGATATAATATACAAAATAGGGTGAGATGAACATTATATATGAAGGAGTCATTTATGTTATGGAAGAAAGAGATTTTTTGGTTAAATAAGATGGTGATTGGGTTCAAAAGGGTTTTATTTGTCTTAACCTTTTCAAATAATGAATTTGAGGAGGTAAGAGGATATATTTTCCACCCTTAAAAATTTTAAGGAAGATTCAAGGTTTAATGTTGATTCTTCCTTATTAAATTCTCTTTGAAAGAAACAAATAGATATTGTGACTATATATTATGGATTAGTGTGGGAGCCATTGAATAAAAATTATAGTATTAAAGCTTTGGATATTTTAAATATAGATTTCCTTTTTCCTAGGATGGATCAAATGGGATATTTGAATAACATAGACATAAAACAAAAAAACTTAGGATTGGAGGAGAATATTTTTGTTTCTCCTTTTTATGATTTAAGCTTAGATTTTTATTTTTTAGGGTCTAAATCATTGAACATGATTAACATTGCTAAGGATTTGATGAAAGAGGAAGGTAAGGACTTCGATGTAAAGGAAATTTTGGGGAGATTAACTTGGATGCATTAGAAGGGGAAGGATTGGCAACCTGATAATGGTATTTATTTTGAGGTAGGTAATCTTCACCATATTTTACAGGGTTGGTTCTTAGTGAAATTTCATAATTTGGATGGTAGAGATAATATCATTGAATGTGTAGAGTTTTCCTTGAAAATAAAAATATATGAAGGATAAATTTAAACCATGATACAATGTATTTTGGGTTATATTATATTATTTACCTTTAAAATATTGGTTTTTAGAGGTGTTTAAGGTAATTGGGAATGCTTTAGATAATTTTTGTGACTTGCATCCTAGGTTTTGTTGCTTAAAAAGACATTTTTTACAATGTTAAATCTAAATTAGATTAGTTTCTTTTGGGATAAATGCTAATGTTATTAATGTGGAGGGAAATAATATTATTTATGTGGTTGAATTTGAATATAAAATGAAAAGATGATATAATTACTCTAGGTAGGTCATATTTCTAAATTTTATTCCAAATTGAAGATGGGGTGTTGGGGGAACTCCTAATTTGGTTAGGATATTCAAAAGTTCTTTAATGTTATTATGATATAATAATAGAGTTCTAAGAATAAATAAACAAAATTTATTTAGATATACAAAAATATAGATATAAATGTAAAATACATAATTTATTCAATCAAAAATAAGCTATAAATAGTAAATTGACAAAGATATGTAAACCTACCTTGGATTTGAGTTATTACTAAATTTTCAAGATAATTATGGATAAAAATTAGTTAAAAATACCTACAAAACATATCACATCTGAAATAAGAATTTAAAACTTTTTGGGGTTAAGTTTTTATTAGGAGAATAAGGCCACACTACAGCCTTTTCTATTGATAGTAGTGATGTCCTAATTGACTATGAAAATATTTTTATGGTCTAGGTACCTAAAACTATATGTGAGGGTTTATTAATTTACTACATATGTTGATATAACACATGAAAGATATAAAAAACCAAAACCCTATCTCCTTCACATAAACACAATAAATATCAAATTCCAAAAGGTGAGGATAAGGTTAGACAAAAAATAGGGGTGTTTGAGTAGTGGAAGACAATTTTTGGAATAGTGATGACTCCCATATATATTTCAAGTTAACATAATGAAAAATAGACCGAGTATGATAAGGATGTTAATATTAAACATTTGTAATCACTTAATGATTAAATTTGAGTGTATACATTTTCTCCCACTTTATTATAGTGATGTAATGAGGTGAAATTGCTAAATTAAATAGATGTAAACCTAAGTGTGTATACACACTTTATATTTTGATGTGAAGATTTATTGTGCAAGATGCCTCAATTCAAAATCTTAATCAATGCCACTAAAACTAGTGATTGTCCATATTTGAAAATATTGAAATTTTGAAAAGGGAACAAAGAAATTATACACCTGAAAAATTATATATTCTAATTACTTTCTAATTTAAAAATGGAGAAGTGTGTTCCCCTTTGTTGAGATATTTGAATAAATTTTTAACCTATGGTGAATTGAGAGTGATCAAGACTCAATTCCAAAACTAGTGAAACCCTTTTAGTTGGAACAATTTTATGCTCTAACTCTCATATGAATATGTAGAGTACTATATAAAATAATTGAAAAGGTGAAACCACAAAATGTTTCTTGATACAATATAAAAAGTGTAACCATAGACATTGAGTGTCACTAGACTCTAACGTGGCCCACTTACATCATAAAGATGAATCAAACTATTATAGATAGATATTGATTATTTTTGAAATTTTACACTTTCAAACTTTTGAAATTTTAAATTTCTATCTAGAAACATGAACATGAATGAATATAATATCCCCTATATCTATAATTAATTGATATAAAATTCCAATTAAAATTGTAAACTTACAACTTGTGACTTTTTGAAACCTATAAATAGTAACTACAAAAATGAGTGCATATGTTTGGCATGTCCCCCCATAATATAAAAATTATAAACCATGTTGTAAATTTGAAACCCACATACTTTCATAAATATATGATTTTTTTCTCATGAGGCTTGAATTATAGAGGCAAATCAATTGTGATGCCCCACTTTTGAGATAAGAGATGTAGCCTACAAGTCACTAATCTCAAAATAGAATTGTAAAATATGTGAAAGATGTAATCATGTAGTATCATATAGACATTTGAATTGGATTTCATCATAGTTTTGAATTTTATATGAAATATGTGTTAGAAACATATATCATTGAAGGACATAACAAAAAGGTTCAAGATATGTATTATGGAGCATACACATAAATATAAATAATGCATGATATGAATCATGGCACCATGATAAAAATCAATAAAATGTCACACAATTCTTATGTAATTTATCACATAAGGCCCAAAAACTACATACAATGAATATGTGAATGCCACATAAACACACAAGGCCAAGTGCCACATACAAATTGTATGATGATATCATATAATAAACCGTAAGCATACATGGCACATACAAGACAAAGGGCCACACACAATAAGTAACTCCTAACCTATTATATAGTGAAGTAATAATTTTGTAAATAAGCATATATCAAATGAGATTTATCTACATCAAGCATATGTATTAATGTTAGTGTTAGTAAATGACATATTTATTAGCATAATTTAAAGTATGATTGATTTTTATGTTATATAGCTAATTATGTTAGAGTGGTTGTGGATAGATACAACGTATTTAAATATTAAAAAAATAAAAATAAATAGATGCCCCCAACATAGTAAGGAGGTTAAATCATAATAGTGTGTCCCACAATTTTACATAAAGAGGTCACATAGACTTCCAATATCTCCTCACAATATCATGAGTTTGATTCTTTGATATTAGTCATAGAAATATGTTTTAGATTACATATAAAAAGATGTAGTTCATATATATTTTTATAAATTAAAAAAAAAATTATTAACTATTTTTTAGAATTTTTATTTTTATTTTTTTTGGTCGCCTAGTGGGATAAAATATTATACTTTGACCCAAGGTTGTTAGGTAAAAAGGGAAGCCCAATATAAAAAAACTATATAAAAATATGTCCTTTATCACAATCACATACCTCATGAAAAACATTGTGTATTGAAAACTGAAATATGTTATACACTTAACATGAAATAAATAATATATACAAAAAATCAAGCTAGCAACAATTCAAAAATGTTTGTAGTTCCTCATTTTGAATTTTTAACATATATGATTTTTTTATAAAATTTCATATTTTTGAATTTTTCATATTTTTGAATTTTTAAAATATTTGAACTAAAAATATTTTAAAAAGATAAGAAGAAAGGATTTTAATAGAGAAGAAATGGGAGGCATTCTAGCAATCCAAAACAAGGTGCTAAAGCATGGTGTGGTAAGGAGGAAAGCAAAAAATGTGCCCTTATTATATTTGGATAAGAGTCATAGTAGTGTAAGACAAATATTGTTATAGATAAGAGTGTACATACCCTCTCAATGAGAAAGAGATTGTGTTTGTTCTTGGATGATGTAGGAGTAGATATATGTGATAATGTAAGCATAATGGAAACCATAACATGATAAATATGTAGTAGTACATAAGCTGATTGCCATAAATAATGGGTCTTGAAAACATTTTAAGATAGATGTCTTGGTTTTTTGAATCAGTTTACAAATGTAAGAGGCAAAGTACCCAAAATGAAAAATAAATCCAAGCACTAGAAGAATGCTTAGATAATGGATAGAAAGATAACATTGAATTAAAAAAGAAAAATCTATGTACAAAATAAAATATGCCAATATAATCCCAAGATCTCATCAAGGGGAGGCCTTTGTGTAGGCCATGTATCATTGAGATCATACCAATCTTATATAGAATTAGGATCATAGTTATCAATTTAATAATAATCATAGGAGAGAATTAACTTATTAGGTTGTCCTTGAAATTATGAGATGCCATTTTGATCATATTTTATATCTATGTATGAAAAATTAACTACACCATATATTGGAGTTGGCTTAAAAATAATTGTGTTTCTTTTGAATAAGTTCATCATTGTTAGGATATTGCATGCCATGTTGAAATAAATAACAATCACGAGTTATGGTTGAAGATTAGGTAGAGAAGTGATTTTTTCTTTGACTTCTTGACTTAAAGGTGTAACCACCACATATTTTGCCTCATATTGTTCTTATATACATGAATTAGGTATATTAATTGAATCTTTAAAAACCATTGTTGTATCATTAGAATTTTTAAGACTATTTGTATTTTGGAATTTATTCATGAGAAACCTTTAAAAAAAAGTGATCTCTTGCTTGTCTTGAATATTTCCTTGCACATTATTTTTTGGTAATTAGTTTTTTGCAATCTTTCAATTTCATCTTGTTCTTTTTGTAATCTTGCTTGTTGTAATTTTGTTTTTTACATTTTTCTGTTTTTGAATTGTCTTTTTGTATCCATATTTTAATTTTGTGCTCTATTTGCAATAATTTTTTATTTAACACAATATAAGTGGGTTTATTAATTGATTTATCTATTATAGGGTCACCACTATTTATGATACCTTATATTTTTTACTTTAAATCCAACAACTAGCTGTATGATGCCCATGCATCTATGATATGCAAAAAAATATTTTGATATTTTTAGAGGAGGAATAGAAGGTAAAGTAATCAACATGTTTTGAAGCATTTCTATTATAATTTCATTTGAACTATTGTTTTCCTATTATATTTTTTTGAGGCACTAATTATAGATGTATGTTGTCTATGAGGCACATGATATCTAGATGAAGATGTAAATACATGACTAACACTAGCATGCTCCACATTATTTGTGTATTTGTTATTATTTTCAAGAAATATTATATTTGAATTAAAATACTAATTTTGATTTTACAAGTATTCTATTGATTTTCTCATAGTGATGATTTAATCTTGAAGGACTATACAAGCATAAACCTTGAGGATATCTCATTAAATATACATGAAAACACCAGTAAGAGGAAGTGGGGGGTAGGATCTTTCCTTGGTTTGGGAGATTTATTAGATATATAAGAGTCATTTTATTCTTTTTGATCGATAATATTGGGAAAATTATTATTATAAAGAGATACATTGTCATCATGTGGTATCTGTATGCTAATATTATGACATTGTGGCACAAAGGTAACAATACGTGAAGATAATCATAAGTTAAAAGTAGAGGCAACATCATAAGACATCTTATAAATAATTTCATGGATTTTAATTAGAATTCATGATGTACTAAGGGAAGAAGAAGAAGTAATTTTGTCCTCATTGGTTGATAAGGAGGAAGAGCTTTGACGTGAAGGTTCAATATCCACTATTTTTAAAGGAGTAACCTTAGAAATTTATTCTTGATTTTAAATGACTTTATTGAGAAATGATTTTTTGAAAAGACATTGAACTTGATTTTATATCTTTGCTTCTAAATGTTACTTTATTTGAGACTTGAATTTCTTTATTTTATTTAGATTATTAGTTGAGGAATAAGGTGAAGAAGATTCTAAAGGTGAATTTGTTTATATAGACTCATATTCCCAAGTTTCTTAAAAATGAAATGATTTACTCATTGTTACATCATCAAAATCATAATAATCCACATTTTCCTACATATACCAATTTGATGTGTGGAATATTGACAAAAGTGAAATCCTAGCTCCTACATATAAACATAATAGAGATAAAATTCCAAAAAGGGGAATAGGGTTAGGAAAATAGTCAAGATATCTTCAAAAAAAAATTCTTAATCTAATTTTTCCTTACATATCCCAAAAGGGCCTTAGGGTGATGTAATCTCCATCCTAGGGTGAGTGTGGGAATCTTGATCTGTGCTATATGAATGTAGCTAGATTGATTACTTTAAATGTTTCAAAATGAGTGCCCTTGACCTACAATAAAATAACTTTAGTCTTGGCCTATGAATATTAAAATAAAATAGAATTTGAATTAGAAGAAATTATACTATTTTTTTTGTTGTGTAGTAAAATTTCTAGGTGATTACTATATGTGTTTAGAGATGCCTCAATGTCCCTATATAAAGGAAAATTTTGAATTTTTCCATAAAAGGGTATTTATAAAATAGAGGGAGGGGTAAATTAAAACATCTAAAATTAAAAAATTTACCATTGGAGTGTGGGGGACAAGGCCACACTAGTGGACAAAGTCGTAGTGTGGCCCTATCTGACCTAATGTGCCCTGACTTAGAAGGACATAGATTGTAAGAACTAGCCTGACATTAATTTTCAAGAAAAATAGAGATGTCTACGTTATGTTCTAAGTAGTTTAAATACAATTTTCATAATAGTGAAGGCTCCCATATAGATTTAAAGTTAACAAAATGGTGAATAGACCATGTCGGGTTAGGATGTCAAGATTGAACATTGTCAAGAACCTAATGATTAAATTTGAGTATCTAAAAAAAACTAGATTTTCAGGAAACATATGATTTTTAATAATAATGGGGAAAAAATGAAATTTAAAAAGGATGGTAATGATTCATATATTCAAAAGCTAGGTGTTGTTTAGGCTTCCTCTAATCCATATTTTTTTTTTTGTTTTTTTAGTGGGGGTATTAGGTTTTTATCTTCTTAGCTTGAACTTTTTTTAGAGGAATGGGTGGATCAGTCATTTTATAAATTACCAATATAATATTGGGAAAATATAACATCAATCCTTGATCATGTTAATAATATCCTAGATGGGGAATTATGTTTGAGTTATAATACATAAGGTGGTTGTCATTATTTTTTAAACTCGAAAATACTAGTTGGTAATATTGGGAAAGTGGATTGTGTCAGTTCAGTCAAGGATTAAAGGTTGATTAGTAATAAGGATTTTTTTCTTAATATTTATTCTTCAAATATCTTTGATATTTTATATCAAATGACTATGAAAGATTTTATTCTAATGTCTGATAAGGGAAAATATGGTTCATTTCATTCAAAGGGTATTCTCCTAATGATGAAATTGATGTAATACTTTAGGATATGGGTGTTGGGATAGATTTTTTCTACACATTGGGATATATTTTTTCTACACAATTTATTACTAAATGTATTTTACTCCTAAGTTGGTTTATTTTAAGAAAAAAATTAGGGCTAGGAAAATAGATGTATAAAATCTTCTTGAGTCTTCCTTAAAAGTAGTTAAGTTAGGTTATCAAAAAATGGTGGTGGATATGTTATCTAGGAGTATGATAAAAATCCTATGATTTTCTTAGTCTAAAACCAACTTTTGGTGATATTTCCCTTGGGTAGGGTATCCTTTTGGATACTATTTTATCTTTTTTATATATATTGGGTTTAAGGGGATTAATGGAATAAGGGTGTACTTTTGAAATTTTCTTCAGTTAAATATAGATATTTGGGATTTCCTTTATTTTTTGTTTTTTCAGTAAGGTGGACATTTGAGGTTGGATGAATGTGACATATTAAATTTTGATGAGTTATTGAGGAAGGTGTAAGGTGTATTTGTTTTTGGGTATTGATGAGGTGTTGGTGCATTCCTAGGTATAGTTATAAGTGAATTGAGGTCTTCTCATGCAACCTAGTCCTCACACACATTCAAAATAATTAATAAAATACTTTCACAAGACCAATTATAACATAAAACACTACTTGAAACACACCAAAACTATTCATAGGTAATGTAAATTCCATTTCTATCACTTGAATTCCAAATCAAGACAAAAATAACATGGTTAAGATAAAACAATGTTGGATTAATTACACACATAAATTTCAAATCATATGGTTTGCACATATGTAATGACAACTATTTTGACTACTTATAATAGGGTATAATAGGCCTTCAAATCCATACTGGTTATTTTGGATGTAAAATTTTATTCCCATGTCTAATGAAATTTATAATAGCTATCTTATTGGACTAGGGATACTTTTTATAAACTTACGGCAATCTTCCAAACTTGTAAATCAATCCCCAAGCCTACATTTGGGTCCTTTTATTCTTCTTTGAAAATATGTTATGTTTTATTTTCTCTACATTATCTAACTACGGTATACAGGACAAAATAAACCATTTCTCCCACTGAATTTTCTCAACCTCTCCTACTTTTTGATGACCTAATTTCTTTTATGAGTAGCAACATCCCCTTCCTTATTCAGTATACTCTCTTATATTAGCATTCTCAATAGGTGAGAGTGATATCCTCATGTGATAAAACCTCCTAATATAAATGGAGTTTAAAAAATAATCAACGTCCTAAAATCATGCTCTTATTCCAAATTGAATTGAGATTTAGGTACATGGGATATTGGGACAAGTAAGTGGTGTTAAAAAACAATCAAATCACCAACTTTATAAATATAATAAAAATAAAACTTAAGTGAATGCATATTTTCATGGTCATAAAAGGGCATCGCATCAAACCTTATAGGTAATTTAAAATAAGAGCTCTTACTCATGTGATCCTTGATATTCTTACTTAAGAGCTCTTACTCACGTACTATGTCCATTTGACCAAGTAGGATTGTAATGTGTTTCTTCCTCTCTTTTTATCTTTGTTTCTCATTTGTTACAAACTACAAAAAGAAATTGCCTTCTTTCCTCAACCTCTTTTGATCTTAGTGACCTCATAGTTTCTTCTTTTCTTCTTCATCAAATGCTCTTAACTAATGTATCCTCATTTCCATTTTACAAATCAAATTTCACTCTTTTACTGGTATTGATGATCATTAATCATTTCAAGGGATTATTATTGTGTTTGAGAATGAATCATGAGATCAAAGAGATCATTTATTTTAACCTTTTCATTTATTATGAGCCTTATTACCTCATCCATATATCCCTCACCACTATTAACTTCATCAAGTGCATATGGTTGCAATATTTTCACCTCCTCTCTAATTCTTTTCAAATGACATGACAAGGCTGCTCCATAAATTCCACCATCTTTGTTTCTATTTTTTACACTTATTTTTAAGTGCACATGGAATCAATTTATTATCTTCCTTTTCATGACTCTTTAGATCCTAATTATCCTTATTTGTACCTACACACAAGTTAAAAAATAAAAAAATAGGGAGCTAGAATTTTTATCTTCTCCTCCTCTATATAAAATTATAACACTGCTTGCGTAGATGTGCATATCATACTTTCTTAATCTATATTGAATCCCTTAAAATTTATTTCAAGTGAATTGATGAACATGATCTTCCCTATATTTTCCATGTCCTTTAAAGTAAATTATTCTATTTCAACCTCAACTACAACCTTATATTTGGTATACGTGTTCACCTTAGGTGCCCTTGGCATGCTTTCATTTTCATGCCATTCATCCTCTTTTATCATATCAGGATTGCCTCTAGCTATAAAAGGCCTTATTTTATCAGCTATAAATTCCTTCATCATCATAATGTTAGTCATGGATTCTTACCTATAGACACTTAAAATTGGACACTTTATGTTAATTTTGACTATTTTCTAATTTTGTACTTACATTGTCTCATCAATTTATAATTAGTCTTCTATCCTGTTGTAGTTAAATTTGGCCATTTCAAATTTCACTACCCCATTTTACCATTTTCCTATCATTTTACCTTTTTTTCTATTTTTTTATAGTATTCCACAGGATCCCATAGCCTAATGGATAAGGCAATGTATTTGATTAGTCCATATGGATCATATCATAGATTTTATAATATGGGATTGAAGGTGAATTTATTGACTTAATTTAATTATTAATTATTTTATATTTAATTAACATTAATTAAAATCATTAAATGACTATACAATTTTAGTCATTTGATATATTCATTATTTTTAGAATTAATATTTGTTGTAAATGCAAATTGAAAAGTTCATTTGAATATTGTAAATTTTATTAAATAAAAATAAAAACAAAAAGAGAGGCAAATGAATGAATTTTCATATTCCTAAGGGAAATAATGTACAAAAAGGAAAAATTCATATTTTATAAAAGTTTTTTTCCACAAGCTCTACGAGAGAGCTAGCTGTAACTTTGTGTGGAGCCATGTTATTTCCAAATTGGAGAAATTAAATGCAAGCAAGCGAGACTCTTTTAAGGTGTTGTAAATTTTAATATCTTTCATTTAAAAATTATTAATCTCTATTTATAGATGAAGACTTCATTAAAAATTTGTATTATTGATTATATGCAACCTGTGGTGTTTCTAAACTTTGTGTTGAAAACCCTCATATAAGCTTTCTTGTTGTCCATAAGTTTTTGCATGTTTGATCTCATTAAAACCTTGTACCAAGTGTATGTAATCAAGTTTTTGAGGATAATTTGTGCTTATAGGCATGTCTTTTGTTCCCAAAACTCTTGTTTCTTCTATGTTCGTTCTTGTGTGAAAGGAATAAATTCTATTTTTGCTATTTATTCTTGAGTTATCCTAGTGGTTATTCACTTTATTTCCATTGTGGGTTTTTCCCTTTCTCCATTTTTATTTTATGTTGTGTTTTTTTTGTTATTTACGTAAAAACTACATAAAACCCCCAAATTTCTCATATCCTATGAGGGAACTACCCCTTTCAATTGCAAATGAGAATCACTATTCTCTATGATGATATTTTCAACTAGTGGTGACTTGGTATTGCTTCTCATTGGGTGGGTCACGAATCCAAAGTGCCAAAATTTAGATCGACAATTTTTTTTGACTTTGATGAGGATTGAAAGGGTTCCTTTTTTCACCTAAAATTTGAAGTAAATCTTCCAATTGAAAGAGAAGATTGGAAACTCCATTGAAAATAGGTCTGGAAATGATGGAATGTAGCCTATGCCTCTAATCTTCTAACTTTTATATTTATGCCGATGGTTTGATTCTTGTTGAAGGTATGAAGAGGTTTTAACTGAAAAAAAAAGTATGCATGCTTGAGAAACATTGGGTGGCAAAATGATGAAAAAATAAAAGAGATAAATGTTCAAAATAGTAGCTCTAACTAGGGGTTGATTAGGTTTGTGAAAATGATGATATAATAAAAAATGTCTTTCTCTTCATATTGGATTTTAAAGAAGATCATATCCAAAAGGTCATTAATGAGAAAATAAGAGTTCAATTTTGGAAAAGCTTCTATGGAGCCATGAAAGTAAAAAAGAAAAGAAGTATGCCCATTTCAAAATTCATCTCAAGTGGAAGAATGCATAGAAAGGAAAATTCAACCACCTTTCAAGAGCACGAGATAAGTCACGAAGATAGTGGGACTCATACCAATGAATATAAAGTGTGCATTGATGTTGAATATGAGAACATAATATGTTTTGAAGAGAAAGAAAGAAGAAATTTGTAAAAAAAATATAGTTAATTATAATGCCAAGAGGTTTTAGCTCCAAACTCACATGTGGAAGTGCTAATGGGAGATTCGGTTCAACCACTCATTGTTAAATAATCACAAGAACAGCCAAGAGGTGAAGATGTTGGAGGTATGTCCATGTTATTCATATTTCATATTTCAATTTAAAGCAAATCCCTCTCATTCATGAGCAAAATACAAGCAATATTTACTTTTTCATTGTGCATTATCAAGTGTGTGAATCTGTGTTTATTCACCTTCCACCCACCCCACCCATGCATCATGTCTTTCACATTCATGAAATTAAAAACATGTTGTTGTTCTCACTCTTATTTTTATAAATGAGGTCCTCACCATGTCTAATTTTGACTCACAAAGGCTCATACTTTTCCCAACCGATAAATGCCTTTGTTTACTCGTGCTTTGTTTTTTGTAATTTTGTAAATAGTTTTCCTTTCCAAAAAATTTTGGCTTGTGTTGTTTTTCCATTCCATTTTTACATTGTGTGTTGGTGTTCAATAAAAACCCAAATTGTTTGCTGCATTTTTTTCCCTTCTCCCCATGTTGATTCTTTGAGACCACAAGGTGTTTTGGTGGTTGTGATCTTTTTTGATGATCCTCCTATTTTAATTAAGGTTGTGGCAATAATTTTCATATATATACTTTCTTTGGAGTTGTGTATTAGATGTTTGGTTGGTTGTGTTCTTGCCAACCAATTTCCTATTTCATAACTAAATTGAAAGCAACTTGCAGTTGGATCCTTGAGTGTGAGATTGTTGAGTAATACCAAGAACTTGTATTGATGAATCATATTGCATCAATTCCATATTCCTTTAGTCATGATGTAAGGAAAGTATTGGGGGAAAAGTAGATAGATCAAGTTTTAGTGTGATCAAATGTGCCAAAATAATGAAGAAATGGTGTCCTATTGAGGCCCCTAAAACATAGTATAGATTCTTCAACTCTTCTAACTTATCATCATTATGTGAAAATATATGATCCAAATTTTGTTTTTTGGTTTGGTATTAAATCCAATTTATATATTACTAGTCTTGAGCTTGCCAAGAAGATAAAATTCAAATAAGGAGCTTGAAAAAGTGGTCTTTGGAAGGTTAACAAGAAAAATGGATTCATCATTAATGGATTCTCAATCATACTTTCACATGGAACTTTTGAATGGCATGATTCCCCAGCTATTATAAGTAGCACTAACTTTTTGAGATAATAGTTAAAATTGGTAACTCAAGCCCAACAATTCCTCCTCTTCTTTAAAACAATTCTTAGTGTCATGTTCTGGGTTTAAGAGGACTGAAGAAAAGACTTTTGTATCATCCATCGTTCAAGGTGAATTATCATCTGGAGTGCTAATAATACACTTTTGCATAGAATGGGAATTTTAGCAAACTAAGTTGCACTCTCTTTCAAATTGGAGGGATCTTGTTTATTGGAAATGTTCACGAAAGCAGGCCAGTATATATTTATATATTTGTTGGTGAATAGATACATTGTGCACAAAAAACATATTACTTACAATAACGTATTCATAGGATTGCATGCAAGAAAATAAGGGAATTGTGAGACCCTACATTTCTTGAACAATACTTCAAAAGCAATTATACTAGATCTTACTCATCTTGATCTTAAAAAATAAAATCACAACTTTAGTTAAGGCTTTTGGGGAATGCAACAAGTTGAGGTAGTTGCCCATGGATTGCCTATGGTGAATCTTCGGTTTGTTTATATAGAAGGTTAATGGTAGGCCTTCCAAATCACTAGATGAGCTTCCTATGAGTGTTGATTAAAATTTAACTAGTGACACACAAGAGAATGGAACATGGAAAAAGATCAAATCAAAACAAATAGGAAACTTACATATGAAATAGGAATTCTTCGAGAAAGAGTAACCATGGTATGGGAAGTGTTGTTCCTTTGTTTTTCAAGGCTATTGTATCCCTAACACCAACAAGTTCCACCACTTTTGAGGCTTTATATTTCTTCTCCATAGATGAGGTGGGAGGTTATATGCAAGCATGGGTAACCATTATGAACTGACACTCCCCTATAGAAAATAAGAAATGAATGTTTACAAATGAAAGATAATGTAAATCGACTAGCAGGCTTGCAATGTGGTTACTCAATAAGTTCCAACAACTATAAATGTCATTCATGGATATTTACCAACCTTTTAAACAATACCTATTTGTACCAATTTGTGTGGGGTTTGTCTAATTTGGTAGATGAGGGCCTGTTGATAGAAGCTTTCCTTTGGATCTCGTCATTGGTTGGTCCTACCAATATTGAAACTCAAAAAGTGGATGGCTTGTGTTCCTGTCTATTAATCATTTTGAGCCTTTTGTTATATAAAGAAAGGATGTAGTGGTGTGGTACCCTCTGTCAAATATAACATTTCACCTTTAGATGTAAAAATAGATTTCTTGGGTGATTTGGATAGTAACTCAGATGTGATGATCTTATGAAATCGATAAAAGAGAGAGTCATTTCGAAAGATCTTAACTCTTCTTAGAGAGATTAACAAGCTTTTCAAAGATTATGTGGATATATTTTGTTATTTTCATCCAGTGCAAATATGTCATAGATTGAAGACAGAAATAAGCCTGACAAGTTTGATTCCACATCAATGCAAGATTTGGTTATAGGGAATTATTCTAGAGAATTTATTAATGAATATTGTTGTGAGTAAAATCAATTACATCAGTCTTAAAAAGGGGTGCAAGTTAGACCGAAGATAAGGCAAAGAGAATGCCAACTCAAAAATATGAGCCTAAGCCTTTTGCAGTGGTCAAACGTCTTGACCCTAAAAATGTCTTTCATCATAAATCAATGGAAAACACATCTAATAAATATGATGCAAAAAATATCTATGTATATACTGATGCCATCCTTCAATTCTTTTCTATGAATCCTTGAAGCAAACTCAGCCCTTCCACTTTTTCTCAATGGTAGAACCTGTGCTCCTAAAGATGACGAAACATGGAGATCTCGGTATATTTGGGATTGACACATCATTATTATATATCATGTGGGAAAATATTTATCTATAAAAGTATTTTTTCCAAATGCGAAAAAAGAAGCAAAGCAGAGGGACATCCCCAAGTTCCCGCATACATTCGAGATAGTTTATCAAATAGTTCACGTGCCAAGTGGATGGGTTAGCGACCAAGTGGAAAATGGTGCAAGTTTATTTGGGTAATTTGGTCAAGTAGTTAAGGCTTTTATCTCAAGGGGTTACATTCTCTATTAAAGGCCCAACATATCAAAAGGAATCTCCTAACTAAATAAAGAGTTGAAATAATTGTAGGGACAAAGTGGTCCAGAGAGGGATTGAACATTGAGCATGAAACAAACTATTTGAAAATGAGGAATGAATCTCATTTCCTGCTACAGATTACGTAAGAAATTATTCATTTGAAAATAGACATCAAGTTAAACGATCCAAAGCTCTGATCTACCTATTAGAGGGAAACTACAAAATGTACTTTGCCCAACTTCTTTCTAGTGCAACCCCTATATATGGGAAGGAGTTTGTTCAAAAGGCATCCAACATAGATGATGGTGTGAAAATAGAATAATCAAATCATAGACATTTTGAAGAGATTGCTCGGTAGTTTGGGATCTTTGAAGAATGGAAGAACATATACTAAAAGAGTAGTAGGAAAAATTGGTTCGAAGCATTCCCATATGAACATAAAAGAGAGAAGCAATCACAAACAATCTAATATCATCCACTTTGAGCACAATAATTGGCATCTAGTTGTAAGAGAAATTGAGTGAGATATTTTTACAAAACTCAGTTGGGTTATTCACATTCTTCATTTTTATGACAGAGCTACATAGTGTAGATGTTCAATAGAGGAATTGATAGAATTTTCACACATCGATTTGGCCCAATACATCATGTTTCTTCCTATACGATTGGAATAGGTGAACTAGCTACTAGTTAGTCGAATCGTAGAGCAACATCAATGGTATTTTGAGTAGGTTGGATGAGGCATAGGTCACCAATGTCTGTTGGAGTTTTCCTGCATTCCTCCAAGGAATGTGGTCCCATAGTTGGAGCTAGCTATTATAGTAAAATTTGGCTATCCAAATTATTTTTTGATTGAAGAGTGCACTTTATTATATTAAAAAAAATTACAAAATAAAATATAGCTAGTCATACAAAAAAAGTAGGTGGAAAAATTACACTCCAAAACCACACCAAGCTAAACAAGCCTCAAAAAAGCAACAAAAGTAGTTAGAAGGCCAAACTAGCCATAAAATCTCACACATGTGCACTAACAAATAAAAAAGGATAAAGTACAACCTAGAAGATCAATCCTTAAACAATAACAATGAACATGGTAGCAGGTGGTGGAGGTGACAAAGGGTCTTGAGGCTTCCCTCCCCATCCCCTATTAGCTAGGGGGTCCTCATCCAACGTAAGAGGCTCCCACCCATCATTTTGTTACTGCTGATTTTGTTGAAACTATTCAAAATTCTAATGAGGCAAAGAAATGACAAGTGCTAGGTGTGAAAACTTGTCCTACTAGGGAATCACTTAGCCTCCTCGATTACCATTATCATGATGAGACAAACCATTCCAACGAGAGTGAGGAAAGGAACTCCTTTGACTTCGAGACCAATAGTTTTTGGGCTATGACTGCCAAACTCCACCATCACATCCCCAATGAGGAGTGTGATTAGGCAACTCCTGACTGACAGCACAAAGGGCATTACCCCAATGATCCAGTAGCTCCTGTAAGTGGTGAAGTTCTAACCTCACTTTCTTCGTCTGGCTCTAGACATAAAGGGTAACATTGGAGATCACATTAATTTTTTTAGAAATTGAAAAACCAATTTCCATAGTTTCATGATTAAAACAAGCTTTATTTCTAGACTTCTAGATTTGATAAAAAATATCAGTGCAAAAAAATTGCCAAAATATGTTGTATCTTGTAGGCAACAAGGCCGAGTCCCCCAAGAGAGACATTTTCTAGGTAAACATTTCAATCTTGAAGGGTTTACAAAGAGAGTGAATCCATCTCCAAGTAGATTGAGCATGGGGACAAAACCAAAAAAGGTGTTTAATGGTTTCTGGGTGATGGCAAGCATGACAAGTGGGATTAGCAAGCCCCATCTACTTGATCCAATCTCCAATAGGGAGCCCATGATCATAATGCACCAGAGAAAGTGAGCTTTTTTAGGCTTCAACAAAGTCCCCCAATATTATTGAATCTCCTTAGCTAGACATGGTGAAGAGAGTTAAGACTCCACTGTCAATTGAGTACCTCAGTATTGATATGCTGGGGAGAAAGAAGATTATATCTCAACTTGGGGACATAACAGCAAAAAAGAGTGGAAGTAGGCTAATTCCAATCCTTCCACCATGGGGTGAGAGAGAACACTCCAATTTTTTGTAGATACTCATCAGGTATGACATTCTGAATTTAAAAAGGAGATTCTTTATCTTTTTTAATAAGCTAAAACCTAGCTTTCACAATCTCCCAGGGTAACCAATCCTGAGATATATTATAGAAAAGATTGCCAATGTGGTGAATACCCTTTTTAAAAATCCTAAGACTTTTTATCCAAGACACCATGGCAAAGGGAACATTGTGTAAATTGAGAATAGGGGACCACCATAGAGACTGTAAATTAATAGAGAGGCCAGTCATGAATCCATCTAACCCATACTAGGTGAGACTTAAGTTTCTCCCAGGCCTTCCATATGCTTTGTATGACAAAAGACCCAGTGATTTTGTCAAGCATAGGGGTAAAGAAGAGGGTATGTATGTCAAGACCCCATCACACCTTTTGTCCAGAGATCCTTGAGCAATACAATTTATGATAAGGATCTTCTAGGCTTCATCTCCTTCCATTCCTTGTATAATCCACTTGACACTGAGAGTAATGCCTTGGAGCTTAATGTCAATAAGGCCCAAGCCACCTGCTTCCTTAGGCCTACAACAAATGTCCCAAGACACTCTATGAAACCCTTGATGGCCTTCACAATTAGCTCAAAGGAAGTCACGAAGAAGCTTTTCCAACTTACCATACGAAGCATTAAAAGGGGCCTAAAAAGAAGAGTAGTTGATCTTTGGTCTTATGTCATACAAAGGGTTAAAAAAAAATTGCCTATTAGATTGACAAGCCTCTTACTCTGGCTAGGAAATTTCAGATCTACTCTAAGGTCTTGACTGCTATCAAAATTTCACTACCCTATTTTACCATTTTCCCATCATTTTTCTTTTTTGTCTTATTTTTCATAGTATTCCACAAGACCCCATATCTCAATGGACAACACAATGTGTTTGATTAGCCCACATGAAGTATATTGCAGATTTGATATTATGGGATTGACGAAAAAATTATTGACTTAATTATCTTATTAATTATTTTATAATTAATTAATATTAATTAAAGTCATTAAATGAATATACATTTTTTAGTCATTTGATAAATTAATTCTTTTTAGAATTAATATTTGTTGTAAATGTAAATTGAAAAGTTCATTTGAATATTATAAATTTGTTTAAATAAAAAGAAAAGTAAAAAAGGAGGCAAATGAATGAACTTTTATATTCCAAAGGGAAATATTGTACAAAAGGGAAGAACCTAGATTTTGTATAAGTTCTTCTTTTACAAAAGATCTAAGAGAGAGCTAGCTGCAACTTTATGTGGAGCCATATTATTTTTAGATTAGAGTAGTGAAATGCAAGCAAACAGGTGAGACTCTTTGTGGTGTTTGTAAATTTTAATGCCGTTTGTTTACAAATTTTGAATCTATATTTGTAGATGAAGACTCCATTAAAATTCTGAATTAATTTGATTATATGCAACCTATGGTATTTACAAACTTTGTGTTGAAAACCCCCGTATAAGCTTTCTTGATGTCCATGAGTTTCTATGTATTTTATCTCATTAAAACTTTATACCAAGTGTGTGTAATTAGGTTTGCAAGGAGAGTTTGTGCTTCCAGGCATGCCTTTTATTCCAAAAACCCCTATTGCTTCTATATTCATTCTTGTGTGAGAGCAAAGAATTCTATTTTTGTTATTTATTCTTTAGTTATCCTGATTGTTCTCCACTTTTATCCCGATATGAGTTTCTACCCTTTTCTCATTTTATTTTTTGTTATGTTTTTATTATGCTTTTGGGTAAAATATACATAAATAACCCTAAATTTCTCATAACATATGAGGGAACTACCCCTATCAATTATATAGGATAATCATCATTCTTTACAATGATATCTCCAACTGTTGGTGACTTAATGTTGCTTCTTATTAGGTGAGTCACAAATCAAAAGTGCCTAAGTTTCCACAAACATATTCGGACTAACATCTCTAGACAATTCACTAATCACTCCCAAACCCCGCCCTACCTCCCCCTGCCTAATCAATTAATTATTTAATCCATGATCACATTCATTCCCACATATTCTCATCACATTCCATTTCTCATCCTAATGAAAAAATCCATGGAATTTGGACTATCCTTATTTTCATAAATAAAAAAATCTAATTACCCATATTATCTATCCACTTGGAAATTAGAAAATACTAAACTTTCACCATTTTCCAATGCAAATTTAATTCAAAATGAAAGGTGGCATTAAATTCTCATCTTTCAATTTAGGATTGATTCTTCACCATTAATCTCCATCCAAATTCAATAGTCATAATTAATCCTAAAAATATATAAATGGAAGGGCCACCCTCCATTCCAAACATGATTATGTAAGGCAACAAAGCTCTACCAAATCATAAGGTCAATCATGATTCATGCATCAAGCATCATCAATTCAATCATCCATTTATCAAGGAGAGATGATGTCTCTTTGATCACACACATCTATGAAGAAGCTTGTAACTGCATCCTTTGAGCAACATTTGATCCAAATAATGAGCTTGTTCAGATTGGTAAGATGTAAGGTATAACAGTTGATTGATTCCTTTCTCGACATATCTCTTCTGAGTTATATTAGTTGTGAAGTTTTCTTAGTAGTTTGCATGGGCTTTTGTTTTGTATTACACTAATGATTTCATATCCTAACAAATTTTATTTTGATATATACATATGACATGTGTGGTTGGACTCATAACCCACAATCATCATTGTTATTCCTTAATCTTCTTTCTAGATTGAAATTTTGTACCAATTCTATCTAAAATTCCACACATTTCCTTTAAAAAATCTAAATCTTTATTTCCATACTTGTGGTAGAAATTCACTATATAATAGTAAAAACTTGAGAGAGTGTACATTCTACACAGTGGTGGAAATGTAAGCAACCTATATATCTTACCTTTCATGTGTATTAGTAAAAATAACATGCTTAATAGCATAAAAATACTTTAATTAGTAGAATCATGTTTATACTAATAAAAATGTTCTATATCTATCTAGTTTGTTTGTAAGGATCAGTAGTATCACTTTATTCTTTGGAAGAAATGTGGTGTGCTTCGATGAATTCACTATTGTTTACTAACTAATTACTTTTTTTAGGTTCAATAAAAATGTGTCATAGTTCAGTAGAAACATGGTGTAATTTGACATAATCATTATTATTTGTTGATTATTTTTTTTGTAGGTTTGGTGGAAACATGTTATATTTTAGTGGAAACTTTGCCCACTTTGATGGAAACATCATTTTTGTCCTCTAATTTTTAGTTTGTTTTCTTAACAAAATGTAGATTTTTTTATTGAAAACATTATTAGTAGTATAAAAATAGTTTAATTATTAGATATAACATGGTTTTTATTTTATGATTTCTTATGTTTTATAGATCAATAAAATTAGAATGCATATTAGTGGTATTGCACTTCGTATTGGTATATTTGTCTTACATATTAGTGAAATCAATAATGTTTTGAAAATAATCCATTTTCAAGTTTTATATGCTTTTCAAAGGTCAAACATAAAACTACTAATATGGTGATTTTAGGTTTTAACTCGTCAAAGATAAAACTAGACAAAAAAAATCATAACACTTGATTTTTGTACTTAAAAAATAATACATACTTCAAGTTTGGTGGATTAAAATGAATTTTTTACTTGATTATGTGTATGTGTGTGATAGCCTAAGCATGTATGCTCTCCCCTTGCCTATTTTTTGGGGATGTTGGTTGATCAAAATTATCTTTATTGTCTTTCACATCCCAAAGTGAAATCCGCATATTCTCTCCTCCTACCCTATGTGAGATCTTGAGGATAAAAAATAACTAAAATTCATTTTTTTTAATTTTTGGTTGCACAACTTGGACCTTGATCACCAGGTGCAATTCCTTAGAATATGGTGAATAATATTTCATCCCCAATCATAGGACTAACCTCATAAATTTAATAGGGTATATAAATTGGGAATAAGTTGTCATTATTGGTTTAGTGGTTGAGAGTTTTAAGTGCATTGTGAAGTGATGAGACTTGCTCCAATACATAATACTTAGAAAACACTCATGTGGAATGATTTCCAATGCCACTCCACTGAAATATTATATATGGAGTAGATTTATAGGGATAAAACCCTTTTTTAAAGTCCTTTATCACCTCTTCTATGGACTCCAAGCCAATCATACCACAAGGTATATGGGACACACCTAGTTGATCCTATTTTTTCTATCTTAAGACCATTTTGCCAAAAATAATTATTAGTGCAGAGAAAACAACATTCCCAAATATTACTCACCACATGTAAATTCCTAGTGAAGGTTGGAAGACTAACCTACCCACCACTTTATGCAAGTAGATTGGTGGGCTACTAGTTGTGTTTCACACCCTTATTTCCTAAGCATAGGGCTTGTCACTTTCATGTTTTTGATGTGTGTTGTTGAGATCCATTTTGATTAAAAACTTCACACCTTAGACATCAAGTCAAAAAATAAACATCAAATCAGGTCCACTTTGACCAAGTTCAATTATAAGTCAAGCATTAAATTTGGTCAACTTTGACCAAATTCAAACATCATAAATTTCAATCAAGTCTACTTTTACCAATATCAAATGTCAAATCCTATCAATTTTGACTAAGTCCAATATCACACATCAAATTTGGTGAAATTTGATTGAGTCAAACCAAGATAAATTACATCAACTTTGACCAAATCAATTTAAATCAGGTTAAATTTGACCAAGTCAAATCTAGTTCAAAAGTTAAACATCATGTCAACTTTGACCAAAGAAAATAAATCCAAAATCAAATTAGATCAACTTTGACCAAATCAAAGTCACATACCAAATTTGAAATGTCAACTATCCAAGTCAAAATTTAGAATCAAATCCAAATTCAAATGTCTAGCTTGGACTAAATCAAATCAAATTCAAAGTCAAAATTCAAACCAAGTCAAATATTACATAAGAATAAAAGTCCCTTGGGGCTGATTTTTAATTTTTATAGCTTGTTGAACATAGAAAACCTAAAGCAAACAAATGAAAATGGAAAATAAGACACATTCAATCAGTGAATAATTTACCTACCACTACTGTAGTTCCTTTTTTTAATCTATTTATTGTCTCTCAAAACCCACTAATATCCCATGTTTGGCTTGGTGGAGGTAACTACCTTGTCAACATTATAGGCATTGCCCATGAGTTATAAAAAAAAAGCAAAATTTTTTTGCCCTAGGTATGTGCATCGTCTAATCTAGACTGCATAAGAACATATTTAAGTTCTCAAAGATGTTATTATCCAAACAAAAATTAATCATGAGGATGTGGTTTTTCACCTTTTACAATACACTTTGAACAAAATAACTTATGGATGGTATTTAAGACTTCCAAATAGATCTCTCACTTCTTGAAATAATTTAGAAACGATGTTTATCAATCACTTCAAGCTACCCATTGATCTGACTATCTTATACCATCACTTTGTTTCTACCTATAGGGAGCTAAATGAACCTATGAGTTTATTCAATGCATGATTACACAAGCTTTATCAAAGGTTCATAAATGTGTACACTCAAACAAAAATGACTACCATATAGAATAACCTACGGGCTTTGGATTCAATGACTTCCACGTTCTTCAGAATAACTCTAGTAGCCCTCTTTTCCTTGTCTTTGGCTTATAATTAGGCTATCAACATTAAATAATAGATATTACCACAAGGTTATTGAGTTAGTCCTTTACCTTCACTTGGCTAATTGGGTGCTTATAATCATATTCTAATGATCAACCATGCCCTTCTACACAACACTCCATTCATAAATCTAATCTTGGGTGCCCTTTATGCAATCCCAAATCCAGTCTTCAATCCAATTTCTATGAAATGTATTCACAAAATTCATCTTTATATACCTCCAAATCATGGTTTAACATAGTCAAACAACCAATAGTTAGTTCCTGTTGCATACAATAATAATGTTGTCATGCCTAGCACTAGTGGCTATGCTACCTCTACTAACAACCAACAACATATCCCATCATATTTTAACCAACTAGATGAATGTTAATAACACTCAAAACTAAGCACATATTTTTTCCCTTGCATTTATCAACATTACTTCATGTGTGGCTAACAAATAATTACAATCAATAAATTAACAAAATACTAGAATGAACCTAGAAGTATCAAATTTGTAGTAAATGGTTCAAATGTTGACAAATGATATGGTCAATTTGCATAGACAAGTGCCTTATAACACCAACTAAAGTTTAAATAACTCATCACAAAACATAAATTTCAATTTTTAAAGAACCAATAGGTAGTTTAACATGAGGTTGAATAATAAAGGAATGCCTAGTTCACTTTACAATGCAAATCCGAGCAATAACAATAGTGCCTCAAATGTAGTAAACTTATTTGATGTGGCATTACCCACCTAGTGTAGGTTATAAAACACAAATGATTACACTAAAATCAATTGTGTCCAATTTTCCCTAGCCATAAACATCTTTCAAAAGGAGATGGGCAACCTAGAGATAGTTTTGGCACCTAACCAAAACAACTCTAATCAAGGTGGAGGATACCTTAGTACAAATCTAGTCTAGTAAACTTATTAGCTTTTTTATTGAGAGTGACAGTGAGCCTAAGGACAACTTAGATGAGGTCCATGCATTCAAATAATTTCAAAGGGGAAATAATTACTAGTTGAGGAATAAAACTCAAATTTTTTTAACTACCTCTAATCTTCCAAAAAACACTCAAGTTCCACCTAATGAGAATTCATGCAACAATATGTTTCCACCTATGGTACCTACAACATCTTATCATCCCAAGAATAATTATATAGTACTATATAAATAAATGACTAAAACTCCTCACTTCCTCATAATAGTCTCATTTTTTGGTAAAAACTTACACAATTATTTGGTGGATTCAAGTGCTTCTATCAATGTGATGACATATGAAATTTATTAGAGATTGGGTCTAACTCTTACAAATTCAAATATAAAAGTTGTTCAATTGAATAAATTGAAGATTTGAGTGGTTGGTAAACTTAAAAACATTTATATGCAGTTGGCTTTCTATCCAGGAGTGAATCAATTTATTGATATTCAATTAATATATATATATGAGGCTTATGGTATGTTCCAAACTAGAGATTGATAGATAACATTAAATGGTTACATGGAAACTAACTTCTCACACATGTGGCTCCCATGCAAGGCATACTCAATTAGATAATAATTGAGCATGAGCTGAAAATGGCTCACATGATCAAATAATATAAAAAAACAAATGAAATGTTGTATGAATATTTTGTACTTGGGGTTTATGCACTTGAGAAAGAGGTAAAATATTATGAGAACCTCTTCATTAATATGATGACCAAACAAGAAAAATAATAATTTAAGGATTTCGATCTTGGAAGCACAATGACTGAGAGAGGGGGAGGGTGAATTAATCTTTAAAAACGTTTATTTCAATTACACTTAAGCAATCATGAACCATTCACAAAAACATATAGATCTAACAAGCACAAGTAATTATCCACATAAGCATTAAACACAAGAACACATCATATATGTGGGAAAACTTCAAGGGAAAGAAAATATATAGATCTCTAAAATTGGACTGTAGTTCTATAATACAAAAACCAAATTTATTGAAGCACCAACTCCTCATGAAGCACCAACCCCAACTAGCCAAACACCCACTTGACTAGGCCTTAGTAAGGACCCACTTGTAAGAAGGAAACAGCCCCCTAGATGACTTAGCACCAACTCATCCACCTGATTTCTTTAATTATCTTTAGAACACTATGTTTCTCAACCAACAAATGATGAACACCTCTTTAAGTCTTCACAATCTTATCCCTCTCAAACTATCTTCTAAGTGTCTTCACTCAACTAGGTCTATTCAAGACTAATTAGGTCATATGACCTTGAATTTCATACTTAGACCTCCTATCAGATATTCATGATAGTTATTATACTCTTTTATGATTGTCTAAAAGACTTCCTTCTACTCAAGGATCTTTTATTTTATTCACTCCTCAATACAATCCTCTAACTAAACAATTAGGCCTAAAAGGCCTTATTCTTATATAAGCCTCTTTCTCATACACCTATTTATTGGAAACACACACTTTTATAATTAAATTTTACACATAATTGGCCTTAAGACATGTTACAATAAATAATCAATCATTACATTAGGTCGGCCATAACTCAAATAAACCAAATTCATCTTTAGGTCTTATGGAGACCTAATTCCATTAAGCCTTCTTTAGGACAAATTACCTTATGAATCCTTGGAACACTCTACACCTTGATGCATGGAAAAAAATCTTCATAAAAAGTTAGATAGTCCTTATCCAACATCCTTTGATCACCATGACACTTTTTAGGTCCAACCACCACTTGAAAAACTCCATTAGCACTGCTCATATTATGCCTTTGAACACACATAAAAGGTTGTCATGAATAATTACAGATAACACATCATATATAAACATAACCAAGACAATAAATCACTTATAAAACACCTCCATGACTTCAAAAATATCAAAATATTCATTATACACTTTAACTCAAGGCATAGAGTCTCAAAAACACCTCTACAACTCACTCACTTAGAACTACCAATTTTATTCAAAGACTAGTCATGGTGACTCTGACCCCCAACACTTGTATAGACAATTCCAATGAATTTTTATTCATATATATGATCCTATGATATCCTTATACCATTATCAGATAGAAAATCATATGGTCAAATGACAAATATTGGTCTTTCATGTCAATCTCATGACCTTATATTTCACTATCTTATGTGAACTAGAAAAGTCAACTTGTGAGTAACTTTTTCACCATATACACTAACCTCTAAAACTAATAATAAACATTAAAATGGATTAAAATTCCTAAAAAATATATTCATGTACTTTTTTTCATCATTCTATCATGAAAACAACTCCCAATTCATCTTCTCATTGTTGTTTGGATTTTTCACTGTTTGCACCATTTGACCTATTAGCAACTGGCTAATTTATATGATTGTTTTAGCACACTTGAGGACTATAACATGTCCATAAACCTTCATGGTAATGAAACATGAGTCTCCACCTTCTTCCTCCATCCATTTTCTTACTATGTCTAATGTAACTTTTGACTTTTACAATAACTTCTTCATAAACAAGCTTGCAACTCAACATTTTCTCTCTCTTCTCTCTAACAAATACCAATTAGAGGTACCTGGGAGATTCCACTATAATATAAAATATATTACCTGATAAATTTAATCCATTTTAATTAATTTTGAGCAACATCTTCAACATCATGTCTTTATTAGGATTTTAAGAGGGTTTAAACTAGTTTCCATTCTTAACTATCATTCATAAAGCATAGTCCGTCAATCCAAAAATTAATGCTTGGAATTCTGATCTAGGACCATTCCCCATCTACCATGAACTACTTAGGTTTCCATTCAAAGTTTTTTCAAGCTAATAATCACAATAAAATCCTTCTCAGGTTGAGAAACTTTCATTTTGAGCACTATAGAGACCTCCAAACAACTTTTCATTCCTTGTCCTTCAAATTATGACCTCAAACTACATGAAAAAACTTGAAAAAACACACCTCACCTATGAAAATCCTTATATGATCTCAAACACCTTAAAATCTGATCATGACCCTTCAATAGGCCACACTCTCTCTTTTTGCTCTTTAGACCTTGACTTGTAAACCACATTAAGATTAAAAACTAACCTTCATGCCTCTTTCCATGCACTATCCACCTCACTCACATAATAAATCAACATCACTCATGATTAAACACTTAAATACATCCTTCACATGCCTTGACAACATATCATGATACCTCATTTTTCTAGGTAGGGCCTAGGTGCAAACATGGTCTGAAGATCCTACCCCTATAATCTCATCTTGAGACTCTCATGAATGTTTCAATGCCTCATATACATGATAAAATAACCTTATACAACCACTCATGCCTATGTTCACTCATCTCACCAAGCCACCATTCTCATACCTTCTCATAAGGTATCTTCATGCCTCATTAGCCTTAGGCTACTTAAGCACTTGATGCCTTGACCTATTCTTTCCATGTCATGACCTCAAAAAACATCAACCAAATAGATATAATATATTACACCTTACTCATATGACTACACCATTATCTTTTTGATGACAACAATCTTTCACAACATTATACATACCTAAAACCACATGACCAAGATTTATATGACTTGACATCTCTCTTACATGCATCTAAACACCTTTTAAATCATCCTTGATGTCAACCTTAACTTTCATGCAACCAAAATACCTTAGTTGCCTTAAAATTCTCTCTTGCCTTCAAATTGTTTCTTAACCACACTCTTCTCAATACATTTTGTCACCTTTGTTCTTTCATTTCACTATGTTTCCTTTACATGGCTCACCCTTTCATGATTTTTACCTTCCATGCTGACAACATTCATATCAATCTTGGTCACTCATTATCTTTAACAACATGATGTTTTTAATTGAGAACACACTCTTAATAGGTTACTACCATACTCAACATATATTTGACATCAATGACCATTTGTGCATGATGTACCCTTTTGACATCAATGAAAACAACATACCAACAAACTCCCCCTTTCTCATTGATTTCAAACACAATACATAAATGAAATCACTTCAAAAATGATGTTTTTTCTATCTACTCATTGTCCCCCTTTTGACATGAATGACAAAGGTTCTTCTACAAACTACCATTTGATCCTTGAACCTAAAATTCAATGAACAACATAGAGCTATAAATCTCCCCTTGATCTTATGTCTCTCCTTATAGATTTAGACACCTAAAAGTGGCCACCAATGACCTCCAATCAATCTTTAGACCAATTTCTATCAAATATCATAATTTGGCCTAAAAACACTAAAACATGCTAATTGATTTGAATTTGTCATATGAAAGTGCTGATTTTGTTAGTGTATCCCTAATGGGATAATATATTTTATGAGATAGCTAACTTTGATTAGATCATTTCAAGTCAAAATGACATTTTCACACCTACGTGCTCTAGATTGCTCTTTTCTACCAAATTTCTTCCACGAGACATGTGCCCTTATTATTTTGTGCTAGAAACATCCTAAATGAGATAATGGATCCAATGCATCTAACATCACCTTCCAATTACAATCTAGTCAAATTTCAAGCCAATAATATGACATTTTCACTAGTTTGATTAACTTGAGCACTAATTTTAAAGATTTGCATCCAAATTGATAAATCATGTTTAAGACTAATTAATTTGAATCAAGAGCTTAAGTTAATTTTCCATGGAACTTGTTGAATATTTCATTAATGAAAATTGGTTTCTAATATCTACATCATTAGGTGAGATCATTTATGGGGTGGCATCCACAAGCCTTAATTGCAACAAATATCTAATTAATCCCTCCCGTGCCTCTTTAATGCCTCTCTATCCCAAATATTTATGAGGGCATTTATTGATTTTAGCCTCTAAAATTGAATGGATTCTTAGCCACACATATTCATCTTGAGATGGATGGTTCAGGTTCATTCTGATAAAATGAGAAAATATATAAATATAAGACCTCACACTCATAATTTTAAGCTCTCTCAAGCCAAATTTATCATTCCCAAATAGCTTTATGCCATATCTTGATGTAGTTTTATTATTCATAAATATTGAGCCAAGACATTCCAAACCAAGCCAAAGCCTCAAAACCAATGGTGCTAAGAGGAGGTGGAGATATCCAAAGATCCATTTCCAAATACCTTTGAATCATAAACCAAGCAAGACACTCTATGAATCATTTGAAAACTCCAATGAAGGTGAAGGAATGTTTCTTCCATGTTTTAGTTATTTTTTTCATATACATGTTTGTTAATAATCTCCTCCTAGTGTCTAGGCCTAGAGATGTCATGTTTGTTAGTCTGTTCTTTTCATTTTGATTTCATTGTGAAATTAACACTTTATCTAACCCCCTCTCTTGAGTCAAATTCATAAATGACATAATGGCACACTCGATGGGACCCAACACTTCCCATGTACTAAGAAGATCAATGTGTAGGTTTTAAATTAAGATTTGGTAGTTTAAAACATTTTAAAATTGATTTTATAACTTTGTTTGGATATATTTCATCTTCATGTGTTTACATAAAGATTGTTGATAGTTAGGTATAACTACTAATGGTCTGGTACATCTACGGATGGTTAGGTGTGACCACTAATGGTCAGGTTCAACCATCGATGGTTAGGTAGAACTACTGATAGTGAGGTTTAAATATCAATGTTGGGTGGCAGAGGAAACTCCATTTAAAAACTTTCTTTTTTGAGTTTTTGTTTAACTTGTTTCTAATAATTTAGATTTCTAAGTCTTTGGTTTGGTTTTATTTTGTGATCTAAAAGCTTTCCTTATTAATATTTTGTTCTAAAAAGTTAACAAGTGTAGTTTTTGTCCAATAGTGTTGATGTGTCTAGGTCGACAGATAACAACCAGTGGTTTGGTTTCAACCGTTGATGATTGGTAAAACATTAACCATTGATGGTTAGTAGGAAATATTGATGGTCAAAGGTAACCATTGATGACCACTATGTTTTTTCAAAAAAAAAACTTGAGAGCTCAATTTTCAAAGTTACTTGTTTCATTTGTAAAAGAGCTTCTAAGTTAAATAATATTTTGACAATTTTCTTGCAGGACTGACTTAAAAATCATAAAATAAATCTTAATTATATATTTTAAAACCTCTTTTGGATGTTTTAAAATAATTATAAATTTCTATTTGGTGCTTAAAGGAAAATTTAGGGTGTTTACTTGAATAGTTTGTAGTTGTTCTTTACAAGTTTTTACAACTTAAAGCCAAGGGGCTAAAGAACACCACCAAATATTTTATTTTATTTCTTTAAAATTGAACTGACTTCCAATTTGTTATTTATGCAAGTTATTTATCATTTGTTAGTTACATTTGTTTGTAAAAAAAGGAATTTATGTGTGGATTCTCTCTCCTCATCCCTTATAGGTAAATTATGGGATCAAAGTTGACATCTTGATTACAACAAGTGCCTTAGTCCAAAAGCATAAAAAGGATGTTTTGAAGGCTCTCCCCAAGACCTATATGGCTTAGATGATCTAAAAACAACCAAAAAGCCTTTTTATTTTGTTTTTTTTATTTCACATATTTTAGCTTATGAGGGGGACTTTATCACCTCCCATAAGTTCTATAGGGAAGCTTTGACATAGGGTTTCATATCTTGACATAATATTAAAACACTCTCCATGGGGTTTATATAAAGTATAATCCCCTCATTGGGATAGTGGTTTGAGAAGTTAAACCATTTCCATTAGTAGAGGCTAAACCAAGACGTTTGAGCATTTTAGGCATCACACTAAACTAAGTGAGGAATGGATGTAGTGGTTGTAAAAAGGGCAAGACCTTTTTACAATAATCATATGACATATACCTAAATGACATGATAGTAATATTTTTTGCTAATGTGAAATTTGGTATACATGAGATCCATCTAGATGGTCAAAAATTTTAAATTTTTAGGCAAACCCCACTTTTCATGGATGTATTGTTGATGTGAGGTGCACCCCAAGGTACATGCCATTGTATTGTCACTTGAAAGAGGGGGAGCGGGGGGGGGCAGCGGGGGGCGGTGCTGGGATTTTATTTTGGATGAACACTCAATTCCTCTCAATTGCATGTATAAAGATGAATTTCAAAAATATCATGCAACCTTGTCAATAGGGCTTAGGATGATTACTTAGTTCTTTTTGTCTTTATCTTTGATTACTTGGTCTTGTTTGGAGTAAAAACTTGATTGTTAAAAAAAAAACATTAAACCAAAAACATTATCCACCATATTTATTTAACAAGGAGGTGTTATGCTACCCAAGTGAAAATAATATTTTTCATTGTTCAAATTTGTCATCTGCAAATATTGAGTCATATCATCTATTTTGGCACAATTATACTACCCATTTGAGTCTAGACCATTAGCCAAATTTTTCTTAAGTCCTTCATTGATAATTTAAATTCAAAATTTCACCTTTATAAGTTCATAAGGTTAATGTGTTAAGTGGGTTCACCATTTTCACTAACTTGAGGGAAATTGGGTTCAATTTCTAATTTGGATTGAAGGCCATTTTAGACTCAATATCATTGTCATCATTGATAGGACTCAAGTCATCTTTTATATCACTCACGATTTGAGTCCTAGATCACATTTCATACAATGTTACCTATTACCATTTTTTTTTGTCATAGAAAATCAAGATTTGAGTCCATTGGATGCAACACATTTACCTTAGAAATTTATCAAACTTTGTGTGTGTGTGTGTGTGTGTGTGTGTGTGTGTGTGTGTGTGTGTGTGTGTGTGTGTGATTTGAGTTGAGGAGAGTAGTGTTATGCTATCAACATAATGTTAAACCATTTTACCTTAGAGTCTTGAAGCAAATTTTTTTCACATATTTTGAGCAATTTAGCATCATTACATTGTTCAATTTATTTCTTAGACCTATTTGTATAGAGTCTAATTTTTCCAAATTTAAACCAATTCAAGTTTTCTTTGTAAGCCTTTTGTTTAGTGCAATTATGCCATTCACTTTTGTCTAGCTTATTGGTCAAAATAGACTAGTTTTGTGCCATTATTTGGGATAAAATAAAGTATCTCTAAGTGCCTTTTATTTCATACCTTATACTCATTGATCAAGTTTATGTCCAAGATTCAAAAGCCTAGTTTTTGCTAGAAGTGTTTCAAATGTGTTAGATTGAATGTCTCATCTTTAAAGTCTAGATTTTGACACCATTTGGCCAAAATTCCTAGCCATTTTTGTTTTCTCTAGATTATAATCATTTAAAACACTTTGATCCTAGAATTTGGCATTTTAAATTTTGGTCCATATACTTGGCCTTTTTATGTGAGACATGTAATGTTAGACATTTGACGTTAATTTTTTCACAAGTCATTGCATAAACCTTTTTAGATATACATATCCATCCTTTTGACTAAGTTAGACCAAGTGTGAACCTTTTACCCTTTTGAAATTTCTTTTTCATAGTTTTTAGAACTCTATTATATTTGGTAGTAAAGCATTTACTATGGATCCCAACATGTATTATTATAATTGTAGTGGAATCATGTACAATCCAAGGCTTAGTAATGTAATCACCTAAGAAGAAATAGTTTAAGACCCCTATGCAGATAATGTTTTTTATGAGATGGATCCTTATCCATCTTATAAAAATCAAATAGGGGCATAAAACCAAGACCCTTTAGCTCATTATTTGGTTAACATGCCTTCATAATTAGAGCAGGATCAAGAACAAATAGAGCAATACCTAGTTGTGGTACCTATAGTTGAAGAACCATTTCCTCAACAATAGTACTATGTCACTACACCATCAACATATGATCCTTATTTGGTTGAGTATCACTTATTGTAAAATAAAGATGAAATTTTGTTCAGAGCTATAGAAGTAGGGGATAAGTTTCTAGCAGATCTCCCCCATGAGAATTTGTCAAGTCTAATAAGAATGCCTCATAACATAGTGTATAGTCAATAGGCTTCTTTTATCAACCTTTTATCTCTAGTCTCAATAACATATCAAGACCCTAGTATGATTTTCAAAGGAAAAGGACTCATGGAGGATCACTTTCTATAGATGTAGATAACATACCAAACTTATTTGAATTTAGTGCATAATTTTAATAATATGACCATGTCAAATAAGCCTCTTATTGATTTAGCTCCTTCAATAGGAGTTTTAATAGAATTGGCTGGTCAAGAAAATCAAGGTTTAGACGCAATTATAGAAAACACTTCAGTTGAAAACATCTTCCATATGCAAACCATCAAAGAAGTGTGTTCTACTTCTACATAAAACATTGAACAAAACATAGTGGATAATGCCCAAGCAACATTAAATCTAAACCAAAGTGGTGTAAGTGCACAAATAAATATTCCTTTAACTTATACCATTAGTGGTTCTAAAAATTGAGGAGGAGTTCCTACATCCCAATCTCAAACAACTAACACTAATCTTCAACTAGTTGCTTCTTCAATCACTCAACCAATAGGATTAGTTATTCAGCCAATGACTAGTGTCATGCTACAATAAAATGTGAGGAATCTTACTCCTCCCCAACAAATGATGAGTAATATTACACAATAGTAGGCATCATTCAATGTATCAATTTAGTAGAAGTAGAATTTATTTCCACCTCAACACCTAAGAGTGGCCAACAATGACCTCCAATCAAGCTTCAGACCAATTTCTATCAAATATCATAATTTGGCCTAAAAATAGTAAAACACGCTAATTGATTTAAATCTATCATATAGAAGTGATTATATTGGCCAATGTATCCCTAAATTAGGAATTACATTTTATGAGATAGCTAACTTTGACAAGATCATTTTGAGTCAAAATTATATTTTCACACCTAGGTGCTATAAATTGATCTTTTCTACTAAATTTCTTGCACAAGACACATGACCTTGTTTTGTGTTGACAATATCCTAAATGGAATAACAAATCCAATGCATCTAACATCACCTTTCAATTCCAATCCATTAAAATTTTGAGCCAATAATATGACATTTTGACCAATTTGATTAACTTGAGCATCCAAGATTTGTACCAAAATTGATAAATCATGTTTAAGACTAATTAATTTGAATCAAGAGCTTAAGTTAATTTTCCATGGAACTTGTTGAATATTTCATTAATGAAAATTCATTTCTAATATCTGCATCATTAGGTGAAGTCAATTATGGGGTGGCATCCATAAGCCTTAATTGCAATAAATATCTGATTGAGCCCTCTCATGCCTCTTTAATGCCTCTTTATCCCAAATATTTATGAGGGCATTTATTGATTTTAGCCTCCAAAATTTAATGGATTTTTATCCACACATCTTCATCTTGAGATGGATAGTTTAGGTTCATTCTGATCAAATAATAAAATTTATAAATAGAAGGCCTCACACTCATAATTTTAAGCTCTCTCAATCTAAAGTTACCATGCCTAAATAGCTTCAATCCATTTCTTGATGTAGTGTTATTATGCCCAAATATTGAGCCAAGCTATTCCAAACCAATCGAAATTCGCAAGCTAAAGCCACAAAGCCAATGGTGATAAGAGGAGGTAGAGATATCCAAAGCTCTATTACCAAATACCTTTGAATCACAAATTGAGAAAGCCACTCTATAAATCATTTGGAAGCTCTAAGGAAGGTGAAGGAATGTTTGTTTTATGTTTTAGTTATTGTTTTCATATACATATTTATTACTAATCTCCCCCTAGTGTCTAGGCCTAGATATGTCATGTTTTTAGTATGTTATTTTCATTTTGATTTCATTATGAAACTAACATTTGATCTAACCCCCTATCTTCAGTTAAATTTCTAGATCACATAATGACACGCTTGATGAAATGTAACACTTCCCATATACCAAAAAGATCAATGTGTAGGTTTTAAATTAAGAATTGATTTTTTAAATTTGTTTGAATGTATTTCATATTCACTAGTTTACATAAAGACCACCGATAGTTAGGTACAACCACTAATAGTCAAGTGAAACCATTGATGGTCAAGTGTAATTATGGATGGTAAGGTTCAACCACCGACAGTCAGTTAGAACTATTGATGGTCAGGTCCAACCACCAATGGTTGGGTGTGTTGGTTGAATATTTTGTCGATCAACATACTAATAAACAAAATAGGTCTGATTAGCCAAAGTAGTTAGATTAGTCATCCAAATGTGTAGGTTTACAACATCGAAAGGGGACTAATCTCTCCTCTCATCAAGGGGAGGTTCCCTATAGATATGTTATATATATATATATATATATATATATATATATATATATATATATATATATATATATATATATATATATATATATATATATATATATATATATATATATATATATAGAAAATAATACTCAAGGGTAGGACAAACCATCCATCTCTCTTTTTTCAAAGATGATGTGTGCAGATCAAAGGAGAAATCTCAAGGGAAATGATAGAAAGAACTCTTCTTTCAGAAGTACTATTCAGCAAACCACAAGAATACTCTTGGTAGTAACAACAAAATGTAACTAAGGATGTAGTAACTAGCAAATTGAGATGTAGCACAAAGTCACCACCTAAATTGCCCAAGAGTGAGATACGAAGGACAATGAGGACACAAAGTTGTCCCATGGTCTTTTACATAGAAATGAAAAGAAAACACACTGAAAGGAAATTATGGGGGCACAAAGTCTCTCCATAGTTGACTTTAGGACACCTTCCTGACTACTTTCACTAATCTTGCTTGTTGAATTAAAGGAACATAAAATATATTAAGGAAAAAGACATAAGAATAGTTTCCCCAACAACAAAGATATCATAGCACAAAGTCTAAAAAGTCACTTGATTTCTTATTCCAATAACAAAATATGATCAACAATTTGAGCTCAAAGTCTCAATAATGCCTTTCAATTTAGGCAGAGTTTCATTTCTAATTGTCAGAAAGAGAGATGTATTTATAATAAAAGAGAGTCCCTTATATAGCCTCTTCAAGGACTCAGGAATAGTAACACATCATGTTGCATTGAAATTTGTTAAGAAGACATACTAGAATTTAGGGGCATTTACCCATTTTCTTTTCTCAATGTAGAGAAACAAGTCACGCTATTGAAAGTTTGCATCTTTCAATGTCCACCTAACGATCTGATCCTTCTTCATCATTCCTCCTTTTCTAGTTAATTAAATCGAGTCTTGGATTCAATTTGATGCTCTACTCCTTAGTCACTTCCTACTGGTCTTGGCCTTAAAACCTTTGAATGCATTTGGGTCCATGCTTTACAAGGATCAATGGCTATTTCATTGTCACAACTTTGACGTCCATGGGCACATCACTACGTTTTCAATAGCTAGTTCGTTGTTCTTGAATTTGATGTCTTCTGGCACGTCATCCCTTGGTCCTTCTTTAGCTTTCCTATTTTGCATCCTCCTGAATTCCTTTAGAATTTTTGTCTGAAGGATTTCCTTTAGACAAAATGTCCGAAGGAATTCCTTCGAACAAAAAGTCTGAAGGAATTATGCCTTAGTATTTTTTGACTACCTTAAACAAAAATCTAAAAGAATTTACCTTTGCAGCTTCTTTGAAAATGACCCTTTTTGAAGGGTGTTTTTATCGACTAAGTTCCCTCCATAAGGGCACTTGTCCTTCAGGAGGCTCTTTTGAACTTTTGCATTGAACCGCTTCTTTTAACCAACTGTCGAACCAAGCTTTGAACCACGCTTTAAACCAAGCTTTAAACCAAGCTGATGATCCCTTTGATTGAACCAAGCCAATGAGCCAAGCTTTGAACTAATCTAATGAACCAAGTGGATGAACCATTTGATGAACTGATTGAGTGAACAATTTGATTGAACCAAAGCATTGAACCAATTGTTGAACCAATTGTTGAACTAAGCTTTGGTTCAACAGTTCAATGGTTCATTCCCTTTGATTTGGCTAAGTCCTTTTGATCCTCATTGAACCAAATGCATTGAACCTGTTGAACCTTGAACCCATTAAACCTTTGAACCAAAGTGGTTCAATGCTTCAATGCTTCAATGGTTCAAGCCTTCTTCTTTTTGATAAGTGTTTTGAAGCCGTTGAACATTGAAATGATTGAACTTTGAACCTTGATGAAGTGCTTAACTCTTGTCGATGACGTTGAACCTTTGAACTTGTTGAACCCATTGAACCAAAATGGTTCAAGGTTCAATGGTTCAATGGTTCAATGGTTGGATCCTTGCTTAGATGCTTGCTAATGGACATTTTTGATTAAACCAAGGCACTGAACCAATCCTGAAAATGACTAAGTGTTGGAAACTGATTCTTTTGATTGAACCCACCTACATAAGCCTTTAAACCTATAGAAATGAACCTACCTATAGAGTCCTTAGAAATCAACATGTAAATCCCATTGAACTTGGCCCGTAGAGTCAGTAGATTTTATTTTCCTATAGAGTTTGTAGATTTCTCTTCTTGCAGAGTCCATAGATTCAAGCCTGTAGAGTTCGTAGATTTTAGAGAAGCTTGAAAAATGAGGAATTTGAATGCCTAGGACAAATTTTGAAAAGGAAAGTGTAGACACCAAAATAGTGTCAACCCCCCTTGGTCCCTTTCTAACTTTAACATGCCTAACCTATACTTTATTAAATTAAAATACTTATTTTAAATTAATAATCCCCCTAGACACCTCACCTTGGATTCCTAGCTCTTAGGCCATTTATCACCCTATGACTAAATTATAACTACCTAAGACCTATTTCAACTCCTCCACTAATTCTCATGCCTATTAAACCCACCATTTAGACCGTTTAACAATGACAATTGAATTTGGCAGATGGAAGAATGGGCAAAAGGCTAAAAATAGCCTTTTTACCCATTCTCTAGCCACCAATGTTGGTCGAAAGTTGATCGACACTGGTGGTATCGCCGATGTCGATTGCTTAAAAACCAAATTCTAACCCCAAATTCTCCCTGAATGTTAAATCTCTTACTCCCAGAATTCAACCTCTCTCTCTCTCTCTCTCTCTCTCTCTCTCTCTCTCTCTCTCTCTCTCTCTCTCTCTCTCTCCCTCTCTCTCTCTCTCTCTCTCTCTCTCTCTCTCTCTCTCTCTCTCTCTCTTCTAGACGCACACCAAGCATCACAGGCTATAGGAACTCTGCATCACTCACTCCACACCTAATTGAAACATTGCAAGAAGTCTTCTACATCAGCCACATTGGGAACAAGCGTTCACACCCCTGATTCTTCAACAAGCAAGAGCTAAGTATTCTTCTTCTATTTCATTTTAGTAATTTAGAAATCATTAGCAATTAGCTTCTATTTAACATTTCTAAATATCATCAACCAGACCTGACTTTCTTCTTGGAGAGGCTAAGAGGCCTTCCCCATATCCCTACTCCTTTTGATAACCTGTCCTCTACCCCTTGTCCCTCTTAAGACTCTATTGACTTCCCTATAATCTTGCACGAACCTCCAAACTCCTATAGACCTCCCAAACTCCTCTGTCACCCATAAACCTATCCAAAACCCGTCCAAGGACATCACCTTGATAGACATTGACCATTGCCCCTACCGATGTCGGCAAACTAACCGACGTCGGCAACCTTGAGCAATCGACGCTGATAGAACTACCGATGTCAGTCACTGTGACAGACTGATAACAAAATATGGGTATGCATTATCTCTATTTCTTTTGTTTAGTCTTTCACCATTTCTCTTTCTAGCAACACTCTTTTATCAACTAGTGGACTGTCATCCCTCAAGGAAGTCTTTGCACTTCTGGGACCGAGCTTTGCTTGGCAGTCCACCATATATCTATCTAACATTTTCTTTGTTTGAGTCTCTTTCTCTCTATAGGTGTTTTCCTCCATAGCCAAAGAGGAGCTCTTTCAATCGTCTGAATAATGGTGTGCAACTTCATCTGAGTATCATCTAACCCCTGACCATTATCTTTAGTTTCTTCCTATCTTCTGAATGTAGAAAGTGAAAACAAGTTAGAAACATTCTAGCATGCCCGGTGGGACCCTGGAGTTTTCCTTGGGTTCATTTCTTCTAAAACAAACTTTCATATAGGTGCATTAGGAAAATTTCTCTTCTTGCATCCTTCTTCTTTCTTTCTCTTTTGAAAAGACACTATTAGCACAAGTTAAAAAGAACTGCTTCTTTTTCTTCTTTTCACTTCTTTCCTACATCTTAGAGTAGTGAGATTCATACTCTTAACCTTTTCCTCACTTGTTTGCATCCGAACAAAACATTTCAATTTGGGTTAAAAATATATTGCATTTCATTCCTGCTTCAATGCATTTTTAGCTCATCCAGTAATCAAAACCGCATTATGAATAAATCATAGTGCACATATGTTACACAACTTGACCACATTCACAAAATCAAACATCTAAACATACCTGAGACAAGGCTTGACTAGGATTTCATCACCTAGCGGATACCTTACCCTTCTTGGTAATCCTACTTGGACTTCACTACCAAGGGGAGAACCCACTCTGTTCTTTGGCAGAGTATAAACTCTAAGGGAAGTATATACTGGCTAAGCAACCCAGCTTGTCTCTGGGCTTGTGAAGTGAGGGGAGCAAGCTCCTAGCACTAGGCCACATATGGAACCTAATATAGATTTTGAGCACCAAAACTTAACCCAAAACCAACCTTAGACTCCCTCTTTTAGTACCCGTTCTAAAAGCCCAACTTCCCAAACATATTCTTCTAAGGCATAAGCCAACACAATTCTAAAATTCTATTCTTAGGAATTAACATTTAGTGTTTTCTTTCCTTCATCTATTTTTCTGTCTATATCTAATTTTTTGAGCTCGTGAGGTCGCATTTTGAGATCTAAAAACAACTCAAACTTTCTTCCAAAAACTTTTAGTTTTTTGATTTTTCAAAAATACACAGTAACCAACATCAATTTTTTCACCGACATCAGCAACTATCTTCACCAACATCGATTATCTGACCGACATCGGCAAACTTACTTCACCGACATCAGTTTTTCTACCGACATTGGTCACTGTCAAAAATCTTTCTTCTCAAACAGCAAGCTGAAAACCTAACCTTCTTGCTGTTAAAAACACATTCTAGTTTTTTGAGGCTAAAACATATAGTTTTTAGAACTTGAATCTATTTTGCCTTGGATGGTTTTGACACGTAGTCAAACCAAAACTCTTGTTGACCACGCAAGGCAACAACCACTCCCACCTTCGCCTTCTATATCAAGTCCCCAAATGGAGTATAATTCAGAAACTGAACGTACTCCTATCTAACTAACCCCAACTCAACCCCCTACTATTTTCGAAGGAGGACTAAGACTTTGAAAGGTTCCTTTACCTCAATGTCAAGGCTCTTTAGCACTATCTCATGAGAAGTCAAATGTGAGATCCTTCAGGCAACCTAGTTTATGGGATGCCAACTTCCTTAGTTGAAATGGCAATCATATCAATAGCCTCCGTAACCCAACCCATGGTCACCCAGGCCATTGCCTCAACTAACAACCTGACCATGACCAATATTCAATGTGTGGCCTCTCCTTTTGTTTCTAGACCTACCTCCATTGGGGTTTTTGTACCCCCTCAACCACAAACCATTCAAAAAAAGTCCTACACCATTCCAAAACTTAATTGTCCTACATCCCACCTACTCTTGCGCCCATAAATACAAGAGTGACTACTTATGCTCGGCTAGTGTTGCCACCATCCAACCACCTTTGGCAACATCAAGCCAAGTTGTGCCTTCTAGCTTTATGACACTACCACCCTTGACTTCAACATCAGTCTTTAATGACTAGTTACCAATATGTTGTGCCTATACAAGCACAACCAACTATGTCATACACTCCATTTAACACGTTCCAAATGTCTTATAACCTAGGGGGCACCCCACCTACAAATCCATCAACTGATCTAATCAAGATGTTGATGGATAAGGTGTTTAATCTTGGAGACATTCATTTTGGGTTCAAGAAATGTTCTCTCATATGAACAAATTTGTAATGAACCTATTCATCCTTCAGTCCCAATCTGACCATATCCTAGTTAGTGGGAACTTCCCAAGTTTACTCACTTTCAGAGTAAGGAGGACCCACAGCAACATCTACGAACGTTCAGACACGCTTGTTACCTTATAGCACATGATAATGCATTATTATTATGCACATTTCCCATGTCACTTTCTGGTGCTTCCCTCGATTGGTATAGTTCTATTACGAGTCACTCTCTATTTACCTTCACTCAACTAGCTCAACTATTTCTTGACCACTTTTCAATTAACATAACTAAAAAGGTCTCCATCACAGACCTATATTCTATCAGATAATTCGATGATGAATCAATAGCTGATTTCGTTGCCCATTGGAGAGGTTTAATCAACCAACTCTCCTTTTCTTTACCTCAACCTGAGCTCATTGAGCTCTTTTCACAAGCGTGTGCCAAACACATCTCACTACTTTATGGGTCGAAACATTCTGCACATTTGATGAAGTTTTCACCATGGCTAAGAAGCTTGAACTCCATGCTGTCGAAGAAAATAAAGTCAAATTGCATAGTAAAAATATTAACACAAAATCAAATGACCCTTCATCCAAATCTTCTTCCTCCAATTCCAAATCCAAGGGATCGACAAATGATGTGGTACTTAGATCGTCATCTTCAACAACAACCAACCAACCTCAACCTTTCACATCAGAATCTATCACAAGACAATTCCAACAATGGCATGTACAACGTCAATATACTCTAATAAGAGAGTCATACACTTTCGTCTTGGATAAACTCATCAAATAGGGAGTCCTCAATCTCCCCCAAATTCAACCACCACCTCAATTTGATCCCTCATGTGCCATCCCTACATGGTATAGGGAGAATGACTTTTGTAATTATCACTGTGTCAAAGGCCATGACACAGATAATTGTAAAACCCTTAAGAATATCATTTAGGACATGATAGATAAAGGTGATCTTGTCTTGGATAACCCAAATGCACCACCTAACCAAAACATAGACATCTTTAGACAACCATTCCCTAACCATCCCCCTAGCCAAAACAACATACAAACCATGGCAGAAGACCCCCAAGAGCATAATATATGCACAGTCAACACGGTCTTTCCTATCATTCCTAACCAACCTCTCCCATAGTCTGAAGAGGTTAGTCAACCTATTTTTCCACCACAGGAAGAAGAGCCTTCTTCTCTTATTTGTCCACCACATGTAGAAGAGCCTTCTTCTCCTATTTGTCCACCACATGTAGAAGAGCCTTCTTCTCCTATTTGTCCATCACAGGTAGAAGATCCTTTTTCTCCTATTTGTCCATCACAGGTAGAAGAGCCTTCTTCTCCTATTTCTCCTCCACAGGTGGAAGAACCTTCTTCTCCTATTAGTTCTCCATCGACCTCTCTTATATTGGAGGACGCTTTGACCATAGCAACGCCACTAGCCCCACCTTCATCCTTCCTACTACCAATGGAGGACCATACATCTCCTACTCTTCAACCACAAGTAGAAGGCATGATCATCCCTATGCTCTTTCCTCTCAAAGAACCCCATTCTCTAATTCCTTCTCCATTGAGAGAAGAACTTGTCTCTTCACCTACTTCAACCGAAGATGATCTAGTAATGGCTCTCTCTCACCTTTGGCCTGAGATTGCCACATATAACACATTTCCACTCTCGCAACCACCCAATTTTTTTGGAAAACCAATTATAAAGCCTAGCACAACAGCTTCTAAACCATTCTTTTGACTGGCTAAAAACTTAGGATTTCTCCATTCAAGGAACTTAGAGCATGAGGCACTATGGGAGTGACTCAAAGCTCCTTATCTTACACATCCCATCTCATCTCGTACTGATGACCCTCCTTTGACAAAATCTCCCAAAGTCTCCAACGAGGACCAGGCTTCTACTTCCAAATCTTTAGAAGCTCAACAGCCCACATCTAAACCTAAACCCTCACAAACATCCACCATACCAAAACTGATTAAATCCCTCAGTGTTCACTCCATATCTAACCTCACTCACCCACAAGTGAAGGTAGATGTGAATCTCTCACCCCATAATAGTAGTCCTCACACCATATTAAGGAAGGCTACTAAACCATGTCGGAGAACTCCTCCTCCACCATCATCATTGCCCTCCATTTTGGGCCCACATCCTTCTACCTTAATAGGAGTGCTCTTTACTCTAACACCTAACAAAAACAAGTTGCCTCCATTACTCCCTTTACCCACCAAAAACATACATCTTCTAAAAAATTTGGCACCCCTCACAAAGAAAGTGTCGTCTACACGATTGGCCACACCACCAACCCAAAAGGTGGTACAAAAATCTCCCTCAAAAACTCCCAAACACAAGTCATCAACACCTACTGCATCAACAAGCACGAACCCCTTAGTGGGTTCATATGCTTTAATACTACACTAACTTTTTCAAGCTTCTAACATCACACTTCCACCTATTAAACCATTTCAACCTCTTGGACCAACACTGTCTTAGTTTGATGACACTAAAATCTACCTATGTCATCACTCACCTGGGCATGACACTGAAAATTATTGTGCCCTTAAGGTTGTCATTCACCATTACTTGGAAAAAGACACTCTCCTTGTTGAGGATACTATCAACAAATCTCCAACAGCGTCCCATGTCTCCCAAAACTCTTCACCTTCACACTCATCAACTCTCAGATCAAAACCATCTTGGTTCAACGACACTAATTTTTGTGCATATCATCACACACTTAAACATGAAACTGAGCATTGTTGTGTTCTTAAAATTGTCACTCACCAACACTTGAAAAAGGACACCCTTTTCATTAAGGATCCTCTTGACCACCCTTTCAACAAACCATCGACACCATCCCATGCCTCTTAAACATCCTCACCTAAACTGGGATCTCAACACAAGTCTATGATTTCTCTACCACCTTCACCCCCTTTATTCGAAATCAACACCATCAATGTGGTCAACAGGTCACAAACCATGAAGGATAAAGGAAAAGAGAAGGTTTCTATCCCTTGGACATATCCATTTTTCAAGCCTTCTCAACCACCAAAACTCAAGATTTCATTCTTGGGCACATCCCAACCAACATCTTCTAAACTAATTTGCGACTCTATGATGAAACAACTTCACCAAAACCGTGTGAAGACATATTTGTATGACCTCATACAACACTCTCCACAACATTGCCAAACCTTGATCAAGGCCTTACAAATAGTGGTGGTCCAACCTGAAGACCCCTAACTACTGGTTGCTTCAATCAAATCATTACCAACCATTGCCTCCATCACCGTCCCTAATTCTGAGATTCCAAACTCCAACCTGAAAGATCAGGATCTCACCCTCTTAAATTAAGCCTATCAGGCAAAAGCTTCATAGGATTCATCCTCGTGTCACACTCCTTGACAAAGAGGAGCTTCATCGTCTTCTCTCCATCTCATTTATCCAACTCATTGATTATCCACAATGGGTGACAAACATTATCCCTATCACAAAAACAACTAGGGGAATTCAACTTTATACTGACTATCATGACCTCAACCAAGCATTAACCAAACATCAACCAACCAAGCATCGACAAAACATCAAACCAACCAAGTATCAACCAAGCATCAACCAACTTCTTAATCATCTTTAACAATGTGACCAATATGGAAAGAAGAAAATGGGGCAAGTTTGCTCCTAATTGACTTAGACCAAACATCAACCAACCAAGCATTAACCAAACATCAACCAACCAAGCATCGACCAAACATCAAACCAACCAAGCATCGACGAAGCATCAACCAACTTCTTAATCATATTTAACAACATGACCAATATGAAAAGAAGCAAATGGGGCAAGTTTGCTCCTTATTGACTCAGACCAAACATCAACCAACCAAGCATCGACCAAACATCAACGAAATTCTTAATGACCTTTAATACGTGACCAATATGGAAAGAAGCAAATGAGGCAAGTTTGCCCCTAATTGGCTCGAACCTTATATCATAATGCATAAGTATGGATCGGGGACTTATCATCTGTCTTCCCTTGAAGGCCGACCAGAACCTAAGCCCCTTAATGCCTTGCATCTATGACCATTCTACTGTTAATCAAGTAATCATTCACTTGATGTTTAAGTTGAGCTCATCCCTTGAGCAACCCCCATCATCGTCATTCCTATTCCTTCAAACCCTTTTTCCCTATAAACATTAGTCAACCCTTTGGTAGAGCATGAATGCTTTGTCCTTATAAAAGGGAAACCCCCAAACCTCTATAGTCAAGTCCATGACCAAAAGTCCAGTAAAAAAAAAGAAAAAGAAAACATAAAATTGGGATGCCTATACAAAGGTCATAAACTAAAAATGTAGACTGCTCCCTCGAAGGATAGCTGCATAATTGCTATAACTAATAGGATGTTCCCTTGAAGGACAGCTATCCAAAGACATTCAAACATATAAAGCAAAATATAGACCAATCCCTCGAAGGATGGCTATACACAAATTTTGCTCCAAACAACACTCTCTCAGAAGCTTCTCGCATCGATCAGCTTCACATATGACCATAAAACAAAAAAAAACATCCCCACATAGACTTCTCGCATTGATCAGTCTACCCAAAACAAATAAATAAATAAATAAATTTGACTGACAAACTATTAAGTCATGGACTTGTCTATAGTCATTCTCAGGGTCACCTAGAAAAGGGGCAAAGTTATTCTTGCTAAATAGGGTACGTTGTGATATCCCCTCCAAATAGGGATATATGAAAGACACAAAACTCTGATACCAAAGACCAAAGCTCTGATACCACTGTGATATCCCCTCCAAATAGGGATATATGAAAGACACAAAACTCTGATACCAAAGACCAAAGCTCTGATACCACTGTGATGTCCCTTACTTAGGGGCTCCTTTTTCTACACAAAAGCTCTGAACAACTGTAATATCCCCTTTCAAACAGGGAATATATAAACTCAAAAAGCTCTAATCACAGATACAACTACAGAATAGATTCAAGTATGCATAAACAAATCATAGATCTTATCATTCATGTCAGATGATTACAAAAGATGTCCTTCTAAACTATTACAATTATAATCCTCTCTTATGCATATAAAACATGAAATACAGTATTGAAACCCCTAGGTTTGCAAATCTGGGAGTGAAATCTGAATCTAAAGGGTCTCGGCCTTTTTGTGTCAACACACAGACGCCATCATCGGTCAATATCTCGCCGATGTCGGTCTCTATCGGTCGGCTTTCTGCCGACATCGGTCTTCAGTCGACCGATGTCGGTCACCGAAAGCTTTCTCTGCCGATGTCGGTTCCTAATGTGGATCTGTACGGACCTGTACAGACTTGGTACGGCCACCAACCTGTCTGTTCTTAACCCCTGATAGTTGAACCTAATGATCTCATGAATATAGATTCTAACACCAAAATCTATCTCTGTATAACTTATTAGATCAAAAACTAGATAACAAAATACCTGTAATACTATGATAACTTCTGAGTGGAGTTATCTCTCAACCCTGGAATTCTGTGATAACTTTTGGATGAAGCTATCTCTCAGATCTGTATCTCTGTGATAACTTCTGGATGAAGCTATCTCTCAATTTGGCAATAAATCAGCTGATATCTCACAGCCTCTAAATCACACACAATGAAGAGGGAACGTTCTTCACTGCAATGGAATCCTGGAACCCTTGGCTCAGTCTTCACAGAAGAATTTCTTCAATTGTCAATAATCAATAATCTATGCATACCAATAATGGCCTCCATGAGAAACCCTTATACCCTCAAAAAGATATGCTTGCCCTAATTAGGGTTTTCTTAAATTAGAATTAGGGTTTCTAATTAAAAATAGGCTAAATAGTTAATATTTGATTAAATCAATCAAATATTAATATCTCCCTCAATACATGTCGGATCCTCGAACCGATCAAAGCTAGTGAATCAGGGAGTGATTCCGCACATAACCATATCAAAATAAAGGCACTCCGCTGCATATCAAATATCCCTAAAAAGTAGGAGCTCATGCCCAATGTCTGAAATAACCTGAATGAAAACCAAATGTAGAAATTCTGTGAATCAAAGTCAAGCCAAGCTCCAATATGACCCTCTATCCATCCTATTAGCCTACAAAGGTCGCATAATAGGCTAATCATCAAGACTGTTAATGTCCATGAAAAAGGGGACATGACAATCCGCCCCTCCGAAAATTGCTTGTCCCCAAGCAATCTCGGAACAATGAACTACTTGATCCACCTGGATCCCAAGGAAAAAGTTGTGTAACATCCATCATGTCACCAATCAACCCATGTGAATAAATCATCAACATCAACAGCATCAACAGTATCAAAATCAGCAACTGAAAAACTGCACTCGACACCCAAACAACTATCTGAAGACCAACCATAGATGCCGGTAGAAGAAACCACTCTGAGGGACTCAAGCCAACTAAAATATCAACTCTGTCAAAATTCAAGTCCCTATCTAACTGATACTCACATCCAACTAGACCATGTATATGACAATCATTGGTCCCCGAGTCACTGACACCAAAACTAATCTCTAAATGCAAAGAAAAATAAGGAGCATACCTCACCGTATGATGCTGGTAAGAACCCCCAAACTCTGCTGCTGGCTCACTATTGCCAAACTGGGACTCAATGGATGGCTCCAATCTCGGCTCAACAAACATCACCTCAACATCCCTGTAAGGTAACATAGTAGAAAGGGTTCGTAAAATCTCCTCACCCAATCTGCTAATAGCACTAGAACCTCAGACAAGAACACCTTCTGTCATCTTATGTGAGTCCAGATGAACACCTACACTATCCAGCAAATACTCCATGAATGGTTCAGTGCAGTAAAAATTATATGTGGAAGCATCAACATACTCCCCCACACACCCCAACTGATCTCTCTGTAAAGGTGGCACAACCAACTGTACCACACTGTCATCCATGTGAGAATAATCAAACTAGAGACTCGACTCCACTGGTATCTCAAACTCATCAGAATCAGGTACTCCAAAATTCTAAACATGTGTATTAGCACCAGCAACATGCTCCTCAGCAACAACTGTAGGAATGTACTCATCACCAACCACCTCAATATACAAATGATCATCCATACTCTGTAAATCAACACCAAAGCTCATATCAACAGACAGAGTATCAACAACTGTAGCATCACTGTCTAACTCTTCCATACGGAGAGAAACAACCGGTGAAACTAAGTCCTCAAAATTGACCACTGCATTCTCCTGAGTGTCATCTGTAATAATAGGATCCTGGGACTCTTCTACAATCTCTGTCATAACTGAGAGATCATCAACCCTCAGTGCACTAACATCTGAGCCCACCTGTACACTCTGAGTGCAAGCATCTAACTCATCCTCATCTTCACTATATCCTATCTCATAATCATAATAATTATGGGACATGCTGCTCTCTCGTCTAAGTGATCTGTAGTGCTCTCTCCTCAGCTTGACAAAATGATCAAAGGTCATCCTCTCTTGAACATGAGGAGGTAATAAGTCCCACTCATCATTCGCTATCTTATACCTTGTGGGTTTGTTTTTGGATGTAGGATATGAAAGAATTTCCTTCATCCTCCTCTGGGTTTCATCCAACTGCTTCAAACTGTGTTCCAGCTTCTTCATATCATTGTCCCACTATTTTTGAGTATATGAAGGCATCATGATACTTTGTTGATTCAATCTACCCAAACTACCCAATAGGATGGCAAGACATTAGCTCTGGTGTGCCCAATAGGATGGCAGGAATTTGGCTCTGATACCACTGTGATATCCCCTCCAAATAGGGATATATGAAAGACACAAAACTCTGATACCAAAGACCAAAGCTCTGATACCACTGTGATATCCCCTCCAAATAGGGATATATGAAAGACACAAAACTCTAATACCAAAGACCAAAGCTCTGATACCACTGTGATGTCCCTTACTTACGGGCTCCTTTTTCTGCACAAAAGCTCTGAACAACTGTAATATCCCCTTTCAAACAGGGAATATATAAACTCATAAAGCTCTGATCACAGATACAACTGCAGAATAGATTCAATTATGCATAAACAAATCACAGATCTTATCATTCATGTCAGATGATTACAAAAGATGTCCTTCTAAACTATTACAATTATAATCCTCTCTTATGCATATAAAACATGAAATACAGTATTGAAACCCCTAGGTTTGTAAATCTAGGAGTGAAATCTGAATCTGAAGGGTCTCGGCCTTTCTGTGTCGACACACAGATGCCGTCGTCGGTCGATATCTCGCCGACGTCGGTCTCTGTCGGTCGGCTTTCTGCTGGTATCGATCTTCAGTCGACCGATGTCGGTCACCGAAAGCTTTCTCTGCCGATGTCAGTTCCTAATGCGGATCTGTACGGACCTGTACGGACTTGGTATGGCCACCAACCTGTCTGTTCTTAACCCCTGATAGTTGAACCTAATGATCTCATGAATATAGATTCTAACACCAAAATCTATCTCTGTATAACTTATTGGATCAAAAACTAAATAACAAAATACCTGTAATACTATGATAACTTCTGAGTGAAGTTATCTCTCAACCCTGGAATTCTGTGATAACTTCTGGATGAAGCTATCTCTCAGATCTGTATCTCTGTGATAACTTCTGGATGAAGCTATCTCTCAATTTGGCAATAAATCAGCTGATATCTCACAGCCTCTAAATCACACACAATGAAGAGGGAACGTTCTTCACTGCAATGGAATCCTGGAACCCTTGGCTTAGTCTTCACAGAAGAATTTCTTCAATTTTCAATAATCAATAATCTATGCATACCAATAATGGCCTCCATGAGAAACCCTTATACCCTCAAAAAGATATGCTTGCCCTAATTAGGGTTTTCTTAAATTAGAATTAGGGTTTCTAATTAAAAATAGGCTAAATAATTAATATTTGATTAAATCAATCAAATATTAATATCTCCCTCAATACATGTCGGATCCTCGAACCGATCGAAGCTAGTGAATCAGGGAGTGATTCCGCACATAACCATATCAAAATAAAGGCGCTCTGCTGCATATCAAATATCCCTAAAAAGTAGGAGCTCATGCCCAATGTCTGAAATAACCTAAATGAAAACCAAATGTAGAAATTTTGTGAATCAAAGTCAAGCCAAGCTCCAATATGACCCTCTATCCATCTTATTAGCCTACGAAGGTCGCATAATAGGCTAATCATCAAGACTGTCAATGTCCATGAAAAAGGGGACATGACATACGCTATCCTCATACCTCACATAATGAAACCTATTACCCCAACATACCCAAGGGATTTTGAGCTCACTTAACATCGAGTGATTTGAATACTTCTCTAACACAAACAATGGTCAATGACGTAATGCATGAATGGGGTTTTTGTTTACAATAACCCTATCTATGCTATCATTATGGTCCTTGTCAATGAAAGAACAACACACCTTTCACTTCTTACGCTCTTTGGTCACATACAACCAATTCAAATCCAACCAAATCATTTTCTAAACCAAACCAAACCAAACCAAATCAAACCAAACATTTTCAGATCACTAACATGACATAACCCATTCACACTAGTTTCTATGGAAACTAATACACATGGAAACTATCGACCACACAATTTATGTTAAGCATAAACCATTACTTGCTGAAGCATAAAAATACTCATTTCATTTTTAGCATACACCATCACCAATACATAAAATTGCTAGGGATGAAAGACCACATAGCTAATGTTACAGAATACACCATCACATAATATGGAAAAAGTTGTAACATCATCATACCCTCATCATTTATAACCTGACCAAACCAACCTATCAACTAGCCTGAACTACATTGGTATGAGGCCCTTCAAATAGGGGCTATGTAGGCAGTACTCAAATGACATGGCATCTTCTGGGGTTAGCTTGGCCACATCTGTTTGTTCGTCTACTTGATGGACAAACCATTTAACCTTTAACCATGACTTAACCTAGTCCAATCCACATCCATAATTGACCCTCTTTCTCCCTTTTACAGAGAACTACATTGGCCTAAGGCCCTTCGAACAAGGACTATGTAGGCAGCACTCAATTGACATGGGGTCTTTTGAGGTTAGCTCGGCCATTCCTTCATCCATCCATCTAATGGACCAACTATCTATATCAACCCAAAATCATGACCAACAACCTTGGAGATCACGACTATCTCCCCAAACCATGACCACTTTTGAGACAACTATGCCTTGGTTGTTTTGATTACATATATGCTACCTCATGAATAGTTAGCAAAATTGTATTCACATCACATTACAACCCTCACAAGTATTGGATCGCACCCAAGTTGATCCCCACTACTTGTGAATTTTTTGTGCTTTTCAAGAGCACTTCTTGAGCCCGAGATACTTGGAACATGATGACCATTGGAGCTACAGCTTGGATCATTTAACCCAATTAGCTACGACTAAATGATAGGGACCGGTTATTTTGATTTTAGCACTCCTCAACCTTTGACTGTGACAATTTGACCTACCTATCACGTGAAGTGGTATACCCACAATCTCAACTTTTGTAGCATTCACACTCAAACTTCACCATATCCATCCACTATCTATCAAATCGGCACCTAATATCAGGTTACCTTCCCTCGACTCTCACTTTGAGAGGGAATACCTCATCCCACATCTGGTGTAACCAACTCCTATTTTTGTCTTGCAATTCATCAAAACAACTAATAGGACAAAAATGACCTTATCCCATACCTGGGGCAACTTACTCCTATTTTTGTCTTGCAGTTCATCAAGAACAACCAACAAGATAAAAAGGAGCAAATGTAGACACCTAAATAGTGTCAACCCATCCTTGGTCCCTTTCTAACTTCAACATGCCTAACCTATACTTTATTAATTTAAAATACTTATTTTAAATTAATAACCCCCCATAGACACCTCACCTTGGATTCCTAGCTCTTAGGCCATTTATCACCCTATGACTAAATCATAATTACCTAAGACCTATTTCAACTCCACTAATTCTCATGCCTATTAAACCCACCATTCGGACCATTTAACAATGACAATTGAATTTAGCAAATGGAAGAATAGGCAAAAGGCTAAAAATAGCCTTTTTACCCATTCTCTAGCCCCCGACGTTGGTCGAAAGTCGACTGACGCTGGCGGTATCACAGACATCGGTTGCTTAAAACCAAATTCTAACCCCAAATTCTCCTTGAATGCTAATTCTCTTGCTCCCAAAATTTGACCTCTCTCTCTCTCTCCCAGATGCACACCAAGCATCATAGGTGATAGGAACTCTGCATCAGTCACTCTACCCCTGATTGAAACATTTCAGGAAGTCTTCTACATCAACCACATTAGGAACAAGCATTCACACCCCTGATTCTTCAAGAAGCAAGAGCTAAGTATTCTTCTTCTATTTCATTTTAGTAATTTAGAAAGCATTAGCAATTAGCTTCTATTTAGCATTTCTAAATATCATCAACCAGACTTGAATTTCTTCTTGGAGACGCTAAGAGGCCTTCCCCATATCTCTACTCCTTTTGACAATCTATCCTCTACCCCTTGTCCCTCTTAAGACTCTATTGACTTCCCTACAATCTTGCACAGACCTCCAAACTCCTACAGACCTCCCAGACTCCTCTGTCACCCATAAACCCATCCAAAACCCATCCAAGGCCATTACCCTTACTGACATCGACCATTGTCCCTACTGACATCAACAAACTAACCGACATCAGAAACCTTGAGCAACCGACACTGGTAGAACTACCAACATCAATGACTATGACAAACTGACAACAAAATATGGGTATGCATTATCTCTATTTCTTTTGTTTAGTCTTTCACCATTTCTCTTTCTAGCAACACTCTTTTATCAACTAGTGGACTGTCATCCCTCAAGAAAGTCTTTGCACTTCTGGGTCCGAGCTTTGCTTGGCAGTCCACCATATATCTATCTAACATTCTCTTTGTTTGAGTCTCTCTCTACAGGTGTCATACTCCATAGCCAAAGAGGAGCTCCTTCAATCATCTGGATAACGGTGCGCAACTTCATCTGGGTATCATCTAACCCCTGACCATTATCTTTAGTTTCTTCCTATCTTCTGAATGTAAAAAGTGAAAATGAGTTAGAAATAAGAAGAGACAATTTTGGTCTATTGGACCAAAATAGTTCAAATGTTGTCCCAAAAATGAGTGATATTTTTTGGGAGACAACAGCTGGATCTAGTTGGGGAACGTTTATCAATTTTAAAAAGAATTGAAGGGAGTAGAATCCAGAATCTCTAGTGTCTTCATGTGTACCATTGGGCTATAGATTCATGCTACCTAGAAATGAAAGGCATCAAAAAAATAAATAAACAAAACAAAATAGAATTAAAAACTATACAAATATACATATGTATAGATACAATGCTCTGATACTTCAAGAGTTGAAGTGTTTCAGATGCTACTTCTTGAGAGGTAGTGAAAATAGTGCTCTATCCTGATAAACTAGTAAGAAGACATTTTGTCCCTAGGAACGGTGATGGGCAAATGGAGCTCTCCACCAGGAAACCAATTTTTTGCATCTTCCTCTTAGCTCTTTCTTCTTCTTTCCCCATGGCAGGATGTGGTCTTCAATTTGAAATCCATAACTCCTTGCTTTCTTAGTGAAGGGTTCTTTTGCCTGATTTTGATTTCTAGTAGCATGGTCCATTACAATTATTGGTTATTCTTTTGGTTCAGTCTAGCATATGATTGGATTGTCCACATCAAACTCCTAACAAGCTTTTAGCTTAGCATCTCCTTTGATGTGAAGGAGTTTGATTTCTTCATCTTGAACAATCTTCACTCTGAGCAATAGAGATTTGCATCTAGCTGTGTTGTTGGTGTTGCTAACTTGCAAATTGCATGAAGGAAGAATATCTCCTTGAAGAGATATAAACATAGTCCTAACTCCATCATTGGTGGAAGAATTGTTGCCATTGGGCTTTAGGATCCAAGCATCATCAGAAGCTGATCTCCTATTAGATTTCTCTTCATTAGAGATGGAAGATCTTTCCTTATTTATATTGTGACCTACCAATTCTCTTGAAGTCTTGTTTAGATCAATTCCTAGATTGTCAGCAATAGGACTTTCATCTGTAGAAACATGAACATTCTCTATGGTTAAGAAATAATTACCCCTGCTTGAAGACTCAAATATCATTTGTGTTGTAGGGGTTGATGTTTGGGTGACCACGTATTTTGCCTCCTTTTCAAGGAGAAATCTCTTCATCACACCTTGGAAAAGGATCCTTGCCTCAAACAGGTTCATGCTTAGTTCTCTTCCCATGCCCTTGCAGAAATTTTGTCCAAGAAAAATGCCATAGAATGTTGGGAGATCAGCCACCAAGATAGTCATCTTGATTCTCTTGTCTGGAAAAGCTGCAAATGTAAATTAGGCATCTTTGATTTGCCCCAATAGTGGTACTTGCTTATTCTCCATGGAGAAACATCTCCCAAATGTCTTGGTCAGTGTGAGGCCTAGAGACTCAGCTACTTTAGCAGGCATGACATTGTCAGATGCCCTGGAATCAATGATGTAATTGTTGAGCTAATAACCATTTATCAATAAGGAAACATAGAAAGGTTCTATTTTCCTAGGGGCGATTGGAGGGGTAATGACAAGATTATTTGGAATGGGCACATTCTTTGGGGAATCAAGAATTGTTTTCTTAACCTCTTGTCTTGCAGGGATGGTTTGGTTCTTGACACATTGGACCAAACTATCCAATTGATCAAGATTGGACTGCAAATATTTAAATTTAGACATTTGTATTTTGGTTTTTTTGACGTGATCAATTATGTCAAATGGCTGAATTGGACTAAGAACAAAGGAAAGCATTTCAGCCTTTTGGGTTTTAGGAGGGATGGGAGGAGGCCTAGTTTGCAAAATTGAAATAGAAGGTGAAGGTGAAATTGATGTACTTACATTTTGGGTTATCATTGGATCCTTTGAATGGAAAGGCAGAGTGGTTCCATGCTTAGCAATTGTAATTGTTGGTTGAGGTTGCTCCTCTATCTTCCCTTTATCAGTTTGCTAGACTGATTGGTTCTTAGACCTGGTAAACACTACATATGATCCATCAATAGCTTCTCATTTGCTTTTGGGTTCATCCTAATAGTTTAGGAAACCAATGTGGGAGTCACCAGCTAATTCTTCTTGATCCTCCATGAAGAGATCAGTGTCATTTTCTTTCTCAAACTCAGGTTGAAAAGAGAAAACATGTTCTATTTTTAAATATTCAACTACTGAGTTGGTTGGAGGAGCTTCAAGGGCAAGTTTCCCTTATGGGGGAGGAAGATGATTTGGCTGCCCTTGATTCTTGGTAGCATTGCCTTGATATGACTAATTTGGAAATGTCCTTCTTGGCATATCTCTGTATGAAGGAGTAGAAGACATTCCTTGTGCCATTTGTCTTTTTAAGGCTAGTAGTTCATTTGCTAGCTTTTGCACCATTGGATCTGTGGTGCTTGTAGATGCATATTCAAAAGATGATGAAGGTCTATTTTTATTTGGATCTCTTCTTATCTTCCCTACTAAGATGAGATCATCTTCTACCTCAATGGCCAAAAGTTGAGCTACAACAAGATCTATTTGACCAACATGCCTCAAAAGAAAACTAACTTCAGGTAACTAAGAATTAATGAAGAAGCATTTGAGATTCTCAACTATAGTTTGAGCAATTACAAGAATTATATTCCTTAGTTTGTCAAATTTGGCTATGAAGTCTCTCATTGGTTCATGAGGCTCTTTCTTCATCTATGTAAGTTGAGCCAGAATGGCATGTGCATCTTCTGTAGGTTTGAATTTGGCTTCAAACTTAGCTTTGAGGGTATTCTAATCAGTTATTGACTAAACCTATAGATGATAAAACCAATCTGCAGTAGCACCTTGTAATGTTTCTACAAATAGCCTGACTACTATATATTCAAATTCTACTCCAATTATGCCACAGGCTATGCTGAAGGCTACAATGTGTTCATCAGAATGAACTTTCCCATCACCATAGAATTTGGAGAAATTCTTCCTTGAACTGCTTGAAAGCTCATGTAGAGGTGGAGTAAGATTGAGAGGACCAAAAGCATTACCCTATGAGCCTTGAACTACCATTATATGACTATGAAAAGGAGGAATAAAAAATCTTAGAGGGATAATTATTGGCAAAGCTTTATCAATAGCAAAAGTGGATACTTCGTCTGGAAATGGAGATCTAACTTTATTAGGAAGAAAGCTCTTGGTTCGTTGGAGGTGAGATGGTGAAGGAAATAAATCAAAATTACTTTGCTATACCAACTCGAATATAGGGTCAATAATCCCTTCATCCCTTTGGATTTGTGTATACCTTGAATCTACCAAATTGTGAAACAAAAATGGAAAAGAATTGACCTTGCTTTAGTTTGAAGCTTGAGCCTTTAAATTGTGCACTCTTTCCTAGTAGCTCTGGATTTGTAGACCAGATAAACTAACGGAGGTGGAGGAAGATGGTAAGGCTAGAAATGGATAATGGGTAAGACAAGTAATGGAGTCACTAGAATCTATAATGGATAAGGGTTATAATGATAATGGGTAAGACACAGGTGATGTTTCAATCTAAAACTTGAGGTTCCAAATTGCACAAAATTATGTATATCCCCAGTGGAGTTGCCAAAAATTGTTGGTTGAATATTTTATCAATCAACGTACTAATAAAAAAATAGGTCTGATTAGCCAAAGTAGGAAGATTGGTCATCCAAATGTGTAGGTTTACCACATAAAAAAGGGACTAATCTCTTCTCTCATCAAGGGGAGGTTTCATATATATATATATATATATATATATATAAACAACAAATAATACTCAAGGGTAGGAAAAACCATCCATATCTCTTTTTTTAGAGATGATGCGTGCAGATCAAAGGAGAAATCTCAAGGGAAATGGCAAAAACCACTCCTCTTCTTTTAGAAGTACTATTCAATAAACCATAAGAATACTCCTAGTAGTAATAGCAAAATGTAACTAAGGACGTAGTAACCAGCAAATTGAGATGTAGCACAAAGTCTCCACCTGAATTGCCCAAGAGTGAGATACAAAGGACAATGAGGGTACAAAGTCATCCCAAAGTCCTTTACATAGAAATGAAAAGAAAACACATTGAAAGGCAATTATGGGGGCACAAAGTCTCTCCACAGTTGACTTTAGGACACCTTCCTGACTACTTTCACTAATCCTGCTTGTTGAATTAAAGGAACAAAAAATATATTAAGGAAAAAGACATAAGAATAGTTTCCCCAACAACAAAGATATCACAGCATAAAGTCTAAAAAGTCACTTGCTTTCTTATTCCAATAACAAAATATGATCAACAATCTGAGCTCAAAGTCTCAATAATGCCTTTTAATTTGGTCAGAGTTTTATTTCTAATTGTCAGAAAGAGAGATATATTTACAATAAAAGAGAGTCCCTTATATAGCCTCTTCAAGAAGGACTCGAGAATAGTAACACATCATGTTGCATTGAAATTTGTTAAGAAGACATACTATAATTTAGGGGCATTTACCCATTTTCTTTTCTCAATGTAGAGAAACAAGTCACGCTATTGAAAGTTTGCATCTTTCAATGTCCACCTAGTGATCTAATCCTTCTTCATCGTTCCTCCTTTTCTAGTTAATTGAATCGAGCCTTGGATTCAATTTGATGCTCTATTTCTTAGTCACTTCCTACTGGTCTTGGCCTTAAAACCTGATGAACAACAGCCCTCTAGCATACATAACTTAATATATATATATATATATATATATGACTTCTAATCTGGACAGTATTCTTCGAAGTCTGACAAACATTTTTTTTTCAAAGACCAAAAGACTCTTCACACTTTACTCAGCACACAATTTCCCAGTAAGCAGCAGAGTAATTTTCTTTTTTGACAGCATCGGATTTCTTGAAAATCACAATAGCAACGTGGGCTTCCTCTCCAGCATTGAAATAACATAATGAAAATCAATACATTTTAAGCGGCTCAACTTTTGAAATGACCCAGCATTGATTTGCGCTTCAGCAAGGATAGCTTACAACAACCCAAATGTTTGAACAATCTAGCATTGGTTTATGACTTAGCAACGACAACTCCACAAAGGCATTGATTTATATATTTTGTGATAGACCAAACATTGTTCTGTTTTATGTTCGCCGTATTGTTTAACAAATAGCAAACAGTCTTTCTTTTTAAAAAAAATGCCCAGAATTGAATCAACACAATGAAGCGCTCCACAGTCATATGTAAACCAGCATATAGGTACACGGACCCAACATTGAAACAGTCAGCATTAAAATCAATGCAAAAAATGACCCAGCAGTCATATGACCAACAGAAACTTCACCCAGCAGCAATAGCAATGGCCTTTCTTATAATTGGTCTCAAAAAAATGAATTTCTTCAAAAGAATTCACATTCATTAATATATTAAAACAAATACACACCTGTATAATTTTCACCAGAAGTTATATGCTTTGTGGTTGTTCTGGGCTGCTAGTCTCTTTCCTATGCCCCTGCTCTCTCTTCTTCAAAACATATCCCCTATTTCTTTTATCACACACACACCTATATGCATACCAAAAACCTCTGTTCCTAACATAGCTAATTTGTTTAAACCTGGGCCGGGCGCAACAATCTGCCCAAAATGCATAAAAATAGTCTTCTAAGATAAGGAGATTCCAAACAACTTAACTACTCGCCCTACAGGCTATTTTTGCAGGCTTAAAGAATATTACAAAAAAAAAATTCAAAAATGCAGAAAATGGAGGGAAAACAAAACAACTAAAACAAGCTACATCAAAGCCAAAATGTGATCAATGCGCTCTTAGAGTGAGGATGCTCCTGCATCATTCTTCCAACCAGCAGAAGAAGTGTTCTTCACTTGTTGTTTTTTTGCATCACTTCGTCTATACTTGTGCCCAGCTTAAGGATGTCATTTGCAGTCAACCATGTTGCATCTTCAGCTGGTAGATTTTTCCACTTAGTTAGATACTGGAAGTATTCTTTGTTCCTTGTCTTTTTAACTACTTTCTTCTCTAAAATACTCTCAATTTCCTTTGGCACTTCCTTTGGTAGTTGCTGCTCCCATTGGATAACTTCATCTACCCTTGTTTCAGTTTCTTTGGCTGATTTTCCTTTGTCCTTGTATGGATATAAATCTGCAACATTAAAAATTGGAGAGATTCTAATCCCCTTTGGCAATTATATTTCATATGCATTATTTGAAAACTTCCTTATTACCTTGCATGGTCCTATTTTCTTTACCTTCAGCTTGTATTCTTTTTTTGGAAACCTCTCTTTTCTGAGATGAGTAAGAACAAAGTCTCCAATACTGAAACTAACCTCTCTTTTCTTTTGATCTGCCCTTAGCTTGTACTTGATGGTGTTTTCTTCAAGCTTCTTCTTTACCTGTTCATGCAAATTTTGCATGGCATTGGCAAATTCTTCTGCATCAGCACTCCTTGTCTCCATGTTACTTAGATTTCTTAACTCATACATGCCTCTTGGATGCATTCCATACATGATTTGAAATGGGCTCAATCTTGTACTTTTGTTAGGAGAATTATTATAGGCAAATTCAGCTTGTGCAAGTGCAAGATCCCATTGTTTTGGATGCATAAAGATGTTGCCCAAGCTCCTATTGACAACCTCTGTTTGGCCATCCATTTGGGGATGATAGGCTGAACTGAAACTCAATTGTGTTCACAATTTATTCCATAAGGTTCTCCAAAAATGTCCAACAAATTTGGTGTCCCTGTCAGAAATAATGCTTCTAGGCAATCCATGCAATCTAACAACATCTTGAAAGAATAGATTAGCTATGTGAGTACCATCACTTGTTTTGAAACATGGAATAAAGTGATCCATCTTTGAAAACCTATCTACCACAACAAATATGGAATCATGACCTTTTTGAGTTCTTGGCAAACCAAGTACAAAATCCATGCTTATTGAATCCCAAGGCCGATTTGGAATGTGTAGTGGCTGGTACAAACCTATGTTTTGACTAATTCCCTTGGCATATTGGCATATTTTACATCTTTCAACAAATTTATTAACATCAATACTCATACCTGGCCAATAGTAGTGAGCACTCAATTATGCTAATGTCTTGTTCTGCCCAAGATGTCCTGATAAGCTGCCACTATGTTTTTCCTTCAACAAATTTTCCCTCATGGAACTCTTGGGAATGCAAAGCTGGCTGTCTCTGAATAGCAAACCCTCTTGGACCATGAAATCTATATAAGGACTTCTTTCAACCCCCATTGGATTCATGCAAGCTTCAGATGGTTCCTTGAAGTCTGGATCTTCCTTATATAGCTCCTTCAAATCTTCAAATCCCACAATGCTTACTTGAGACTCTTGTATGATTAGATTTCTCCTGCTTAAGGCATCTGCAACTTTGTTAGATTGTCCTTTCTTGTGCTTAATAGTGAATGTGAAACTTTTTAAAAATTCAATCCATTTGACATGCTTTTGATTCAACTTATTCTGATTGCTAATGAACTGTAAAGCATAATTGTCAGTGAATAAAACAAATTCTTTAGGAAAAAGATAATGCCTCCATTTATTCAAAGATTGTACAAGAGCATAGAATTATTGATCATAAGCTAAATATTTCTTCTTAACATCACTTAACTTCTCACTAAAGTATGCTATAGGCTTCCCATCTTGACTTAAAACAACGCTTATTGTAGTTCCACTAGCATCACATTCTACTTGAAAAAGCTTATTAAAATTAGGCAAGGTCAAGATTGGCTCTTCAGTTGCCTTCTTTTTCAACAACAATCTGAAACTCTTATCAACAGCCTCAATCCAACAAAAACTTCTTTTATCACCCTTGATTGTATCTATCATTGGAGCAATAATTCCACTAAAATTTATTATGAATTTCCTATAGAAGCTAGCCAAACCGTGAAAGCTTCTTACCTCATATGTGCTCCTAGGTGTAGGCCACTCAAGTATGGCCTTAATATTTTCTTTATCCATCTTCAATCCTTCTTTTGAAATCACAAACCCTAAATATATCAACTCTATTTTCAGAAAACTGCACTTTTTGACATTGATTAGTAACTTCTCCTCATGTAGTTTACGCAATACCATCCTCAAATGTTTAAAATGATCTTCTTTAGTTTGAATAAACACCAAAATATCATCCAAATACACTATCACAAACTTACCAGTGAACTCCTTCAGCACTTCATTCATCAGCCTCATGAAGGTGCTTGGTGCATTGGTTAGTCCAAATGGCATAACTAACCACTCATAGAGTCCATCATTAGTCTTGAAGGTTGTTTTCCATTCATCCCCTTCTCTTATCCTAATCTCATGGTAACCAATTTTCAAATCTATCTTAGAGAAATATGTAGCTCTTCTTAAACAATAAAGTAAATCATCAATTCTTGGCAATGGAAATCTATACCTGATAGTAATCTTGTTGATTGCTCTGGAGTTTGTACACATTCTCCAACTCCCATCCTTTTTAGGACTCAACACTGTGGGGATAGCACAAGGACTTAAACTCTCTCTTACCAATCCTTTGTCTAACAATTCTTGAGCTTGATGCTTGATCTCTTCATTTTCCTTTGGTGTCAACCTATAGGCAACCTTGTTTGGAAGATTTGCTCCTGGAATCAAGTCTATGTGATGGCTAATACTTCTCAATGGTGGTAACTCATCAGGTAAATCATCTACCACAATTTCAATGTACTTATTCAACATATCTTGAATCTCTAATGGCAAATCAATCAACTTAGTACTAGTGACTACACTCCTTGGCTTACCAATTACAACAAAGTTTACCTCTTCTTTCTTCATTTGATGTAGAAACTCTTTGCCACTTATTATCAAAACTTTAGAATTCTGTCCAACAATAGCAGCAGCCTCTTCTTTCAATGGTGTGAGTGTATGCTTGATCCCATCCTTTTCAAATATGTATGTATTTTACCTTCCATCATGTATGGCCTTCCTGTTAAATTGCCAAGGCCTTCCAAGCAAGATATGACATACATCCATGGGCATGACATCACATAAAATCTGATCCTTATATGTTCCTATTTGAATATCTACTTTGCATTGTTCACTTACCAAAAGTTTGTGTCCTTTTTGTAGCCAAGAGACTTGATAAGGTGTAGGATGTACCTCCTTCTTCAAGCCTAATTTCTCCACCATCTCAGTTGACACAAGATTGTCAGTACTTCCACTATCAATAATGACCTTACAGCATTTCCCCTTACTCTTACATGTGGTTCTAAATAAAGTTTTCCTTTGAGGTGGTTCTACAATTTCTTTATTTGGCTTTAACAAAATTCTTTTCATCAAAAGAGACTCACCTTCTTCTGGAGTATCCTCATAAGCTGCTGTAACTTTTGCATTTTGTTCTTCACCTTGAGTCACATGTACACCTCTCTCATGGCTGGTAGAAGGGTTCTCTGGACACTCATATGCCATGTGTCCTACATACTTGTTGCACTTAAAGCATTTTCCCATGAATCTTCCTCTTCCTCTTTGATATCCTTGGTATGGTCTTCTTCCTCTTGGTGTATAGCTGCCTCTTGAACTTTGTGAGCTGCTGGCCTCTTCATGAGATGTTTGCAGCTATCTTCTACCTCCTTGAAATCCTCTACCTCTGATGGACCTGCCCCTTCCTCTTGAGAAGGATGTTTGTTTCCTTGTAATCTTTTCCTCAGCTTTCAAGGCAAATTGATATGCCTCCTCAACAGTCTTAGGAATGAGAAGACTAATTTCATCTTGAATGGAAAATTTCAAACCATTGGTGTATCTGGCTACCTTCTTTATATCATCCTAAATATGACTTGATCTTATAGTTAATCTGTAAAACTCTTCAGTATATTCTTTCACAGACATTTCTTTTTTGCTTTAAATTTTGTAATTGCTTAAAAAGATTTGCTTGATAATCTTTAGGCATAAACTTACCTTTCATTTTTGCTACCATTCTGTCCCAGCTTCTGATCTTTGGCTTCCCTTTCCTTCTTCTTTCTTCTTGCACTCCATCCCACCACAGGGATGCATGTTTCTTTAGCCTTGTCATGGCATACTTGACTTTCTTTTCATCTTCTTTAATTCCTTCATACTCAAAATATTTATCTAATGCATTAATCCAATCAATTAATTCTTCCACATTCAAATTACCTTCATACATTAGAACCTCCATTTTTGGCTTTGTGTTCACCTTCATAATGGCTTTGATCAACCTCTCTTCAGCTATTTCTTCTTCCACCACCAATTCATCTTCTGGTGGTTCCTCTTCTCTATCACTGACTTCACCCATGTCAGTGCCTCTTCTTTAAGCCATCTCCAGGTCTTGTAGCCTAGCTATCAGGTTCCTAATCTCTTTTGCCAGTGCGACCTATCCTCCAGGTCTCCTTCCTCTAGCTCTACCTCTGTTCCTAATTCTCATGGCCATCTTGCTTCTTCTCTTTAACTTGGATCTTTAGATTGTGCACAATCCTTTGGGCTCTGATACCAAATGATGAACAATAGCCCTCTAGCATACAGAACTTAAAATATATATATATATATATCTAACTTCTAATCTAGATAGTATTCTTTGAAGTCTGACAAACATTTTTTTTTCAAAGACCAAAATACTCTTCACACTTTACTTAGCGCACAATTTCCCAGTAAGCAGCAGAGTAATTTTCTTTTTTGACAGCATCAGATTTCTTGAAAATCACAATAGCAGCATGGGCTTCCTCTCCAGCATTGAAATAATAGAATGAAAATCAATACATTTTAAGAGGCCCAACTTTTGAAATGACCCAACATTGATTTGCGCTTTAGCAAGGATAGCTTACAACAACCCAAATGTTTGAACAATCCAGCATTGGTTTGTGACTCAGCAATGACAGCTCCATAAAGGCATCAATTTATATATTTTGTGACAAACCAAACATTGTTCTGTTTTATGTTCACCATATTTTTTAACAAATAACAAACAGTCTTTCTTTTTAAAAAAAATTCCCACAATTGAATCAACACAATGAAACGCTCCAAAGTCATATGTGAACCAGCATATAGGTACACGGACCCAACATTGAAATGGTTAGCATTAAAATCAATGCAAAAAATGACCCAACAGTCATATGACCAACAGAAACTTTGCCCAACAGCAATAGAAATGGGCTTTCTTATAATTGATCTTAGAAAAATGAATTTCTTCAAAAGAATTCACATTCATTAATATATTAAAACAAATACACACCTGTATAATTTTCACCAGAAGTTATATGCTTTGTGGCTGTTCTGGGTTGCTAGTCTCTTTCCTATGCCCCTGCTTTCTCTTCTTCAAAACATATCCCCTGTTTCTTTTATCACACACACACCTATACGCATACCAAAAAACTTTGTTCCTAACATAGCTAATTTGTTTAAACCTAGGCTGAGTGCAACAATCTACCCAAAATGCATAAAAATAGTCTTCTAAGATAAGGAGATTCCAAACAACTTAATGACTCGCCCTATAGGCTATTTTTGTAGGCTTAAAGAATATTACAAAAAAATAAATTTTCAAAAATGCAGAAAATGGAAGGAAAACAAAACAACTAAAACAAGCTACATCAAAGCCAAAATGTGATCAATGCGCTCTTAGAGTGAGGATGCTCCTGCATCAAAACATTTGAATGCATTCAGGTCCGCACTATATAGGGATCAATGGCTATTTCATTGTCACAACTTTGACATCCACGGGTATGTCACTACATTTTCAATGGCTAGTTTGTTGTTCTTAAATTTGACATCTTCAGGCGCATCATCCCTTGGTCCTTCAACTTTCCTATTTTGCATCCTCTTGAATTCCTTCAAACAAAAAGTCCAAAGGAATTCCTTCGAAAAAAAAGTCTAAAGGAATTATGTCTTAGTCTTTTTTGACTACCTTAAACAAAAATCTAAAAGAATTTACCTTTGCAACTTCTTTGAAAATGACCCTTTTGAAGGGTGTTTTTGTCGACCAAGTTCCCTCTGCAAGGACACTTGTCTTTCAGGAGGCTCTTTTGAAATTTTTCATTGAATCGCTCCTTTGAACCAACTATTGAACCAAGCTTTGAACCATGCTTTGAACCAAGCTGATGATCCCTTTGATTGAACTAAGCTGATGAACCAAGCTTTGAACTAAGTTGATGAACCAAGCTTTGAACCAAGCGGATGAACCATTTGATGAACTGACTAAGTAAACCATTTGATTGTACCAAAGCATTGAACCAACTATTGAACCAAGCTTTGGTTCAATGGTTCAATGGTTCATTCCCTTTGATTTGGCTAAGTCCTTTTGATCCTCATTAAACCAAATGCATTGAACCTTGAACCCGTCGAACCTTTGAACCAAAGTGGTTCAATGGTTCAAGCCTTCTTCTTTTTGATAAGTGTTTTGAAGCTGTTGAACCTTGAAGCGATTGAACTTTGAACCTTGATGAAGCACTTAACTCTCGCTGATGACATTGAACCTTTGAACTTGTTGAAGTCGTTGAACCAAAATGGTTCAAGGTTCAACAGTTCAATGGTTCAATGGTTGGATCCTTGCTTAGATGCTTGTCGATGGACATTTTTTATTAAACCAGGGCACTGAACCAATCCTAAAAATGAATAAGTGTTGGAAACTGATTCTTTTGATTGAACCTACCTATAGAAGCCTTTGAACCTATAGAAATGAACATGCCTGTAGAGTTCGTAGAAATCAACTTGTAAATCCCATTGAACTTGGCCTCTAGAGTCAATATATTTTCTTTTCCTACAGAGTCCATAGATTTCTCTTCCTATAGAGTCTATAGATTCAAGCCTGTAGAGTCCATAGATTCCTGAGAAGCTTGAAAAATGAGGAATTTGAATGCCTAGGACAAATTTCGAAAAGGGAAGAGACAATTTTGGTCTGTAAGACCAAAATAGTTCAAATGTTGTCCCAAAAATGAGTGATATTTTTTAGGGGACAACAGGGTGGAATATAAAAACCTATTTAAAAACTTTATTTTTTGAGATTTTATTCAACTTGTTCCTAATAATTTACATGTCTAAGTCTTTGATTTAGTTTTATTTTATGATCTAAAATCTTTCCTTTTTAATATTTTTGTTCTAACAAGTTAACAAGTGTTCTTTTTGTCTAAGAATGTTGATGCCTTCAGGTTAATAGGTAGCCATCAGTGGTTTAGTTTTGACTATCAACGGTTGGTAAAACATTAACTACTGATAGTTAGTAGGAACCACTGATAGTTAGAGGTGACTATCGATGGTCACTATGTTTTTTGAAACATAAACCTAAGAGCTCAATTTTCAAATTTACTTGTTTCATTTGAAAAAGAGCTTCTAAGCTAAATGACATTTTGATAATTTTCTTGTAGGACCAACTTGGAAAATCATCAAATTAACCTTAATTAGATATTTTTGAACCTCTTTTGGATGTTTAAAAAGAATTAAGAATTTTAATTTGGTGATTAAAGGAAAATTTAGGGTGTTTACTTAAATAGTTTGTACTTTTCCTTGACTAGTTTTTACAACTTAAATCTAAGGGGCCAAAGAACACCACCAAATCTTTCATTTTAGTGCTTTAAAATTGAACTCACTTCCAAATTTTTATTTTATGCAAGTTACTTATCATTTATTTAGTTAGCTTTGTTTGTGTAAAAATGAAGTTATGAATGTACGCTCTCCCCCCATCTCTTATAGGGAACTTGTGGGATCAAAATTTTCATCTTCATTACAACAAGTGACTTAGTCCAAAGGCATAAAAAATATGTTCTAAAGGTTATCCCCAAGTCCCACATGGCTTGGCTGATCTAGAAACAACCATGAAGCCTTTTTACTTTTTTTTTCATTTCACACATTTTGGCTTATGAGGGGGACTTCATCACCTCCCATAAGTTCTATAGGGAATCTTTGACCTAGGGTTTCATCTCCTAGCATCATCTTCAACTCTTATCCATAAGGGGGGGTCTATAAATTGGGATCCTCTCACTGGGATAGTGGATTGAGTGGTTAAACTATGTTTGTTAGTAGAGGTTAAGCTTGGGATGTTTGAGCATGTTGGACATTTACTACATTGAGTGAGCAATGGATGTAGTGGTTGTAAAAAGGGAAAGACATTTTCACAACAAGCCATATGATGTGTACCCAAATTATGTGTTACTTCTATTTTTTTATAATGTGTAATTTAGTAGACATGAGATCCATCTACATGGTAAAAAAATTTAGAGTTTTAGACAAACTCCACTTGTCATGAAAGTATTTTTGATGTGAGGTGCACCCCCAAGGTCCATGCCATCATATTGTCACTTGAGAGAAGGGGGTGTAAAAAACTTACTATATAATGCACTTTTATTTTGGATGAACACTTAATTCCTCTCAAGTGCACGTATAAAGATGAAATTCAATAATATCATGCAATCTTGTCAATTTAGGGCTTAGAATGATTACTTAGTTGTTTTTGTCTTTGTATTAGATTACTTGGTCTTGTTTGGAGTCAAAACTTGATTGTTAACAAAAACCTTAAACCAAAGACATTATCCACCACATTTCTTAAATAATGAGGCATTATGCTACCCAAGTTAAAATCATATTTTTCCTTGTTCAAATTTTTCATTTAAAAACATTGTGTCATATCATCCATTTTAGCACAATTATGTTGCCCATTTAAGTCTAGACCATTGGCTAATTTTTTTTTGAGTCCCTCATTGATCATTTAAATTTGAAATTGTACTTTTATAAGTTCATAAGGTTGATGTGTTAAGTGGGTTTGCATTTTTTACTAAACTTGAGGGAACTTGGGTTCAATTTCTAATTTGGATTGAAGGTTGTTTTAGACTCAATATCATTGTCATCATTGGTAGGACTCAAGTCATTTTGTGTATCACTCATGCCTTGAGTCCTAGACCACATTTCATACTACCTTGCCTATTACCATTATTTTTGTGCCATAGTAAATTAAGTATTGAGTCCATCGGATATAACAATTTTGCGTTAGAAATTTGTTAAAACTTTGTGTGTGTGTGTGTGTGTGTGTGTGTGATTTGAGTTGAGGAGAGTAGTGTTACGCTATCAAAATCATGTTAAACCATTTGGCCTTAGAGCCTTGAAGTAAAAATTTGTCAAATATTTTGAGAATTTTAGCATTGTTATGTTGTTTAATTCTTTTCTTATACCTATTTACATAGATTCCAATTTTTCCAAATTCAAACCAATTAACATTTTTTTATGAGCCTTTGTCTAGTGAAGTTATGTTGTTCACTTTTGTCTAGCTTATTGGTCAAAAGTGTCTAGTTTTGTGCCATGAGAAAATAAACTATCTCCAAGTGCCTTTTGTTTCATACCTCATACCCATTGATAAATTTTATTTCTAAGAGTCAAATTCTTAGTTTTTGTTAGAAGTGATTCAAATCTGTTAAATTAAATGTCTCGTCTTAAAAGTCTAGCTTTTGACATTGTTTGGCCAAACTTCCTAACATAGCCTAGCCTAGCTTTTGATGTTGTATTTGGCCAAAAGTCCTAAAATTTTATTTTTCCTATATTAGACTCATTTGAAATACTTTGAACCTAAAATTTGGCATTTTGATTTTTGGTCCATCTACTTGGCCTTCTTGTGTGAGATGTGTAATGTTAGAGATTTGATGTTAACTTATTTTTTACAAGTCATTTCATAAACCTTTTCAGAAATGCATATCCATATTTTTGACTAAGTTATACCAAATGTGAACCTTTTACCCTTTTGACATTACTTTTTTAGAGTTTATAGAACTCTATTCCATTTGGTAGCAAAGCATTTACTATGGACCCCAACATGTATTCCTACACTCGTAGTGGTGTCATGTATAATCCATGGCTTAGTAATGTAATCACCCAAGGTGAAATGGTTCAAGACCCCTATGAAAACAATGTTGTTTATAAGATGGATCCTTATCCATATTATAACACTTAAACAGGGGCACAAAACCAAGACCTATTGGATCATTACTTGGTTAACACACATCCATACTTGAAGCAGGATCAAGAATAAATAGAGAAATACCTAGTTGCAGTACCTATAGTTGAAGAACCATTTCCTCAACAACCATACTATGTTACTACACCATAAACTTATGATCCTTATTTGTTTGAGCATCACTTATTAGAAAATAAAGATGATATTTTGGTTAGAGATATAAAAGTAGGGGCTAAGTTTCCAATATATTTTCCCCATGAGAATTTGTCAAGACTAGTACTAATGCCTCACAACATACTATACAGTCAAGAGGATTATTATAGCAACCCTTTAGCTCTAGTCCAAATGACATATCAGGACCCTAATATGTTTGTCAAAGGAAAAGGCCTCATGGAGGAGAACTTTTTATAGATGTAGATAAGATAACAAACTTATTTTAAATTATCACATAATTTTAATAATGTGACCATGTCAAACAAGCTTCTTATTGATTTATCTCCTTTAGTAGGAGTTTTAATAGAATTGACTAGTCAATAAAATCAAGGTTTAGATCTATTTATGTAAAACACTTCAATTAACAACATGTTCCGTATACTAACCATTAAAGAAGTGTCTTTTACTTCTATGCATAAAACTAAATAAAACACAATGGATAATGCCAAAGCAACATCCAATCTAAACCAAAGTGGTGTAAGTACACAAATAACTAGTCTTCAAATAAGGGTGCGTTGAACTAAAACTATTAGTGATTCTCAAAATTAGTGAGTAGGAGTTTCTATTTCCCAATGTCAAACAACTACCACTAATCCTCAACCAACTTCTTCAAGCACTCAACCAATAGGATTAGGTAGTCACCCAATAACTAGTTTTATGCCACAATAAAATGTGATGAATCTTACTCCTCTCCAATAGATGACGAGTAATATTCCACAATAGTATGCATCATCAAATGTATCAATGCATTAGAGGCATAATATATTTTTACCTCAATAAGGGGAAACCAATTTTCCACCTCACCAAGTAGCAGTGAACATACCTCTTTTATTGCATACTAATATGCCACTTTAAAACTAAATGCTATCTAACCAACAATGTACAAATATTGGGAATTGACAAATGCCAAATCTTCAATAATTTTCAACTTCCCAATAAGGATTTGTGCAACCTAGAGCTTTTAATATTCCTCAAGTACCAACTAGGCAATAATTACCTATTGTCCATAGTGTAACACAAGCTAAATGATAGGGTCTTGGTTCACAAGTACCCCTAAATCAATAAAGTTTGACTATTTGACAATAGGTCCCTATTAAAACTCAACACACATAATACATCACTCCTATCCATATCCTTCCCTCTTAGCCATAGTTTACCCAAAATTAGGCCCATATATATAACCCTAAATAGAATATCATGCAATCACAAGAGTAATTTCGAAAATCACACCTTAATCCATGCATGTGTGTTCATGGTCCATTCCCCAATAAAACCAACATTCCCAAAAAAACTATACCTCTACTATATCCTGGTCAAATTAATCCACTTGTGACCAGTCAGCCTCCACCTCAAACCTATGTTCCCTTTAGTTTCCAAGCTCAAAAACTACAACAAATGAAGGATGCCATTACCACCATTCAATCTTGGAAACAAACCAAAAGGTTTAAGTTTGGTGATGTGTGTTCTTACCCCTTCAACATGGAGTAACTGTAGATACCATTTCCTTTAGGGTATGAACCACCAAAATTTGATAAATACAAGGGGAAAGGTGACCCCAATGCTCATTTGATAGTTTTCTTCATTGCATGTTAGCTAGTGGCATATAGTGAAATATACCTACTATTTTTGTTCCCAAGGAGTCTAGTATGATAAGCCTTGGAGTGGTTTTTGAAGTTGCCCAAGAATTTAGTTTCAAATTTTGATGATCTTTTTGATAAATTTGTGCAATACTTATCATACAATCTCAAGCATGAGATTTGATTGATCAAATTGATGAAAGTAAAGAAAAAAGCTAGTAAAAGTTTTCTAAGTTATCTACAATGATGGAGAACTCTTGAAATTTGATTCACTCATAGCTTACAAGACAAATTATTAGTTGTTATCATATTATTTGGAACTATAGTGTGCACATAATTTTAAAGAGATCATTGATAAAGGTTTGTTTGATTGAATGAGCACTTATTAAAAAAGGTATCATCAATATTACTTTGTCAAATAAAAATCAAGCTACCAATCAAGGAAATGGATTGAACCAAAACTAGAACCAAGCCTAAGCACAAACATCAAAACCAATAAAGGCTAATAACTATGAAAAACCCAAGCCTTTCAATCACAACAAGAATGTTGTGGTAAATTGAGTAACTAAATCATGACATGTATAAATGGTGCAAACACCATCTTTTTAGCCCATGTAACATATATAAATTACTCTTAACCCAAAACCTTTTCATTAAATGTAGCAAATGCAACACCCCAAGCCCACACAATAAAAACATCAACGTTTACCATTACAAACCCCTCACCCAAGGAGAACAATGCCTACTTGTTGCATTGTTATGACCTTGGAGAACCCATTAAATATATGTTTCTCAAGCTCAATGCCATTAATCTAATTAGCTAGATTATACCAAAAAATTATCCTAAGGGAATTCCTTATCCTGATTGGTACCACCAAAATGAATTCTATGAATATCATCAAGTTAACAGACTAATTTGCATCATTAAGTGTAAATCAAACATTTGATTCAGAATATGTTAGAGAATGGGGAGATAACATTGGATGGTGGTTCTTCCACTTCTAATCAAAAGATTGGGATATATCAAAACCCTTTTCCACAACATACCAACCAACCATAGTAGTAACTATAGTAACAACACTAAAAATAATAATGACCATTGCAACATCAATAATAATAGTATCAATAACCAAGGCTAAACTAGCAAAATCAACCAAATAAATAATAATAGAACCAACAAAATCAACCTAATGCATGGGACCAAGGTCAGAGCAACAATAAATAAAAAACCTACTATGCAATTGCACATGACTATATTAGGGTTGTAAGTCACATTACAGGAGGTCACATTTCCACCATTTCCATCAATCTAAGATCAAATACCAATCAATCAAGACCTTTGCTAAATAGTGCCAATCAACCAAATCACACTAATAATCCTTCCTTAACTCAGGATCACATACATGTGTATCAACAAGTAGGGATTACTAATTTTGTACCTTATACTAATAACTCATTGTTGCCTCATGAGCACACACAAGTGCACTAGTAACTAAAAAATATCATATCTAGTCCCCCACCATCACCATCATTTATTAGCAATCATGGTTTTGTATTTAATCCTAATTGTGAAATCACAACTTGATGGTTGAATATTACCATCCTAGATCCACAACCATTTTCCACTTCTTCCATCATCCAACCAGGTGTTCTACCTTGAAACAAGCCATTTTACATTGTTTAAGAAAATATGTTTGAAATTGTGGAATAATTGTAAAAGATGCCCACATATATATCTATTTTAAATTTGTTACATACATAAACAATTCACAAAAGCATCTTAAATGATTTCCTTCTCCAATACATCATCTCAAGTGACATATACCATGATAAATTTCAAGATTTGGTTGGACACCTAGATCCAACCCAAGAAGTAACCTTGTCATCCCTTGGCCCATTACATAATAATCCATTATACATTGAAGTTTGCATAAAATAACACAAAGTGAAATGTGTCCTTATAGGCAATGGATTAGGTCTAAACATAGTGTCTCTAAAACTCATCAAGATTCTTAGGTACATGACAATAGATCTCAAGTACAAACAATAACCATCAATGTCTCCAACAATAAAGAATGAGAATCACAAGGTACCATTTATTTTCTAATTATCTTTGGGACCTTGACCCATGATACACTTTGCCATGTGATAGATCTTGATTTGTCATACAATATGATTTTGGGTAGACCTTGGTTACAATTAATTAATGTAGTCCCACTAATGTTTCACTAATGTATCAAGTTCTCCCATTCAGGAATGGAGGTTTGTATGCCATAATATTTGCATCCATACAAGCATTGAAAACATCTCAAGGCTGAGTTCAAGAGCTATAACTATTATTTTAGCATGAATCCAATTCCCAAATAGGACAAGGGAAAGGCAATACTCTTTGATTTACTAGAGGATAACTACATTGATCTTAATACCATTAATTCACTTTCCCACATACTTCCTCCTAAAATATCCAATCATTATACCATCTTGGCTAATGACCTAGGAGAGTATTTGACCCATGACACCTTTCACATTGCAAACCTTATAAAAAACCTCCAAGTCCTTTGGAAGACCTAAATCTAAACCACTTTACATGGAATGGAAAAGAAAGGACAAAGGTATACTTCATAATCTACCACCTGTAACTTTTATATTAGCCTCTAGCCAAGAATAGGACCCTCTTGAAGGTGATGAATCATGGTTTTACAATGACAAGCAGGATGATTGTTATAAAAATGTAAACTATCATATTCCCAATAGTATCATGGAAAATTAAGACTATGAAGGAGGAGGCCTTAGACCAAATCAACAAGGAACACTTGAGCCAATTTATATGACTAAATGGAAAGGACCCTATGGAATTGGATTTAAACTAATTGAGGATGACCCCATGTACCTTAATCATGTTCTAATGCCTATGACTAGTGACAAAATGATGATAGTGAAGCAGAGTTAGATCATAGCCTTTTTGATGACCTGGTCGAAACCAATATATTTGATACCCATTCCATTTGTACCCTTAAACCAGTCACTCATCACAACCCACTTCCATTGTATTATCCCCAACCGATAGACAAGGACCAATAAGAATCCAATGTGCAGACTGATGAGTTTTAAAATGATGAGGATTTCTATGATTTATTAGGTCTTAGGGACAATGTTCCATTGGGGGACTATAAATTGTGGATCTCAATCAAGTTAGATCTTGAAGCCTATTTTGGAGAATGGGTGAACAACCTTAGTCAAAATCAAATAAATAAAACATTGAGGTCCTAAATTGAAAACCTATTTGAGTTACTTTTGGAGCAAGGAAAAATTAAATAAAAAGGCCAGTCTAGTGGTGAAAACCTATTTCAAAAATCATTAGATAGGGGTGTTCAATATTCTTCAAGTATAGCTCAAAAGACCACCAATGACAAACTTGTCTATGAGTTTGAGTTTATTTTTGAAGAATAACAAGCCTTTGATCAAATCATTTATGAGTTTCCAATATTATTTTTTACATGGCCATCCTTCTCATTAGGGGATTCTAATTCATCCTACCTAGGATAACTCAAAGAATCAGTTCTAACAGAGGACTCTAACATTTCCAATCACATCAAATCATTTCCCACTATTCTTGAAGACAATTTGACCCTTCTAGTGGAGGACACAATAGAATTTAACATCAGGTCCCTAGAAGACCCAAAGTGGATCAAGCTAGGAGCATCCCTTACTGAGAAGGAATGTGAAGTCCTTACATCCCTTTTGAGGGAATTTGTTGACATATTTGCATAAACCTATTTGGACATGCTAAGTTTGAACCCTGCCTTGGTTATGCACTACCTTGTGGTACTTCCTAATGCTAAACCATTGAAACTAAAGTTGTGTAAGATGTATCCTCACATTATTATATTATTAAAAAAAGAGTTGGAAAAACTCTTGGAATCAAATTATATTCAATCAATTGACTATTTAGAGTGGATCTCAAATATTGTGTTAGTAACAAAAAGCTAGAAGGAATCATAATCTATATTGATTCCCATGACATTAACAAGGCCTACCCTAAAGACAACTTTCATTTCCAAACATTGACATGATAGTCAACTCCATAGTGGGTTATGTAATTCTATCATTGATAGATGGCTTCTTAAGCTACAATTAGATCATAATATCACTAGAAGACCAATATAAAACAATGTTCACCACACCATGAGGAACACTCTATTATCAAGTTATGCCATTTAGTCTTAAAAATTCTTGGGCCACATACTAAAGATCTATAACCATCATATTTCATGATATGATGCATGGCATTGTTGAAGACTATGTCAACGACATTATTGGAAAATAAAAAACTAAGGTTGATCATCCAATAGTGCTACATAAAATATTTGAAAGATTGCATGAGTTCAAAGTCAAACTAAATCCTAAGAAATGTATCTTTGGAGTTACTTCAAAAAAATTTCTTGGCTTCATTATATCTCATCAAGGCATTGAAATTGATTCAACCAAAGTACAAGCCATAACTCAGATGTCACCACTAACTAATTTGAATTAGCTCCATAGTTTGTAGGGCAAGATCTAGTCTATCTAATGCTTCATATCATAATTAGTTGACAAATGCCATCCATTTACACATATTCTTAATAAAGGAGTCACATTTCACTGGGATGATCACTGCCAAATAGTTTTTTAGTAGTTAAAGGATTATCTAGTGAATCCATCTATTTTGTTGCCTCCTATGCTAGGAAATCCATTCTTATTGTATCTATCGGCTATAGATGATGCCTTGGGAGCACTTTTGGCTCAACCTAATGATAAAGGAAATGGTCATGTCATGTATTACTTAAATCATACATTTATCATGTATGAACATAATTATACACCCATTGAAAAATATTTTTTTAGCTATGGTCTTCGTAGCTCAAAAACTACACCATTACATGTTAAACAATAAGACCATGGTTATCTCAAAAGTAGATCTGCTCAAGTATTTGCTATCTAAAATAGCTTTGTAAGGCTGCATAGACAAATATATCATGCTTCTCAATGAGTTTGACATTGATTATGTTAACCAAAAATCCATTAAGGGTTAAGTTATTGTAGATTAGTTTGTTGAATCATCCCTTGCTAATACAGAACTACTCACATTCCAATTTCTTGATGAATCCATTATGACCATCATTAACACACTTCTTGAAGAGTAGCCCTACAAGCTATATTTTGATGGATCATTCATAATATATGGATTATGGGTAGTCCTTTTATTTATTACACCACAGGGGAATATAATTCCTAAATCATTTAGGATAAGCTTTCCTTGTACCAACAACATGGCCAAATATGAATCACATGTTGTAGGGCTTCACTAAGTGTTAAAATGGAACATATCTCATCTCAAGGTTTATGGTGATTCTCATTTTATCATCAATTAGGTTACATACCACGTTTAGAATAAATATGATAATTAGGTGTCATACAAGGCCATGGTTGACACCCTAAAGTAACAAATTATTGACATTTAGTTTGAGCATATACCAAGAGCAAGAAACAAAACCATAGATGTTATCACTATTATTGGATCTTTGATTTGATAAAGAGGCATGGCTAAAGATTATCAGTTCCTCTTTAAGAATTTGATAGTGCTAGCTCATACACCTTTAACCATCATAATGATCCATGATATTCTTGGTCCTAGCTCTATTTGGTATTCAAATCTTTACAACTACCTCCATGACCATGTTTTTCCACTTGACCTATCTTATAAGTAATATAAAGCCTTCATTCACCAAACCACTCATTGTACCTTACTAGATCAACCCTTTACCTCCATAGTTTTGATGGAACTTTGATTCATTATTTAAATTTTCTAAAATATACACTAGAGTTATGGGAATTCCATGAAGGGGTATGTGGATCCCATATTAGGGAGGACATCCTCTCCAAAAATATTTTGCATATTAGTTATTATTGGCCAACAATGGATGCAGATGTAGTTATATATGTGAAGAAATGTGAAAAATGCCAAAGACATGCTAATTTGATTCATTCCCCAACCAAAACTATGAAACCAATGCTTACACCATGGCCATTTACTACATGGGGCCTTGACCTCATTAGGAAGATAATACCACCTCATCAGAAGACTAGAAACATATGCTCACCAACATCGAGTATTTCACTATGTGGGTCAAAGCTATACCCCTCACTTATGTGATTATAAAGTAAATTTCCAAGTTTATTTTTAACCATCTTATATGCATCTATGCTATCCCCTTTGACTTATATTTGATAATGGTGTATCATTCAAAAATAAAGATTTTAAATCTCTATGTGTTGAGTATAAGATTACTAGACATTTTTCCATGACATATTACCCATAAGGTAATTGCCAAGTAGAAGAATCTAATAAAACCATCATCAACATCCTTAAAAATATTTTCAATGATACTGGCCATGATCGACACCTCCAAATATTTTTTTCCCTATGGGCATATCATACTAATCATTTTAGCCCCATAGGAGCCACTCCATACTCCCTTGTTTATGGTACTAAGTCCATTCTTTTCATTGAGGTTGAGTTGCCTTCTTGATGCATCTCCTTAAAGCATGTCATAGATGATGAATAATACTGAATAGCTTACCTGTAAGATCTATAACTACTTAATGAGAAATACATGGCCGTACTCAACAATCTACAAGTATACCACAACCATCTTTGTGGATAGTACAATCAATGTGTTAGGCATAGAGAATTTGAACTTGGTGATCTTATCCTTAAAGAGAACCAAAATAATAACACAACTAAAAAGAAACACAAAGGCAAGTTCAAACCAAACTAGATAGGTCCTTTCATCATTATCAAAAAAAATTTGCACTGGAGCATATATACTCGTTGTGATAGATGGAGATGAACTTGATGAGCTAATTAACATTATACACCTCAATCATTACTTCATTTAAGTAACCTAGGGTATTGTCTATGAGGCTTGTTTCAATTGTACGATGAATATTATCATTCTTCCTTGTACCATCTATCATTCTACCATACCTTTCCAATCAGATGAGTTGATTTTTACCTCCCTACTCAACCCATTGACATTGGTTCTATTCCATTGGTTGCATAGCTTCATTTAGCATAAAAGGATTCAGATTTAGTTTTAGTAGTTATTTCAATGATTCTAGATAGAGGTAGTATTTTAGAGTAATAAGACAAAAGTTTGTTTGTTTCATCCTTCATTTCTTGTTTCATTCTCTTTCATTATCATGTTATTAATTATAATCAACTATGGAAAAATTAGTATCATTTACTTATGCCATTATATCCTAGTTATAACCACCTATGGGAAAACTAGAGGTAAAACTTGTTTATTAATCCTTGACCATACCAATTAGCCATTTCCTATTCCATACTATGCCATCATAACAATTGTTCCTATTTTGATTGAATTGGTTGCTACACTCATTAGGTTATTCTGCTATATGATAGAATTAAAGTGACTTGAGGTCTCATCCTAAGACTATGTAGGTATCACTTGTTGAGGTCATCTCAATTACCATTTTCCCATGATCTCATTATTTTATGATCAATCTAATCCACACTCACTATTTTTCAAGCAATATAAGCCATGCTCTCATTGTTTTGTGAGAAATTTAAGCACAGCTCTCACTATTTTGTGAGCTTTGACTATTTAGTGTCTCATCATTCTCTATCAAGTTGAGATACTTAAAAAATTCCAAAAACATTTGAAAATCATTAGAAAAACCAAAAACATTGACCACTTATTTACCTTAAGTATTCTAGGAACCCTCATTAAGTCATAAGTAAATCACTTGTCACTTAGTTGCCCCATCCTTTTTGGCCTTTTCTCCCATGTACTTGCCATTTCAGAAGACCATTCCTATTCTTCTATCATATCCATCATGTTTGTTTTTCATCAGTTATAATTTTCTTCCCATATCTTGAGAGAACTACATTTGGCTAGAAGTTTTTATTGGATATTATGTCCATGGAACTATGTAGGCATCATCCACTTTCTTAGTGCATATGGAGATAACTCAGCCACCCCCTTCCTTTTCTTCTATTCCCCTCACTATGTTTTTTTTCTAAGTTGTCACCTATTTTCTAGGGGTAATGTTCATCACATAGTTTAAGTCATCTTTTTTTACTAGCATTCGGACTAATTATTATTTATTTATTTATTTGTTTATTTCTTTACTTATTTGTTTGTTTGTTATTTGTGTGCTTTTTTGTTTACTTTTAGTACTATTTCCTTGATTCAATATAAATCCATTCATCAGGTGATGCCTTACACATTTATACTTGAATCAATCCATATTCATATGTCTACATTTCCATCATGGTATTTATCATTAGTGCATTGTTTTCTATTGAGTATTGGATCTCAGGAATCAGTCCTTATGCATCTTTCAGCCTCATTCTCAAGGTGTTCTATCATGAGGCCTACTATCATGAGCTAAAAAAAATATTAGGTTCATGAATTTTACATAGTAATGGTAGCATTGACATCTCCTTGATCTTGACATCAGTAACATATTGATCCAATCCCAATCATATCTCAATTAGAATAATTAAACAATGAAATAATTTTAACCTTTGTTAGTTCAGATGCACATCTCCCTACTAGTAAGTTGTCCCAATTCATCTTTATATTTTGTATTAAGTTATCATCATCATGTTTTCCATAATAAACTAATCAATCATGTTTTCCATAATTAGGGTCTAATCGTTATAATTATCTATGGGCAAATCATTGTACATTGTCCCATATGTATTTCTTAATGATTCTAATCACCTTTAGAGCAAATCATTTTGTCATCACCAATTTATTTTATTTTTCCCAAATAGGGGCATGATTTTATTTTATTTGTATATACTAACTAGGGTAGCTCCATCTTCTCAATGATTATAACCATCTTTGGTAAAATCATTGTGTTATCATACCACGTTACCACTATCAGGGTACAATGCTTATAACCATCTTTAGGCAAACCCTTGTACACCATCCCACTTGCATTATCAATGATTTTGACTTCCTTTTAAAAATCATTGTGTTCTCACCCCATCATCTTCATATGTTTTTCCCCTCATCTTACTTCTTTCATTTTTAGGGACAATTTTCTAACCTCTTTATGCCAATCATTCCCTCGAGGGGCATCATATAGTTCATCCATTGTCATTGAAGTTGTAAGCATACGAGACCTTTTCATTATTTGAGAATACATTACTATGCCTATATATTGAAATGCCTTCCAAAGTAGGGGCAAACTATAGAAACTAAAAAGTGGCCACCAATGACCTTCAATCAAGCTTCAAACCAATTTCTATCAAATATCATAGTTTGGCCTAAAAACACTAAAACACACTAATTACTTTGAATCTATCATATACATGCCTAATTTTAGCCAATGTATCCCTAAATGGGGAAATGCATTTTATGAGATAACTTACTTTGATCAGATTATTTCGAGTCAAAATGATAATTTCACACTTGTGTGCTCTAGATTGCTCTTTTATACAAAATTTCTTGCATGAGACATGTTCCCTTGTTATTTTGTGTTAGCAACATCTTAAATAGGATAATGGATCCAATGCATCTAAAATCACTTTCTAATCCAATCCAGTCAAATTTTGATCCAATAATATGACATTTTAACCAATTTGATTAACTTGAGCACCAATTTCTAAGATTTGCACCAAAATTTATAAATCATGTTTAAGACTAAATAATTTGAATCAAGAGCTTAAGTTAATTTTCCATCGAACTTGTTGAATATTTCATTAATGAAAATTGGTTTTTAATATATGTATGATTAGGAGAGGTCATTTATGGGGTGGCATCCACAAGCCTTAATTATAATAAATATCTGATTAAACCCTCCCATGCCTCTTTAATACCTCTCTATCCCAAATATTTATGAGGGTATTTATTCATTTTATCCTCCAAAATTGAATGGATTATTAGCCACACATCTTCATCTTCAGATGGATGGTTTAGGTTCATTTTAATAAAATGAGAAAATCTATAAATATAAGGCCTAAAACTCATAATTTTAAGCTCTCACAAGCCAAAGATACCGTGCCCAAATAGCTTCAATCCATATCTTAATGTAGTGTTATTATGCCCAAATATTGAGCCAAGCCATTCTAAACCAAGTCAAATTCATAAATCTAATGGTGCCAAGAGGAGGTGGAGATATCTAAAGCTTTATTTCCAAATACCTTAGAAGCAAAATCCAAGCAAGCCACTCTAAGAATCATGTGGAAGCTCCAAGGAAGGTGAAGGAATGTTTCTTTAATGTTTTAGTTGTTTTTATATATATGTTTGTTACTAATCTCCCCCTAGTGTTTAGGCCTAAAGATGTCATGGTTTTTAGTGTGTTCTTTTCATTTTGATTTCATTATAAAATTATCACTTGATCTAACCCCCTCTCTTGAGTCAAAATTCTAGATCACATAACGGAGAAAACAAGTGGATTACTTTGAATAGGTTATAGTGGAGGTATAATTTGTTGTGGAATGTTGGTTTGGTTGGGAAATGGGTCAAGAATTTTCATGCATGGATTAAGATGTAATTATTGAAATTGCCCTTGCAATTACATGATATTCTAGTTGGGGTTATGGTTATGGGCCTGATTTTAGGTAAATTATGGTTGAGAGGGAAGGATATGGTTAGGAGTGATGTATTGTACCTAATTAATGGAACCAATGGTATGTGATTTCTTGGATTGCGATCAAACAACTCTTGCTTCATCATGGCTTTTAATTAGATGAAATGAATTGAACATGAGATCCCATAAAACCCCATGGAGCTGCCACATGGTGCTCTTACTTTTGAACACAAGAATTCCATGAGCTTAAATTTGATGTCCTCATGAGCATTGTTTGACATCCATGAGGCTGTCATTGATATTCATGAGGTCATCAAAATTAATCTTATCTAAAATTTTACTTAGACAAAAGGAGCATGGTTTTATGTTTTTAAGGGATCATTTATGCTTATAAAATTATCATTAAAGGCTTTAACCTAAGTCTTTTCATTTTTATTAATATGAACTAGACTTAGTTAAAAGAATTTTAACCTACGTCATTTATATGGATATATACTGATTAACACTCATGCATCTTGTAGGATTTGATGGTCCACACTTCATCACACCTCTTGAACAAATGGTGTGAAATCACCAATGACTTTTTCAACAGATTTATTAGAGCCTACGAGCTCAACACATGGTGGATGTGCATTTAATGTGAAATTTATAAAGGTGCTAGAGCTCAAAAATCCCAGGAAGGTGCCAAGTGGCACAACCATGGGGCTTGATACTAAGATGGCCAATAACAATCAAGGGCTTGGATCATAATCAATTACCTATATTGATCCTTGAATCTTGATCAAATAGTATGAAGTAAAAGGCATTTTTTAAATGTTAATGGATAGTGATTCAAAGGAGTTTATGAAAAATATTGCAAAAGGTACCAAATAGATGCCAAATAAACACCACACAAGCACAAATAAATAAAATAGGAGATCTTGTGTGCTCTAAAATGCAAACATATAAAGGCAAAGGTCAAAATTAAATCTAAGGCACATATGAACCTAGATCTAAATAAGATACCACCATTAAAGCTTTAAAAGCCCTAAAACTTGCATAGAAGGCCTTAAGTAAACTTTGATTAATTACAATAAATAAAAAAGAAGTTCAATTATGATTTCAGCATGAAATAATTGACCTAAAGACCATTTGGAACACAATAGTGAACAATTTTCAAAGTCTAGAATCTATGGCAACTTGGAGGAAACAATACAAGGATGAGATAGAGTTGTATTTGTCAACGAATAATGAAGGGAGAGTATTTAAGGGCATAGAAATAGACATGGCTACATTGAACACTGGAAATAGGAATTGGTCTGATCTTTTTTTGACTATTGAGGAGATGTAAACCATCACCAAATAAGAATAGAAGATTGCTAGTATAACCAGAAGGTATTATGACCTAGTTACAGTTCAAATGGACAATCTCTAACATACATCCACTAAACTAGAGGTAATCCACTATTTTGACATCCTTTCTCCCATTTTCAAGGACTATAATATTGAGAAGGATTAGATTATTCATTAAAGTACCTTTAAAATAATTGCATTCATTTACCCATTGGCCTTTGAGAGTTATTACAAGATTTCAAAAACCCAAGTAGATTTACCCACTATTAAGGAACGGACTGGAAAGAATGATCTAGACACCATCCTTAGGCCATATTTACTCCAAGGGAACTATGTAATCTAAGACCCTGCTGGTAACATCCCAATTTAGAGAGGGGGTTAAGGTAATCATGACCTTGTTAAATAGGATATCAAGAGCCCCATCAACCACTTATGTTAACAAGAGTTGGGTGTCTTACATATAATTTATGATAGCAGAAGGACTCACTCCTACAATTAGAGATATGATCAACATATACCTAGAAAGATAATTCAAAACCATTAAGAAGAAGATCAACACCTAATTCTTCATGATGTCCTATATATTGGATGCCTTACTATCCTCCACCCAAATCCCTCATATTAAAAATTGGTCACTTGATGGAAGATTTATAGTCTCCCACCACTATTTAAATCTACACATATTCAAATATAGGCATAACATCTAATTCATCTATGACTGTGTGTATTTAGCCTTGGTAGAAACCATCATAGAGATCCCTATACCCAAGATAAGCCCTCTAATCAATAAATAGGTGGAGCTAATGGGAGACATATGGATGTATCCAAATTGTATAGTGATTAAAATTGAGGGAATTTTGATCCAACCTTATAGATTACCTGTCTATGTTCCCATCAATTTGGAAGAGTAAGAAATTGCATACCAACTTCTTATTGGTGTGGATAGAGTGTGAAAATACAATAGGAAAGGCCTTTGACATCCCTTTAATTTAACCATTGGTAAGAATATGTTACAAAATAGGGATCAGGTGAGTATTATGGTCAAGCATAGGGACTATTTAAAATTACAACTTGATGAGATGAAGATGTGGGACCCTAATGGCATAGTCTCCACACACTTGAAATCTAAGTAATTTCCAAAGCTAGTGTATGTGCACCAAATCAATGTCCATGACACCATATATATTAGAGAAAATAATTTTGAAGAAATATTAGCTAGGCTCAAATGATATAACATTAGACTTGAGCATAGATTGACTTATGATGAGAAGCTAGTAGGTGACATATGGTAAATGGGACCTATTCAATACCATTTGATTCTAGAATTTTTAGGCCACCTGAGGAGTAACCATAAGGGGAATGGAAGCAAACTCAAACATAGATTACTCAGGATCCTAGTAAGGAAAATCTGGAAGAGAGACCTAGTTAGGGCCCATCATCCTCAGTCAGTCCCTAAAGACTAGCATCTCTAGTGGAATACTTAGACATGATTGCCCTAAAGCCAAATGAAATAGTGAAGGATACACTTAAGTTATTTTTTTAAGCATATGGCTCTAAATCATAGGAGGATCATGTTGAAGAAGCACAAACCCAATTAGAGGAGGATCAAAAAGAAAAAGGGAAGGAAGTTACCATGGACTGAGTCACAATGGCACCATTAAAGAAGAGAAAGAAAAAATTGGCAATGGTCCCTTGTGGATCAAAGAATCCAAATTTGACTTTCACTCACCCCATGAGTTAATTCAACTTATTTAGAGATGAGTAACCCATCCATGGACCAATCTTCCCTAATTGGTTCATTTATGGAAAAATGCAAAAAATACCCACCTAGCACAACTCATGAGCCCTGACCAAAGATGTGAACATTGATGTACATGATGATATCAAGCTATAGATAAGGGCTTTGATTGAGGAAGAAGATTAAAGAAGAATAGTGGATATTGCAAGGTCAGGTAACAATCATATGGATGCTTTAGGAGCATCAAGTAGTAACTAGATGGAGGCTCTTGAACCTCTAAAGTATACATATCCAACTACTACTATGTAATTCAATCCATAGATATTTGGATTAGAGAGAGTAAAAACTATAAAGGCCATGGTGGGGATTGAAGATTTCACATTCCAAAAGGTTGAGCCATTTGTAGGCTTAACTCTAGTTGGGGAACAGTAGCTTGGTGAACTACCCATCCATGAGGAGGATGTTGAAATCCTAGTTGAGGCTCATTCATCTCAAGTCAGATCTAGCATTAGGGGGATGAAACAAAGGATATCTAATTTGGAGAATGAAAATGAGAATTTGAGGACACAAGCTATCTTATTAGTGCCTGAGGCAATGATCAAATTATTAGATGAATCCTTCTATGACATGTTTGATGCATTGAAGGCAATGAAGTTAATGAAAGGTGCATTGGTATAGCAGAATATAGTTGTTAAGGGTATAGTAACCCAATGGTAAGCTTCAAGGGATCAAATAATAGGGTTGATCGACATTCAGGTTAGAAAGCACATCTTTGGTTTTAAAATAGTTAGTTTAGGGAATTTGAATGTAGTTTTGGAAATTATGGTTGAAAAGATCCAAAGTTTGAATGCCTAGTCCAAGGATCTAGAGAGACTCCTGAAAGATGATGAGCTAATGGAAAGAATTGAAAAACTCCTTGGGACCATGCTGACTAATCCTACACAACCTACTATCATTGGCATCATCAGGGATGATGAGTTCAAACATAGGGATACTTTGGCAACCCAAGAAATAAAAAACAAAGGTCAAGGTCATTAGAGCAAACAACAATAGGATCCTAGACATGATCCTTAATGAAGGAGAAATGATAGATGAGGCCAAAAGCATCAAGGAATCCATGGACAAAAATGACAAAGAATTGAATGCTCTAGCTAACAATGAGGAAGATTGTCTTTTAGGACTGGCTATAGACTTAGAATTGGCCAGTGAGCAACACCAATAGGCTATAAACATCTTATAGTAGTATTAAGTGAGTTATCATGCTTAGGGCCCACCTATTAATTAAATATTCCATTTTTAAAAATCATTGTAACATTTTGAAAATGAAATATTCCATTGTAAAGGCATATGTTAATTTTTTAGCATATTGCCTCTAGGTTAGTTTTGTTTGAAAAATCAAGTGTATTATTGAACTTTGTAGAAAAATGATAGTTATCCTTACTTATTTTACAATTGTACCTTGTATTTGACTAGTATACTACCTTGTCCTCTTATAAAAGGCAATACTACCATTTTGTAAAGGGAGAGAATTTTGAGCAAAATTTGTATACTTTGAGCAGTTAATACAATCAAGTAATTCTAAAAAGATTATCTAAATTTGTTTATGCCAATTGTTACATGGATTTTATCTCAATTTTTAGTCTTAATTCTTAATTTTGAATAGTTTCTATGAATTTTGAGTCACATATTTGATTACAAGGTTGTTATTTGTGATTATGATAGATTAGTTAAATGATCTTGAATTTAATTCATTTTATTTGCTCTGCATTAGAATGTGCAAATGTTATTTGAGTGTGGTAGAGAAATTTTAAGGTAAATTTATTTCTTACTTGTACTTCTTTATATCATCCTTAGAGGTTTTCCTGGTGTGTATTGAGATTTGAGCTTTATTTTTCACTATATGCTGGTTAAATATATACTTAATTGAAATTGAAACTTTGTCATAATGTTTGAGGCTAAGACAAGTAATCACTTATTCTATTTATGTCTTACCTTTCTCTTTTGAATTTTTTTAACCAGATCACTTTAGGTTAGATTTCATTATAAATGTCCATTTATATTAGTCTGTAGTTTAAGCTTTGATCATAACTCACTAGTATTAACATAGATACTTATACTTCATAAAGATTTGGTCCATGATGGCTCCCAACCATTAATTAATATAATTTTTTAAAACAATTTAAACATTGATCTACCATTATTTCACCATAAGTTACATAAATTACCAAAATGTACTACTCATGGTCTGAATTCCCAAAATTCTAAAATGAGAAGTGTTCTTTGAACACTAAGGCCACCTGTGATACATTTAGAGGCATCAACACAGGGAAAGATCCAATCTATCCGATGATTCATATCATAATTGTCTAAAAAATGTCATCCTTTTACACATATTATAAAGAAGGGAGTCACATTTCACTAGGATGATCTTTTCCAAATAGCTTTTTAGTAGTTAAAGGACTATCTAGTGAATCTACTTATTTTGTTGCCTCCTATGTTGGGAAAACCATTCTTATTGTATCTATCAACTACAACAAATGACCTTAGGGCACTTTTAGCTCAACACAATGATAATGAAAATGAACATGATGTGTACTACTTTAGCTATATATTGGTTGTATATGAACACAATTATATGCCCATTAATTTTTTTTGTTTAGCTATGGTCTTTGTAGCTCATAAACTATGCCATTACATGTTAAACAATAAGACCATGGTTATCTCAAAATTAGATCCACTCAAGTATCTACTATCTAAAATAGATTTCTAAGGTCATGTGGCTAAATAAATCATGCTTCTCAATGATTTTTACATTGAGTGTGTCAGCTAAAAATACATTAAGGTGAAAGTTGTTGTAGATCAACATATTGAATCACCCCTTATCGATAAAAAACTACTCACATTCCAATTTATTGATGAATCCATTATGACCATCATTGACACACCTTTTGAGGACCAACCCTAGAATCTATATTTTTATGGATCATTCACAAGACATGGATCATGGGTAGGGATTTTATTTATTACAACATAGGGGGATCTAATCCCTAAATCATTTTGGATCATCTTTCCTTGTATCAATAACATTTTAAAATTTGAATCACTCATTAAAAGGCTTCACTAAGTAGTAAAATGGAACATATATCATCTCAAGGTTTATTGTGATTTTTAGTTAATCATCAATTAGGTTATAGACCACTTTCAAACCAAAGATGACAAGTTGGTGCCATACAAGGCCATGGTCAACACCCTTAAGCGACAAATTAATGATATTCATTTTGAGCATATATCAAGATCTAACACTAGTACTATAGATTCTATGGCTACTATTGGATCTCTAATTCAACAAACAAACATGGCTAAAGAGTATCAGTTCTTCATCAAGAATTTGCTAGTGCCAGTTCATGCACCTTTAACCATCATGATGATCTGTGATATTGTTGGTGCTAGCTCTATTTGGTATTCATTCATTTACAACTACCTCCATGACCATGTTTTTCTACCTGACCTTTCCCATAATCAATCCAAATCTTTCATTCACCAAACCAATCATTATACATTACTTGGATCAACCCTTTACTACCTTAGCTTTTATGGAACTTTGCTTCATTATTTAACTTCAATAGAATATACACTAGCATTAATGGAAGTCCACAAAGGGTATGTGGAGCCCACACTAGTAGGGTTTTCCTCTCCAGAAAGCTTTTATGAAGTGGTTATTATTAGCTAACAATAAATGTAGATGCAACTACATATGTGAAAAAATGTGAAAAATGCCAATGGCATGCCAATCTGATTCATACACCAATGAAAAATCTAAAACCAGTGCTTATACCATGGCCATTTTTTACATGGGGCCTTGACCTCATTGGGAAGATAAATCCCACTTCATTAGATGACCATAAACATATACTTATAACCATTGAGTATTTCACTAAGTGGGTCAAATATATACCCCTCACTTATGTGACTAGAAAGCAAATTTACAAGTTTATTTTTAACCATCTTATATGATATTATGGTATCCCCTTTGACATTATATCTAATAATGGAAGATCATTCAAAATAAAGATGTCAAATCTCTATGTTTTAATTAAGACATTACTCAACATTTTTCCATGGAATATTACCCAAAAGGTAATGGCCAAGCAAAATCATCTAATAAAACCACTATCAACATCCTCAAAAAGTTTATCAATGATACTTACCATGATTATCACCTCTAAATATTTTTTAGCCTCTAGGCATACCACACCAATCACCTTACTCCCACAAAAGCCACTCCATACTCACTTGTTTTTTGCACTGAGGCCATTCTTCCCATTTAGGTTGAGTCACCTTCTCTATTCATATCCTTGAATCATAGCCTAGATGATGAATACTATTGATTATCTCACCTACAAGAGATAGAATTACTTGATGAGAAATCCATGACTACACTCAATAATCTACAAGCATACCATAACCATCTTTATGGATAGTACAATTAGCATGTTAGTCATAGAGAATTTGAACTTGGTGATCTTGTCCTTAAAGAGAACCAAAAGAATACCATGGCTGAAAAATAACATAAAGGCAAGTTCAAACCAAATTGGATAGGCCCTTTCATCATTGTTGAAAATTTTAGCACCAAAGCATACAGGCTCGCTACACCAAATGAAGATGAACTTGATGAGCCAATGAACATCATACATCTCAAGAGTTACTTTTCTTGAGTGACTTGGGGTATTGTTTATGAGGCTCATTTCAATTGTACTATAAATATTATCATTTATCCTTGTACCATCTATCATTCTACCATACCTTTCCCATCAACCAAGTTATTTTTTCAATCTCTACCCAACCCATTAACCTTGGTTCTATTCCATTGGTTCTATAGCCACTTTAAGCAAGAGGATTTTAAATTTAGTTTTAGTAGTTCTTTCAAGAATTATACATAAATTCAATATTTTAGAGTATTAAGATAGAAGTTTGGCATTTGCATCCTTCATTTCTTATTTCATTCTCTTTCATTATCAAGCTATTAATTATAACTGCCTATGGGAAAATTAGTGTCATTGACTTATGTCATTGTATCCTAGTTATAACCACCTATGGTAAAAATAGAGGAAACACTTTTTTATTTTTCCTTGACCATATCAAATATCCATTTCCTATGCCATACTATGCCATCATACCAACTGTGCCTATTTTGTTTGAATTGGCTACTACACTTGTCAAGTTCCTCCATTACAAGATAGAACTATAGTGACTTGAGGTCTCATCCTATTTCTATGTAGGAAAATCTTGTTGAAGTCATTTAAATCACCATTAACCCATGTTATCACCATTTTATGAGTAACCTAAGCCATGCTCACATTATTTTATGAGAAATATAATCCACACTCTCATTGCTTTGTGAGGAATCTAAGTAAATCTCTCACCATTTTGTGAGATTTTATTATTTTGTGTATCATAATTCTCGATCAACGTGAGATACTCTAAACAATCTAAAAACATTTAAAAATTATTAGAAACATAAAAAAACATTGACCACTTCTTTGCCTTAAGGATTCTGGGAACCCTCATTAAGTCACAAGTAAATCACTTGTCTCTTATTTTCCCCATCCTTTTTAGCCTTTTCTCCCATGCACTTACTATTTTTAAAGACCATTACTATTATTATATCACATACATCATGTTTTTTTTCATTATTTATCATTTTCTTCCCATTTACTGGGAGAACTACACTTGTCTTAAAGTTTTTTTTAGATATTATATCCATGGAACTATGTAGGTATCACCCATTTCCCTAGTGCATATGGAGACAACTCGCCCCCCCCCCTCTTCCTTTTCTTCTATTCCCCCCACCATGTTTGTTTGCTAAGTTATCACCTATTTTATAGGGATAATGTTTGTTGCATGGTTTATGCCATGTTATTTGTACAAGCATTAGGACTAATTGTTATTTGTTTCTTTGTTTGTTTATTCCTTTTCTTATTTATTTGTTTTTTATTTATGTGCTTGTTTGTTTAATTTTAGTATTGTTGCCTTGATTCAATCTAAATCTATTCTTTAGGTGATTCCTTGCACATTTGTAATTGAATCCATCCATGTTCATACATTTACATTTCTATCATGGTTTTTATCATTGGTGCATTATTTTATATTGAGTATTGGATCTCACAAGTTAGTCCTTATGCATATTTTGGCCCCATCCTCATGGTGTTATATCATAAGTCCTACCATCACATGTTATAGCAAACATTAGCTTCAAAAAGTATACACAACAATGACAACATTGAAATATCCTCAACCTTAGAATTAATAACATCCTGATCTAATCCCAATAATATCCTAAATAGAGTAATTAAATAATGAAAGAATTTCAACCTTTGTTAGTTTGAATGCACATCTCCCTACTAGCAAGTTATCCCATTTCATCTTTATCTTATGTATTAAGTTACCATCATCAATTTTTCCATCATTGGCCAATCAATCATGTTTACCATAATTTGGGTCCAATAATTATAACCACCTATGGGAAAATCATTGTATACCATCCCACCTACATTTCTCAATGATTCTAATCACCTTTGGGGAAAACCATTGTGTTATCACTAGTTTATTTTCTTTTTCCCAAACAAGGGCATGATTTTATCTTGTTTATCTATCCTAACTAGGGCAGCTCCATCTTATCAATGCTTATAAATACCTTTGGGAAATAATTGTGTTATCATACCATGTTACCACTATTGGGGTACAATGCTTATAACTGCATTTGGGCAAACCCTTGTACACTATCCCACTTGCATTCTCAGTGATTTTGACTATTTTTTAAAAATAATTATGTTCTTACCCCATCATCTTCATATGTTTGGTCCCCTCTCTCACTTCTTTATTTTTGAGGGACCGTTTGTTGACCTCTTTGTGCCAATTGTTCCCTTGAAGGGGTATCATATAGTTCATCCATTGCCATTGAATTTATAGGAACACATGACCTTTTCATTATTTGAGAAGATGTTACTATTCCTATAGCTTTCAATGCCTTCCCAAATAGGGGAAAACTATAGATACCTAAAACTGGCCACCAATGACCTCCAATCAAGCTTCAGACCAATTTATATAAAATATCATAATTTTGTCTAAAAAAATAAAACACACTAATTGATTTGAATCTATCATATATAAGTGCCAATTTTAGCCAACATATCCCTAAATGGGGAAATGCATTTTATGAGATAGCTAAATTTTATTAGATCATTTCGATTCAAAATGACATTTTCACACCTAGGTGCTCTGGATTACTCTATTTTACCAAATTTCTTGCATGAGACACATGCCATCATTAGTTTTTGTTGGTGACATCCTAAATGGGATAATGGATCCAAGGAATCTAACATTACCTTCCAATTCTAATCCAATCAAATTTTGATACAATTATATGATATTTTGACCAATTTGATTAACTTAAGCACCAATTTCCAAGATTTACACCAAAATTAATAAATCATGTTTAAGACTAATTAATTTGAATCAAGAGCTTAAGTTAATTTTCCATGGAACATGTTGAATATTTCATTAATGAAAATTAGTTTCTAGTATCTACATCATCAAGTGAGGTTATTTATGGGGTGGCTTCCACAAGCCTTAATTATAACAAATATCTGATTAAGCCATCACATGCCTCTTTAATGCCTATTTATCCTAAATATTTATGAGGACATTTATTAATTTTAGCCTCCAAAATTAAATGGATTATTAGCTACATATATTCATCTTGATATGGATGGTTTAGGTTCATTCTAATCAAATGAGAAAATATATAAATATAAATCCATACACTCATAATTTTAATCTCTCTCAAGCCAAAGTTACCATGCCCAAATAGATTCAAGCCATATCTTGATGTAGTGTTATTATGCCCAAATATTAATCCAAGCCTTTCCAAACCAAGCCAAAGCCATAAAGCCAATGGTACCAAGAGAAGGTGGAGATATCCAAATCTCCATTGCCAAAGACCTTTGAAGCACAAGTTGAGCAAGCTACTCTATGAATCATTTAGAAGCTCCAAGGAAGGTGAAGGAATGTTTGTTTCATGTTTTAGTTATTTTCATATACATTTTTATTACTAAGGTCAACCTAGTGTCTAGGCCTAGATATGTCATGTTTTTTAGTGTGTTCTTTTCATTTTAATTTCATTATGAAACTAAAACTTGATCTAACCCACTCTCTTAAGTCAAATTCCTAGATCATAACAAACACCATACCACAATATTCTTGACATTAATTGAATAATTAGGGAATCTCCCTTTGTCTTCACAAATTGAGCTCACCACATGAGTTATTAGGAATCTCAAACCATCCTCATCTTCATTTAAACATCTTGATACCAATATCACTTCTCAAAATAGATCATGCTCAACTATCAATTTTTATAAATAAGGAACAAATTTTTGCTTGCCTCTCATACACCAACAACACTTCTAACTCTATCAACATTCTTCAATATGTCTTCATGATAACTAACAAGATTCCACTAACTCATGAGTATCTCCATGAAGCCTAATGGAGTCACCCCTTACCATAGAGTAATAGAACAACACAAAATCATTAGATTCATAGATCTCCATGTTCTCACAAAACTAATAATCTTTTAGGATCCTTTTAAGCTTGATTAGCCTCTTTGGCTTGGCCTATTCATCATCTATGTGGTCAACCATTTGAGATTATAATGAACACTCTTGATACTCTTTAATAGCTGGTTTATGCTTTACCATAGAAAATAATCCACTTTGATTGGTAAAATTAGATTAATCAGGACTGAGCTTGACTGTCTTTGACTTCCACACCTTGGTTTGCCTTCTTTCTTGTTTTATCTTGATGATTCATGATGACAAAATCTTGGAATATGACCAATGTTAAGATAATTATAACAAACAACTTCACTCATACATCTTAATTGATGTGAACTAGGACTCCTACCATAGTCCCATGAGTACTCATTCTTAGAGGATCTTCTACACTCTCTTGTTCTATGACCAAACTAACTATATAAGAAATAGTAACCATTAAATGAATCTACATACCTTATGGCATTAGGATGTATAGCATAATTTTTCTTCATATTGTTCTTAAGGTTGACATTTTTTTCACATTAGCATTTTCCTTATTCTCCTTTTGATCTAATTAGAATCCAATACCTTCCTTATCATTGGTAGTTTTATGACTACTCAAAATGTCATATAGAGCCTTTGTGATCTTTTCAAACTTCTCATAGGTCTTCATCTTGCTAGTTTCTTGATCCAATTCTAATTTTAAGGTCTTTATTTTTGATTCATACCTAGTACAATCTTATTCCTTAGCCTTTAGGCTAGAAGTGACTATCTCCATCTGAGTTTTAACCTAATTGATGATATCATCATGCTCTTTGGATGTGTTACTAAGTCTCTCTTCAAACAAACTAGTTTGCTCTTCATAGTCCTTAACTAATGATCTTAGTTTCTAATCTTTGTTTCTCTATAACTTCAACTCCTCTAGAGCACTCACTAATTCTTCCTCAAGGTTAACTTCAACCTCTTCTTCATCTAATTTTTCATCATCCATAAGGCCTTTCCCTTTATAAAAACACTTATTGTCTATTTATATATCCATTAATAATGTTTCATTATTGTCACACTCATTACTATCATGATCACTATCATATGTACTTGTGTCACTTACATTATATGATATATTATCTTTTTCAGTATAGAAATTTATCTTATTCTTGAATGATCCTTTCTTACTTTCATACTTCCTAAAATCTTTCTTATTTTTTTAGGCTTATATACCTTCTTATTATCACCATGATGTGCATCATGCTCAATCTTATCCTTGTTAATCCAAACATCAATTTCATAGAAAATATGGCTATCAATTCGTCATCATCGATATCTTAACATACGTCATCCTAGACCTTATTACCTTTTGAATTATTCTCAAATTTGAATGCTACTTAATTTTTTGGAGGTCTTCCTTCATTTATTCTCATCTCATAGGTAGTCAAGATGGTTTAATCCATGAAGCCCATCCATCTAAAGTGTGTCTCGATCTTGTATTTCTTCTATTGTAAACACCTTTGAATCAAATTTAGAATTTATAGATCTTAATACCTTTTGTACAAACATAGAACCTTTCACTTCTTATCCTAGACCTCTAATGGCATTGACAACTTCATCAATCCTTAATAGGTAGGATCCAATGCTCCCATCTTACTTCATACTCTAACTTTTAAACTACCTTCTATGGGTCTATAATTTATCCATCTTCACCTTGGTGTATCCTTCATAGATAGTCTTCAACGTGTCCCATATCACCTTGGATAACTCATAGTGCATCACATTCACAAAATCTACCTCTAATAGGCCACATAGAATGGTATTTATTTCCTTGGAATTGTTCTCACTTTCCTTCTTATCGATTGTATCAGTTGGTGGTATAGGAGCTGGAATATATCCATCCATAATTGAATGCCATATATCATGGCCCATTGACATTAGATATGTCCTCTTTTTTATTCTCTAAAATACATAATTAGTCCCATTGAAAAATGGAGCCTTATTGATAGAGAAACCTCTTGGAACTTGACTACTAGACATTCTTACTTATAGGATCTCCTTTAGGATGTTAATCCTACTTCAAAAGATCTTGCTTTGACACCAAATGTTGGAAGCACAATAATAGAGAGGGGGTGGGATTGAATCAATCTTCAAAAACCTTTATTCTAATTACACTTAAGCAATCATGAACCATTAACACACACACACACACACACACACACACACACACACACACACACACACACACACACACACACACACACACACACACACACACACACACACACACACACAAACATATAGTGTAAACAACTATCCACATAAGTATAAAACATAATACCTGATCTAGGCAACAATTCAATCAGAGATATGGTGAAAAATTTATGGCTATTAAAAGTTCTATCATCAATTGGGATAGAACCGTCACTATATATAGCAAGCATAAACAACTATCCACATAATTATAAAACATAATACCTAATTTGGGCAACAATTCAGGTGACAATTCATCACTTAGAAAGCATAAGCAACTATCCACATAATTATAAAACATAATACCTAATTTGGGAAACAATTCAAGTGACAATTCGAGTGACGGTTCTATCCCAATTGATGATAGAACTTTCAAGAGCCATAACTTTCCACCATAGCTTTGATTGAATTGTTGCCCAGATCAGGTATTATGTTTTATACTTATGTGGATAGTTGTTTATTCTTGATATATATATATATATATATATATATATATCAAGAATAAACAACTATCCACATAAGTATAAAACATAATACCTAATCTGGGCAACAATTCAGGTGACAATTCGAGTGACGGTTATATCCCAATTGATGATAGAACTTTCAAAAGCCATAACTTTTTCATCATAGCTTTGATTGACTCTCCGTTTGAACTATTAGAAATCTAAAAATGAGGATAATGTGGTGAGATAAAACATAGATTGGCTCAATGGTTTTTGAACCCCAAAAACCCAATGGAAGTACCCCAAATTTTAATTTTAGTAGTGTAGTCAAAAATAGTAAGTTTTTAAAAATAGTAATTCTTTGAATTCTATATTTTTGTAAATCATGTAAGTCAAACCACTTAATCTCCCTCAAGATTGGTGACCTTCCACATCATCTTCCTACCTTAAAAATGTGTATAAATTAATATGTAACCTAAAATAGAAATCAGACATCTCTTTCTAGAGATAAGCATATTGTTGTATTTGAAATCTTGAGTAATAAAACATCTCTTCTCAAAGAAATCATTATTTCTATGTTATTTTTGTGTTCTTAAAATATCTGTCAATCAAAACTTCTCAGTTTTAGATCAAGAACACATCATATTTGTGTAAAATCATCAAGGGGAAAAAAATCCACTAATATATATAAATGGAATATAGTATTATAAGACAAAAGATAAATATAATGAAGCACCAACTCCACATAGAGCACAAACCCCAACTAGACAAACACCCACATGACTAGGATTTAATAAGCACCCACTTTCAAGGAGGCACCAACCCCCTAGATGACTCAGCTACCTGAGTGATTTAATCATATTATAAAATTATATTTCTCAACTAACAGATGATGAACACCTCTTCATCTATTCAAACTCTTATCCCTCTCAAGCTACCTTCTAGATCTCTTCACTCAACCAAGTTTCTTCAAGACTGATTAGGTCATATGACCTTGACTTTCATACGTTAGCCTCTTATTATATGTTCATGATAGTTCCTCTAATCTCTTATGATGGTCTATAATACCTCCTACTCAAGGATCTTTTATTTCATTTTCTTCTCAATACAATCCTCCAACTAGCCAATTAGGCCTAAAAGGCCTTATTCTTATACAAGCCTCTTGCTTATATACCTCTCAATCGATAAAAAAAACTTTCTCACTTATATTGGACACAAAATAGTCCTTAATAAATGTTATAATAAATAGTCAATCATTACATTAGGTTTTCCATTACTTAAATAGACCAAATCCTTCTTTAGGGTCATAGAGACCTAATTCCATTAGGCCTTCTTAAGGACATGTTACCTTATGACCCCTTGAAACAATCAAAACCTATATGAATGACACAAAATATTCATAAAAAAATAAAATATGCCTTATCCAACATCTTTTTAACACTGAAACTTTTTAGGTCCAACCACCACTTGAAACACTCCACTAACATTGTTCACATTAGGCCTTTGAACACATAGAAAAGTCTATCTTGAATAAATGAAGATAAAACATCATTTATACATACAAATAAGAAAACAAATCACTTATACATAAATTAAATGACATAAAAAATATCACCATATGGATTAGATACTTCAAATCAGGGTATAGATCCTTGAAAACACCTCTGCAACTCACTCAATCAAGACTGCCAATTTTATTCAAAGACCAGTCATGGTGACTCAGAACTCCAACACTTGTAAAAATAATTTAAATGACTTATTATGAATTTATATGATTCTATGATATATTTATACCATTATTAGATAGAAATATCATATGGTCAAATGGAAAATATTGGTCTTTTATACCAATCTCATGACCTTCTATCTCATTGTCTTATCTAAACTAGACAAATCAACTTATGAGAAAAATTTTCACCATATTCAATGACCTCAAAGACTCATATAAAACATAAAAATGAATTAAATTCCTAAAAAAAATCTCTATGCACTTGGTTTCATCATTCTATCATGAAAACACATCTTAATTCATCTTTTCACTATTGTCTAGGTTTTTCACTATTTACACCATTTGACTTGTTAGCAACTAGCTAACTTGGATGACTAGTTTAGAATAATATTGAACTAGAATCTATCCATAAATCTTCATGGAAATGAAACATGAGTCTCTACCTTATTCCTCCATCCATTCTATTACTATGTCCAATACAAATTTTGACTTCTATAATAACTTCATAAATAAGCCTGTAATTCAACATTTTCTCTCTCCTCTCTCTAACTAATACCACCTGGAGGTACCTAGGAGAGTCCAATAAAATATTCAATAGATTTATTTGATTAATTAAATCCCTCTTGAGAGTGTTTTAGCAACATCTTCAACATCAGGTCTTTATTAGGGTTCTAAGAGGGTTTAAACCAGTTTCCATTCATAACGATTCTTCATAAAACATAGTCCCTCAATCCAAAAATAATGCCTATAATTTTTATATAAGAATATTAAAAAAATAAAATGAATTTATTAGTTTCCCATGATAATATTTATTGAGATAATGAGTACAATAAAATGTTTTTTGAGTTGAGAACCCTTCATTCTAAGCACTTGAGAGACCTCCAAACAATCCTAACCCTACATGTTTCATACCTTATCCTTCAAACTATGACCTAAAACTACGTGAACAAACTTGAAACAACATAGATAATCTATAAAAATTAATATATGATCTCAAACACCTTAAAATATGATCATGACCCCTCATTAGGCCACACTCTCTTTATTTGATCTTTAGACCTTGACTTGCAAACCACATTAGGCCTTAAAAACTGACCTTTATGCCTCTTTCCATGCACTCTCCACCTCACTCACATACTCAAGCAAACTATCTCATGCTTAAACACTACCATACATCCGTCACATGGCTTGACAATAGATCATGATACCTCATTAGGCTAGGCAGGGTCTAGGAGTGGTCTAGGTGTAGACTTGGTGTGAAGGTCCTACCCTTGTAGGCACACCCTAAGACTCTCATGAGTGTTATAATGCCTCACATACATGCTCAAACAACCTCATGCAACCAACCATGCCTATGTGCACTCATCTCACCAAGCCACCATGTTCATACCTTCTCATAAGGTCTCTTCATGCCTCATTAGGCTTAGGCTACCTAAGCACTTGATGCCTTGACCTATTCTTTCCATGTCATGACCTGAACAAAACATCAACCAAGAATATATAATATATTACACCTTACTCATATCACTTCACCATTATCTTTTTGATGAAAATAATTTTTAACAGCCTTATACAGTCTTAAAACTATATGACCAAGCTTCATATGACTTGACATCTCTCTTCCATGCAAGTGAATACCTTTGACATCAACCTTGACTTTCATGAAACCAAAACTCATTAGTTTCCTTCAAATTATCTCATTCCTTCGAGTTATCTCTTGCCTTCAAATTCTCTCTTGACCATACTCTTCTTAATGCATTTTATCACCTTTGTTCATGTTGACCAAATTTGACTTTTAGTCAAATTGGGTCAACCCCTACATATTTAAACTTTTCACTAGTTTGCATATGTCTAATAATGTCTCATGTGTGTCTAAATACCTTACCCCTCCCTACTCTACCCTTGGTCTAAGCCTAGCTTCCTTGTACTAGTCTAGTCAACCAAAGTCAACAAACATGGTCAAAGGTCCAAATTATATTTAAAATGTCCTAATGTGGTCATTAATATGTTTTAAGTTGTTATTAATTCATAAATTGGTCCTTTACCATGTCTCATGTGCAAAAAGTGTTATTTTGTGATATTTCTAGCTCATTAATTGAATTGTATTGATGGATTATGGAACAAAATTTTTCACAAAGGGAGATTTAAACATGGAGGAGGTAATAATATGTCAATATTTAGTCATATTCAGTTTAATAAGTATTTTCATGTAGAAAGAGGTAGTTTTTCCTTGAAAATAGGCCCTTATTGGCACTTGTACAGACTTGGGAAGTCCACCTTCAGCTAAAAACATGGGAATATGTCTCTTAATTTACTTAAGACCTTTACCATGCTTGGTTTGTAGATATTTCATCAGATAAATAAGTTTTTTCTTTCTTTTCTTCACAAGCTAAGAAGGGTCAACTTTGCATGCTTGGTACAGTCCATATAAGTGGATTTGGGAGGAATCCTCTTAGGGGTTAAAATTAATCTAAGTAAAATTCATGTTCATGAAAATAATCTTTAGTTTCATAGCTTCTCCTTTATGAACCATCGCTTAGACTCCAGGCAGGTTTTTATGCTTCTTCATCCAACAGAGGTCACTATTTGAGATAATTTCAAAAATTATTTGCTTTGTTGTGATGTATTTTATGGTTTAATATGTGTCTCAAGGATTTTCCATGGTTTTTAAAATAATTTTCTTTATTTTTTAGTTATCAAATGCCTAAGAAGCCTCTTATAGGCTTGTTTTTGGTCAAGATTACCCTCACTACCTTGAAACTCAAAATTTGCATCTAGAGGACCCTTGTTTACACCATGTTGGTGTATCAAAGGATGAATTTGTATTTCAACCTCTTTTTTTTCTAATAAATGCATCAAGTTGTTAGATGGAATCATCAAAACCCATCTTTATGAGAGGTCTCCATATTGCTCATATTGTAATTCACTGCCTATACACCAAGATAGTCACCTACAGGTGGTCTTGAAAGAGATCACATGGAGAATTTGGAAATTTTTAAGAGAATCCTCTTGTTTTTACATGGTATAATAGCATGATAGACCTTTATGAGGCAATTGATTGACAAGACAAGAGGTGGAAACATGTTTGAAGGAAGAAATCTGAGTTTGGCCTTTTATCCTTGAAAGGGTAAAACAAAGGCTGTGTAGGTTTTAAAAATGACATGTGCCATAGTCTCAAAGAACCTTGATACTTCCCAATTTATCAACTCTATATTACTTATATAATACAAGAATCAAATAATCATGCCAAGTTTGAGAGGAAAAGGACCAATGGAAGGTAGTCATCTAAAGTTCCAAAAGTACTCCTAAAACCACTAAATTATAGCAATGTCATCTACAAGTTTGAGACCAAAAGAGGGATTCATTCAACCAAGTTTTAAAATTAGGCTTATTTTATATATTTATTCTAAACTTTTAAAGTGTTACTCATGGATTGAGAAATAATAAAGGAAGCTGCACTTAATGTGGTGACTTCCTTTACTCACTCCTTGTCCATATAACAAGTCTAAGATACAACTATAGCTAAGACCTATTTTCCATGTCTTGCAAAGGAGGAGTTTAGATACTAAATCATTGAGATATAAATGATATTAAATTGAAAGTTTATCCATTTAACATGAAGTCAAGGAGAGCTAGCATAGGCTACAAAACATGCATATACAGGTAGGGTTTTGAAGAAATTGGTCTTAGTTAGGAAAGGACATAGCTTGAGTTCCCATTGAATAAGAAAGTTAGGTTAAAGTTGAGTATTCATTGTTTTACATCCATATGGTTTCAATTAAGTCTTAAGGGACCATGATTTCCCTAGTAAAATCCATGATACCCTATAGGTAGGGGTAAAAAAGAGTGTCTCAGTCTTAAACTAACATGAAATATAATAAATAATATGACATTATTAAGTGAAATACCACTATAATAAGTAATTTAATGACCTTATAAGGCCTTAATTGGGTATAATAACATGATATGAGCTTCATGAGCTCTAGACATGATAAACTAACCTATAGGTAGGGGTAGAAGTACATTGTATCAGTTAGGTAGATAGTGACTAAGAAAGTTGATGCTAGATGATACCTCAGGATTTGAAAGGGGATGATAGTACCAATATAGAAATTTCCACATAATTATTTTTATTTATGGTCTCTACACATATTTTTTTTATCTCATCAAAACATGCAATTGCACCTACAGGCAAGGAAGACAAGGGTGTCTCAGTCTTTTATTAGAGAGCTAATTTGGGGTCTTCAACATGCATATGATGAACAAGGGCAGGTTTCAAGGGTAAATAGGAGTTTTAAAAACTTCATAAAAGTTATTTAAATATTTAGAGACACTTTTACCACTAAAACAAGTTTAAGAGAGTTTAGATTTGTGCAAAATATAGTCAATGTTTAAATAACCCTATAGGCAATTTCTTGGACAAACTCAGTCTTGGAATTTGTGTTTTTTGAAGGCTAAAATATTAGAATTAAGAGATAAATTTTTGTGGATAACATACTTCAGATCTAAATATCCCTCTCCAATGGTTTGTTTTTTGATATTAATATTGGAAGTGCCCCTTGTTTTCTCTCAGATAGCAGGCACTTTTCCCTTTATACAAAACCCTGCATCTTTGTAAAGAGATCAAAATATGGAATAGAGTCCAAGAGAAAACTTTAGGAGAGTTTTTGGAGTTTAATTACATATAATACACATGGTAAACCTTTATATAAAGTTTTAATCTAGACAATATGTTTTGGGCTACTAGGTTTGCAAGTAGACCTAGTTAGGCAAAGTGCAAGCTTAACTCCAAATGGTAAGTCATTTCTATTTTTAGTCTTTGAAAAGAATTTAGATGATTTGATTCATTTTTTTAGAGTTAAAATAGATGTGTCTTGTCTATGATAAAGTATGGGAATCCATAAAAATTTCATGGGGAGCTTAGGTCACAATTAGGCCTAGAGAGCAAGATTAGGCCTAGTTGTCAAATGAGAAGATTTTCAAACTTATATCATAAAAAAAACTTTAAAACTTATTGGGATATATTCTTTGACTGTATGCAGATGTGTCTAAGCCATTAATTTGAAAATAAGTTCTCGAAGAGGCCATTTTTGGGCTTTAAAACACTTAAACCTCACAGAATACATGGAAAAGGACATGAATGGCAATTTAAAGATGCTTTGAATTTACATGACATTTTGCATGGAACCTTAAGGTGTTTAGAGATGTTAGGGAGGGTCTCTAGGAATCCATTAGTGGTATTGGTTTTAAAATCCAACATTCCATCTCTATAAACAAATGTTAAGACCAAACACCTCCCTAAAACCCTCACTAAACCCCAATTAGGACCTGATTGAGGAAAGAAGGTAATTAGAGTATCCAAATTTACTAGAAAGGCCATGAAACCAATTTGGAGCTATATAATACTCTATAAGACCTTGTCCCATGTAATTGAGTTGTACCCTATCTATACAAATGAGGTACAACAAAGATTTCTTTGATAGATTTATGTGTTTTTCATGTGTGGAGGAGTTTCAAAAGTTGAAACCACCTTTAGGAGAGAGATTAGTAATTTTTATAAGTCCTCATGTTCATATATTGAGTCATTTAATCTCCAAAGTGTGCCTATGATCTTCCTCATCTCAACCAGTCATAGTGAATGAACAACGAACACTTAGTGAAAATGTTGAAACTCTAATTGGGAATCCTTTTAAGGCTTGATTGATGAACCTAATTACCTACACACTCTTGATATGTGTCACCCCTCCTTGATCATATATCATATTTTAGAATTGGAAAGGTTTTGGGTGCCAAGTGTGAGAGGTGCATGAGGAGTCATTTTGTAAATGTTTGAGATGATTTCTCATGGATAGAAGAATAGGAATGATTAGGGACCATCATAGTGCATGTAGGAGAGTTTTGGTAACCTCTACCCTTCATATTAATCATCATACCTGACCCTATGTAGTGATGAAGTAGTTTTTTGAAGGAAAATCATGGAGGCCATTTCTTATGCAAGCATAAGAGCATCTATGCCACATATTGAGGAGTTAGACAAGTTAAGGGACATTTGTATTTGCTTTATTTTCATGAGATATCTCATTCTAGATATCATGAATATTATAACTCATTCTCATTTCTTAAAAAGTTGCTTAATGACTCTTGAGCTTCTCTTTCTCTCTTTCCTCTCACAATTGCTATAAATATTGGCCTTTTTGGTTGTTATATGGATCTCTCCACCTGGGTATGGTGAATCCATACCAAATTTATGCCTTGAATTAATGAATAATGTTGTTTTACCTCATTAAATATTTCATTAAGTTCATGTTTTGGTTATTGGTCTTGTGAAATTGTATTTTGCTTACCTTCACATGTTACTCTTCCTAGTGCCTTGTGTGAATTGAAAAATCTCTTTTTTAGGTTGGAAAGAAGTGTCTAATGTGGATTGTATGTATATTAGGATCTCATTAATTAGTGTTTCTAGAATTATTATTGTCTAAGTCCTCCTATCCTATGGTCTCTTCAAGACCCCGTGCTTGAAACATTGATGTAGAAGAGGAGTGTTAAATTGGATGAAGTGTATGTGTGGGATTTTATTTAGTTTCAAGTGAATTTTAAGTGGTGTGAGTAGACGATATATTTGGTGTACCACCTCCCATATATTATATTTTTTTTTAGTAATCCTTCTCCCATTTCACCCCCGAAAAGTTAGTAAGAGGTTTGAGCTATATTGATACATCAAGGGAACTAGCCCTATTATAGAGATCTACTTCAAATTTGGGTCACCCATAACCCTGAGGTGGTTCCATTGTGCCAATTTAATGAGGAGAGACTTGTCATATCCTCAAGGGGTGAAATTTTAAGTTAAAATAGTTCATTCATTTCACTTTTCTTCCTTTACATGGCTCACCCTTTCATGATCTATACCTTCCATGATCAAAACATTCATATCAATATTTATCACTCATTATCTTTGACAACATCATGTTACCAACTGAGAACACACTCTCAATAGCTTACTACCATGATCAATATATCTTTGACATAAATTACCATTGTGCATGATGCACCCTTTTGATATCAATGACAATAACATGTCAACATTAGATTAGCTAGATGAGGATGATTTCCTCTATGTAATAGAAATAACTTCCTTCCATATTGATGTCATAGTGTATGAGGGTGTGACACAAGATAATACAAGTGAAAATGAGTGACTCACATGTTATTTAAATGAAAAATTAACAATTTTGGACAACCCAATACCTACTTCTTCCATTGAATATCTAATCATAAGGTCCTTATCAGTTGAGAAACAAAGTACATGTATAATTAACATGGGGAAAATTATCAAAGAGATTAACATTGAAACTACACCTATCTTTAATTTTGTAAGAATATCTAATAAGAGGTGGGGAGTGAATTATTTACCTTAAAATAATCATTCAGTTTCACTTATCATTCATGAAATAATCATTTAAACACATACATCAACCAATATATAAACAAGCATATACATAAGAATATAAAATATGAACACAAGAGATATTTTGGAAACCCTCATGGGAGATAAAATACAATGAAACATAGCTTGGAATATATTCCTATAATCAATTGATAATATTTAGTGAGGCACCAACCCCACAAGGAGAGCTAACCCCTTATTAGCCAAGCACCAACTCAACTAGGATTTTAGCAATTAAAAACTTATAAGGAGGAAAAAAAACCCTACGTGACTTAAAAAAAAATAAATCACATCAATAAATCTTATAAAATCACTACCTTTCAAGGCAAATCTCAATCCTTCTTGAAAAAGCACCAACTCAGCCAAGACCAACTTGATCACCTCAAGACACCTTATTGCTCAACCAATAGATGGTGACCTCTTCTACAGATCTCTATATTTTATATATAAATTCAATTCATTATAATACATTAGGAAAAAATATATTATAGAGTTATGATATTCTCTCAAAATAAAATCAACTCATTAATCTCTTTTCAACCCTATATACTTCTCAGAATAACCTCTTAGCTTTCTTCTCTCAATATGCCTCTTACTAGGCTTATTAGGTCAACTAGCCTTGACATCCACATGCAATAACTTAGTTATATATTCATTATATTATCTATCTATATTTTTTTTATGGTCTTCAAGACCTCCTATTTCTTCATAATTTTCCCTCTTATTCGTTCATAGTCTCTTCTCTACTGCACACACTAAATACGCTAACTAGGCCTTGTACTTATACCAATCATTAGAACACTCACACTCTTGGTTGGAAAAGACATTAATCCATCAAGGTCAAAACAAAAAAAATTATTAGGACATGTTACACATATTAATCAATTAAAATAATATCATCATTATGTTGGCCAAACTCATAACTCTTTCTTCTTTTAGGCCTACTAGAGACCTAATTGTAATTAGGTTTATACTTTCCATGGAATAACTTGAACCTCTAAGGCCCATATGACCCTAACCAAATAATTAAAACATTTAAAAAACTTATATTTTAACCTAAAATAACCTCCTCCATGCTCAATAAGTCACAAATTCTTCTCTCACACCTTGAAAATAACATTAGGCCTTAAAGACCTATTAGGCCTAATTACCCCAAAAACACTATTTTCAAAGACGAACCTCATACAACCTATAAAAACACATTATTAAAAAAAAAACATATGGATTTAAAATTAATTTACTAATTTTCATCATTAAACTGATTATACTCCATCACTCATGCTTCAAAGACTTAGGAACACCTCATCAAAAATCTTACTCATAATTGTCAATTTGCTCAGAACCCAATCATTAGCAAATTGACCTCAAACATTAGTAAATTCAATTTAAAACACTCTAGATGAATTTATAATATGTAATTTCATCTTTATAACATCTTTAAATTATTTTTATACTTCCAAATGTGACATAATGACTCAATAACTTCAAACTTACCAACACAAAAAAAACTACTTGAATGCTCCAAAACATAGTCTTGATGAATGTTATCTTTAACTCTTGTAAGGAAAATTAAAACACATATCATGAAAAATAATAGTTTCTATTTTACTGATATAAAATTATTCAATATATATATTAAAATTTATAGTGTCAACCATTAGTCTTACAGACCAATCTATTGACCTTCTCTCTCACAAACCTTCACAACTAGCTAAGCCATTTTGGATTCCATAATCCAACCTCATATATTGATATAAAATATTATTAAAATAATTTATATTTAATTTATGTCCTAAAATACATAATATTAAATTTATTCTTCAAATAATTTTAGAGATACTCCAACTCATTGCTCTCACTTACTCAAAACTGCCATTCTTCCTTGTGGACTAGTCATGATGATTATGCATTCTAATATCTACGTAGAAATAATAAATAAGTAAAAATTCATGAATATAATCCTTATATATATTTTTAATATCTTAAGATAAAAATATATTGATGTATAATGGAAAATAATGAATATATAGACCAATCTCTAAAACTTACACCTTTACTATCTCATCTTCACTAGACAGGTCATCTTGTGAAAAAAAATTTAAACATTTTTAGTGATCTAAAAAATATATAAAAAATATTTAAATTAGTTAAATGTATTAAAAAAAACCCCATGAAATTTTATCCATTATTAATCCATGACAACTCATACCTAATCTCATTCTCACTTTTGCCTAGTTTTTCTCACTATCTTCACTATTGGAATTTTCAGTGATAATCCAAATTCCATGATCAGTTTAGTATATTTTAATTATATAACCTACCAAAAAACCACCATGAGAATGAATTATAAGTCACAATATTCAACTTCCATCCACTTTGTAACTTTGACTCAATCAACCTTGCTTGTTATAAATTTTCTGAGAAACAAGAGATTTCCTATAGCTTTAACTCACTCATCTATCAGAACAATGCCACCCAAAGGTAACTGGGATGATCCTATAAATTTTAAAATCACAAAACTAGGTTATCCAATCCATTTTGATCCATTTCCATTAATATATTCCATATCATATCACTACGAGGGTCTTAGGAGGGTTTTAGACCAATTTCCATTCTTAAAATTTATTCTTTATTGATTTAAAAGATTATTAAAATAATTTATATGTAATTTAGGTCATAAAAAACATAATATTCAATTTATTATTCAAATAATTTTATAGATACTCCCACTCATTGCTCTCACTTACTCAAAACTGCCATTCTTCCTTGTGGACTAGTCATGATGATTATGCATTCTAATATCTATGTAGAAATAATAAATAAGTAAAAATTCACGAATATAATCCTTATATATATTTATAACATCTTAAAATAGAAATATATTGATGTCTAATGGAAAATAATGAATATATAAACCAATCTCTAAAACTTACACCTTCACTATCTCATCTTCACTAGACATGTCATCTTGTGAACAAAATTTTAAACATTTTTAATGATCTTAAAAATATATAAAAAATATTTAAATGAGTTAAATGTCTTAAAAAAACCCCATGAAATTTTATCCATTATTAATCCATGACAACTCATACCTAATCTCATTCTCACTTCTGCCTGGTTTTTCTCACTATCTTCACTATTGAAATTTTTAGTGATAATCCAAATTCTATGATCATTTTAGTATATTTTAAGTATATAACCTACCAAAAACTACAATGGGAATGAATTATAATTCACAATATTTAACTTCCATCCATTTTGTAACTTTGACTCAATCAACCTTGCTTGTTATAAATTTTCTGAGAAACAAGAGATTTCCTATAGCTTTAACTCACTCATCTATCAGAACAATGCCACCCAAAAGTAACTGGGATGATCCTATAAATTTTAAAATCACAAAACTAGGTTATCCAATCCATTTTGATCCATTTCCATTAATATATTCCATATCATATCACTACGAGGGTCTTAGGAGGGTTTTAGACCAGTTTCCATTCTTAAAATTTATTCTTTATTAATTTAAAAGATTATTAAAATAATTTATATGTAATTTAAGTCATAAAAAACATAATATTCAATTTATTCTTCAAATAATTTTATATATACTCCAACTCATTGCTCTCACTTACTCAAAATTGCCATTCTTCCTTGTGGACTAGTCATGATGATTATGCATTGTAATATCTATGTAAAAATAATAAATAAGTAAAAATTCATGAATATAATCCTTATATACATTTTTAACATCTTAAAATAAAAATATATTGATGTATAATGGAAAATAATGAATATATAGACCAATCTCCAAAACTTACACCTTCACTATCTCATCTTCACTAGACATGTCATCTTGTGAACAAAATTTTAAACATTTTTAATGATCTCAAAAATATATAAAAAATATTTAAATGAGTTAAATGTCTTAAAAAAAACCCCATGAAATTTTATCCATTATTAATCCATGACAACTCATACCTAATCTCATTCTCACTTCTGCCTGGTTTTTCTCACTATCTTCACTATTGGAATTTTTAGTGATAATCCAAATTCCATGATCAGTTTAGTATATTTTAAGTATATAACCTACCAAAAACCACCATGGGAATGAATTATAAGTCACAATATTAAACTTCCATCCATTTTTTAACTTTGACTCAATCAACTTTGCTTGTTATAAATTTTTTGAGAAACAAGAGATTTCTTATAGCTTTAACTCACTCATCTATCATAACAATGCCACCCAAAGGTAACTGGGATGGTCCTATAAATTTCAAAATCACAAAACTAGGTTATCTAATCCATTTTGATCCATTTCCATTAATATATTCCATATCATATCACTATGAGGGTCTTATGAGGGTTTTAAACCAATTTCCATTCTTAAAATTTATTCATAAAGATCTACCTATAAAAACCAACTCCTAATGCTTGGAAATTTTTTTTAAGACACTTTCCCATATCTCCAAAGGATATAAACTTCCCATGAAATAGTCACACATTTCAACAAGCATGATAAAATCCTTCTTGGGTCTACAACACCTCATTCTAGCACTCGAGAGACCTCAAATCCACTTTTTATGACTTCTTCAAATCAAGACCTCAAACTTCACCAACATACTTGAAACAACATGTCAAACCTAAAACCATGCTCACATGATCTGAAAATACTCAAAACTAGATCATGATGCCTCATCATGCCACCTAGGGTCTTAAGATAAGGTCTATGAGAAGACCACTAAAAAGGAACTTACCCCTTTGGCTCACTCTAAGAGTCATATGACTGACTTGAAATCTTTCTCATAAGATCTAACACTACATTGAATAATTTAAAACTCACACACATCTACATCAGCACCATCATTCCTCTACAAGCCATATTCATGCTTAATAACTACTCCATCACATAGACCTACTAGGCACCATACCACTTTGAGAACTTCAAGACACCTTTTGTAGCTCACTGCTCACTTCCAAATATATGATAAATGATCCATGACATCTCTAATCATTATACTTTGACCAAGTCTCCTTAGACCATATAGGTCACTACCCAAGACTAAACTAGCCTTCTTATACACACAAGACATGAAGATAATCTCTCTCTAAACACATGAAGCTCTAAAGATCTTCATCAAAGATATGAAACTTACACTACCTCAAATAACTCCACATACCTGTATTCACTCATTTCAGCCTACCTCACTATGATTTACAATAAACTCCATTAGATCACTCAAATCCACACTAAAAATATGAAATAATGAACCTCATACCAATATCTATAGCCACCTTCTTGTGAACCAACACTTGAGCTCAAACTTCCTTTAACATTAATGACCTTAGGCATATGACATCAAATACAACTCTCAGCTTATTGATACTTCTTGAAATTAATTATATTACTCAATCAAATGACATCAATGACAAATTTCAACAATCTCTCCCTTTTTCATTGATGAAAAAGCACATTGATGTCCAAAAATAAATGAACTAATAATTATAAAATTATAATACTCTGAAAAAGATATTTCTCTCTCAAAATGAACAATTTCATAAAGAAATTTATCCCACAAGAATTTTGACCATCAAGAACTTCATCCACCTTTGACATTAATGACAAAATGTCATACACTCTCTCACAAGGTCATCCACACATAGTCCACTAATCCTTAGACCTAACCACTCTCAGAGATAGCAAGCTCCACCTTTGTCCATACATACTTCTCAATGCTTGTTCTCATTTGGGCTCTCAAATCATATTAAATAACACATGCTTCCTTAAATTTTGAAACAAATCACACATACTCCTCCTTACTCTATGCAAACCTTATAATCATACCAATTTAAGTTAACATACCTATAACTAAACTACTCCATATTATCACTTCTACCACTTGATTGCATATAAGATCTACATCTTGACCTTTGATGACTGATCTGACCAATAAGTCTCTATGTAGCTTCTTTATACCATAACACCTCATATTATGACCAAATTATCAACAAAGAATTATTCCTTAACTCTTTACTCATAATATTCATTCCCATATCTCATAATACACTCAAGAGACTTGAGTTAGGTCCCCCTAACTCCATGCTTCACCTCTAGTATATTCCTTTATGATGAACACACTATCATCCATATAAGGAACACTTTGTCTTTTCTAAATTAATATCTCCCAAATATATCTTTACACCAATCCTCAATATAATCATACTTACATAACTATCCATCATGTTTCAATAGACCTAGCAAGGTCTAGGACTAGGTTTAGGTGCATACCTAAACCAAGCAACACCTTCCTTCTACCATAGTAGATGACCATGTATACCACTTTAGAATGACTCTTATGACCTCAAGAACACCTTTAAACTTATTAAATCCTTTAACATATCTTCCCATTGTCTCATCATGCAATCTTCTATGCAAACCTTAACATTACCTAGATCATGCAAACAACTAGAGTTCTTAGTTGTCTTCAAATTCTCTCTTTCTATAATAATACTATTGTAAACACCTACTTATATTCTTATTAATGGACCATGATAATTTTTTGATGATATCCATACATGAGTTAGCTATGAACTGATCATCCAAACATTTCTTTAAACAACCACCTTAAGATAGAAGCTTTCACATGCTTCGTATTGATTGAAGAGTGTGTCCTTGAATCCTAGCTAGAGACATCCAACTTTATAGGTCTCTAAAATAACATGAACTTAAGAGAACCCCAGTTCTCCAATCCACTTCTATCAACCACCTTAAAATTATGAGACTAATAGTCTTTTTTTAGGATTCTCTTGGATTTGATTTGCACCTCAAGCTTGATGTTTACATCATCCTTATTCTCTTTGATTGTTATTTTTTCTTCCAATGTACCATCAATAGATGTTTATAGTACATGATTTTGGCACTTCACATTTGATTCCTATTATAATATAAAAAAATCATTATAACTGATAGGCTCAATGTGATTAACATTAAATACCTTTGGTCTCCATACATTTTTAGGGGCATCAATAATATTACTATGACTAGAGGGTTTATCCAATCTGATCTTATAAATTTTTTTGATGTGATCAAGATGTTGACAACTAAATTAAACAACATTACTCACACCTTTTTCATGATTTGGATTATAATCCCCTTTTGACCAATTTTTTCTCTTCGTACAATAGCTTGCTCTATGGCCAACCTAATAACAAGTGAATTAATAACCATAAAATAAATTAGAATACCTTGTTGCATTAGGCTACCTATTTGGAGTTGATATTTTCTAATTTTCCTTCATATTGACCTTCTTTTTTTATTACTATTATTTGAATATTAATGGGTTGATCTAACTTCTCATGTTCTTTCTCAATCTCGATCATCTTATCCATGAGCTACTCATGCTTAACCTTCAAGGAGACAAACTTGGTCTTCAACTGATCACACTCAACTTCTCTTGATCTTAGACTTGTATTTACAACCCCTGACTGATCCTTAAGATCTTGAATAATCATCTCATATTCTTTTGCTCCATTATCTAGCTTAGTCTTCAAGGTACATACTTACTTCTCAAGAACTATGACCACATATCTCACCTCTTTATTCTTTTTCCTTAGTTGCTTAGCCATGTTGTGATTCTAGGATCACCTTCAAAATGTCAAGATTTTTCAAAGGACTTGATCTAATACCAATTATTTGAATCTAAGCCACTGATATGGGGGGATGGATGAATCAATTCCATTAAAATAATAATTCAATTTCACTTATCATTCATGAAGCAATTATTCAAACACATACATCAACCAATGTATAAACAAACATCCACATAAACATACAACATATGAACATAAGAGACATATAGGAAACCCTCATGGGGGATAAAACCCACTAAAACATAGCTTATAATAAATTATTATAATAAATTTATCAATATTTAGTGAGGCACCAACCCCACAAGGACCATCACCCCCTCACTAGTCAAGCACCAACTCAACTAGGCCTTTAACAAGCACCAACTTGCATGGAGGCACCAACCCCCTAAGTGACTCAACACTAACTTATAAAATTTAATAAAAAATTTAAACCACCAAATTTAAATGTAGATATCACTATTTTTTGATAAATCACCAACTCAAAAAGACCAACTTTATCACCTTACAACACCTTGTTATTCAACCAACATATGGTAACCTCTTCTTCAACTCTCTATCTTCTCTATCTAAATTCCACTCACTATCATAAATCAATAATACATATATAATGTAAATTTTATATTATCTAAAAATATAATAAACTCATTCAACTCTTCTCAACCCTATATCCTTCTCAAAATAGCTTCTTAGGCTTCCTCGCTCAATATGCCTCTTACTAGGTTTATTAGGTCAACTGACCTTGACATCCACATGCATAAAATTAGATATATTTTAATTATATTCTCTCTCTCTCTCTCTCTCTCTCTCTCTCTCTCTCTCTCTCTCTCTCTCTCTCTCTCTCTCTAATATTATTATGGTCTTAAATACCACATAATTATTCAAACTTTTCCCTCTTATTCACTCGTAGTCTCTTCTCCACTACACACACTAAATAGGCTAATTAGGCCTTGTACTTATACCAGTCACTAGAACACTCAAACTCTTGGTTGGCCAAGAAATTTATACATTAGCTTCAGACACAAAAAATTTCTTAGGATATGTTACACATATTAATTAATAAAAATAATATCATAATTATGTTAGTCAAGCTCACTTAGACCTCTTTCTTCTTTTAGGCCTATTACAGACCTAATTGCAATAGGTCTATCCTTTCCACAAAATAACTTGAACATATATGACCCATATGACCCTCAAAAAAGAACTAAATCCTTTAAAATAATTATATATATACCTCAAATAACCTCATGCATACTCATTAAATCACAAATCCTTTGCTCACACCTTGATATCAACATTAGGCCTAATTACCCCAAAAACATTATCTTCAAAGATGAACCTCATACAACCCATAGAAACACATTATAATCACAAAAAACATATCTATGGAAACTTAATTACCTAATTATCATCATTAAACTCATTATAATCCATCACTTATGATCCAAATACTCAATAACACCTCATCAAAAAGCTTACTTAGAACTGTCAATTTACACAGAACCTAGTCATTAGTAACTTGACTTCAAACATAAATACAGGGACTTTCAAACACTATTTATGAATTTATAAGATATAATGGAATATTTATAACATAATAAAATTATTTTTATACTTTAAAACTATTCATAATGACTCAGGAACATCAAACTTACTAACATAAAAAATTCCCTGAATTCTCCAAAACATAGTCCTAATGCATGTTGTATTTAGATCCTTTAAGGACAATTCCAAGACATATAATGGAAATTAATAGTTCATATGTGAAATATATAACATCATTATATATATATACTATGAGAGAGAAGATCAATAGATTGGTTTGTAATACCAATGGTTGACACTATATATATATATATAGTGTCAACCATTGGTATTACAGACCAATCTATTGATCTTCTCTCTCATAGTCCTTACATAGCCATATAATCCATTTTGGATTCCATAATCCAATGTTATATATTGACTTACAAGATTATAAAAATAATGTATAGGTCATTTAGTTCATAAAAATAACATAATATTCAAACAATAAAGTAAATCTTATAAACATTCTTGAATCTTGGCGAATTAGAGACTAACCCATGTTTGGCTTAGTATTATCCTATCTATATATTCAAGGAACACAGAAAAACTTTATTGGTATTGGAAAGAGGATTATTTTTATAATATGTGGATATATTTTAAATATATTTTTATTTTTGGAATCAAATTTTTTTAGTAAATGGCAACCTTATCTTGAGATGCTTTACCTAAGTACATATAACCTCTAATTCATCACTCTCACTTGCTTACTTAGAACTACCATTCTACCTTGTGGACCAGTCATGATGATTATGCATTCCAAAATCTATGTAGACATTATAAATAAGTCACAATGAATGAATAAAATACTTATATATATTTTTAAGGTATTCAAATATAAATATATAGAAGTCTAATGTAAAATATCGAATATATAAACCAATCTATGAAACTTACACCTTCATTATCTCATTTCACTAGACAAGTCATCTTGTGAACAACATTTTCAAAACTTTTAATGATATAAAAAACATATATCCAACATTTAAATTTTTTATAGGTATTAAAAAACAACCCCATTCAATTTTATCCATTCCTAATCCATGACAACTCATCCCTAATCTCATTCTCACTTTTGCCAAGTTTTTCTCATTGTCTTCACTATTGGACTTTTTAGCGATAGGATAATTTATATGAAAAATTAAGTATATTTTAAGTCTATAAACTATTATAAAACACCATGTTAATGATGTATAAGTCACAATATTTAACCTCCATCCATTGTACAACTTTGACTCAATCAACCCTACCTATTATATAAATTTTTTGAGAAATAAAGGATTTCTTGTAGCTTCCACTCACTCATCTATTAGACCAATGCCACTTGGAAGTACTTGGGAGATTAATATACATGTTCTAATAATTTAACTAGGTCATCAAATCAATTATGATCCATTTCAATTAAGGTATTTCATATCATGTCACTATGAGGGTTTTAGACCAATTTCTATTCTTAACATTTATTCATAAATATATACCCCTAAAACCAACTCCTAATTCTTGGAAAAATTTTATATGACCCTTTTCCATCTCTCCCAAATATCTCATCTTCCTATTCAATAGTCACATGTGTCAACAAGCATGCAAAAATCCTTCTCAAGTTTATAACACCTCATTCTAGCTCTCAAGAGACCTCAAATCCACCTTTTATACTTTAGGCTTCAAATATAGACCCAAACTTCACCACCATATTTGAAACAACATGTTATACCTAAATTCATGCTCACATGAGCTCACAATCCTCCAAACTAGATCATGATGCCTCATCATGCCACCTTGGGTATTAAGATAAGGTCTATGAGAAGACCACTAAAAAAGAACTTACCCCTTTGGCTCACTTTGAGAGTGATATGACTGACTTGACATATTTCTCACAAGATACATTATTACATTAAATAATTTTAAGCTCATAAACATCTATATCACCACCATCATGCCTCTACAAGCCATATCCATGCTTAAGAACTAGTCCATCACACAGACCTACTAGGCACCATACGACTTTGAGATCTTCAATACACCTTCTATAGCTCACTAATCACCTCCAAAAATTTGAGAAAATATCCACAAAATCTCCCATCATTCTCTTTCAACCAATTCTCCTTAGACCATATAGGTCACTACCCAAGACTAAACTAGCCTTATTGAACACACAAAACATGAAGACAATCTCTCTCTCTAAACTCATGAAGCTCTAAAAATCTTCACCAAAGACATGAAAATTACACTACCTCAAACAACTCCACATACTTGTATTCACTCATATCACCATACCTCACTATGCTTCATAAGACACTCCAATAGATCACTCAAAGCCACACTGGGAAGCTCAAATAATCAACCTCATATCAATGACCAAATCCACCTTCTTGTGAACCAACACTTAACCTCAAACTTCCTTTGATAGCAATGGCCTTAGGCAAAAGACAATAAATACAACTTCACCATACTGATACTTCTTGACATTAATTATAGTACTCAAATACATAACATCAATGACAACTTTAAACAATCTCCCCCTTTGTCATTGATGGAAAACCATAAATGAACTAATCATTCTAAAACTATAACACTCTCAATAAGTTATTTCTCTCTCAAAGTAAATAATTTCATCAAGAATTTTCTCCCATAATAATTTTGACCATCAATAACTTTCTCCCCCTTTGCCATTAATGACAAAGGGTCATACACACTCTCACAAGGTCATCCACACATAGTCCACTAATCCTTAGACCTAACCACTCTTAGAGCCAACAAACTCCCTCTTTGTCCATACATACTTCTCAATGCTTGTTTTCATTTGGGATCTCAAATTATACTAAAAAAAATTCTTCCTAAACCTTTGAAATAACTCACACATACTCCCCCTTTATTCACAACTTAGAATCATACCAATTAAATTGAACATACCTCTAACTAAACTACTCCATGTGACCTCTTTAACCACTTGACTGCATATAAGATCTATATCTTGACCTTTGATGATTTATATGACCAATAAGTCTTTACATAGTTTCCTTAGACCATGAAACCTCAGATCATGACCACATAATCAACAAGGAAGTTCTCCTTAACTCTTTTCTCACCAAAGTCATGCCCATATCTCATAATACACTTAAGAGACATGAGTTAACTCCCCTTAATTCCATGATTCATCTCTACTATATTCCTTTATGATCAATGCACTATCATCCATATGAGAAACACTCTATATTATCTAAATTCATATCTCCCAAATAGATCTTTGTACCAATCCTCAATTAAATCATGCTTACAAAACTACCCATCATGCTTTAATAGACCTGGCAAGGTCTAAGACTAGGTCTAGGTGCAGACCTAAACCAATGAACACCTTAATTATACCATAATATTTGACCATGTAGATCACCTTGGAATGCCTCTTATGACCTCAAGAACAACTTCAAAAATATTATCTCCTTTAACCTATCTTCACATTGTCTCATCATGCAATCCTTTGTGTAAACCTCAACCATGACCTAGATCATGCAAACAACTATACTTCTTAGTTGTCTTCAAATTCTCTCTTTCTATATTAATAATAATGTAAACAATTGCCTACATTCCTATTCATGGAAAATGATACTTGTTTGATGACATCCATACGTGAGCTACCTCTAAACTGATCATTCAAACTTATTTTTAACAACCACCTCAAGATAGAAGCCTTCACATGCTTCTTATTGGTTGAAATGTGTCTCCTTGAAGCCTAGATAGAGACACCCCACTTTATATATATCTAGAACAACATGAAATTAGGATATCCTCAATTCTCTAATCCACTTCTCTAAACCATCTTGAAATTGTGAGATTGATAGTCTTTCTTTAGGATTCTCTTTGCTTTGATTTACATATTAGGCTTGATGTTTACATCATCCTTCTTCTCTTTAATTTCCATTTTTTCCTTCAATACACCATTAATAGATGATGATAGTACATTATTTTGGCACTTCTTCATATCTAATTCATATTTTGTTGCAAACAAATCATTCTGACTGATAGGCTCAATGTGATTAACATTAACTACCTTTGGTCTCCATACTTTTTTAGGGGCATCAATCATATTTCTATGACTAGAGGGTTTATCCAATCTGATCTTATAGAAACTTATAATGTGACCAACATGTTGAAAACTAAATCAGACAACCTTACTCACACCTTTTTTTTATGTGGATTGTAATCCCTTTTTGACCAATTTTTTCTCCCCCTACAATCCCTTGCTTTATGCCCAAATTGATAACAAGTGAAGCAATAACCATGAAATGAGTTAGAATACTTTTTTACATTGGGATACCTATTTGGAGTTGATACTTTCTAATTTTCCTTCATGTTGACCTTTTTTTTATTAAGGTGATCTAAATCTTTCTTAGTTTAAGCTGACTTCTCATGTTCTTTCTCAATCTTACTCATCTTGTCCATGAGTTTCTCATGTTCAACCTTCAAGGAGCCAAACTCGGTCTTCAACTAATTACACTCAACTTATATTGATCTTAGAATTGTATTTGAAACACCTAACTAATATTTAATATCCTAAATAGTCATTTTATCCATAAGGCTCCATTATCTATCTTAGCATTCAAGGTAAATACTTTCTTCTTAAGAACTATGACCATAGATCTCAACTCCTAATTCTCTTTCTTTAGTTGCCTATTCATCTTGTTCTTCTAGGATCGCCTTAAAGCTATCAAGATTATTCAAAGTAAATACTCTAATACCAATTTTTTGAATCACATCCATTGAGAGGAGGGTGAATCAGTTCCCTTAAAATAATCAATCAATTTCACTTATCATTCATGAAGCAATCATTCAAACACATACATCAACCAATGTATAAACAAGCATCAACATAAGCATATAACATATGAAAATAAGAGATATGTGGAAACCAATCATGGGGAATAAATCCTAGTGAAACATAACTTATAATACAATACTATAAGTAATGAATCAAGATTTATTGAGGTACCAACCACACAAGGAGCACCAACCCCTCACTAGTCAAGCAACAATTTAACTAGGCCTTTAACAAGCACGAACTTGCAAGGAGGAACCAACCCCCTAAGTGAATTATCACCAAATTATCCAATTAAAGAACAATTATTCAACCACCAAATTGTAAGGGAACTCTTACTCCTTGAAAAAGCACCAACTCATTCAAAACCAACTTGATCACCTTAAGACACCTTGTTGATCAACCAATAAATGGTGACCTCTTATTCAACTTTCTATCTTCTCTATCTAAATTCCAATCAATATCATACATCAAGAAAAAAATTTATGAATATTTTATAATTTCTCAAAATACAATCAACTCATTCAGTGCTTCTCAACCCTATATCCTTTTCAAAATAGCCTCTTAGGCTTCCTAGCTTAATATGCCTCTTACTAGGCTTATTAGCTCAACTGACCTTGACATCCACATGAAAAGACTTGGTTATATGTTAATTATAGTATCTATATCTCCTCTTCTAATGGTATTCAATACCTCTTGATCCTTCACAATATGCCCTCTTATTCACTCATAGTCTCTTCTCTATTGCACACATTATATAGGCTAATTAGGCCTTGTACTTATACCAATCACTAGAATACTCACACTCTTGGTTAGAAAATAAATTAATCCATAAATATCATACCTAAAAAATTTATTAATACATGTTACACATAAATAAATCAAAATAATATCATCATTATGTTGGCCAAACTCACTTAGACCTCTTTCTTCTTTTAGGCTTACTAGAGACCTAATTACAATTAGGTGTATCCTTTCCATGGAACAACTTAAACCTATATGGAATAGATGACCCTAAAAAAATAAATCAAACATTTCAAAAACTTATATTTCAACATAATATTATCTCTTCCATTCTCAATAAGTCATAAATCCTTCACTCACACCTTGAAATCACTATTAGGCCTTAAAGACCTATTAGGCCTAATTACCCCAAAAACACTGTCTTCAAAGATGAACCTCATATAAACTATAGAAACACATTATATGCACACAAAACATATTTATTTAAACTTAATTACCTAATTTTCATCATCAAAATTATTATACTCCATCACTTAGGCTTCAAAGACTTAGGAACACCTCATCAAAAAGCTTACTTAGAACTATCAATTTGTTCAAAAACTAGTATATAGAAACTTGACCTCAAACATAAATAAGTGAAATTTAAAAAAATATATATTCATGTATAATATATCATCTCATTCATATACCATAATCACATTCTTGGTATACTTCCAAACTAGGTATAATGACTCAAGAACTTTAAACTTATTAACACATAGAAAACTATCTAAATGCTCCAAAACATAGTCCCAATGAATGTTGTATTTATATATTTTAAGGAAACTTAAAATACATATAATACACATTAATTTTTCATATATGACATATATAACATCATCAAATTTATATATTACAATTTTTAATATAAATCATTGGTATTATAGACCAATCTGTTGACCCTCTCTCTCATAGTTCTTAGATAGCTAGATAAGCCATTTTGGCTTCCATAATACAACCTCATATGTTTAATTCCAATACTTTTTAAAGAATTTATATGTCATTTAGGTCATATAAAACAACATCATATTCAATGGATGCTTCAGCTAAGTGCAAAGAGCCTCTAACTCATCACTCTCGCTTACTTAAAATTGCCATTCTGCCTTGTGGATCAATCATGATGATTATGCATTCCAAAATATATGTAGATATAGTAAATAAGTAATAATTCATGAATATTATTCTTATATATATTTATAAAATATTAAAATATAAATATATAGAGGTCTAATGGAAAATATGGAATATAGAGACCAATCTCTAAAACTTATACCTTTACTGTCTCATCTTCACTAGAAAAGTCATCTTGTGAACAACATTTTAAATAGTTTTAATGATCTACAAAACATATGAAAAATAATTAAATGTTTTATATGTCTAAAAAAAAACCCATGCAATTGGATCCATTCTTAATTTATGACAACTCATCCCTAATCTCATTCTCATTTCTCCCTAGTTTTTCTCACTATCTTCACTATTAGACTTTTTAATGATAGGCCAACATCCATGACTAGTTTAGTATATTTAAATTCTTTAAACCAATAAAAAACCACCATGTGAATTAATTATAAGTCACAATATTAAACCTTTATCCATTATGAAATTTTTACTTAGTTAACCCTACCTGTTATATAAAATTTCTAAGAAACAAAGGATTTCATGTAGCTTCCACTCACTCATCTATCAAATCAATGCCTCATAAGGGTACCTAAGAGAGTATTATACATTTTATAATAAAAAAATAGGACATCAATTCCATTCTAATCCATTTCAATTAATATATTCCATTTTGGGTCACTATGAGGGTTTTAGGAGGGTTTTAGACCATTTCTATTCTTAACATTTATTCATAAAGCTCCACCCTTGAAACCAATTCCTAATTCTTGGAAAAAATTTATAGGACCATTTGACATCTCTCTCAAATAGCTCAGCTTCCCAAGCAATAGTCACACATGTCAACAAGCATGAGAAAATCCTTTTCGAGTCTACAACACCTTATTATACCACTCAAGATACCTCAAATCCACTTTTTATGCTTTTTTCTTCAATTCAAGACCTGAAACTTCACAAACATACTTTTAAAAACATATTAGGCCTTAAACCATGTGCACATGAACTTAAAAGTCTCCAAACCTGATCATGATGCCTCATCATGCCACCTAGGTTCTTAAGTCAAGGTCTATGAGAAGACTACTAAAGAAATTAACCCTTTGGCTCACTCTGAGAATAATATGACTGACTCAACATATTTATCACAATCTCTAACACTACATTGAACAAATTCAAGATCATACACATCTATATCACCACCATCATCCCTCTACAAGCCATATTCATGCTTAAAAACCAGTCCATCACACAGACCTACTAGGCACCATACCACTTTGAGATCTTCAAGACACCTTTTATAACTCACTAATCACCTCTAGACATTTTAGATAATATCTGAAACATATCCCATCATTTTAATTTGACTAATTCTCCTTAGACCATATAAGTCACTACCCAAGACTGAACTAGCCTTCTTAAACACTCAAGACATGAAGACAATCTCTCTCTCTCTGAACTCATGAATCTCTAAATATCTTCACTAAAGACATGAAAATTACACTACCTCAAAAAAACACCATAGACCTATATTCACTTATTTAACCATACCTCACTATGCTTCACAAGACATTCCATTGGATCACTCAAAGCCACACTAGCAAGCTCAAATAATCAACCTCATACTAATGACCATAGCCACCTTCTTATGAACCAACACTTGAACTCAAACTTCCTTTGGAATCAATGACCTTAAGCATATGACATCATAGACAACTCTCACTTTACTGATACTTCTTAACATTAATTATAATAATCAAACACATGACATCAATGATAACTTTCAACATTTTAGAGTCTATTGTACACAGTTGAAGATCTCTTTTGGACCTTGATGTATGTCCAAGATTAGGTGTGGAGATAGTATTCAGATCATTAACCAATAAGGTAAATTGTATTTAGTTTTATTTCACCTAAAATTTACTTGCACAAATAATGTGACTAAATATGAGGCATTAGTTCGTGATCTCTAGTTTGCCTTCAAAATAAGGTTAAGAATCTCAAGGTGCTTGGTGATTCAAAACTAGTGGTCAAATAGGTAAGATACTAGTATGATTATAATTCCAAGTGTGTATCCAAATACTATAGTCAGGTGTGTAACTTAATAGAATATTTTAATGCATTCAATATTCAAACACTACCTCACAAAAAAATCTATATGGCATATACACTAGCAATAGCTATGAACACCTTGGATCCAATTTATGACTACAAGTTAAGAAGGTTCTTAGTAGATTTATTCTCTAATCATTCTATTCCTAATAATATTAGGTACTTCTATGTATTTTATGATGATCATCATATCATCAAATTCATCACAAACATTGATGTACTTAGGTCTTACATCATTAATGAAGATAACTAAGAAGAGTTTGAACTAGATGAGGAAGGTGTGATCAATTTAAAAACCAAAAGGATACTAAAGGGCATGGTCTCACTAAAAATACTATTTGACATATATTACCAAGGTGAAAATTAAAAATCATCCCCTACCAAAGGTATGTTTCACCATTATTGCAATCTAGGAAATGCCAATGAATCAAAAAATATGCTACTAGGCTTAATGTGTACACCAATGGAAAAATATTAATTTGTGAAAGCCCTAAAAGACTTAAATGATGTCATATCATGGATATAAGAGGACCTAAAAATATTCAACACTTCCATTCTCATGCATCTATTCTTCTTAATCCAAGAGTCAAACCATTTTGTCAAAGCAAAAGACTTGTGAATCCATTGCTAGAGCCTTTAATTTTTAAGGAAGTGCAGAAGTTGATTTTAAAAATGAGCACTTGAACTCCACTTAGAAAAGATCATTATGCCTAAAAGTTAGTAATTTCATTATCAAAATAGGTGTATTATATAGATAGAATCACCAAGACATATATCTAATATCTAAGATGTATAAACAAAGAGGAAGCAACTAGAGTACTTGGTGATTTCCATTGGAAATATGGAACTGGTCACATCTCAGGTAGTGATACAATGCATAAAATTCTTAGGGAAGGTTATTACTAGCTATATTTTTAAAAATATGCTCATGTTCAAATATGAAGATATCATACCTACTAAGTTGTCATATACAGAGAATGCAACCCTTTCATATCATTACATTTAGTTATTGAAGTCAGGTCATTCATAAAATTGAGATAGGATTATTGGTGTTATTAATGCTAAATAATCTATAGGACACAATTTCATATTTATTGAAACTGACTACTATACCCATTGGACTAAAGCTCAAATGTTCAATAATTACATGATCAACATGGTAATCAACTTATTAAAGGAGAATATCATCACTAGGTTTGGCATGCCTACTACTTGGTATGTGATAATGGCCTTAATTTCTCCTCGTTACAAATTAATCAATGTATTTATGATGACCAAATAATTCTAAAATTTTCATCTAATTATTACATGCAAGGTAATGGGATTGTTGAATAAAAAAAAAATGTATTAAATGTCATTAAGAAAATCTTGGAGAACACTAAGGATTGGCACAAAGCTTTAAAATTTACATTATGGTCTGATAGGAATAGAATTAAATCTTATCTAGGTACTTCCCTATATTATTTGGTATATGGACAAGATATTATATTTCTTTAGAACCTAAGAATCCCAACTTTGTAGTCCATGAGAGACTACTTGGAAATTGATGACAAGATTGAGGCTCAACTCTTGAACCTAATACAATTGGAATAAAAATATGATGCAACCTACTAAATTTTAGTAAACACCAAGGAGTCATCAAACATTAGTTTGACAAATCAATTAAAATGAAATCCTAACAAATCTCTGATCTAGTCCTTCTCTAGGACAAGGTTCATGAGAAAAAGCGATAGCATGGCAAATTTAATGCCTTTTGGTTGTGTCCATACTAAATATTTGAAATCATGGGTGATAATTTATTTTACGTAAGGTGTTTAAATAGTGAGAATGTTTCATTTTAGGTTGATGGAAAATTAATCAAACACTACTTCCAAGCTTAAATAACCCTGACAAGTTCATGTACACACTTTTTCTTTCCCTTTCTTATTTTTCTTTCTACTTTCCTTTCCTGTTTTCATTACTAGTTTAGTATATTTTTCTTGTTTTTCTTACTTTTCATTATCAACTCAACTTTTTTTGCTTCTCTTTTAGGTTTGACTTCTCTTTTTTCCCCTCTAATTTCCTCTATAGATTAAAGAATGAATAATATAGGGCTTGTAGGTAAGTGACACGATTGACATTCTAGTGAGTAATTAAACCAAATATTTTGCAATGTTAGATTATATTTTTGAATAAATTTCAAAAGATTAATATATTGTGTGTGTTTTTAATTTTTTTGTGTTGGGTTAAATTTAGGTAAACTATTTGGTTAATAAAGGCAGTCTCTCAAAATCAAGCATAAAAATCACATCTTAATGGTTTATGGGTTTGTTTGGATGAACCTACTAGGATGGAAAATATATAGTTCTACCTTTTTTTTATCATAGTGGTATCCAACACAAAATTGAAACACTAAGTAAATATAGAGAGGATAAAATAATAAAATAAAATAAAAATCAATTTTTGAAAAACTCAATTCTAGGTGATTTAGGTAACCTCTGTCGGGGCTATGGATGGTTGATCAATGTAGAGACAGGCCTTGAGTGGGATCAAACAACCCCATCAAGGCTATGGATGTTTGGATGGCAATAGAGAAATGTCTAGGTAAATGTTCTCAAGGTAATATTTACTAGCCTGATGATTGGATCAATAGTAGTTAGTCCTTGCAAGTTCTAAGTAGTAGTAATTAACTCATTTGTATACACCAAATAAATGAGAATGTTAGATTTAGGCTCTTATTTATTCTTATCTTCTCCTCTCTCAAATCCATTCATGTTCCATACATATTTTTAACCAAAGATTTGGGTTGTAGACACATTTATTTCATTTCAAAATACTTAGGAGCATTTTCCAATAGAGTCACCTTTTTATGTTGCTTGTATCACATGCCCTAATTTATTCTAAAATTGGGGAACCTCTTTTTTAATTTTATAGTCACTCCCACTTGTGGTCATTACTCATTTATCTCATCACCCCCAAGTTGATTTGGTAGGTTGTCTCAGTTTATGCTTGAAACTAGTCCCTACAACCACTTCCTTTTGAAAGACCACATCCATGTGATAGAATTTCATATTTTTTACTTAGCATAAAAATGGAGTCTTGATCCCCTAATATTTATTTGAACGTCTCACTCGCTTTATTATCTACACTTGTATCCCCACTTCACCTAGATGTATCTCTATTTATGTGCATCTTAGAACCTTAAAATTATATTTGATGGAAATATCAAGCCCATATATAGAAATTTCATGTTTACCACGTCACCTTAAAAAGTTATCCTGACTCTTTGTTCTCTAAGGTGAAGTAACCTAATCTTAGAATCCTAGAACTTCAATCAATAATGATTTTTTTAAAAAATCATTCATTTCCAAAAAAGCAAATTTCAAAAATAATTAATTTTTAATACATAAGGGTCAAAATCAAAATTTTAAAAGCTTGTATATATATGTATAAAAATTTAAAAGTTAAATGGTTTTTTAAAACCATGCTTTTTTTAAAACCACTTATCATTAAAAATTTGAGTTTTTTCATGATAAGATGAATAATTCCTCAAATTGAGGTTTAGTCACACCCATTCAGACACACCTATAGAGGTCATCTGTTTGACCCTCTTAAGGGTGTAGATGCATTGGCTTGACCATAGTGTGCATGTAGTGTACTATCGAAGGTCATCCATCTAACTCTCCAAGCCATGTGTATGCATTAACCTAATCCACATCTACATAGACATGTCAATAGAGGCCATTTTTTTCTCTTAGGTGCATGAATGTTCTAGCCTAAGCCTTATACTAGTATAGACCCATCGGTGTTGGTCGACTAATCCATATGTGGGACTTGTGAAGATGCGAGTGTGTGAGGGGGGTTTTAATTATATTATTTTTGAGAAATTAATGTAGTTTAACCTCAAACTTGATTTTTTCACATTTTGGTGGCTTAGATGACCTAATCAAAATTTTTCCTCCATATATTTCAAATCAAGAGTCAATTTTATGAACCTTATGTGGCATTAGAAAGATAGTTTGGTATCGTCCACATGGTATAATCAATTTCATGAGAAAGTCTTCCAATCAAAATATTTTCATATTTCCATGACTAAATTTATAAATTACATTTTAATTAGCTAAAAAATCATTTTTATTCACATATGCCAAAAATAACTTGTTTTATTTATTTTTTAGGTGTGAATAGAGCTAAAGTGCAATGATCTTGATTTTGGTGAGAAAAAATTAACTTAAGTTGAAATTAAAGTTTGTTTTGGTTTTCGGGAGAAAATTATTTCACTCAATTGACCAAATTTGTTATAAAGAGCCATTTCATGGTAATTTCAAAGGGTTGTATCTTGTTGATTCTAAGTGAGGAGACATTAAAATAGATATTTTATGCTTTCTAGTGAAATTTATCTCCTGTTTTTACTTTGGTAATGTTATTATACTACCAAAATTTGTAACTAGATGATGATTTTATAAATCCTAAGTGTTTTATTCAAGCAAATATTAATTTTAATCTAAGTTGTGGAGTTTCTATTTTCATTACTTGCACATGTAAATGGTGGTGGTGTTATTCTTCTTCCTACTTTCTCTTCTCCTAGACTACAGCACTGATTCTTGGTTTTGTTTATGTGGTATCAATTTATAGGTACATTTAATCAAATGGATCAATTATGGCTTCATTTTAACATGCTTTTTCTTTATTCCCCCCTTTTGTTCTCTTTTTTATCAAATTGGTTAAGCTAGGGTTAGATTAGTTCCTCATGTAATCTTATTCTCTAGTTTTAACTTAATTTCTAAAATCATTTATTGCTATTAATGCATTATTAGATAAATATGTATGTAATAAATGTTTAATAACCAATTGCATTCCTTTTATTTAAATCTACAACACTTATTTATTTGGGTAAATATGTATGCATGTTTCATTATTCTATAAAACATGATTAAAACTCTCACAAATGAGATAATGAAAATTGTGTATCTCTCTCATCTATCAAAGAATAAAAGAAAGTTTGAAATTCTAGACCCAACAAAGGCCCCTTATATGGAATAGTTTACAATGAACCAACTGAGTGAGTTCTAGTCTACCAAACCTTAGTAGATATAGACCTTGGAGAGATTTTCATATCTCTTTTTAGGACAGGTAGGACGGTCCTCATCCCTCCTAAGTTTGTGTGCTAAAAATCCCATCAATATTCTCCTTAATATCATGTGGCATGTATGCATTGAGATGACATCACATAAAACTATGGTCTCATACTTTCCAATGCTCAATTCAATTTGGAATTTCTTTAAAATAATGATAACATGTCTTACTAATAACCAAGTCACCATGTAGGGTTTTAGGTGTGTTTGGTGCTTCAATTTAAGCTTCTTGACTACTTATCTAGAAAACAAAATTTCACTACTACCATTATAAATAATGATATTACATCATTAATCTCTCATATGGCATCTAGTTTGAAAATTCTCTTCCTTTCACATGGTTGTTCTTGCCTCTTGGTTTTCTTCAAAATTGTCTTATTTTTATCCATTAAGTTCATATTTTATCTCTTGAATGAACTTGTACTTTTTCCACATTCTTCCCATTTTCCCATTGTTCAATGGTAAACTTAAGTATTTGTACCTTCATGACTTCTTCCTCTCTTCTTCTATGAGAAAACTTTAATCCCCTATGTCTAAACCTTACAATTTTTTTAGCATTCACCATTGAATCTACTATAGTTTTTTTAACTTCATCCACACATTGTCTTATTTTTATGCTCACATGAAATGTTATTCACTCACCAATATGATGAAATATATCTTCTATGTTAATACTTATTGCATGCCTCTATCACCTCTCACACTCTCATCAACTCCCATTTTCTTAAGTTGTCTTATTTCAAGATTTATCTCATTTTCCCAAGCATATTGATATTCTTATTCAATACTATATAGGTTCACCATGCATGATTCATATTATATGCTTATCCTTAGACCATTTATATACCTTACAATTTTATCTTGGACAAAATCAACATTTGCAGACGTAATGGTTAAACTAAAAAACTATTTTATATATGCCTTTACTAATTCCACTTTTTTCCCAAGGTTCTAAAAAATTTTCAACACACTGAACTTTTAATCTAATGGCAATAACTTATATTTGATTTTTTAATCCATTCTTGTCCATTTTATGATATTTTACTTACCCCTTCTTATCCTTTCATTCTACAGATCTGTCCACCATGGTCTAGTTATACCCTTTAGTTTTTTTGGAAAAAAATTGCTCTCTTAGGGGTTAAAATCTCCTAAAACACAAATTATTATTCAAAATCAGTCAACTAATCAATGATTTCCTATGAGTTTATAAAACTAGAGTAACATGGCACTTCCATTAGTTTTCTCATATCTGTCTTAGAGATTTCATTAGAAATTTATCTACACCTTCTTATTTATTTTTTGGTATCGATAAGCCAACTTGTGCTCTATATTTCTCTCCATAATAAAAACCCTATATTTTATTATCCTCCTCAAATGCATTGATTCAAGCCTACATAGTTGTCATTTCATTTAAGACTACTTCTAGTCTATTTGATACAACGCTCTCTAGATTCCTCCTTTTTGGAGCCATCCTTGCTATTCTAGTCACTTTTTATGTGCTTCTTATTTTTATTCTTGATATCTAATCATTGTTACCTTTTATAATATACATAAATGCACAAAAATGTATCTATTTTAAAACTCAAATTAACTAGCCCATACACACACAATAATGTTGTTACTCCACTTTCATATAAATTCTCTCACTTGTTCAAAACAAACCAACTCTTCATAATATGACATAGAGTTATGACCTTCGTAATACCTTAACTTGACAAAATGTTTTTATATCCCACTAACTATTCACAACCTCTCTATGCTTATCCACACTTTATTGATAATAATTATAGATCTTTGTCTCTTAAAAGGTTCTCTATTCCCTAAAAAATCTCCCAAGATTCACTTTCCTCTAAAAACACACTTCTTGTGCCTTCCTAAAAATGTGCATCCCTTTTCTCACTCTCAACTTCTCATGGATTCTTTGGTTTTTATTTTATTTATAAATCTATGAATTCGATCATAACTATTATAGGCCTAACTCTCATACAATCTTTAATTATTTTCTAAGAGATTTAACCCAAGCTCTGATACCATATTGGTGTAGTTTTGACCAAAGTTACAATTGAATAGAGGTATTCCCAAATAACCTAATCCTCACACACATTAAAAACAAATAAGGAAATACTTGCATAAGACCAAATATAACATAAAACACTATATTCACCATACTAAGACTATTCACACTATATGGTAGGTCCATTTCTATCATTTAAATTCCAAATCAAGACAAAATAATGTTGGATTAATCACACAAAAATTTTACATTAGATGGTTTGTAAAAATATAATGACAACTGTTTTGATTACTCCTAATAGGGTAGAATGGGTCCTCATTTCCAAAGCAGTTATCTTGGATGTAAGATGTCCTAAAATTATGCTCCTATATCTAATAAAATTTCTACTAGTTATCTTTTTGGAGTGGGGATACTCTTTCTAAACTTGTTGTAGTCTTACAAACTTATAAAAATCATGCCTCAAGTCAGCATATGAATGTTCTTTTTCTTTACTTAAATAATGCTATGTTTTCTTGTTTTTGTGCTCTTTAATTATATATAGGACAAGATAGACCTTTTTTCCCACTAAATTCATCAATCCTCTCCCAAATTTGGACAACCTACTCTCTTATATTAAAAACAATCACCCCTTTCTTCTTCAATATATAATTATGCCAACATTCTCCCCATGTGAGAGTGAGCTTCTCATGCCATAAAACCTTCTTGTATAAAAAGAGTTTCAAATAATAATCAACATCATGAAATCCCACTCTTTTTAGCAATGTAATTAAAATATAGGTACATGGCATGTTGGGTAGGTATGTGGTTTTGAAAAATCAATCAAATTGTTAAATTTGTAAATAAAAATAAAATGACAGCGTAAGTGAATGCAAATTGTCATGGTCATGAGATGGACATGCTTAGGTTTGTTTTTGGTTTTCATTCTTAATTATGGTGAATATTTCTAGATTTATTTTTATGATAATTTATTTTTTGGCTTATGGGATTAAGTGGAATTATTATTATTATTATTATTATTATTATTATTATTATTATTATTATTATTATTATTATTATTATTATTATTATTGGCTTATGGGCGAATGTGTATTTCTATTTTGATGGATTCATGATCAATGTTGATAATGAAGGATGATGGTCTTATTTACATGTGTTATAAATGTAAATATTGGTTAAGGATAAGTAATATTTTTATATCTTATCATTTAATCATTTTACATTGTACTTTTCCATCCTACTTTACAAGTCTATTCTTAATTTTTTTCATTTTATGACTTCAAAATGGGAAGGGAAATTATTGGATGTGAACCTTGAGACCATACATTTATTGGTGTTAATAGTAAATTTTTGAATATTTTTAGATATGTAAGATGGTTATCATATTTTTTTTAGTTAGAGATAACACATAAATTTATTGTTTTTATTCAATGAATGGAGATGTTATTAAATTTTTTTGTTTTCCTATAATGTTGGCCTAGATTACAATGCAAACAATAAATAAATTACATTGTAAAAGAAAATATTTGAAAAAACTATAATATTTTATTATTTTCAAATTATTTTAAAATCACATAAAAAGCTTTATAGGCTTTTCATGGGTGGTTACAGGTTAAAACCAAATTTATCATGAACCAATAATTTATTAAAAAAACTTAACAAAGTAAAAAAATTAACTAACTTAACTAAAAAACTTTGGATAAATAGAAATTAATCCAACAAACTCCCACTTGATTCAAAGGGTATATAAAAAACTAGAGCAATGAACTGTGATTCATTAAAGTAAACTCTACCATAATTGCAATTGGTACACTATGATTCTTGGACTAATCCACACTTGATCATACCTAAACTATAGTAGAACATGATCACACACTATCTAACTACATCAATCCTCACATAAAATACATCCAACAAGTAACTACCCTTTCTAATATGTATGGTACATTTCAAACTAATGCTCAATAATAGCTAAAATCTCTTTTAGGCCTTTGCTCAGCACTAATAATGGTAGTAACACAATGTTGACTCGTACCACACATCATTGATGACTAATCAAAAAACCAATATGCAATATCTTCTCCCCTATCAGGTGAGAGGTGAGAAGCCATGAAAAAAATAAACCAAGTACAAACCACTAAAATTCTCCATCAAAAATCATAAAAACACTATATCTATGAAAGCAAACTTAAAAATCCAAAAAATAATACTACATCAAATCCTAATATTGGGCCTAACAACTCACACAAGATGGGTGAGTCACTATCTTAGAAGATATAGTCATTAACTATAGAGCATGTAACTTCATAGTCATCCCATCCATTAGAAGAAGACTCATAATAACTAGAGTGACTGGCAAAGTTTGCTTCTACCTTCTATCAGGGTTTAGAGGACCTTCGTCAAGAGGGAAATTTTGTAGAGAGATGTCTTATTCTACCACAATTGTAGCATATGGTCTCATGTCCACTATAAAAAGAGGAAGAATAGCCACATAAATAAGAACTCTAGTAATGCTCATGCTACAAAGAACCAAAATGATGTTTGTGTTTGTTCTTGTGTCCATGTGAATGTTTTTGGTAATGCTCATGCCACAGAGAACCAAAATGATGTTTGTGCTTAGGAAATCCTAAATGTTCCCTATGTCTAGAATGAGGCTACCATATTGAAGAACCAAAATAATGCTTATGCCTGTAAAAGTGCCTATGAGAGTGTATTTGTTTTTCATTATGTCTTATATTGGGTTTATATAATGGATTTTTTGTTTTGTAATAGTGTGCCTCCTCAGTAGGTTGTTCTTTCTTCTTTACAAATTATCGCTCATGTTGAGTGAGCAACTCACAAATGGAATCAAAAGTAGATTTTTTAAGCTTATGACTAAGCTATAACATATTTATAAAGTTCCTATAGCTTGGGATAAGGCCATTCAAAACAATATAAATGAGTATTTCATCATCAATTTTTCTACCAGTAGTTCCATATTCTTGTTTCAAATTCTTAATGCATGACACATACTCTAAAACATCTTCATCATCAGAGAGTTTAGTTCTGAGTAACTACATAAGAAGGTCAACTTTTTTATAAGCAGGTTGTTTATCATACAAGTCTTTTATATCTTTCCATGCTTTCCAAGATTTATATTTAATTGCCTTTATGTGAATTATGACTTGTGTACTACAAGTGGATTTTAACAATGCAAGATCTTTCTAGTCATGCTTTTGAAATTCTGAAAGTGTTATGGCTTCAGTGGGAAATGTTTGTTTTTTTCAACAAAAATCCATAAGCTGTTGAATATTAATGTTTTTTCCATGTTCATTTACCATTCTTTATAATTCTTAGGAGTTAGACATCCAATGTCAGAAATAAGGCTCACAATTTTTGCCATGATGTAGAAAAATAAGGAATGCTATCAAAGTTTTATGTTTATCTTTGAAATAGCTTCTATTTTACAAATGATCCTAGGACTTGTGAGAGAATATATGTTCTCTCAGAATATAAGCATAATGAAATAGGAAAAAACTTGCATTTTAAAGGTGTCAGTTTCAACCAAAAATGCACCTTTATACATCATTTGTAATAAATTTGTTTACAAAAATCATATAAGGAACCCTCAAAACATAAATTTTATCATTCCAATGTATCCAAAATTTCAAAAACCATGAATATCACTTGGTCACATGACCACCTTCATAGACGAGAAGATGTACAACTAGTATTTGCAAGAATAATGACTTACACCCTTATGTCTTCATATGAATCAAAAAAGATTATCAAAAGAGAATATTCTTCCAAAATATTATCTAAAAATAATATTCTTTCAAAAATAAATATTTGAACCCTTGACCTACCCTTTTCAATCCTCTTCACAAAATTAAGCTATTCAAGTGCTCTATGAGCATTTACAAGTTTATAAATATATGAATTTCTATATGAACTTGATGTTTTTGTTATAATAAAATAAAAAATAAATTAATTGGGTGAGAAAATTTAATTTTTCCCATGAAATTATTTTTTAAAGTAAAAATCCAATCTACCAAAGCTTATTATAGGACCCACAAAACCCTAAATATTTGTCAAACTATATAAAAACTTTACAAAATCAAAATTTTCATTCTCCTAAGACTTCCAACACCATACAAAATCTCTAAAATGCCATGGATGATCTATGAAGTTCCTGGACTCCTTCTGTAACCCTTAGGCCATACAAAACCCATACAAGATTGATTTTTTCACCATTGGGTAGTGTTTGAGACTTTCAAAGAGGATTTTGACTAAAAAAAAAAAAAATTATTTTTAAAGATATATGACATTATAGATTCCATACTTATACAAATCTATGATGTATAACTCAATATGGTAGATTGAAAATATTTTGGATGTCTACGGGATTGATTTTTGGTCTTGAGGAACTCAGATTCAATTCAATAAACAAGTAGATCAATTGCTAGAGAAATGGAAGCTATTTTATCCAAACACAGGCATATATAGAATGGAAAGGCCATAAAAATGCATATATGGGTTGTATAATTTAATTTTCCAACTTGAAAAAAATCCCAGATGTTTTTTGGTATTGAAATTTGATCTTTAGAGACTCAAAACATACCAAAACTTAGCAAATGGATTAAATGAAGTTTGAATTCATTTTTCATATTTCACAAAGACTTTTAGGTTTAAAAAACACCATACAAATGGATTTGTAGAAAGTTTTGGGATTTTAACAATGTTTGAGTCAATATATGACTTAAAAATCCAATCTTGAATGCTCAGAATGAAGTTTGGATGTACTACCAGGGAGTAGGCCATACAAAGGGTATTTTCTAAAAAAAAAAGACTTCCTAATGTAAAATTATTTGAATAATTAAAATATTTTAATAATTTTCCAAAAAATTCAACATTAGACTAAGTATTGAAAAGAAAGGACAAAATTTTAAAAGGGCATACCATATACGATTCATCTAAATTCTAGATTTTGATTTCACATGAGGATTTTCATTCCACGTGAATCAAATTTTCACTTTGCCTCTCTTGTATTCACCTTGAATTCACCATGCTTCAACAACCTTGCTTTGATACCATTGTTGGCCTAGATTACAATGCAAACAATAAATAAATTACATTTTAAAAGTAAATATTTGACAAAACTATAATATTTTATTTTTTTCAATTTATTTACAAAGCATGTGAAAAGCTTTATAGACCTTTCATGGGTGGTTACGGGTTAAAACCAACTTTCCCATGAACCAATAATTTAATAACAAAACTTAACAAAGTAAAAATATTAACTAAGTAACTTAACTAAAAAACATCGGATCAATAGAAATTAATTCAACATATAAAATAGGATTATTCACCTATTTCCCAATATCACTCAAATTAATCTAATTGAGTTGTTTAAAAAAATTGTATAACTCACTCACACTTAATATTATAACTTAATTAATAACATCAACTACTATGTGGTGTACTAAATAGTATATTAGTAACATCTCCCCTTAGTATAAATATATGGAAAGGAAACCTTACAAACATATTAGAAAAAGGATGAAATTCAACATATATTTGATTGATGGGATCATATCAACCAATCCACAGATTGGAACATATCACTAATACAATTAAAAACTAGGACACATACATTAGTTAATACTCCATATTTGTGTTAACATACACATTTACTTTCAAACATGTAAGATATACAAAAATAGGGATACACTTTTCCATTACTGATGACTTATATATGTATACATGGACTATCATATATGTTTAAAATTTATAATCTATGAGCACATATCATCATTGATCAAAACACATATGTAAATATGAAAACATACTTTCATTTACAACCTATCTTTAGTGAAAACATGCCATCACTAAACACATGCACACAAATAAAAAATAAAAATATATAAAGGGAATAGGTCCTCGCTATGTCTATAGTGGGTATTGAAAATTTCACTAAACTTCATGTTTTTTGATACCATACTTGATCATTACCACTTGATCATAGATATTTTAAATGATATTTATTTTCACTAGACACCATTCTTAGCTTTAGTCTTTTTGGTGCACAATTATGAATCATTTATATCCAAAGTATGTCATCACTACCATTGATGACAAAAATTATGTAGGCTATGTAGCCATTTGTGCACATTATATATTTCCCACTATAATAGACAATAGTCTAGAGTTAGTATCATACTTGAGATTGGATTGGACCTCCTTCCTCCATTTCCTCAAAACTCTTGCATATTCAATTGGTTAAGTCAATTGCATGGTTTTATATTGGATTTTGCACATCGAATAACCCCTTCCTCTTCACCCCCCACCCCTCTTCAAAAATGTACATATACATTCCAAAGGACATTGAGTTCTCTTGATAATTCATCCATTACAAAGAATAATAATTTGATTATGTTAAATGATACACATTCTACATTCAAAATAGACTCATAAGACACTTTGACTATTGAAATAATTAAATTATTAAATTATAAAATTATAAAAAAAATTATTGAATTTACAGTAACATTTACATCCCATGTAATAATGAAGGTGTATACTTAATTAACAAAACAATATAAACGTCCTTAAAAAATTAAAATTAAAACTTTTAAGAAAAGTTATTGTAAATTTTACTAAAGCCTAAACAACTAATAGACTCTATCACTTGGGATTGTTCAATAGTAATCTTACCATTTTGATAAGATAATAGATAATAGGTAATAAAGAAACAAATGAATGGATAGAGGCCTTGATAGCTGAAGTTGAATTGATAGGCATAAATGGTGATAGAACTATACGGCTGAAACTCGAGAGTGTACATGAAGCACATTAATGACATTGATAAGACTAAACATGGATGAATCTGATATGGAATTATAATGTGTTCATTTATTTAATATATGGTATGATGTATATCATTATGCATTTACTTATCATATCCATAAGGCATCAAATGGAATCAGGGGAGATCAAAGTTATAGGATGATATTGAGGGTGGAAGAGGCATGATTAAGCTTGGAATTTCAAATTAATCTTACCATTACTTTATTTGTCTCAACATGATGATAAAATATAGATATGGGTTATATAAGTTGAATATTTCAATGTGGATACTTGGGAGAATCCTACTTGATTCTATAGTTGAATGTGTACAAAGGCATCAATCAATGTTGCATGATTCTAACATGCTTGAGGACTATTTGGTGAGCTGCATCAAAATCCATTTCTAGTTACATATGATAGTTAAATTAAGTTACAAATAGTTTTTATCATAATATTTACATATGATAGAACAATAAATAAATGTTATTGCTGCATCTGAATAAATAAATTATCCTTTCATCACAACATCCTGATGTCCTTATTCTAATACTGATTTTGTTTCAAAGATAGTTGTCATATCCCACCTTGTTGATATCTAATAAGAAATTTTCAACACCTTGTGATATCATAACATGATTATTTATTTACTCTATGGTTTAGTTTCATCATGGTTATGCTTATATTGATATTTAATTTTGAATATTATCTATATGATATGGGTATTTTTGATGTCATTTGTATGGTTTTAGGTGTAGTCAAAGGATGAGTTAGGCTAGAGGGTGGAAGAGTTTAAAAAATTGATGCAATGATGATATAGAAGTATAAAAGAGGTAAAATGTAAGAAAGAGCTATAAATTTTGACATTCCCATCTTTGTGTTATTCATACTATAAATACATGTACTATGCATAATTTTTTACTATTTTTTTATTAACCTGTTGGAATAATGCATATTTAAGCTTACCTAGGGTTAATAGGGTAAGTTATTTATTACCAAGGGTTAATTTTATTTACTTCAATTAATTTATTATATTTTTGAGAATCTCTCAACAATATATTTGTTCGTAGTATGAGAAAACAAATAGTTTGTTTTCTCTATTTTGTAATCATTACATATAGTTTGTTAACATGAAACAAACTATTTGTATTATATATACTTTACAATATATGAAAAATTAATGAGAGATTAATGAAAGAATATAGAGAATTTTGTGGATTATCACCTATTTTTTAGGTGTGAGAAATTTATTTATTCTCTGATATTATTTGCAGGTTATTTGTTGTGGGTTCTTTCTCCTGGATTGATCTGTGGATCCTGTGTATCTCCTGCTAATTCTTTCATAGTATCAGAGCTTGGAGTTCTAGTTGAAGATCCTCTTCCCTGAAATTTTTCATCTATTAACACATTCAAAAACATTATTTTATTGATGTGTTACAGATATTTTTTATTCTCTCAAAATTTGGTTCTTGTTTACACTTTTTTTTTGGAAAATTCTATACTTTATGCTCATTAAATGACCATACAGATTTCCAAAATCATATTTTTTTTCATATGGGCGTATAAAATCAAGTTAAGAATCCATTCCAATTTTAATTTTTGCATTTAATGCTAGATGTACAGCTCTTTCCTTCCAAATTTTGCAGACTGGTTCTTGCTGGCAGACTGCAGTACCTGTTCATTTTTCTGATGTGGCAGATCATACGATTGACTTTTTTCAAATTTAATACCTGTTCGTGAAATTTGACTATTATATATTTCTATACATATAAATTTTGATGAATTTGGATGAGGCCGTACAACATTTTTGGAGGTTACAACAGGGATTTAAAAACTATTTTTTTGTCTGTTGTATAGCCGTATGGATTTCTCATTTTTTAACACCTTATTCTATATAAAATCAAAATATGAAAATTTCATGTCATATCAGAATTCCAAAGCTTTCATTTGATTCTGAGAAGGATGGATTTGGACTAGGCCATATAGTCCTTTGGGTAGATCCAGTGGAGCCATTTTGCAGTTGCTGAGAGGTGTTTTTCCTTGTGTTTACAAAATTTCTCAGAATTTTTCTTAACCTCCATGCCTTGTTGGAAAATAGTTTATTATGACTAAAGCCAAAGATTATTCAGATTTTATCTCACAAGTGTGAGTCATTTTGTCTTTTTTTAATTATTTTTTTTAATTTTTAGTGGTTTAAATGCAAGTCTCTAGCTTTGAAAGTTTAAATTTGACTTTGCTAAAGTGGCTAGAGATATTTTGTTAAAAATTTGTAAGGAGGAAGTCTTGGGGTCAAATGCCCCTACAATTTTTTTTGCATAAATCCATTTTTAAAAACTTGTATAAAGCTAAGGCTAATTTTTTTTTTTGGGAGACGTTAAATTGTAACGCGAGGGGTGTTTTTTGAGGAAAAATGAATGTCTAGGTTGTTCTTGTCAACATCATCGTCTTTCTTGGGAATGGAATCCTGATTGTTTGAATCCCTAAATTCTACAAATTACCATGTTTAGAAGCCAAAAATGCAACAACTCCTTCAATCAAAGGGCTTATGGAGATTTTTTTCTGAAACAACACCTGCAGCATTCACCACTAAAAAAGACAAATATGCATATGGTTGTAAGCAGGATGAGGCTCTTGGATTGATTTGCCTCAACATCTCAGATAATCTTCAATTTCACATTGTAGATGCTAATACACCAAAAGAGGTATGGGAAAAATTTAAAAACCTATTTGGCAAAGTTAATGAGTTTAAAATTTTGCAATTAGATGCAGAATTGAGTACTCTCTCTCCATCAGATTTCCCTTAAATAGTTGAATTCTTGGCAAAATTCAAATTTATAAGGTCACAGTTGAAAGCTGGTGATAAGGATAAAAGTGACCAAGAGTGCATTTTCATGATTTTATCAAAGTTGAAAGGACCATATAGTGTTTTTTCCTCTGCTCTCTATACTATGATGGATACATTAGGTGATGAATTCAAATGGCCTTCCTTTGAAGTTTTTTGTGAAAGATTGACTAGGGAGCAAACAAAATTAATGGCCTTAGATGCTCTACCTGGTCCTAGTCATGCTCTAGTTGCTAATTCTTCTAAAGGAAAAACTTCACCTAAGTCTAAACAAAAGCAAGCACCTTTAAATAACCCTTTAGAGTCCACCACCCAAACACATCATCATTCTAAATCTACTAAGACCAAAAAGTCCTTTAAGCAAAAGAAGAAAACATTTGGTCCATGTAATTTTTGTGGTGGTCCTAATCATGATGAAAGTAGATGTTTTAAGAAGATGGAAGCATTAGAGGCAGCGGTCAGACAACACAAAATTTACATTATATCTCCATCTTCTTCTACTTCTCCTGTAGGAAAAGGGAAAACACTTTCAGCCAAGGTTATATCTTCATGTCATGATCAGTGGATTTTTGACTCAAGTGCTTCTCACCATCTCACACATTCTAAGGATCTATTGTCTTCTCTTACAGATTGTAGCACATCACATATTGTTATGGGTAACTCCTCACAGATTGAAGTTTTGGGATCTGGTACTGTTGATAAACAGGATGGATGTTTTAACAATGTATTGCTTGTACCCCAAATCTCTTCTAATCGTCTTTCTATATATCAAATATGTAATTTTGGTAATGGTAAAATTATGGGGTTTACTTCACATGATGCTGTAATAAGAGAATGTAATGATCCTAGTGAGATAGTTGCTACAGGTACAGCAAACCATACTACAAGACTCTATACTTTTGATAAGTTTGAGTCTTTTATGTCTTTTGGTTCTTCACTTATAGCACATGGTAATAATCTCAGCAAATTGTGGCATGAGAGATTAGGACATTTGAGTTATGGATATATGAAACAAATGAGTACAAAACATCTTGTAAAAGGCCTTCCTAAGGTCTCATGTATTGATGGGGTGTGTCTTGGTTGTCTAGTTGGTAAACAGCACCAGGATCCATTTCCAGTTGGTGAGACCACATGTGAAAATGCACCCTTAGAGTTGGTTCATAGTGATTTGATGACTTTTCCAACTCATTCTTTTTTAGGGGCTAAATATGCACTCACATTCATTGATGATTTCACTCGTAAAACTTGGGTATATTTTCTCAAGTTGAAAAGTGAAGTTTTTGAGACTTTTAAGGCCTTCAAAGCCTTTGTTGAAAAACAATCTCTTCCTCTTAAGAAGATATGCACTGACAATGGGGGGAATATGACAGTAATGCTTTCTATGATTTTTGTATTGAGCATGGGATACAATACCAGTTTACTGTACCACACACTCCTCAACAAAATGGTGTAGCAGAGAGGAAGAATTGAAAATTGAAAGAGATGGCTAATTGTATGATTCACTCTAAAAATTTGGGTCCACAATATTGGGCTGAAGCTATAAATTGTGCAAACTACATTCAAAACTGTATGCCTCACAAAGCTATTCAAAATATGACACCAGAAGAAGCTTGGTCTGGGATCAAGCCTGATATTTCATATTTTCACATCTTTGGGAGTCAAGCATGGGCATTCATTCCTAATGACAACTGTAAAGCATTGGAGAAGAAAAGCCAAACACTCATTTTTTTTGGCTATTGTGAATATGTAAAAGCCTACCATCTTTTTGATCCTGTTACACATGATGTGTTGTTTCGATGGGATGTTCAGGTTGATGAGCTACCCACTCCACAGGAGTGTACATCTAGTTCTTCTTCTCCCCCTCCTTCTACTAAGGATAGTGAGGATTTGCTTTCTATTGTTGATGATGATGATGTTGCACTTGTTCAGCTACCACAGCCATCTTCTTCACCACCTTTGCTCGAGTGGGCAAAGAGCACTCTACAGGAAGCTAGTTCTTTTGTTGGTGATCAATCTGATTCTCTTCGCACTCACTCACAAACATCTGGTGTTGCTCTTTTGGGATAAGCTTGTACAGATGATCCAGTGTTGTTTTCTAAGGCTATTGGTATACCTGAGTGGGATGTTGCTATGTATGATGAGTATTCTTCATTGATGAAGAATGATACTTGGGATCTTGTCCCTCTTCCTAAGGGAATAAAACTTGTAAAATGTAAATGGGTCTATAGGACCAAATATGTTGTAGATGGATCAGTAGATAAGTATAAAGCTACATTAGTAGCTACGGGTTTTTCACAGGTTGAAGGGGTTGATTACTCTAAGACCTTTGCCCCTGTAGCTAATATGGATTCTATTCAGCTTGTACTCTCTCTTGCTGCTTCACATTCTTGGTCAGTTTTTAAGATGGATGTGAAGAGTGCTTTCTTGCATGGTGATCTCCATGAGGAGATCTATATGGAGTAGCCTCCAGGATTTGTGTAGGACTCATCATTGGTTTGTAGACTCCATCATTCTCTTTATGGCCTCAAACAAGCTCCTAGAGCTTGGTATGAGAAGATGGATAGTTTTCTTTTGAGTTCTAGTTTTATTTGTTGTGAGTTAGATCACAATGTATACATCCTAAAGCAAGGTGAGGAGCTTGTCATTTTGGTTTTATATGTTGATGATCTCATCCTCACTGGTAGTTCAGATTCCTTGATACATGACATCAAGGACAAGTTGGTAGATAGGTTTGATATGATAGATCTAGGACTTCTACATTATTTTCTTGGTCTTGAAGTTTTTCAGTCTTCTGAGGGCATCTCTATTTGAAAACAGAAGTATGAGATAGATCTTCTTCATTGATTTGGCATGGCTGATTGTAAGCCTATACCCACTCCATATCAGTCAGGTATTGTGTTGTCTACCACTTGTATGACTCCTCTTGTTGATTCCACTTTGTATAGGCAACTTGTAGGTAGTCTTTTATACCTGACTCATACCCGTCCTAACATCACATTTGCTGTGAACCTTGTCTCTTGGTTCTCACATGAGCCTCATGAGAGTCATTGGCAAGCAACCAAGCATATTTTGCACTACATTTGAGGCACCACTCACTTTGGTATACATTACACACCATAGAGTTATACACAGCTTGTTGGATACACTGACTCTGATTGGGCTAGTGATGTTGACACTCGCAAGTCCACTTGTGGATTTGATTTCACACTTGGTTCAGGTCCAGTTGCTTGGGCATGCAAAAAGAAGACTACTATTGCATTGTCCTCTACTGAGGTTGAGTATCAAGGTGCTATCAAAGCTAGTCAAGAGATACTTTGGCTTCGACAGTTGCTTGGAGAGTTTGGCTTCACACAACAGGGTCCTACTACTCTTTGGTGTGATAACCAAAGTGTGATTGTTATTTCACAAAATCTTGTTGAGCATTAGCGAACAAAACACATTGAGATTCACATGTACTTCAATCAACATCTTATTCAGGATGGAGTTCTTTCTTTGGAGTTTGTGCCTATAGTTGAGTAGATTGTTGACATCTTCACTAAACCTTTGGCTTCTCCTCATTATCTTCAGTTGCGAGTGATGCTTGGGGTGAAGGAAGTTGTCCTTGGGGGGATTTCCCATGAAGTCCTTCCTTCCTTTATTTTTCATATATTTTGATTGGTTTGTACATGGGTACCTTATCCGGCCTAGTAGCTAGGACCCATCTTTGTTTGTCATTCTCCCTATGTTTCGCTTAAGGGAGGGTGTTGGAATAATGTATATTGAAGCTTACCTAGGGTTAATAGGGTAAGTTATTTATTATTGAGGGTTAATTTTATTTACCTCGGTTAATTTATTTTATTGTTGAGAATCTCTCAACAATATATTTGTTCGTAGTATGAGAAAACAAATAGTTTGTTTTCTCTATTTTGTAATCATTACAAATAGTTTGTTAACATGAAACAAACTATTTGTATTATATATACTTTACAATATATGAGAAATGAACGAGAGATTAATGAGAGAATATAGAGAATTTTGTGGATTATCACCTACTTTTTAGGTGTGAGAAATTTATTTATTCTCTGATATTATTTGCAGGTTATTTGTTGTGGGTTCTTTCTCTTGGATTAATCTATGGATCCTGTGTATCTCCTGCTAATTCTTTCATAACCATCATTGGAATTGAGCCAATTATGCATGTTGTTTATTGCATATTGATTGGTATAGGTTACTACACTTGTTTAAGTTACTACATTATAACAAAGTCATAAGGACTTGGTTCCTTGGTCTTAGGTTTATTTGACATGAAATTTAAATTATGTGGTAAGAGGGCCTTGAAAAATTATTACATGGTTTTAATATCCATTATTAAGGTTGTGTTAATGATTTATTTTTTTTAAATTCATGCAATTCAAGGTAATAGATTAATATTTATATTGTTTGAGACCTTGAATAGGTCAAAAGACATCAATTAAAATGTTGATTACAACTTGATTATGTTTTGAGACATAATGGATATATTTTCTAGGTTGAGGCATTGATCAGTTAGAATGAAGGAAGTTAGGGTAGATAGTGAGGATGTAGAAATAATGAAGAGAATGTAGGAAGCATGTTATGTGTTTCATACACCCCACTACCATAGCAATTATGACACTTAATTTTTGGCATCCATGTTTCCTTGACCATGATATTTCCTTTGTGAAAAAATATTTCTTCAATTTTAAAATAAGGTTTTGGAGGATTTGAATATAGAGACAAAAGAAGGAAACACATGGGTTGTGGATGAAGCATATAAAATATAAAACAACCGTGGTCTTTAAATCTAGTGATTTTATTTAAAGTAAATGAAAATTTTATCCATTTATCCTCATAATTATTATTTTGAAATTAAAAAGGTATTTTGGAAGGGAAAAATAAAAAGGGTATACTTAGAGTAACTCAAAATGGGAGTCCTACAAAACCCATACTCCCATTTTGGGTTCCTTCAAGTATACCCTTTTTCTTTATCCCTTCCAAAATACCTTATAAATAATAGAAGACAAAATATGAGGAGAAATGGATAGATAAAAGGTTATGGTTTTGTTGAATTTTTATCCCACGTGGTAGTAGAAAAAATTATGCAAAACTACAATGGCACATATATGACTAATACAAAACATGTGTTCAAGGTTATTTGGGCATATTTTAGCATAGGGGAAAGATGTCCACAAATAGGACCTAAACACTCCATCTTTGTGTAGATATTTGGCTCCCAGTGTCACAAACTATATGTTTCAATAAAAAAATCAAACTCATTGTATCTTAGTGAGAGGTACAAAGGTTGCCACAAATCCCAACATAGTTCATTTAAAAGGTAATGGATTTGTTAAGTTATCTAATGAGAGTGAGATTAATCCTACCATGCATGAATTAAATGGTATGTATTAATCTACTAGACCCATGTTTATAAGTGAACCTATTCCATAAAAGTCTTGTAGAATGTTTAGTGATAATATTCAACAAAAGTTATGTGTTCTGAGTGTTTTTACTTCCTTTGATGTAAATTTACAGTAAAATTTTTATTTTACAATTATATCATCTCTATTTGGGTATGATTTATGTGTTTTATCAAAACTGAGGAAAATAAGGAAAATCTTAAGTCCTAATTATGATAAACATATGCGTAAAATCATAATATGAATATATTCAATAAATTAAGTATTTCTAATTTGGAACTTGCTATATTTGGAAAGATTATAAAAGGTAAAAGAACATAGACAAAGTATTTAGCTAGAAATTGAAAATTCATGATTGTGTGTGTGATTGTAAATATAATTGTGTGATTGTGTTGGTTGACTATGAATCAATAACAAGACTAAAATTAATATCTAGATATCGCCACACTAATCAAATATAGTTGATATGTGTTGTAGTCCATAAGGATTGCAAGTGTCTGATAGATTTTTTGTCATCTATGAAAATATGGGTGTGTGTTATCACCTATTGATCATGTGTATATGATTTTTGATGTGTGATTTGATAAAAAAAACCTTTGTGTACCTTATTCATCACTTAAAACCCTAGCTTGATATAAATTAAGGCATAAATGGAATATATGGGAAAAAGGGGTTAGTGGTTGAAAATGTGTTATACCTCAACAACTGATGTGTTGAATGCTACCTACATACCAATACTTTGAAGAGAGCTCAAACTCCATGTAGTTCTCCCATGGTATGGTGGTCTTTGTGAAAGATTGGTGTAATTTTATATGTTGGTGAAATTATAGTGTAATTAATGTGCTTCAATCATGACATATAACTTTTGAGGTCTACATAAACTTAGCTTTAGGATACTAAGGTTGTGTGGACTCTGAATTGGGAAGAAAAGGTGTTTTCATCAATGTGCAGTTACATGTTCTAGTGTTTTTACATGTATGAGACTCTTTTGTGTGAAAAATGTTTTGGAATGTGGCTTTATAGTGATATTTTGATAAATTTCTCATATGGGGATTTCAAAATGTGCAGGAGAACTCATTAGGTGCTTTTGAATTTGAGTAATAATATGTTATCTAGTAGGAGGATGTGACCAATGGATTCAAACACCACCAATACGTGAGATAGTCCTGAAGGAGTGCCCTCATTTAGGAAGTAAATATACCTAATATATAAGTGTGAATAAATCTAAGGATGAGCTTAGGCTATATGGATTAAATATTAGGAATAATTGTGCATAAGTAGTGTCTCAAGATAGGTATCATCTACATAGAGATAGAGGACTAACAACTTAAAGTTGTAGAATTAGGCATGAGCTAGGAGTGTGTAAGGGGATGGTAACAAGTGAAATTATTTTAGCATTAACTGTTAATTTATATGACTAAATTTTCACCCCTTTTAATATATTAATGTAACAAATCAAAACTACTAGATTAAAATAAAAAGAGTTATATATGGGCTTACATGTGTTGAGTAGGCTTAGGTGAAGACAACACACTAAACTATGCTTCATGAAAACATGAAATGAAACATATATAAACCAATATTTATTGAAGATGAAAAATATTAAATTAAAGATAATTATCTTATAGGTCAAATAACAAATAATGAATACACCTTATTGGGTATGTAAACCATTATGTTTTCTAGTGCAAATATTGATGTAAACAAGTGACTAGAGAGGGTAGGACCCTTAGAGATTTAATTCAATAAATATCTTAGGTTAGACTATGCATGCCCAAAACCTCATGGATATGTGAGTATGCTTAATAAATCAAGGTGTACTTGATTCCATAATTGTACACCCAAAGTAGAAGAGTAGCGTGGTATCCATGTAAGAATTCTCATGGATCATTTCTAGTGCAAAACTAGTGTAAAAAGTGAATCAACCACTATAGATAGAATAAGATTCATTTCTAGTGAAAAAATAACACAATTTGAGTCTAGTGAATACAACATAGATAATGACAAAGGTTACCATTACATCTATGAAACTAGTGTAAAATCTAGGTAAGGAGGTAGCCATGTGTTGCACACGTTCCCCCAATATGATATTTGAGCATATTAATTATGAGATTGATTAATATTAAGTGAATTTTTGATAAAAAAATTTTTGTGTGACAACCTAGATCACATGTCATGAATGATGACCCCATTCTAATCAAAATTATATCACAAACTTAAGTATAGGTCTAAAACTATTCAAGATATCTATTACAAATTATCTTATAACTACTAGTGATTTTGAGAAATTCTTGAAATCAGTATTTTCTACTTTTTAGGACAACAAGACATTGTTATGTAAATGACTAACATGTGCCCTTGTCTAAATGGAATGTTTTTGTTTGAAATTACTTTCTAAATAAATTATGTGTATGAAATGTGATCAAATAAACAAATTATGTATTTTTCTATTTATATATTGGTTTTTTCAGCTTAATCTCTAAGACAAGACTTTGTGTATTCCCCCTCTTTTGAGGTGAGTTGTGAAGCATGCACAATACCCTAGCTCAAAATAAAAATTTATGTGAAATATGTTATTTATAAAATATAAATATAAGTAATAATGATAAAATTTAGAGATCATGGCATCATCATAGATAAATTGAGAATAATAGTAATGTAAGATGCATGTAAAATATAAGCATATATAGTGACATGTCTAGATAAATGTTAGCAATTAAGAACACAGTAACTATAGATCATATACTAAGAAATTAAAAATAAATAAAATTTTGGGGGAGATTCATGATATCCATCATGACATAAAAAAAATTATGGATATTCATGATATTGATCATGGCATCTCAAATTGAGTAAACTGAGCAAACAAGTGTCAGGACTATGATGCATACATACAAATTCCATGTAAAGCATGCAAGAAAGCTGAGGGTCATAAATAAGGGACATATTAAAATTTCACTCACATGAATATAAAAATATAATAATCTTAGAGTAGGAAATGTTCAAATGCCCACAATCCAAATAGTGAATACACACAAAATATGAAGCATAGAAGCAAACACACAAAAAAGCATGAATAAGTATAATTGATCAACATAAGTAATTTGTAACATTAGTATATTCATCAACTAAAGTATATATTAAAATATTAATGTGAATACAAGTGATAAAAAAAGATAAATTTTGTGTAATGTATTGTATTGGAGTATGAACAATAGGGATAGTCATAGAAGGATAAAACTTGAATCAAAGGATGCCCCCAGTGACTTTGTTATGATGCACATAAGCTATAGAAGGCTTTTCACTAGTTTGTATTTGAGAAAGGAGATCCTTTTTCACTTTGACAAGTTTAATAATATCAAATAGGATCATAGGGCATGACTATCTAGGATAGAGTGTTGTTATCTTTGTTAATTTTTTGTGTATGAGACATTGTCACCACCTTAAACTAAATTTTGACATGGCAATTTGTATGTTTTACATTCACTCTACACTTGTGAATCATATTTTATATAAAATTGATATAAAACTATAATATATATACTAAGAATAGATAAAGTGATGAAAATTAACTACACATATCATGCATAGGTCTTATTTTTTAAATTTTCTAGGAATATTTTATTTATTTTTTATTTTTGAATATATAAAATGAGAAAGAGAATTAATGATACTAACCAATCAAGGGACTCACAATCAATAGGTCATGTATATATTATTGTAAGTATGACCCCATGTCAATGGAAAATAGCATACTATTGTGGTTGAATTACGCTGAATTTAGAATATAAATACTGATTTCCCTCTATACCATAAGATCCATTTTCATGATGATATTTTTAGCATATTTTACATGTTGTTTAGAAAGATGAACTCTAGGTTTTTATTTGACCCATCATGGAGTGTGTGAACTATGTTGTGGTGTTCTTCATGAAACACTTTGATTACCCTATAATATCAATCTTAGATGTATTGTAGTGGAGATTGGCTCTCTCAAATCTATTTTAACATTTTGATTGAGTATATTTTCAAGGATATGTCTCCTTGGAAAAGTGGCCAATGGTTTCTAAAATTTCTAGGTAGTTTAAACCTTTTGAGGTGGCTTAAATTTTTTGTGTGTGTATGTATTGTTGTCACTTTAACTTTCACCCAATGAGGAGATGATAAGTCTCTCCTTGATAAAGTGAGACAATAGAACCACCTCAGGGCTGTGGGTCACCAAATGTGAGGTGGATCTCTAGATTAGGGGCTAGTTCCCCTTGATTCATCACTATAGCTCAATCCTACTACAAAAACGTGGGGGGATGAAAAGGGATAAGAATATATGAAATACAATATACTCTATGGGAGGTGATACCACAAATATGTGCTCTACTCACACCCTTTAACTTGTACTTGGAACCAATGAGAAGTTTGCACATACACTTCATCCAATGATAATCTTCTCTCACATTAATGTTTCAAACATGAGGTATTGGAGATAGCTTAGGGTAGGAGGACTTAAAAAATATTCATTATAATACACCCTATTGAATATACTACTCACTAAACCTTCAATATCAACAAGACACTTCTTTCTGACTTATAAAAGAGAGACTACAAAACACAAGGTGCTAGGAAGAGTAACATGTGAAGGTAAACAAAACTACACTTG